>CM060938.1:285486899-286686899 GCA_030765085.1 Allium cepa | reverse complement strand
TTGAGTATTATCTCCATATTCGAATTGGATCAATTATAAAAATTAAGTTTATGGAAAACAAAATAAACAATCCTTCTTAGTTTTGATGGTATGGAAAATTTTCCATACTTAACACCGAAGGATTAGTGGTTTTGTGGTTTATAGTAAATAATGTTTTGAATGACTTATTTTTGATCCATTCGATATGATTTTGAAACAAGAAATCTTTCTTAAATGTTATGTGAACACACTTATACCATTATATGAGTGTATAGTAAAGTTTTCCAAGTATAGAAAGTAAAATGCTTTGAGAATATACTTATACTGGTGAGGTGAGTATCTGAGTATTTTTGTAAAATATTTAAAAGTGTTTAATTAATGAAGATTAATTAAATGAGGCTTAATGGATTCCATATGGAATTAAATCTATGTTTTATTGTTTGTTTATTTGATATTTAAAGAATCGACTATCAAATCTAGATCAATTTTTAACTCTCATAAGAATTATATGGTACAACATGATGTTATATTATATTCATAAACTTATTGTGTTAATTTAGGACAAATATAAGGAAGTCCGCCCAATTAAATGGTTCGGAGGTGATATCCACTCTTATGTGTTATTTATTGATTTCCAAAAGAACTAGAATTGAGTTTACCGAAAACCATCGAATATCGATTCAAAAAGACCAGGATGGGATATGTATGAAGTATATGAAACCCTCTTCGAATCGACTCAAGCATTTGAATTAAAGACATCTTGAAGATTAGGAAATTGAGAACGGAGCTCCTGAAGTGCAAGGCTTACTTGCTACTAATCCTGATGGTGATTCCAAAATGGATTTTGTAGAAGTAGTTCCTTCAGTTCGTTCATATCCTAAACATATGGATGAATGCTGGCATTGCATTGTGGCCTGGAAGACACTATTAACATTTTAAGTGGGATTTGCTAAAAAGGCAAAGTGTAGCTTCAAGCCTCATCAATCGAGAATGGTTAAAATAGAGGATATGCGGTAGTGTTATGTGGGTCGCACCTATTTGGGTATTGTCATCACCTTATATATATGGATTTGGGTTGTTCATGAGAGCTCTTGGGTATGGTTACAAAGCAACCTGGGTGATGAAATATTCGGTACTATCCAATAATGAGTAGTTTGATACTGCATTGGCAGGGGGTCCATACAAGGCCCTCGGTACATTTTTCTAGAGGTGTACTGTGGCAGGAGATACCCTAATAGCCTTGTCATTGAGTGGAATCCATTCTCTAATACCTGCCTTTATTATAGCATCCCACTATTTCGGATCATTCAAATCGATAATAAAACCACACATGTCGGACTTGAATAATTCAAAACAACAGATTGCTAATAAATTTTGGGGCAAATAAAATCAACCACAGAATCACAGACACGGAATATCAGAATAACTCGCAGTGGAATAAAATAAATATAGTAGTTCATGAAGCTACTAGATACAAAGTCTCAAAACAAATACATAGTACCAAAGTCTGAAAGCAAATACAATCGAAAATCCAAATACATAAGCAAAGGCTGAAATGGAATAACTGAAATAGAAATAACAGATAGATTGCTAAATCTCCAGCAGATCGCTAGCTCCAAAAGATGAATCCCAACTGTGATGCTCAGGCTGACCCGAGCGTAAAGCAAAACACAAAATACTCGAGTCAGGACATACATACTTATAAAATGTAAATCAATTCAAGTGAACTGTAAAAGAAATGCATTAGTAACTTAAAGGATGCTTGGGATCGTCCATCCTTTAAGGATCCGTTAAACTATCTACTATATAGTACAATACGCTATTATAATATGTCTACAGTAAGATAATTATTAAAATAGCGTTAAGACATTACCCATATCCCCCTTAACACATTTTTATATATTCTCATAGTCTATACAGTACCGTAATCCTTCAGTACTGGGCATCGTCATAGGGCACTCCATAGGTATGGTACAAAACAAACTCGCAGTGATCTCAATAAGATAGGCGACATGGCACAACTAGGCAATGGCAGGGTAGATATACCAATTACACTTCCGTGCTGGTGGTAACGCATAGCCGCAACTACTACCCACCTCAGTCCATACCCCAAATTAAAGGTGCGCACTAAATCAATCACAAAGTAATAGAATGGCAATCAAAGAAATGTGTCCGATTGGAGGAGCTACCTCACTTAGCCCATCAATTGCTCCTGTTTTAGCCACCTTAAGCTAACTCACCGGAGTCGGGTCCATGTATATACCTCAAATAGAACGTCACCAGCCACCCACTTCATTTTGGAATCTCCACTGCATACACAGTTGTTAAAGTGATTTTAGGTATTGGCAGAGAGTATGACAATTACTGATCCCGTTCTCTTTAATAATCAAACGTTATTATAACACGTGGTTATTTAATTTTCAAATGGTTTATACTTCATATCAAAACATATTCATTTCAAAACCATGTAAATCCAATGTCATTATTCTTTTAAAATAACGTCTGTTTCCAAAGTTGCAACACTTTCAAGATTTATACATTTAATTATGACACTTTGAAATCATAATAATATAGGAACCATAACACCTTAAAAATGTAACCTTTATAATCACAGCTATTCGAAAAGATTACATTTTATAAATAGTAGCATTTTCGAAAATATAATTTTAAGAAATCATAGCATTTTAGCAAAGTAATACTTAAGAATTCATAGCATTTTGGAAATGTAACTTTAAGGAATCATAGCATTTTTTGAATGTAATATTTAAGAAATCATAGCATTCTGGAATGCAATACTTTCCACTTTGACATTTTATATAATCAAAATATTTATATACTTACAATTTTTAACAAGGTTATTTTATAATTTCTATTTTAACATAAAAAATTATTTATTTCGATATTAAATAAAATATGATTTTAGTTAATTAAAATTATTACCATAATATCCAATTTAAAGCTAAAATTCTTATATTAAGTTAAAAGTATATTATTAACTTATATTTTATTATTACAGTAAAAATATTTATTATTTCAGCCATTTAAAATATACCCATACATAAATTAAAACTTACATGTTAAAAGTACATTATTAACTTGCATTTTTTTGTTACAGTAAAGAACATTTATTTTATTAATCATTTAAAATATACCCTTACATAAATTAAAACTTATGTTTTAAAAGTTTATTATTAACTTACATTTTATTATTATACTAAAGAACATTTATTTTATTAATCATTTAAAATATACTATTACATTAATTAAAACTCACATTACTAGGTTAGAATAAAATACCATTGTTAAGTCAGATTGAATTATTAAATTTTAGTTAACTTTTATGTTATAGATTAAATTCCAAAAATTACATTTTTAATTATTTTGCTTTGTTATAAAATTTTAACACATGTAAATAAATATATAAAATTTCATAAAAATCATAAATTTAATTCTGGTTGAAATTCATATATTAAAAATCCAAAATACTTAATAACTTTTGGAAAATTATTTTAAAACCAACCACAGAGTCTGTATAAGATTTTCTAAGCTATGATCAAGTAATTACGGATATATATCATTTCAATCCGAATTTATTAAACTTTCAGGTTTATGTCATTTCAAACCCATAATTCTAAGTCAAATAAAAATTGCTTAGGCCTACTATTTCAACCCATAATAATTTTTCTTTAATCTAAAGACCGTTCGGGTATGTATCATTTTAACCTATAGTGAAGGAACTTGCAGTGTGAGAACAGAACATGAAATAAACAGAACAATAATAACATATCATGGCATATGATCATAACAGGTATAACACATGGTGGAATAACATAATATAATCATATAAGAAATTACTAACTTGCATATACATATCAACACAATTCAAATGACATCAATTCACAAAATGTAAGTATGTAGTCAAGCGTGATTGCTCACCTTCTTTAGCTAGAGAAAATGATTCCAAACAAACACAACAACTACGAATAAGCACAACAATTACGAACAAGCTTGAGTGGGAGGAGAATCCAAATCCAAAGCTTAGAAAAATAAATAAAATACATATGTAAACAAATAATTTTACATAGAAAAATAAAAGTAGAAAATTATATTTTATAAAAAACATGAAAAGAGGCTAGCCGAAAGGCAAATGGACTCGGTCTAGATAGGGTTTGGGTTCGGACTGAGCTATGTTTGGGCTCGGCCCAGACTTGGCTAGGGTAAGTGGCTACAAGGCTTGGCCTAGGTGGTCAAATTGTTCGGCCATGATGGGTTGAAGGGGTTCGGTCAACATGGTTATGGCAAGGCTAGGGTTGGGTAATTGGCTAGGTTTTGGGTTCGTCCATGATCAAGTTTTGGGTCAAGGCAAGCCTAGTTTTTGGGTTTGGGATGGAATAGTGGTCACGACCAAGGCAATGACAAGGGGAAGGAGGTGAAGTGGTTCGACTAGGGTTTTGGAAGGTGGAGGCAATAGAGTTTGGCCACGGTGATGTTTTGGCAAGAGAAAAATAGATGGTGGCCGAGAATTTTCTGGGTGATAGGTTCGGCCTAGGGTTAGGTCATGGCTAGGGTTTGTTCAAGGGTTTGGGTGGTGGAAAAGTGATGGTTATGGAGGGGAGGAGTTCGGTTTTAGTTGGAGAAAAAGAGGAGGTGGAGATGGCAAGGTATGGACGAAATTTGGAAGGAGGAAGGAGGAAAAATTCTAGAGGAAAATAAATAAATTTTGGAGAAGGAGAAGAGGGACTTGCCGTAATTTCTGAGCAGGAAGAAAAGAGAATGAGAGATGAGAAGACAAAAACAAATTTGTATGTACTTTGTTTCACAAATGTTGCCTCTTCAATGAACAGAAACTACAGGTGACTTTTAGATTACCCTAGCCCATTAATCTAAGCCCAATAGAAAAAGAGAAAATAAAACATGAAACCAATTGCATGTGATACGCTGAAAACAGCAAATTTTAAGAAGTAGAAATCAGAACTTTACGAAACGAAAAGCAGAGAAAAGGTTAGATTCAAATCCAGCTTCATAAATAGCAATAAAATTTCAAATTTAAACTTTTCAATAGGAAGTCAAACTTTGACCAAAGTTGACCAAAATTTAAATTTTGGAAATATATTTATTTTATTAAATTTGGAAAAATATTTTACATCAAATTCCAAAATAAAATTTAAAATTCCAAATTTATCAATTTTAAAATATTTTAAAAATCAAAGTTTTAAATAAATTTTAATTAAAATATTACAGAAATTTACGGGTTGTTACATTTATGCACTCTGTTATATACCTATTATGCTGGAATTTAATCAATGTAACAATTTCAACTATGATTCAATAATTTATTTTAAACCCTAGACATTATAATACCATCGAATTTTCAGTAAACTTGTTTGGTTATCGTAAGGTAAAAACCCCTCCATATTATGTGCAGCGTGGTCTTATGAGATACCTCCATTTTATGACATTAAAAATCTATTTGATATGTGTTTCTCATGCTGGTTTACCAGACTGATCCAGGCATTATTTTTCTTATAATGCTCGAGTCAGCCTAAGCATATTTTTCAAATTTAGTTTGGACATTTTGAGGCTTCATGTGATGAGCTAGATCCTCCAAGGTGTATTCATGTATTTATCTTTCGCTATTTGTTCCTATTGTATTTCTTAGCATTTGTAAGGATAGGTTGTCATAACTATCTAGGCAGATGATAGGTTGCTTACTCTGGTTTATGTATGTTTATTATAGTTTTCTTTTGTAAAGATCTATTGTATATTATTTATTACTCATGATGATGTGAGGTTCTATTCTGTCTTTTCTTTCTTTTCCCCTAGACAATCCGTCTCTTCGGCACTTGGATGCTCGACATGTGAATATCGTGAATGTATTAGTGTCAACTTCTAAGGATCAAAATGTGGATTGTTACACCTATATCCACTTTAAACCCAAAGCCCAAAAACCCTTCTCCTGTTTATTTCCTTTCCCAAATTTCTTTTCCTTAAAATCAAAATCTTAAATCAACAATGGAAAAACAATCTTACGCGTAAAGAAAAATAATAATTTTGCAAGGGTACACGGTGATTTGGCATAGCCACCTAGGCTCATTTTTAGTAGGTAGAAATGGCTAGATTATGCCAAAATCGATGTTATCATGGAGATGGTGGATGTCGCTCCACAAATTTTGAGTGGCATGGTTCGGGTTATGGTTTTGGAGTAGGGCTTCGGTTGCGCTATGGTGCAGCAAGAAGGTGCAGTGTTAAAGTTTTTTTTAGGTTGATTTTGAATGGTGGTGGTGAAGAGATGAGGTTGGTAGGGTCAAATTTGTTCCTATATCGTTTGATGAGTTATTTCAACTCATAACTATATTCTCTTCTTTTTGTTTGTTTACTTATGTTAGATTGCAGTTGCATGCCCGGATTTATTATTGTTACAATGCATTAAGGTTGAAATGGATTAAATTTGACCGAAAGTACATTGTTGAATATAATTTTAGCAACATATGAAACTTTTCTTGGATAATAAATGTGAATCCTTGCTAATTTTGTATATTTTGATTGTAGATTTTGTAGACATTATATATATATATGAAATTTTCATATACTTATTTTGATTTGCTAATAGATGGGTTTTGTAGTTAAAAATTTATTAGAAGGAGAAATTTTGATTTAATAATATTAGAAGTATTCGCGAAATAAGAATTTGGTTGAATTATATTATTTTTGAACAAAATGATTTTAAAATTTGGTCACATAAAAGGATGTTATCAAAAGAGAAGATGCATATTTTAAAATGAGTAATTTTAGAATTTTTGAAAAGAAATTGATTTTTAGAAGTTGAAATTATGGTATACATTTTATAGGTTGATTTTTGAATAAATATTTTATTCATTTATGTTTATTATAAGATAGATTTTTATAAAGAAGATCTAAATTTTACTTTCCAAAAATTGACGAGATTGTTCTTTTTTTTGTTTAAATAAATGAAAGGTTTTGAAAAGAATTTTTTTTGGAATATAATAAATTTTGAATGTGATTTAATGTTCGTAGAATATTATTGATGGAAATTATTTTGAAAAGAAATAAAGCTTTGAAGTTGATATTATGATGTTATTGTTATTTTCAAAAATGGAATTTCAAATTGTTAAACTATTGTTAAAAGGGGGTATGCTGGATTATGAAGTGAATAAGAAATTTGAGTATTGAATTTGAAATTAAATATTTGGATTTTTGAAAGATTTGAAATTTAAAATCATATTTGGAAAATATAATATATTATTAGTTTGATCATTAAAGGGATTTTTGATTTATAAACTCCTTTATTAGCACTTTAAAGGTTTTAAAGAGGAAAAGTGTATGAATTATTTTCAAAGGAATTTGGTAGATTGGAAATAGAAAGCAGATTAGAAATATTTATTTTCTTGAAATCAAATAAGAGGATTAAAAATATGGGTTTTGGAAAAAAAGTAATAATATATAAAAGTGTCTCTATATATATATATATATATATATATATATATATATATAGGAATACTATAATCACATCTACATTACTTTTATATTTATAATAAAAACATAATAAATTTATAGTATGACATGATTGAGCCATGCGTTGATAGATGGTGCTTGTTATAGTTATGGTACGGTTGAATATTCTGCCGTGTGTGGATTATTGTCAAATTACATTTATATGTCGTATATATGTTAGCCATTTAAGTTATAATATATCATGTAATAGGGCAATATGAAATATTTCCTTCATGTTCTTTTTGTTTCATTTCCATTCAAATGTAGAAATGTTAAAAAAAACCTTAGTGATATTGGGTTTAGTTAGGTTACCGTTGTAAATATGAACACGTAGAATGAAGAAATAAAATTTGATCGAAGCGATGCAAGACACCAGATGAGCTAGATATCCATCCTAGTTGGACCAACTATAAGGAAGCACCCCAAGTCGTGACAGTTTGGTTCCATTGTCATAGGTCTAACGATTTTCTACACAAGCACAACAAGTGAGGATAGGCGAAGACGATGCAATTGATGGATAGTTGGATTGCCAGTGAGGATTGAAGAGGTATATAGTGTAGCAAATAGATCATGTGAGCACACTCATAAATTCTTAGTAGAGGGAGATGTCATTCCCAAGAAGCATCACTTGGTGTCGAGTCAGCTTCTGGTAGAGAGAAAATGACTAAGGTGTAATAGTTATTTATATATAAATACATATCGGTTAAACTTAAACTGATGTACACTTAATAATATGTGTGATAGCAAATAATTGTGATCAGAGTGATCACGGTTGACTAAATTTGCAATTATGAGTCATATTATTATACACATGACATGCGGGATGGATAGTTATCGAGCGTTGACATTTACCTATATTTATTAACATCTGTTATCATCGTGATATTATATTGCACATTAATACACTCGCAGCTAGTTCTAGCCTGACTCGGGATGTGTTATTTGTTTCAACCTCAGGTTAAACTAAAGTTGTTGTTGACAATATGCAATACTATGATTGTTTTTTTTTCTTAGGATTCGAGTAGGTTATGGAATTAAGGACCATATTGATGCTAATTATTTTATACCTAGTAACCTTGATATATAATAATATCGTGTATACAGTGTGATGTACTTATATAGATGGTGTGTTAAATCATTATACAAGGACACAATTCGTATTATTCTGTGATATATATGCTATGATATTATATGTTTCTCTATGTTTGAGGCTCTGTGTTTTCTACTTATATTATATATTGTTTTGTCCTGGAAAATCCATGTGCTTATTGCTTTGTGTTGATATTGAGTGTGTATAATTGATGTGTTATATGAGGTAAGAATACCTACCGATGTTGCCCAAGGGAATATTCATGTGTGGTCATCCCTAATAAACCTTATTCTCGGTATCAAAGGACAATATTGCTATGTAATATTCAGTAGTAGTATTAGTATATAGTTGGGGAGCTACATATATATTAATTTTTATTAGGATGTTTATAAATTAACATTATTGATTAAAAAGAATATATTAGGTATTATTCATTTGATTTGAATATTTGATATTTGAATTAAGACGAATTTTATTTATTATAATTTATAACATCAATTTAGTAAACATTAAATTTAAAATTTCTATTTGGTTTTCATTGGAATGGTTTGATTAGACATTATCGGTCAAATATTAATTATAATATGTATATATCATTATGTATAAAATTATTTTTTCATTATATTTACTGTGGATTAAATTTTATTTAATTTAACAACTAATTATCTCATTAAATATTTCAGATAAATAAAACACTATAAATCGTATTAATGGTACTATAATATAACTTAAATTCAAATTGCGTTCATATAGTAAAACGTCAATGTGATTTAATTTTAGTAACATTATTAATGATAATACTACAGAAGCTTAAGTGCCTATGAATTAAAAGATTTTCTTATAATTTTACCCATTTACCCATCGAACGGTACATTTGACCCAATAAAAACTAACTGTTGTACTCATGGCCATGGGTACTTTTTCTTCGAATATTTTAAAGAACATGAAATATAGGTTGTTTTGGATTTGATGAATTGGTGGTGGGTTAAAAGTGGTGAATTTTAAAAAAATCCCAATTATTAATTTGCATAAAATTATATTTTTTTAATCACAATAATAAATTTATACTAAACCAAATTTAGTATTTATTAATAAAAAAGTCTGATGTGTATTTTCCGTTTATTTAATTTGTATTTAAAATAGTGAATTCTAGGCACACATCCCTAAAACCAAACTTAATTCAAACAAGATCTCTATGAAAATTGCATATGTAACGCGGATCCCTATATTTATTTATTGTAGCGAATTTGTTTTGTATTTTTTTGTTCCACTGCCTAGAAATTTTTGTTCGTAAAATTGTAAATATTAAAACTAGGCTATTGGATGAAAAAACATGATAAGTGCAGAAATGTCTGCACTTATTGACAAATATTGCAGACATATAAGCAAATATTTACCTAATAATTGTAGACATATCTGCAAACATTCACTCAATAAGCCAATATTTGCAGACATTAAAAAACTGCCAAAATGTCTGTGTCATTGTTCTATAAAATTGTACACGTGTCTGCAATTTTCCACTAGAAGTAGTCTGTTTTGTTTGGTTTTCGTTTTCCATCAACTTTTTCTTGCTTTTTATGCAATAAATATGATGTTGAATATAATCTGAAATAAACTTTGAAAATTTGAAATATACATAAAATAATTGCATCAAGTATGCAATTATTGGCTATAATTGCCTATATATCAGCAATATTTTGAATAATGGCATGCATTTCTACAAGTTTTTCCTAGAACTTACTATTTTCATTTTTTGGTTTTCTATCCACTTTTTTTTGACATAAATACGAAGGTAAATATATATACAAATAAGTTTGTAACTTAGAAGCTTTTTTCATTGTTTTTAGTGTTTTTTTATGATTTTCAAAAAAGAGGGACCTAATTTACATACTTTTTTGGGCAAGGATGTTTATGTATTTTGAAACTTAATAGGGCCTTAGCTAAACTATCCCTTTAAAATATTTATTTATTTGTTATTGTATAATAATAATATTTTATTTTTAATTTCATTTATTAATTTTAATGTCATATTTTAATATTTTAATATGTTGGTATTCATAATATAAATACTATAACTGTATTAAAAGTGATAATCAAGCATAAGGGAAAATGAGAACACATGTCATAATTAACTTATGATTTGTTGTTAATATATTGGTTAAGACCATAAATCGGTGAATATATTATGAACGTGTATGTATGAGTATAATTATATCTACATTAATATAGATGCATACACACACATAGTTATAATTCGGCTATAAATTTATCAAATAATACACATACACATGAACACTAATATACATATCAAATAATATTATTTAATATACATATACTTATATCAACAAATTTTCGACTTATACATACATACATATATATATTATTCATATTAAATTATATACATACATATTTGCATCAAATTCATAACAATGTGTATATATGCATATTTAAAATTTTAAAACTTTGGGTTAAAATAGTTTGACTAATTCATTTAATAGTACAAACCGTATGTTACTAGTCCATGTATTCAATGCTTGCATATCAAACTTTATCCCCTACAGAATTCTATATCAAGAGTCATAAGAGTAACTGGAAAATTATTACTGAGTGCCCCACCAAATGGTATTGCTAATCCATTTACTCAAATTCCTCATAAATCTTCGCGTAATTTTATATATACAACGAGTCCAAAGAATAACCAGAGAAATATTACTGAATATCTCATACCATACTGTGTTATAACTCTGTCTATTCAGATTTCTCATTACATAAAATAAAAACAATCAAAACATTAAAATATAAATTTGGAAAGAGATTATATTTATAAAAATGTAACAAAACTTCCTGAATCAATTTTATATTTTGTAAATAATAAAAACCTCTAAGATATATATTATATATTGAATAATACATCCACTTTATTTATATTATCCCAAAATAAAGTTTTATATACAAAAAAAATCAATTCCAAATCTTTACTTATATTTAAAACATTCATGGCCACTCTACAAATTAAATTTCTTTTATAGAAGTCTTTCCACAATTTTTTATACTTAGTTACTGTATTTAAAAAAATACACAATCTACAAAATAAATTATATTTATATCAAACCATAGAATACAATCCAGAATCTCCACTTTATACTCAAACTAATTATAAGTAAAACAATTCCTTTGAATTAAATAATATTTGAAATTCTCATATTATAAAAACGTAGTTTTCTTTATTTGAAACATATCCAAAACCATATATTTATTTCATAAAAGATTTCTATATTTTTCCAAGCTTTGAAAACTCCTTCAAAAGTATCTAAATAACATTTATAGTTAAAATCACTTAAAATAATATTATTACATTAATAACATATTTTATAAAATAGTGATATATTTTATTTATGGCTTTAAATCAATTATAGTTTACAATATTATTACAATAGTGATTTAAAAATGGTTTTATAATAGAATGAATACTAATTTATGTATAAATTTAAAAATAGATTTTTAAATATGAAAATAGCTCGATTGACTAAAAATTTAGAAAATTATTTATAAATACTTTTAATAAAATATCAAACCCTCAAATAATTTTTCAAAGCTTTTCAAACATCTTTTAAACGAAAAATAAACAAATATCAAAATTCGATATTTATGGAATAAAATTAATCCATAAACATACCAACCACATCACTATGAATATATACTATGTAACCCGAGTCGAGTTCCATCGAACTCCAGTTTTCCATAAAACACACATATTAAACTATATATATTTATATATATACATACATACATACATATATATATATATATCAATTCACAGTCTGATTGAGTTCCGTTTGCAAATTGACACTTCCAAACAATGCAAACAATCAACCATCAAAAAACAACAAATTTCAAACCAATATACCAAACAATCCATTCAACCAATCAATTCGATCCAATGACTTATAAACAATCGCATACAACTTAATTTCAGCTATATAAAACCATATTGTATCATAAGTAAGATGAATTCACAACGAACATTGATATTTAAACATTGGTGTGATGTAACGACCCGATATTTTCAACCATTCGCATCCACACATGCCGATTTGAATTGCTCAAAATACCAGATTGTTAATTTATATTTGGAAAAACTCAGCATATCCGATAAATAAATAAATCATAGAATCACAGACACAGAGTAATATAATAATATGCAGTGGAAACAAAAGAATAGTAGTTCATGAAGCTACTATATATATCAGAGTTAAATAAGACACAACAGAAGTGTCAAATACAGTAGTCAAATACAAGATCGTAATACGTCACTGGAATCAACTGAATATCTGAAATCTGGATAGATAGCTGGATCTCCATGCGAAGCTCCAACTCCAAAGGTGAGTCTCAAAAGCTGAACCACTCAGTCTGACCCGAGCGTAAAGCAAAACACAAAACACTCGAGTCAGGATTAACTTTCTTATATCAATAAATCTAACTCAAGTGAAATAACAACTGAAATACAAGTAACTCAAAGGATGTTTGGGATAACCATCCTCTAAGGATCCGTTAAACTATCTACTATGTAGTAATATACGCTATTATAATAATGTCTAAAGTAAAATAAACTTAATTAAAAATAGCGTCAAGGCTTTACATTTTCCACCTTAACACATACCTTGTGCCAATAGTCTATATAGTACCATAGTACCTCCAGATCGGGAGGCTACCGGAGGATACTCCATAGGTACGACACAAATCAAACTCATAGAAGGCGCGCTAGGGTAGGTGACATGGCATAACTAGGCAATGCCAGGGTAGGTATACCAATTACGCATCCGGACAGGTGGTAACGCATAGCAGCCACTACCGCCCACCTCAAGCCACACTCCCAAAAATCAAAGGTGCACCCAAACAATCACAAAGTAATAGAATGGTATCGAAGAAGTGTGTCCGATAAGAGGAGCTACCTCACTGGCCCAGAATCTCTCATGTTTTAGCCACCTTATGCCAACTCACGGGAATCGGGTCCACATATGTACCTCAATAGGACGTCGCCACCATCCTACTTCATTCTGTAATCTCCGCCGCGTACACGGTTGTTGAAGTGGTTTTCGGAGTTGGCAGAGAGTATCACAACTTCCAATCCCGGTCTCTTTAACAACCAAACGTTATTATAACACCGTGGCCATTTTCAAAATAGTATATACTTCAAAACCAAAATATCATTGCCATTCCAAAACCATAGCAATACGATATCATTTCCATTTGAAAACCAAATAAGATATCATTTCCATTTCAAATATATCCATTTTCAGAATCATAGCATTTTCAAAGTTATAACACTTTCGAAACCAAACACTTGAAAATATAAAATTTTCAAAACATAATACTTTGAAATTCATATATTCGAAACCATAACTTCCACCCCTTAAATAGTTTAGATATTCAAATAGTATTTATAATGAAATAGTTTTAAATTTAAAATTACTTTATAAAATAAAATAATTTCCTCAACTTCACAAATTGATTCAAATCAACTTGAATCCAAAAATTAAATTTAAATCAAATCTAAAATCATAAATTTCAACTCAATTCATTTTTCAATAATTCATTTCAATTTATATCAATTTCAAATACAGGTTTGAACCTCAAATAAACCATTTCAAATTCCATATATTTCCAAGCTTAAATATTCCATAATTTCAAAACTAAATTTTGATAATTCCATATATATCAAATTCAATTTTCTATTATTTAGTTTTGAAAGATTTACTTGATAAATCCAATACCATTTAAATAAAACTTTTAAAATTCAAAACTAAACATTCCTTCAATTTATTTAAACTTGATATATTCATTTAAATCACCTTAAATTAGAATTAAGTTATAAAACCATGTTCTTTTAGAATCTCGATTTCAATAAGCTCCACATGGATTCTTATTGAATATAATTCTTAATTAAATAAAATCTCAAATCAATTTCAAAACTATCTTCACAACCTTACTTTATAAAAATCATTATAAACTCTATATAAAAAATATAATTTAAATAAATACTTAACTATATTATATTTTAATAAAATCGACTTTATTTAAACTTATTTTATATTAAAACAAATTTATACATAGCTTACAATCACGAATTTAACTATCTACAAAATAACATTTATATACTATCGAAATCAATATTTACATAAAGCCATATATTTCTTTCCAAAACCATCAAAATTATTTTCAAAATATTTATATATAGACCAACAGTGTCTGTATATAATTTTCTATCCTATGGTCAAGTGATACGCATATTGTAACGACCCGTAAATTTCAATGGTTTTAATAATATATTTAATTGAAAATTTATGAAATTTCAAATAATTTAATAGTGAAATAAAAACTTGATATTTGGAATACATCTACTTAAACGTAGTAATGGGTAAATTTTCATCGAAAAATATTGAAGTTTATTTTATTGTGTAATTATATTTCAATTTAAATCAGTTAATCTCTGTTGAATTTAAAAGTTTTCCGAAACCTAAATATGTCAACATGAGGAAATTTATTTAGAACACTTTGAATTAGACTGCGAAGTTCGTTTCGCCAAATTTGGACGTTTCTATCTCCGTTTGGATTTTTCCGTACAGATTAGCAACTTATATCGGTACCGATTATCAAATTTTGATCGGATGATCGTACCACTGATATTTGTATACCGTTTTGATCGTATCGTCGTGCTGAACCCTGCGGTATATTCAATTTTGTGTTTTGAAATCCGATATGTGGTGGAACCCGCGTAACGGTTAATCGTATCGGTACGACATTTCGTTTCTTTTGACCTTTCATTTATCTTCCGTGTAAATTTAAACAGCCACTAACTTTCAATTTTCAGTTATTTCTTCATTTACTAAAATTTGAACGGTTTACTTTATTTTAAAGTTGGTTTATAAAATTTGTATACATTGTATTACTTTTGCCTCGGAAGTAACCTGCTGTCTACCTGGTAGTCTGTTACTCTTCTTTTCAATAATAAATATAATAAACCACAAAGCTTTGTATATTTCCCTTGAAGCTAAAAACTCATCTTCTCAGTTTGCCTTCTTCCTCTTTTGCATTTTTCTTCCTTCTCCTTTATATTCAACCGAACCCACCCCAATCTTCCTCCTTCCTTCGCAGCAGCATGCATATCGAAGGTCACCTCCAACCTATCCTCCTTCCCCTCCGTGCCATCACCCATGCACATCAGCAACTTCACGCAATCCCCGCCTCACCTCCTCTGACCCGAGCCATAGCGGCTGTCACCTCAGCACCCATGATCGCCGATCTCCGGCCATGTTTTAGGCTGTGGTTAAGGCTTGGTTTTACAGACTTTAGTCGACTTCCGGTGAGTTTATATGTATAGTTTGTTTATTTATGTGTATATATACGTACTTTACATTTTTATATACTTTTCGAATCTGTTAGCTTGTTTTACATAGATATATTCATATAATTTCAATACATAGGTGTTATATATATTGGGTTGGTTTATATATATATTTGTTTGAAAAAAAGAAGAAAAAGAAACGATGCAGTTTTTGAAAATATAGTATGTATGAATAAGCTACTGTTTATATGTGATGGCATATAATCTATTGTTTATTCATATTGCGGTATCAAATATTATGGAGGGAGGCATGCGAATTTATAAAGATTATTTAAATAGTATGTTCTGTTAGCACATATACAAGCTTACACAAGTTTTGTAAGTATATAAAATATACATTTTTTTAATGATATGTTTGTACAATTTATGATATGACAGTAAACATATCACACGTCAGTTGTATATATATTTTGTTGATTTTCGAATAGGTTTGCATTGTCTGTTACTATTTAAGTTTCTATATATTTTGCTGTTAGTATAGTATATATAATCAGTTTATTTGAGTTTAACTGTATAAAGTCGCTGTTTAGTTGTGAGATATACGCATGGGCTTATATGTATGTATTTCAAATTGTTGTTTTAAAAGTCGCATACGTATGTATTTTAATCTTAAATATATATGTTGTATAGGTCGGTTAGAATATACGGTAGTATATATGTTGTTTATAAGTATGTATATATAATTTATATTGATCTGATAGTTGCGTTTTGGAAGTATATAAGCCTTAATTTATATATATGCATTTCAAAATTTAGTGTATATTTATACAAGGTTGGATTTATTTTTTCTCAAAGTCTCTATTATATTCTAACCGTATATTTCATATATCATACTAGAACTGTTGAACAGTATATACAAGTAGTTTATAAAGTTATATATTTGTATATGAAATATTTGAAGAAGTTATTCAGCGTATTTATACTATATATTAAAGTGTGAAGGGTCAACATATCTACCTATTTGTTCAATTCCAGTCTATTTGTGTTTGGGTTGTTGGATGCAGTCTGTTAGTATCAATATCGGTTGCGTAATTTATATGTGTTTAAGTATTACATTTTAAGTTTAAGATATATAATATATATAAGTAAGTATACGTGTTCCATATATATATATATATATATATAAGTATACATGTTCTATATACGTGTTCTATAAATATATATAAATGGCTGTAGCTCTTTGTCAAATTCTAGAATGGTTATATTTGCTACAATATATAGCCTATTAACTTTTTAATATTTTATAGTGCTTATATAGAATATAGTAATATATACAGATGGTTATATAATGTTGTTTCATAAGATGCGTTACACAAATTTGTTAAATATATATAATTGATATATAAATTTATATATGTGTTATATATCCGCTCATTGGCATTAGTTATATATGTGTGAACGTACTAAATGATTTGAAATACATGTGTTCTGAAATTTATTTTAGAAAATAAATAAAATTTATATATAATATAATGATGTATATATTTTCACTTATATCAAAACTGATTCAAATTGTTTTCATCGATTTCTGTTATCAACTCTATCCGTCGAATTCGTGCCAATCTAACTTTATGTTGGAATTTCCGTCTGGATTCAAAATTCGCTTTCATTTTTCGTCCGTCTCTAGCTTCGAAAGGTGAGCAATCACCCACGATTAACATTCTTATATTTATTAAATTTGATTTTAATTGAAACGACAATTGAAATATGCTGATGTTAGTTTGTTACATTGCTATATATATGTTGTTATCTGTATCTGTTCACATGTGACATCTGACACCATTATCTGTTATTTATATTGATGATATATGCATGTTATATTACTTTCATATCTGTTATCATTCTGCAAGTTCCATGTTAGTATAGAATTACCTATGGGATGAAATGATACATACCCTAACGGACTATAGAATAGGAGAAAATCGTTATGGGTTGAAATGATAAACCCAAGTGATTTTCAACTGAATTGAATTTGGGATTGCAGGTTGAAATGATATATACCCGTATATATTTAAATTGCGGATTGAAATGATAAATATCCATATCACTTGACCAAAGGATAGAAAATTATATACAGACACCGTCGGTCTATATGCAAATATTTTAAAAATGATTTCTATGGTTTTGGAAAGAAATATAGGGTTTTTTAAAATATGGATTTTGATATTATATAAATGTTATTTTATATATAGTTAAATTCTCGATTTTAAGCTATGTATATATTGGTTTAATATAAAATAAGTTTGAATGTTTGATTTTATTAAAATACAATATGGTTAAGTAATTAAATTATATTTTAATATAGAGTTATAATGATTTAAATAAATTAAGGTTGGAAGATAAATTTGAAATTGATTTGAAATTGCAATTATTTAAGAATTAAACTCAAATAAGTTTGATTTGAAATTTACTAAATTTGATATTTTAAAGGATATGATTTTTATAATTTGATTTTGTTTAAGGTGATTTAAAATGAATATATCCAGTTTAAATAAATTGAAACGATATTCGGTTATTTGAAGTTTGAAAGTTTTATTTAAATGATATTGGATTTATTAAGTAAATATTTCAAAACTAAATAATAGTAAATTGAATTTGATATATGGAAGTATAAAATTTAGTTTTGAAATTATGGAATATTTAAAGCTTTGAAATATATGGCATTTTGAAATGGTTTATTTGAGGTTCAAATCTGTATTTGAAATTGATATAATTTGAAATGGATTATTGAAAACTGAATTGAGTTAAAATTTGTGAATTGAGATTTGATTTAAACTAAATTTTGGATTCAAGTTGATTCAAGTTGATTTGAATCAATTTGGGAAGTGAGAAAATTATTTTATTTTATATAGTAATTTTAAATCTGAAACTATTTATATTATATATACTATTTTAATAGCTAAATTGTTTAAGTGGTAGAAGTTATGTTTTCAAAGTTATGAATTTCAAAGTATTATGTCTTGAAAGTGTTATGATTTCAAGTGGTTGGTTTCGAAGTGTTATAACTTTGAAGTACTATGATTTTTGGAATTAATATCATATTGGGATTCGAATGGAAATGATATCGTATTGATATGGTTTTGAAATGGAAATGATAATTTGGTCTTGAAGTATAAACTATTTTGAAATGACCGCGGTGTAATAATAATGTTTGGTTGTTAAAGAGACTAGGATTGGAAGTTGTCATACTCTCTGCCAACTCCAAAAACCACTTTAACAACCGTGTACGCGGTGGAGATTCCAGAATGAAGTAAGATTGTGGCAACGTTCTATTGAGGTATTTACGTGGACCCGACTCTAGTGAGTTGGCATAAGGTGGCTAAAACAGGAGCGATTGACGGGCTAATGAGCTAGCTCCTCTTATCGGACACACTCCTTCGATACCATTCTTTTACTTTTTGATTGATTGGGTGCACCTTTGATTTTGGGAGTGTGGCCCGAGGTGGGCGGTAGTGGCTGCTACGCATTACCACCAGTCCGGAAGCGTAATTGGTATATCCACCCTGGCATTGCCTAGTTGTGCCGTGTCACCTACCCTAGCGCGCCTTGTACGATTTTGGTTTTGTGTCGTACCTATGGAGTATCCTATGGTGGCTTCCCAATCAGGAGGGACTACGGTACTGTATTGTCTACTGGTACTATAAAATGTGTTAAGGGGGATATTGGGTAACTCCTTAACACTATTTTTATATATATTATACTCTACTTTAGACATTATTATAATGGCGTATATTACTACATAGTAGATAGTTTAACGGATCCTTAGAGGATGGTTATCCCAAACATCCTTTGAGTTACCTGTATTTCAGTTGTTATTTCACTTGAGTTGGATTTATTGATATAAGAATGTTAATCCTGACTCAAATGTTTTGTGTTTTGCTTTACGTTCGGGTCAGACTGAGTGATACATCTTTTGAGACTCACCTTTGGAGTTGGAGCTTCGCTTGAAGATCCAGCTATCTATCTAATTTTCAGATATTCAGTTGATTCCAGTGATGTATTATGATCTTGTATTTGACTATTATATTCGTGATTTCTGTTGTATCTTAACTAACTTTTATATATATAGTAGCTTCATGAACTACTATTCTTTTGTTTCCGCTGCATTTTTTATATTACTCTGTGTAGTGATTCTGTGATCTATTTATTTAATTTATATGTTGAGTTTTTGCCAAATATAAATTAACAATTTGGTATTTTGAGCAATTCAAATCCGACATGTGTGGATGCGAATGGTTGAAAATATCAGGTTGTTACATGTGGTATCAAAGCTTTGGTTTTCGGCAAAACTTAGCATATAAAGTAAATGTAGTTACAGAATTACTTTCGTTCGGGCTTGAATTCCTTCCTCCTTGACTCGGTTTCCCTTGAATTTTGGAACGTTCCCCTCAGTTCCAAAATCCATCCTTATCTCTCCCTGTTCGTATTCTGGAGTATCCCATAATTCCACTTCGAACAATCTCTATAATAAATCGACGGTCTCATAAATCTTTGAATGATTTGTAAAGGGGTGAAACTCCTTTACAATAGGCATTGATTTACCAGAGATTTTTGTATCCTCGGTTTATGATGCTATCTATCTCCTGCTATGCTTGAATTCTATCTTTTGCGATCGAATGTCGATTTGCCTCGGAATTCTGCATCGATCTTATTCTTGAACTCACGGTCGACACGGTAAAGGTTGCCCATGATTTATATAAACTTATCCATATTTCTATTTTGTTATTTAATCACCTTATCTTTGTTTCGAGCCTATCTTCGAATCAAAATTCTCTTTGAGTTGAGTCCATCAAATTTGAATCTCTATCCTTGCTATGAAATCCATTCTTGTATCGTCGTGCGAGGAGTGTATTTGAATTTATATTAAATATGTTTTACATATTGTGTTGTTTGAGTTGTTGATGTGATTTGGGTTTTTGATCGATTCGTCTGATCAACGCTATCGATAAGATCTCCAAACCACTTGAACAGAGCAAATCGACGCAAAATTGTTTTCAAATTAGTAGATGAAATAATTTTGTATAAATTATATTATATATATAACTATTTTCCTGAATTTAAAAAGATAACTAAAATGGGTTGTTTAAAAATGACAATATTTAATTTTCATTTATTGTTTTGTAAACCATGGACTATAGCATAATATAAATATATAAATTATAAACATGGTTTATAAATTGATATAGAATTTGAAATGAATTTTAATTTAGAATTTGAGAATTTAATTTTCGGTGATTTCAAACTTTGGTTTTAAAAGTTTAGAGGGCATACTATTTAAAGTATTTTCAAATAGAAATAGTTTCCAAAGAATGTTTAAAAGCTTAAATCATTGCTCTTTTCTTTTGTCGCTGGAAAATAATTTAGGTGATGACTGCAGCATCATCGACAGTCATTTTCGAATTTCGAAGTGGAGAGACCAATTGTAGCTTTGCTACACTTTTGTTTTGGAAAATGAATTTTGATTTGAATTTCTTAAGTATAATTTGATGGGTATATGATTATAAATTTGATTTGAAAATATAATATACTTATATCTAAATGGTTTAAAGTTAATCGGGAATAAAATTCTTAAATTTATGTTAAAGGTGATTTCAATTATAAAATGAAGCCAAAATGTGTAATTGATATTTAAATTTAAAAATATATATATTTAAATAGTTTGTGATGAGATCGAAAATTGAACTCTTAAATTTTAACAAATATTTAAACTTGATTAATCGAATTAGGAAATTTTTACTTGTATATTTCCCAATTGCATTCCAATATAACTTACCTAAATTATTCAGAAGTTAACTTTGTAATTGAATAATATACAATGTAAAATGATGTTAAAGGATGTTATAAATAAAATTTGAGTGATCATAATAAATTTTATACATTAAAATTTTAATTATAAAAACGTTAATAGAGATAAATGGAATAACAGGTTAATTGAATAAATGTGATAGATAAAATAAATTTTGTTTTAAAGAAATGAATAAATTGAAATAAAACCAACTCGATGAAATAACTTGAATTTAAAACAGTTATTGAATATTGGTTTATTTAAACTAAGACTTATATGGTTTTAAATACATCGTTTTACTTTGTTTCCCAATCTATTTTCTTCCTGGTTGTCTTTATTCTCCTCTCTCCTTCGTTTTCGTCGACGAAAAGTTTTAAGTGGGGGAAACTGTAACGACCGGCAAATTTCAATGGTTATAATAATATATTTAATTGAAATTTTGTGAAATTTTAAATGATTGAATTTTTAAATAAAAACTCGATATTTGGAATGCGTCTACTTTAACATAGCAACAGGTAAATTTTCATCGAAAAATATTGAAGTTTATTTTATTGTGTAATTCTATTTCAATTTAAATCAGTTAATAACAGTTGAATTTAAAAGTTTTTCGAATCCTAAATATGTCAACATGAGAAAATTTATTTAGAACACTCTGAATCAGACTTCGAAATTCATTTTGCATAATTCAGACGTTTCTAGCTCCGTTTGGATTTTTCCATACGGAATAGCAACTTATATCGGTACCGATTATCGACTTTTGATTGGATGATCGTATCACTGATATTTGTATACCATTTTGATCATCTCATCGTGCTGATCCCTTGGGTATATTCAATTCTGTGTTTTGAAATCCGATACGTGGTGGAACCCGTGTAACGGTTAATCGTATCGGCACGATAATTCATTTCTTTTGACCTTTCATTTATCTTCCATATAAATTTAAACAGCCACTAACTTTAATTTTTCGGTTATTTCATCATTTACTTAAATTTGAACAGTTCACTTTATTTTAAAGTTGGTTAATAAAATTTGTATACGTTGTATTACTTTGCTACGGAAGTAACCTGCTCTCTGCCTAGTAGCCTGTTACTCTTCTTTTCAATAATAAATATAATAAACCACAAAGCTTTGTATATTTCCCCTGAAGTTAATAACCCATCTTCTCAGTTTTCCTTCTTCCTCTTTTGCAATTTTCTTCCTTCTCCTTTGTATTTGACTGAACTCACCCCAATCTTCCTCCTCCCTTCGCAGCAGCATGCATACCGAAAGTCACCTCCACCTATCCTCCTTCCCCTCCGTGCCTTCACCCACGCATAGCAGCAACTTCATGCAACCCCTGCCTCACCTCCTCTGACCCGAGCCATAGCGGATATCACCTCAGCACCCGTGATCGTCGATCTCCGGCCATGTTTTGGGCTGTGGTTGAGGCTTGGTTTTGCAGGTTTTAGTCGACTTCCGGTGAGTTTATATGTATAGTTTGTTTATTTATATGTATATATACATGTACTTTACATTTTTATATACTTTTCGAATCTGTTAGCTTGTCTTACATAGATATATTCATATAATTTTAATACATAGGTGTTAGATATATTGGGTTGGTTTATATATATATATATATATATATATATATATATTTGAAAAAAAAGAAGAAAAAAGAAACATTGCAGTTTTTGAAAATATAGTATATATGAATAAGCTACTGTTTATATGTAATGGCATTTCATCTATTGTTTATTTATATTGCGATATCAAATATTATGGATGAAGGCATGCGAATTTATAAAGATTATTTAAATAGTATGTTCTATTAGCACATATACAAGCTTACACAAGTTTTGTAAGTATATAAAATATACATTGTTTTAATGATATGTTTGTACAATTTATGATATGGCAGTAAACATATCACACGTCAGTTGTATATATATTTTGTTGATTTTCGAATATGTTTGCATTGTCTGTTACTGTTTAAGTTTCTATATATTTGCGGTTAGCATAGTATATATAATCAGTTTATTTGAGTTTAACTATATAAAGTCGCTGTTTAGTTGTGAGATATACGCATGGCCTTATATGTACGTATTTCAAATTGTTGTTTTAAAAGTCGCATACGTATGTATTTTAATCTTAAATATATATGTTGTATAGGTCGGTTAGAATATATGGTATTATATATATTGTTTATAAGTATGTATATATAGTTTATATTGATCTGATAGTTGTGTTTTGGAAGTATATAAGCCTTAATTTAAATATATGCGTTTCAAAATTTAGTGTATATTTATACAAGGTTAGATTTATTTTTTCTCAAAGTCTCTATTATAATCCAACCGAATATTTCATATATCATACTAGTACTATTGAATAGTATATACAAGTAGTTTATAAAGTTATATATATGTATATGAAATATTTTAAGAAGTTATTCAACGTATTTATATTATATATTAAAGTATTATACTGTGAAGGGTCAACATATTTACCTATTTGTTCAATTCCGGTCTATTTGTGTTTTGGGTTGTTGGATGCGATCTATTAGTATCAATATAGGTTGCGTAATTTATATGTGTTTAATTATTACATTTTAAGTTTAAGACACATAATATATATAGGTAAGTATACGTGTTCAATATATATAGGTAAATATACGTGTTCTATAAATATATATAAATGGCTGTAGCTCTTTGTCAAATTCTAGAATGGTTATATTTGCTACAGTATATAGCCCATTATATTTACAATATTTTATAGTGGTTATATTATAATATAGTAATATATACAGATGTTTATATAATGTTGTTGCAGAAGATGTGTTGCACAAATTTGTAAAATATATATAATTGATATATAAATTTATATATGTGTTATATATCCGTTCATTGGCATCAGTTATATATGTGTGTACGTACTAAATGTGAATTTGAACTTTATTTTAGAAAACAAATAAAGTTTCTATATAATATAATGATGTGTACATTTTCAGTTTATATCAAAAATGATTCGATTTGTTTTCATCGATTTCTGTTATTAGCTCGATTCGTCGAATTCGTGCCATTTTAGCTTTTCGTTGGAATTCGCGTCTGGATTCAAAATTCGCTTTCTTTTTTCGTCCATCTCTAGTTTCGAAAGGTGAGCAATCACTCATGATTAACGTTCTTATATTTATTAAATTTGTTTCAATTGAAACGACAATTGAAATATGCTGTTGTTAGTTATTTACATTGCTATATATATGATGTTATCTGTATCTGTTCACCTATGACATCTGACACCATTATCTATTATTTATATTGATGATATATGCCTGTTATGTTACTTTCATATCTGTTATCATTCTGCAAATTCCCTGTAAGTATAGAATTCACTATGGGTTGAAATGATACATACCCGAATGGACTATAGAATAGGAGAAAATCGTTATGGGTTGAAATGATAAACCCAAGCGATTTTCAGTTAAATTGAATCTGTGATTGCGGGTATTATGTTTTGAAAGTGTTATGATTTCAAGTGGTTGGTTTCGAAGTGTTATAACTTTGAAGTGCTATGATTTTTGGAAATAATATGGTATTGGGATTTGAATGGAAATGATGTCGTATTGGTATGTTTTGAAATGGAAATGATACTTCGGTCTTGAAGTATAAACTATTTTGAAATGACTGCGGTGTAATAATAGCGTTTGGTTGTTAAAGAGACCGGGATCCGAAGTTGTCATACTCTCTGACAACTTCAAAAACCACTTTAACAGCCATGTACGCGGTGGAGATTACAGAATGAAGTAGGATAGCGGCGATGTACTATTGAGATATGTACGTGGACCCGACTTTCATGAGTTGGCATAAGGTGGCTAAAACCGGAGCGATTGACGGGTTAATGAGCTAGCTCCTCCTATCGGACACACTCCTTCGATACCATTCTATTACTTTGTGATTGATTGGGTGCACCTTTGATTTTGAGAGTGTGGCCCAAGGTGGGTGGTAGTGGCTCCTACGCGTTACCACCAGTCTGGAAGCGTGATTGGTATATTTACCCTGGCATTGCCTAATTGTGCCGTGTCACCTACCATAGCGCGCCTTATATGATTTTGGTTTTGTGTCGTACTTATGGAGTATCCTCAGGTGGCTTCCCAATCAGGAGGGACTACGTTACTGTATAGTCTACTGTAAAACCCCGGGATTGCAATTACCGAATAATAAATTAAAATTATGATTTTAATTTAAATGGAGCTAAAAAATGGATTTTTTTGGATAGGCTAATTTCTTTAAAATAAAGTTATTTGAAAAAAAACGGGTGGTTTTATAATGGTGGGTTTTAGTTGGCTAATGAAGCATTAAATAGTTTTAGTGAACATTAGGATGTCACTTCTCTTATTGGGTCAATTAGTGAAACCAAACCCATTTCCCACCTCTATATATTATCTTAAACCCACCCTAAACCCTAACCCTCCTCTTCATAATTTCCTCAAGCCCTAAACACCTCCTAAAAACCTAATTAATGGCCTCCACTTGGTAGAAGATCCATTTTCCTCTCCATATAGCTAATCTAGGTTAATACAAGCTAAAAGGTAAAGCAATCTTTCTCTAATCACTCTCTAATTTTCATTCTAATTTCTAAAATTAATTTTTAATACATGGTTTTTGGTTTATTTTTGTTATGAAGCCTCTTGATCTCCTCTCTCTAGCTTTTGGAGTGCACACCAAGTGTTTGTGCATATTTTTCTTGCATTGGTTGAGGTAAAATTGCTAGCTAAATCCCTTTTTACTTGATGCTAATGAGAGGTTTGCGCCAAAAAAAAATTAAAGACCATTTCTGTAATTTTCGTTTCGGAATTGTAGCTGAAACGAAATCAGGCATAACTTCTCCTTTTCTTAGCCGAATTCAATAATTTTGAATGTTCTGGAAAGCTTAGACATAGAGTTATAAGTTTTATGTACATATTTTTCCAAAATTTTGCCGTTTATTAGATTAAATCGTGCTTGTTTGTTGCTATCCCAAGAGTAAATTGACAGCAACAACAATCTCAGGCCTGCGAATTGTATTCGCTATAAGTTACATGTTTATCATCCGTTTTTGGTCATGTTTTCTGTGCTGTAAACTAGATTCAATAAGGAACACTTTCTCTTTAGGTTATATTTTGATATTTTGCCATTTAGATGACCTAAAACGCGTTCGAAGACAGAAGACCAATTCTGTCTTTAACAAGTTATCCTGAGTTTCAATCTGATATTGTTTTGCCTGTATCTCTCTCGTTTTTGATCCGAATTAGATAATTTTGGACATTTCGAAAAGCTTAAAACATATGCTACAATCTTTGTTCGATAAGTTTTCTGTAATTTTGAGGCTAACTATGTCAAAAATTTATTTTTATACTATCTTCCCGAGAGCGATATACATATTAGCTCTGTGGATGAAACTGAAATTATTTTGGTCATAACTTTTGAGCTGCTAGTCAATATTGAATGATTTTGGACTTTATGAAAAGCTTAAAAATTAATCTACAACTTTCATGTTTTGTGTTTTACAAAATTCTGAGGTTAAGAGAGTCGAAACCTCATTTATTTGTCGCTGTCTTGAGAATAAACGACAGCGACGTGAATTTACAAATCTGAGAATTGTAATCGTCATATCTCATTCATACTAAGTCCGATTTTGATGAACTTCATATTGTTGAAAAGCTTACACTTAGTATAACAACTTTCCTTCAATAAGTATTTTTTTGATTTTGAAGTTTGTTATATTAAAATATGAATTCTTTACAGCAGAGGTGAAATTAGTATAATGTGTAATCTTTGGATTTTTGATGATATTTTGACGATTTCGATCATTCCATTTGCATTCATTTTAATGGAACAGAATTTAATTACCTAGCCTGAATGGGCTTGGGCTGCTGTTCCACGGTCAAAGCTCGTTTGGTCCTGAGCAAATATTCCTTCAGCTGTGTTTTATTACCCTGTTTCTTTTCAGGGTTGCAACTTCGTGACTCCGCCACGGCTATGTCCTTTATCGAAATTCGACATTTTTGGTCTTGTTGGAAAGATGGAGTTACGAACTCCATATCTGGAAAGTTTGATCATCATCTGAGTTCATTAGACCTTTCTAATTTCCTTCCAAAGTTGAACCCAGATCGTTGTGCAAAACAGTGCATTTCATTTTTCTGAGTCCGAATTTGGAACGTCGCTGTGCCTTCGTTTCAAGTCGGAATCGAACAATTCTTTATGCAACTTGAAGTAGGAATGTCGGACTACATTCCTGCAGATTTTCATGACATGTGGATTCAGTTTGCCAGTCTGGATATTTTTTTCGAACATGGGTTCGCAGCAATATTTGGCCTATTTTTTCAACACTTAGAATATTTTTTCTTTTGAGGTTTTTTTTCTTTTCTGAATTTATCAATTTCTTAAGATTTGTTTCTGGATTTCACGCACGGACTTCATAAAAATGTCTTAAAAGGATTTTTCACTCGAAATGGCTTTCGAAACTATTATTTAGTATTACTTTAATTATTAAATTAATTACTCCATAATAGGAGAATTTTTAAAAGGACGTTTTAAAAGCGATATCAATCCAAATAAAAATCCGTTTTCCGCAAATATTTTCTAGAATAAAATTCCACACTCACTTTTGTGCACTTCAAGCGAAGTGGAGAAACGGTTGGAAAAAACCCCGGCTTATGGAACTGAGCGTATTTCCTTTCCGGTTAATCTCCGACCATTTCGATTGATCGTTTTGCCTTTTGGCGCAGTTTGTCGATGATATGAGATAAACTTTTGTTTACTGTTTTGAATGTGGATTTGGCAGATGGTAAGTAAACCGATTAGGGCGAACCAGTGGTATGAGACATTGCGTTAACAGTTTTCGGGTTCCTTTCTAGATGTTTCTGACACATTTGTCTGTTGGCGGCCAGTACTGGACCTCTGGGTCATTTGCCTTTTGGCGATCTCTGGACATTCTGCTCATGTGAGAAGTATTATTGGTGCGTGCCTTTGGGCATTTACCCCTTGGGGTGCCACCAATCGCGTGTTTTGCCCCTGGGCATGCGGTACCACAAAACTACAGTACTTGACGATAACGAATCTGGTCATGCACGTGCATTTTTCTGATGATTTCTATGTCACTTTTGGAGTTGGTCCTTCGTCACCGCTCGAGTGATATATGTTTTACTATGTTGTATTGTCTTTTAGGGTATGTTCCATTTGCCTTTGGCGATATATCTTTGCTTTGGCATTGATTTATGGTTAGATTCCATATTATGTGCTATCGCTTATGGGAAACTATTTATAGCTTTTGTTACGCCGATGATATGAGGCATTATTGTTTACTCAACACTTCAGTGTTGATTATCTCTTTGGAGAGTTTATTATTGGTTGATGATTATGTGATCGTCTATTATACTATGTGGTTTACATCACTCTTCTCTATGGAGAAGTATCTTATCCTCTATCTTACCGCATTATTATATCTCAGTTTATCTAACTGGTTATTTAGCTAGCCTGACCCGAGTGTTTTATGCTCGGGTTAGACCGAGTTGTTTTCGGTTAGGTCTCTGGACTTAGCTTGCTCTGTGCTTCCGCTCAGGACTTATCTGCTATGCTGTTAGATAGCTTTCTTATTGTCCGCTTTACACTACTTTGTTATTCAGACTTATCTGTACATATTTTTGACTCACATGTGTGAGCAGAGGCTTGTACCCACTTATGATATATTTGTATCTGTATTGACTATGTATTGTTTTGAGACTCTGTGTCTGTTATGTTATTTTATTTTGTGATGATTCTATCATTTAGTTATTATGTTTGTTCTGATAGATCTTTAGCCATTGTAATTTCGTAATAGATATTTATTGGATATGTCGAACCACTTGAGAAAAAAATAGATACCACATTTCGACGTATTCAGTAGATAGTTATAGTTTGATTACACATGGTCGCTTCCATTATACTCCATTCTCCACTTTAGCAGACGGTATTACCCCGTAATACTCTTTGCTAGAGTGGGTCTAGGAGTGGGGCGTTACAGTTGGTATAAGAGCAAGGTTCAGGACTAAGCATAATAAACACAGGACAGACACGTAGTACAATACATATTGATATGGTCCAATTAAACAAATCTCTTCCTTGTGTCTTTTGATAGATAAGTTAGGAATATATGTAGGGGTTCGTTTATATTCCGTAGTATTCCATAATGAATTATCTATTATTAAATCGTGCATAACTCTATCTTCTTTTTACTTTCAGTATGTCTGGAAGGGGGAGAACCACACGTCAGACCGGTACAGCTGTGTAGCCCAGTAACTCTCAGCCGAAGGGCGTGTATATGACCACCGACCAGATCATGGAGCTGGTTCGGAATTCTCAGTCTCATACTCAGTCACCAGCTCCAGTTACTGAGGTTCCATGCAAGTCAGCTTTTACGCGTCGCTGCAGTGATTTTACTCATCTCGGAGGGAAGCCGTTCAGTGGCTCCGAGACTATTCTTGAGTTCCAGGCTTGGATTCGTGTATGCAAGCGTGTTTTTACTCGCATGGCTATCCCAGACCATGACTGCGTTCTTGTTGCTTCCAATCAGCTTCAGAGCTTGTACCTTGGATTGGTACGAGCTCCTTATCTCTGAGACTGATGAGACCACACTTACTTGAGATCATTTCCGTGAGCGCTTTTTGCTCAAGTTCATCCCAGAGTCTGAGAAGAACTCCCTTGCTTGCCGCTTTATTGGTCTTAAGCAAGGGAAGTCCTCCGTTTCAGACTATGTTTCTTCTTTTGAGGCCCTGTCCAAGTATGGCCTTGAGTTCATCAGCACACCACATAAGAAGAACCTCAAGTTTGTGGAAGGTCTGAAGAAGTATCTGAAGAAGCAGCTCGTGCTTTAGCTCAAGCTTCCATCTGACGAGCTTGTAGACGCGGCACTTCATCTTGAGTCAGCCGAGATGGAGAAGGATAGTGATAATGGTGGAGGCTCAAAGAACTCCAACCAGAAGCGTGGCCCTTTTCAGAAGTCCAAGTTCTTTAAGAAGAAGAAGAAGAAGAAGACTGGAAGCACTACCGCTCAGCTTCAGGCTCACACTTAGACTCGGTCTCAGCCCAGTGGAACACGTCCCATGAGGAAGTGTTTCAACTGCAATTCTCCGGATCACATAATTAGGGAGTGTCCCAAACCCCTCTTATTCCGCTATTGCAAAAGGGAGGGTCACCACATTACTACTTGTGCAGTTGCTCCTGCTAGTGCTAAGCCCGACAAGCTTAGTGCTGCCAGGGCTTCTACCGATTCTTCTCAGCCTCGAGGTATGCATCCTTCCGTTCTTAAAGGCTCTATTCTGTTTCATGGTAGATCAATTAGAGTTCTCTTTGATACGGGTGCTTCTCACTCATTCGTATCAAAGGAACTATTTGATATTTTCTCTCTGGATGTTTCTTGTATGATTACCTCTCTAAGGATTGTGAATCCGATTGGTGGATCCATGACCCTCAGCCTTTTGTGTGAGAATGTTGACATCAATCTATGTGGTTTTTCTTTTCGTGCGAATCTGCACGTTATGGCTTATTTGGGTTTTGATATGATTCCGGTATGGATTGGCTCGCTCAGTACGACGCCAAGATTATTTGTTCGGAGAGGGTATTATTCCTTCATTATCCTGACTCGTCCGCTCCATTAGCTCTTGTTCTTCGGGATGTTGAAATTTCCGAAGCTACTCTATTTGCTATTGATTCACGAGATGATGATATGGACATATCTCGTATTCCAGTTGTTCGTGATTTCCCCGATATCTTTGAACTAGTATCGAGCCTACCGCCGAAGCGGGCTATTGAGTTCCGCATTGATCTCATTCCAGGCACTCATCCAGTTAGTCGTCCTCCCACGAGGATGTCTACTAAAGAGAATGAGGAACTCAAGAAGCAGTTGATTGAGCTCGAGGCGAAGCAGTTTATTCGGTCCAGTTCTTCGCCATGGGGTGCTGTACTAGTCTTCGTTAAGAAGCCCGATGGCTCCCTTAGGCTTTGCATCGACCATCGCAAGCTTAATGAGGTGACCATCAGAAATCTTTATCCATTGCCACGGATTGACGATATGTTCAATCAGTTAAAAGGTGCGAAGGTCTTTTCCCAGCTCGACCTCACCACCGGATTTCATCAGCTCCGAGTCGTGGAAGATAGCGTTCCACTTACTGCTTTCCGCACTTGTTATGGTTCTTTTGAGTGGTTGGTCATGCCATTCGGCTTGACAAACACACCAGCATTCTTCGTCGATTTGATGAATCGAGTATTCCGAGAATATCTCGATAAGTTCGTTCTGGTTTTCATCGACGATATTCTGATTTATTCGAAATCCGAGGCAGAGCATACTCATCATTTTTGGATCATCTTGGATACACTTCGTCAGCATCAGCTTAAGGCCATGTTCTCCAAGTGTCATTTTTTGGGGGAGCAAGGTCAAGTTCTTAGGCCATGAGGTACCTTATGAAGGCATATTTGTCGATCCTTCCAAGATCGAAACCATTCAGAACTGGAAGCAGCCTAAGAATGTGCATGACATTCGCAGCTTCCTTGGACTCGAAGGTTATTACCGTCATTTCATCAAGAATTTCTCTCGTGTTGTTCTTCCACTTAGGAGCCTAACTCGTAAGGGTGTTCGCTTTATCTGGTCAGATAAGTGTCAAGCTTCCTTTCAGCGACTGAAGGAACTTCTCACTCATGCTCCTATTCTAGTGGTTCGAGAGGGAAACCATGATCTTGTTGTCTGCACTGATGCTTGTGGAAGCGGGCTCGGTGCTGTGCTTATGCAGAAGGATCGGGTAGTTGCTTACGCTTTTAGGCAACTGCGTCCGAATGAGGTTCGCTGTCCTACTCATGATCTTGAGTTAGCAGCCATCATCTTTGCCTTAAAGACGTGGCGTCATTATCTATTGGGCGAACATTTCATTCTGTACACCGATCACAAGTCACTGAAGTATCTATTCAGCCAGAAGGATCTCAATATGAGGCAGCAGCGATGGCTTGAGTTTCTCGCCTCATATGACTTAGACATTTAGTATACCCCTGGCAAGGGTAATCGTGTGGCTGATGCGCTCAGTCGCAAACACTCGGCAGTAGTTTCTATGATGATAGCCGAGTGGGATATTCTTAAGACTCTTTTTGTGTGCGATATTCGAGATCGAGCTCCATCTTCTGATTCTACAGTCTTATTGTCCAGTTTGGAAGCTCAACCTATTTTACTGGATCGCATTGCCTATGCTCAGCGGCAGGATCCAAACTTGTTGCATCTTATCCATCTTCTTGAGTTGGGATCCAGAATTGAGGCTTTCTTGAATTATTCTATTGATTCTCATCGGTGTCTTCGCTGGAAGAACCGTATATTGGTACCATCTGATTTATCGCTTAGGCATGACATTCTGGACGAGTATCATCGCGCTAAGTACACCATTCATCCCGGTTCAAGTAAGATGTATGTCGATATGTGTCGGTTATATTATTGGGAAGGTTTGAAGAGAGATGTTACAAGTTATGTGAGCAGTTGCATGACTTGTCAATAGATCAAGGCCGAGCATCAGCGTCCATCCGGTCTTCTTCAGCCTCTTGAGATTTCATTATGGAAATGGGATCATATATCTATGGATTTCATCGACGGTCTACCTCGATCGAGGTCAGGCCATACTTCTATCTGGGTTATTTTTGATCGCTTGACCAAATCGGCTCATATTATTCCGATTAAGACCACTTGGACTGCACCTCAGTTGGCCAAGCTCTATGTGAAAGAAGTCGTCTGACTTCATGGCATTCCTTGCTCTATCGTTTGTGATCGAGACGCTTTGTGCACTAGCCACTTCTGGAAGTGTCTACGGTCATCTTTGGGCACAAAGCTGAACTTTTCTACTGCTTATCACCCTCAGACGGACGGTCAGACTGAGAGGGTGAATCGTGTATTGGAGGATCTTCTTCAATGTTGTATTCTTGATTTCGGGGGTAGTTGGGAGGACCACTTACCACTTGTGGAGTTCTCCTACAACAACAGCTAACAGTCCAGTATTGGCATGGCTCCTTTCGAAGCTCTTTATGGAAGACAATGTCGCTCTCCTTCGTGTTGGTTAGAATCTGGCGAGAAACTCATTCTTGGTCCAGATTCAGTTTGGGAATCTTCTGAGATGACTACTCTTATCCGTCAGAGAATGAAAGGGGCGCAGGACCGCTAGAAATCCTACGCGGACAACCGTAGGAAGCCTCTTGATTTCTCCATTGGTGATCTTGTCTATATTCGGATATCTCCTATGAAGGGGGTTGTGCGTTTCTGTTCTGCAGGGAAATTGGCTCCTTGCTATGTCGGACCATTTCCTATCACGGAACGCATTGGCCCTGTTGCTTATCGTGTGGCTCTACCTGCTCATTTCTCTGGAATACATGATGTGTTCCATGTCTCTCAGCTTTGCAAGTGTGTGCGCGATCCTGATTCTATTATCGAGCCGCATATCGTGCCAGAATTGGAGGTCTCACCCGATCTATCTTGGGAGCAGCAACCACTCCGTGTGCTTGATTCGAAAGTCAGACGCCTTCGAAACAAAGAGGTTCCGCTTGTGAAAATTCAATGTTCACCCAATCCTAAGGACTGCACTTGGGAGACCAGAGAATTTATCGAGCGTACTTATCCTGGTTTTCTTTCATCTTCGGGTACGGGTGAGCATCTATATTTATCTTCTGTTGTTTCTTCGGTGGATTAGAGGTTATAGACGACTTTCATATTTAAGGAATTGCGGGGACGTAATTTTCTTAAGGGGGAGTCTGTAACAACCCGGGATTGCAATTACCGAATAATAAATAACAATATGATTTTAATTTAAATGGAGCTAAAAAATGGATTTTTTTTTGATAGGCTAATTTCTTTAAAATAAAGTTATTTGAAAAAAAACGGGTGGTTTTATAATGGTGGGTTTTAGTTGGCTAATGAAGCATTAAATAGTTTTAGTGAACATTAGGATGCCACTTCTCTTATTGGGTCAATTAGTGAAACCAAAACCATTACCCACCTCTATATATTATCTTAAACCCACCCTAAACCCTAACCCTCCTCTTCATAATTTCCTCAAACCCTAAACACCTCCTAAAAACCTAATTAATGGCCTCCATTCGGTAGAAGATCCATTTTCCTCTACACATAGCTAATCTAGGTTAATACAAGCTAAAAGGTAAAGCAATCCTTCTCTAATCACTCTCTAATCTTCATTCTAATTTCTGAAATTAATTTTTAATACATGGCTTTTGGTTTATTTTTGTTATGAAGCCTCTTGATCTCCTCTCTCTAGCTTTCGGAGTGCACACCAAGTGTTTGTGCGTACTTTTCTTGCATTGGTTGAGGTAAAATTACTAGCTAAATCCCTTTTTACTTGATGCTAATGAGAGGTTTGCCAAAAAAAATTTTAAAGATCATTTCTGTAGTTTTCGTTTTGGAATTGTAGTTGAAACGAAATCAGGCATAACTTCTTCATTTCTCAGCCGAATTCAATAATTTTGAATGTTCCGAAAACTTAGACATAGAGCTATAAGTTTCACGTACAGATTTTTCTGAAATTTTGCTATTTATTATATCAAAATCATGCTTGTTTGTTGCTATCCCGAGATTAAATTGACAGCAACAACAATCTTAGGCCCGCGAATTGTATTGGCCATTAGTTTCAAGTTTCTCATCCGTTTTTGGTCAAGTTTTCTATGCTGCAAACAAGATTCAATAAGGAACACTTTCTCTTCATGTAATATTTTGATATTTTACCATTTAGATGATCTGAAATGCGTTCGAAGATAGAAGACCAATTCTGTCTTTAACAAGTTATCCTGAGTTTCAATCTGATATTGTTTTGCCTATATCTCTCTCGTTTTTCATCCGAATTAGATAATTTCGAATGTTCCGGAAAGCTTAAAACATATGCTACAATTTTTGTTCGGTAAGTTTTCTATAATTTTGAGGCCAACTATGTCCAAAATTTATTTTTATACTACATTCCCGAGAGCGATACACATATTAGCTCTGTGGATGAAACTGAAACTATTTTGGTCATAACTTTTGAGCCGATAGTCAGTATTAAATGATTTTGGACTTTCTGAAAAGCTTAGAAACTAATTTACAACTTTCATGTTTTATGTTTTACAAAATTCTGAGGTTAAGAGAGTCGAAACCTCATTTATTTGTCGCTGTCTTGAGAATAAACGACAACGACAGCGAATTTACAAATCTAAGAATTGTAATCGTCATATCTCATTCATACTAAGTCCGATTTTGATGAACTTCATATTGTTGAAAAGCTTACATTTAGTAGAAAAACTTTCCTTTAATAAGTATTTTTTTGATTTTGAAGTTTGTTATATTAAAATATGAATTCTTTACAGCAGAGGTGAAATTAGTATAATGTGTAATCTCCGGATTTTTGATGATATTTTGACGATTTCGATAATTCCATTTGTATTCTTTTTAATGGAACACAATTTAATTACCTAGACTGAATGGGCTGGGGCTGTTGTTACAGGCTTAAAGCCCGTTTGGGCCTGAGCAAATATTCCTTCAGCTGTGTTTTATTACCCTGTTTCTGTTCAGGGTTGCAACTTCGTGACTCCGCCATGACTACGTCCGTTTTCGAAATTCGGCATTTTTGGTCTCGTTGGAAATATGGAGTTACGAACTCCATATCTCGAAAGTTTGGTCATCATCTGAGTTCATTAGACCCTGCGAATTTCCTATCAAAGTTGAACCCAGATCGCTGTGCAAAACAGTGCATCTCATGTTTCTGAGTCCGAAATTGGAACGTCGCTGCGTATTCTTTTCAAGTCGAAATCGAGCAATTCTTTTTGCAACTTGAGTAGAAATGTCGAACTACATTCCTGCAAATTTTCATGACATTTGGATTCAGTTTGCTAGTCCGAATATTTTTTTCGAACATGGGTTCGCTGCAATATTTGGCCTATTTTTTTCAACACTTAGAATATTTTTTATTTTGAGGTTTTTTTTTCTGGATTTATCGATTTCTTAAGATTTGTTTTTATATTTCGCGCATAGACTTCATAAAAATGTCTTAAAAGGATTTTTCACTCGAAATGGCTTTCGAAACTATTATTTAGTATTACTTTAATTATAAATTAATTACTCCATAATAGGAGAATTTTTAAAAGGACGTTTTAAAAGCGATTTCAATCCAAATAAAAATCCGTTTTCCGCAACTATTTTCTAGAATAAAATTCCACACTCACTTTTTTGCACTTTAAGCAAAGTGGAGAAACGGTTGGGAAAAACCCCGGCCAATTGAACTGAGCGTATTTCCTTTTCGGTTAATCCCCGACCATTTCGATTGATCGTTTTGCCTTTTGGCGCAGTTTATCGATGATATGAGATAAACTTGTTTACTGTTTTGAGTGTGGAGTTGGTAGAAGGTAAGTAAAACGATTAGGGCAAACCAGTGGTATGGGACATCGCGTTAACCCTTTTCGGGTTCCTTTCTAGATGTTTCCGACACATTTGCCTGTTGGGGGCCAGTACTGGACCTCTGGGCCATTTGCCTTTTGGCAGTCTATGGACATTCTGCTCATGTGAGCAGTATTATTGGTACGTGCCTTTGGGCATTTACCCTATGGGGTGTCACCAATTGCGCGTTTTGTCCCTGGACATGTGGTACCACAAAACTACAGTACTTGGCGATAACGACTCTGGTCGTGCACGAGCATTTTTCTGATGATTTCTTTGTCACTTTTGGAGTTGGTCCTTCGTCACCGCTCGAGTGATATGTGTTTTACTATGTTGTATTGTTTTTGGGGTACGTTCCATTTACCTTTGGCGATATATCTTTGCTTTGGCATTGATTTATGGTTAGATTCCATATTATGTGTTATCGCTTATGGGCAACTATTTATAACTTTTGTTATGCCGATGATATGAGGCATTATTGTTTACTCAACGCTTGAGCGTTGATTATCTCTTTGGAGAGTTTATTATTGGTTGATGATTATGTGATCGTCTATTATATTATGTGGTTTACATTGCTCTTCTCTATGGAGAAGTACCTTATCCTCTATGTTACCGCATTATTATATCTCAGTTTATCTAACTAATTATTCAGCTAGCCTGACCCGAGTGTTTAATGCTCGGGTCAGACCGAGTTGTTTCAGGTTAGGTCTCTGGACTGAGCTTGCTCTGTGCTTCCGCTCAGGACTTATCTGCTATGTTGTTAGATAGCTTTCTTATTGTCTGCTTTATGCTGCTTTGTTATTCAGACTTATCTGTACATATTTTTGACTCACATGTGTGAGCAAAGGCTTGTACCCACTTATGATATATTTGGATCTGTATTGACTATGTATTGTTCTGAGACTGTGTCTGTTATATTATTCTGTTCTGTGATGATTTTATCATTTAGTTATTATCTTTGTTCTAATAGGTCTTTAGCCATTATAATTTCGTTATAAATATTTATTGGATATGTCGAACCACTTGAGAAAAAAAATAGATACCACATTTCGACATATTCAGTAGATAGTTATTGCTTGATTACACATGGTCGCTTCCATTATACTCCATTCTCCGCTTTAGCAGACGGTATTACCCCGTAATACTCTTTGCTAGAGTGGGTCTAGGAGTGGGGAGTTACATCTACTGGTACTATAAAACGTGTTAAGGGGGATACTGGGTAACTCATTAACTCTATTTTTATATATATTATACTTTCTTTAGACATTACTATAATAGCATATATTACAACATAGTAGATAGTTTAATGGATCCTTAGAGGATGGTTATCCCAAACATCCTTTGAGTTACCTTTATTTCAGTTGTTATTTCACTTGAGTTGGATTTGTTGATATAAGAATGTTAATCCTGACTCGAGTGCTTTGTGTTTTGCTTTACGTTCGGGTCAGACTGAATGATACAGCTTTTGAGACTCACCTTTGGAGTTGGAGCTTCGCTAGAAGATCTAGCTACCTATCCAGGTTTCAGATATTCAGTTGATTCTAGTGATGTATTCTGATCTTGTATTTGACTATTGTATTCGAGATTTCTAGTGTATCTTAATTAACTCTGATGTATATATAGTAGCTTCATGAGCTACTATTCTTTTGTTTCAACTGCATATTGTATATTACTCAGTGTCTATGATTTTGTGATCTATTTGTTTACTGTATATCTTGAGTTTTTGCCAAATATAAATTAACAATCTGGTATTTTGAGCAATTCAAATCCGATATGTGTGGATGCAGATGGTTGAAAATATCAGGTTGTTGCATATATTTATCATTTCAATCCATAATTTAAATATGTACGGGTATATATCATTTCAACTCGTTGTTTAAATATGTACGCGTATATATCATTTCAACCCGCAATTCCAAATTCAATTCAATGAAAATCGCTTGGGTCTATCATTTCAACCCATAATGATTTTCTCCTATTCTAAAGTCCGTACGGGTATGTATCATTTCAACCCAAGTGAATTCTATACTAACAGGGAACTTGCAGAGTGATGACATATGAAAATAATATAACAGGCATATATCATCAATATAAATAATAGATAATGGTGTCAGATGTCACAGGTGAACCGATACAGATAACAGCATATATATATATATATATATATATATATATATATCAATTTAAATAACTAACAGCAGCATATTTCAATTGTCGTTTCAACTGAAATCAAATTTAATAAATAAAAGAACGTTAATCACGAGTGATTGCTCACCTTTCGAGGCTAGATAGATTTGACAAAGAAATGAGCGACGAATCCAAGCACGAATTCCAAAGTAAACAAAGTTGGCCCGAATTCGACGGACAAGCTGAAAAATAGGAATCGAGGGGATAATTAGAATCAGCTTGAGAAAACAACAAATATATATATACACATATCTTTATATATATTATTTCCATGAAATCGTTATTTAATTTAAAAAATATTAAAATAACATATATAAAATTAAAAATCAATGGTTTTAAATTAAAACACATATATAAAATCAAACATATAATCACAATATATTTAGAAATAAGTACTTTGTGCTTGTAAAAAAAATGTAACTTACATAAAAGACTTATAATACATACCGAAATGAACATATTGTAAATGAAAATAATCCTTAAATATTTCATGTGTATATAGCTAGACATATATAAACAGGGGACCAAATTTTTATATATGCACTGGTATATATATACGCTATCACATATCCACTGACCTATGTATGTATACATACACAATACAAAAGAAGAGAAGCTTCAGAACCATAATATACACGTAAGCTATTACAAATTCCACTTTTAAGATAATGCTGGACAATTGCTCATACGTGTACATAAAATAAGTAACTTATAACATAGATGTTTATCTTATAAAATATAATATATAATATAGGTATGGTTGAACGAAGATGAACAACTTCATTCAGCAAGACATTCATTTTAAAACTCATATTGCAACTCACCTAAAAATCAAAATCAAATATTAACATAAAAAATACTTTTACAGAACCTTTATACAAGCTTTGTAAGTTATATTTCTACTATCATATCATATAAAAAACTATTCTATATATTATAGTAAAACCGAGCTTGATAAGATTTTTAATGTTTATATAACACATACAAGTCGATGCGTGTAAATACAGATGTTAATAACATAAAAGAATATATATATAGAAAATCAATAGTTATACATACACGCACAGACAACTATTCAGCCGCCAGTAAACTATTCAATGGCCGAAAAACTCCAACTTTCTCCTCCAATTTTCTCCAAATCTATACATATATTCGAAAAATTATCAACTGCAACTTTGTAGAGGGCGATGAGATCTTGAAGTTCAACGGTTATGATCGTTTGAAGTGGCTTAAATCGATGGCAATTCGAGCTTGAAGGCCATGCGTTCGGCCTCGTCGTGCGTGCAACATAGGGGACCAAGTTTCAAGCCCCTGGAGCCGAGCATAGAGGGGATGGAGGAGCACGACATGATGGTCCCTGATCGAATTATCGTCGAGTGTGGTGGCCGAATTTACTAACCCTAAAAAATGATGATGGGTTCGGCGATGTTGTCTGTATTTGCGTGAATGAGAAGAGGAAGAAGGGGGAGGGCGCGCACGGCTGTGATGTTGCAGGGGGAGGATCCAATGGTGTAGGTTTAAAATTATATATTTAAGTTGTAAATTATATAAATAAAATTTGTGTAATCTTAGAAAATTCATAACTTTTTCGTACGAGGTCGGAAACGTGCGAAACCAGTTGCGTTGGAATCGTATGGACGAGCACTACGCGATGGAATTGGATTGGAGTCGTTTGGAGTTAGTGAGAATTTTGGGTAAAATTAAACATCCGTTTAACTTTATTCGAAATAAATCGCTAAAACGAAATTGAAATCAAGGTGAGAACTTCTCACTCAATCGAATCAGTTTCGATTTTATTTTAAATAGTTAGATTTAAAATACTTGAATGCATGTTTAAATGACGATTGTTATCTATTGATTGTTAAAATAGACATTATGCGCCGTTAGTAAGCGGATGTTATTTATTAAAAACATATACCACGAATATTTCATAAACAGTGAAATTGGTATTATATATAATAGCAATATATATATCGGCATATGTATATATTGGAGTTATTGATTTCCCGCAATTGTTTTAGCGGATGAGACCCTATTGCGCCGTCTATTAAGCGGATAATATTTTAAATCTAATATACCGCGATAAATCCGTACTGGAGCGGAATTGGTATTGTGCTAATGTTTGTGGATGCAGGAAAACAGGCTGGAGGGATCCAACTGGATTCCTCAACAGTTTTTATTTGATTTCAGATATTTTGATATTTGATGGATTATCATATCGATATATGATATCGTTGTTTGTCGTGATTGACTATTTGGTGTGTAGCATCATTGGACCAAATTTTGAAGTTTTAAAATTGTTTTTAAAGTGATTTTTGAAAGTATACGTTTATAAAATGTTTTCGAATTGATCCATTATAAATAAATAAATAAACGTTATAAATTTTAATATTACAAAAATTATGATTTTTGAGAAAAATAGTTAAAAGTTGATTCTTAAAATTATGGGGTTAATAATTTTATAAAATAGTTTAAATTGGGATTTTTGGATTTATTGTAAAAAGTTTACAAATAGGATTTATAAAATTTGATTATTTTATAAATCAAAATGATGAAATTATAAAGGAGTTTAAAGATGTTTTGAAATAATAGTATAAATTGATTTATATAAGAGATTTATAAATTGATATTTATAAATTAAAAGATTTGGAATTATAAAACGAGTTTTATAAGTGTTAGAATGAAGTGAAAATGGATTTCATAAATGAATGAAATTTATAGAATATAAACGGTAAAGTTATAAAAGGAATTTTATAAGCAGTAGGTTTATAAAATTTGCAAAATTTTTAAAAGAATAGATTTGGGTAAATAATTGAATCTTATAAGTTATAAGATTTATAATTATGAAGTTCAAAGGAACGATTTTGCAAACAAATAAATTATAAGTATTTCACTTATGATATGAACTTTTGTTTTATAATTGAGTTATAAATTGAATAGGTTAATAAAGGAATTTATAAAAGGAAGTTGTTATAAAATAAATAGAAATAGAATTTATAAACATTGTTTTATAAATCCGCAAACGACTTATTTTGATAAGTAAATTGTTGAAACCTATTAATGGGGTTATATTCACGTTTTAGACAGTGAATAATCCTTTAAAATGAAATGTATAGAAATGATGAAATTGGTTAACGTAGTATATTCACGTTTTTAAATAGTGAATAATATGCTAAAGAAATTATTTTGAATGCGATGTTTTAAATAGAATTAAAACGATCTAACGATTGTTTTAAAAGCATTAAGATTCGAAACCATAGATTTCAACATTTATTGTTGAAATAGACGTTTTCGAGAAATAGAAGGAAATGGTGGACTGTAACACTGTTGTTATAGTAAATGATTTCCGAAAGGAAATGTTTTGTATAGTATTGGGATTTATATATCTATTTTAATTTTGAATCCCTATACTAGTGATTTTGGGTTGTCGTAACGATGTTTTACGCAACATTCGTTTTGGCCCAAATAAATATGTTTAAGAGAATGATTTCCTTAAAGAATGAAATATATGTTTAATCTCGATTGAAGTATATTGTATATTTTCCAAGTGTTGAAAATAAATAAAATTTGTGAAATACTTATGAATAAATAAGTATGGAAATGTTTCCAATATAAAGTGAATATTTTGAGAATTTATCTTTTTGAAGATAAATTGAAATGAATAATTGAAATCGGATATCAGTAGATATTGTGAAATATAAATTCACTAAGGAATTTATAAAAGAAAAGGAGAATTTGTCTAAAAATAAATATTGATTTATTTTTGAAGTGTGAAATTATATATCTAGTAAAGATATTTTTGGGAAAGAAATAATTTGGGAAAATTATTTGGAATCTGGTGATGTGTGCATATCCATTGATAGTTCAGTAACCGACTATCAATATTTACCTTTGAAAGGTATTTGTTGTGATTTGTTGAATTTGAATGCACACTTATTTTTAAATTATTGCGCTCGTTATTCGGATTACCCATTCCGAATAGTGATACGACGTAATGGATAGCATTGAAGATCAGTGTTGAAGACCCGGTATTTGCGAGACCGATAGGATGACCTGTCGATTGACTCTGCACTGAGTTGCTCCGGTATTGAGTTCTCCATATGTGATGGGAAATCCGATCAGGATTGTGGATATCCGGATTGCAAGGACTTCTTTGTAAGTGCCTTCGGTTCTGTTCGAGCCCGGAACAGACTTGTATGGATTGTATGTCTGACATTACAAATTGAGATATAAAGCAGATTTCTTTCAAATATATTTCTGTTGGTGGCGGAGAATTTATTCTTTTAGCTTAACACCCTTCTCTGAGACGTACGAGCTCAGAGGTTATGTAGTTGAAGGTTATCAGCGATATATTCCCAATTTGGTAACGTGACATGCTGAGTGTTGCTGTGAAATGATCATTGTGTTGATTATTTGTGATAGGATCATTTATTTGATCGTCTATCTTGGTGATCATTTCTATGATCATTTGTTGACCCAAAGCATGGCTTTTGTATAAAGTATGTTTTTGTGGACGTGACTTCGTCGAGCCTCACACCCCGGAATGGTCAAAACAGGAAAGATGCGGCAAGGTTATGAGGGGTAGCGCCCTTTAGGGTATGTGCATTTCCTTCTGGAAAAGGGTGGTATCATGGTATGGATCCCAGATACTTACTCATGTTGAAAACACTTTATGATTGTGTGAATTGATTACGAGCGCTCGGTGAAAGGTCCCAAAGGACCGGGGGATGGCATATTCGGTCAGTTGTTACTCAGTTAGGGGTAACCCGGCCTTGTGTTGGTAGAGATCCGGTTTGGTTCTCGGGGATGTCCTTCCAGAGGCATTCTCATGTGGCAATGGGAAGTTCCTTGGCCTGATCATTCGTTGGAAATCCAAAGAAACAATACGATCTTGTACGGTTTTAGTTGTAGAACCTGCTTCCTCAGGAGGTAGCTATAGTAGGCATAATATAATGGTACCCATGCTGGCTAAGATTTATATTCTACTTTTGAAATATCTTCTACACTATGCACTAATAATAATATCAAAATTGATTTGATTTTAATGCGTATCAAGCATCTTTGACTATCATAAGGAGAAATCTCCACCAAGTCTGCGTTTGCATTGTGTGTGTGGCGGGAGGTCTTATGGTAGTCTCATTTTTTAAAAGCATTGCGAATTGACTTTAAAAATATTCCTCTATTTTGTTTTCAAAGATAAATAAACTGTTTTGAGTTCTCACACCAGTCACATGACTGACTCGGAGTTTATTGTTTTCCTTCCTAAACTCTGGGTGCCCACTAATTTCCACACGGGCAGTCAAGAGTTAAGGTTTATCAGGATATTTCTGGAGTTGCTGGAGGCAAGCTGGATGGCATGGCGTATTACTAGTATATAGTATTTCTTTTCCGCTGTTTGATGTTGTTGTTGTTGTACACTCTGATGATATGATGTAATGTGATGTAATGTAATAACTGATATAGTTCTTTGTTTAAAGATTATTCATTTATCTATTATATGTTGTTCCGCTGCGAATTGTGAGATTCTGATGTTGTTCTGTTGTTTTTCTATTCCGTTCTATTTTCTATTTTCTTCTCCCTATTTTCTATTCTTCTCTCTCTTCTTCTGCCTTTTTCTATTTCTTAAACATTGAGAATTCGTATTTCTGTTCATCTTGAGTTAATCTATGGAGATTAGTGTATATCCAAGGAGTACGGATTTACGGGTCCTCACAGGTGGTATCAGAGCATATGGTTAAGCGACAACCATGGTTCTGTTGGGTATTACTCATTAGAGATAGAGTCAGTAGTACTCTAGAATGAGTTTGAGTGTAATAATAGCTTTGAGAGCGTATTTGTTAGTGAATATAAAATTGTTTTATATTGTGATGATTGGTTTGTTGAGTGGTATATAGATTCTGGTTAATACGAGTAATTAACGTTGTTGATAGGGATTTCTAAACACTTATACAGAACAATTCGACACAGTATTGTTTTAAATTGGGTAAATGAAATAATTTTACCTAAATATATTTTATATATGAAGAAATAATTTTTAAGAATTATTAAAGTATATAAGTTGATTGTTTGGATGTTTGAATAATCTAAATAAAAGAAGAATTGTATAAGCAAAAGAATTATAAGAATTGAATTATAATTAAAGTGATTTACAATTGTGAAATAAACTTATATATATAAGAAGTGAAACTATATGGATATATTTATGAATATGAGTTATAAATAAAAATGAATTTAAAGAAATGAAATATAACTTAAGTGATGTTGAATGAAGTTGATATTAGTATCAAAGTAAAATAATAAAGTGAAATGATAGATATGAACTTAAGTTATATAAATGAAATTCAACTTTTGTAATTGAATTGAATGAATGGATTGAATATTAATCAATTAAATGTGAATAATTGATATGAAATAATAAATGTAAGTGTAATTCATTAAAATGTAATGTTATTGGAAAGTTGAATAGTTGAATGAAAATCAATTTAATTAAACCAATTGAAAGTGAATGTGTTAAACCAAATTGAATGAATATAAGCAAAGGAATTTGGTTGTAACAAATAAACTTGGTTGTTATTTGATTGTTAGTTGATTGTATATAATGAAATTAAGTTAATGAAATTGGAAGCTAAAGTAATTGGAATCCAATTGGAAGTTAAGTGAATCTTAAATGGAATTGAATTTGATTTGGAAGTGAACCAACTTGAATATAAACTAATTGAAAATGAATGTTATTAAAAACATCCACTGTTAAATGAATCAAATGTGATTAAATTGGAAACCTATTTCATTGAATATTAATGAGAATATGAATGAATATTTATTGGTTATGAATGCTAGTTGGTTGATGGTTGAATATATTGCTTTTACTACATTGGCTATGTTGACATATATAGTTATTATGTTGCTATATCTTGTATATCGATACTATTGTCTATATACATGATTCTCATGTTGTTTGTTGAGTGTTTAGTAGGTGCGGATCGCGTTTGCTTCGCATTTGGAGCTCGCTTTCGCGCTATATTAGCCGTATATGCTTGCTAATAAAATATAAGGTACATATCTCGGATTACATACCGTACTTTTATACTTTTTTCCCTGCGGGATGCCTCATTACTTGATGAGATGTATATTTGTGATATATATACTGTCATTTTTTTTCGGATCGAGCCGCGCGAAGGAGACTATGGCGAATTTTTCCGAAAATTTAAGGCGTTAGAAAAAATTTGAGAAAATTGGAAAATTTTGAAAACTTTAACTTTGATTTGGAATTGAAAGTTAAACAATAGTAGTTGTTTTTGAAAAGATAACTAAGTATGATTTGAAAACATAGTAAAGATTTTGTAAGAAGTTTAATTATGAATTTTTGGAAAGTTAATAGATTCTGTAATTTTTCTTACTTGATAATTTCGAGGACGAAATTCTTTTAAGGGGAGAAGATTGTAACGACCCAGGATTTTTAGTAATTAAAATTTGAATATTTAATTTATTTTAAATATTAATAAGTGAATTTATAAGTCGAATAAATTTTATTTTGAATAATTGGATTTAATTGGATAATTAAATCGATAATTTAATATGTTAAATTATAGAAATAATTGAAAATTGAGTTAAATATGATTGTAAATGATTTGTAAAATTTTATTTTATCATATTGAAGTTAGAACGATATTTTAGAACTTTTAAAATCGAATTAAAAGTTTATTTGTGAAAATTGAATATTTTAATATTAAATCGACTAGTGAAAATAGTCAATTTTCGAATAGTCTCAGAATTGGACGAGACTAGTTCCATTGGATCCGTAATAGTTAGTTATTACCGGATTTCAATTTTCGTAGCAATCGGAGTTATCGTTTGATCATGGCAGCTCGAAACGCATCGAATTGTTTTTAATATTAATTTGGCGAGTTAAAATAGCCATTTTTCAAAAAGTCTCGGATTTCGACGAAACCAGTTTCATCGGATCCGTAATGTGATATTATTGTAAGTTTTCAAATTTTGTGTCAATTGGATTTACCGTTTGTCCGGTACAAATTAAAACGCCTAGAAAATCGTTTAAATCGATTTAATTTAAATTGAACGTTTATAGCCATAACTCGCACAGATGTCCGAATTAGCTTTCGAAACCTGTTCCATTATGTCCGGAACGCGGGGTAAACCCAGGAAACGCTGGTTACGGCGCTTGAATCGGAGTTCGGAAAACCCGGGATGAATAGTGTTCGAAATTTCCTATAAATAGACCGTTAATTCACAAAAAAATAAAAGGAAAAAAAACCTAACCCTAAACGTGTAGCCGCCAGTAAACTATTCAATGGCCGAAAAACTCCAACCTTCTCCTCCAATTTTCTCCAAATCTATACATCTATTCGAAAAATTATCAACTGCAACTTTGTAGAGGGCGATGAGATCTTGAAGTTCAACGGTTATGATCGTTTGAAGTGGCTTAAATCGATGGCAATTCGAGCTTGAAGGCCATGCGTTCGGCCTCGTCGTGCGTGCAACATATGGGACCGAGTTTCAAGCCCCTGGAGCCGAGCATAGAGGGGACGGAGGCGCACGACATGATGGTCCCTGATCGAATTATCGTCGAGTGTGGTGGCCGAATTTACTAACCCTAAAAAATGATGATGGGTTCGGCGATGTTGTCTGTATTTGCGTGAATGAGAAGAGGAAGAAGGGGGAGGGCGCGCACGACTGTGATGTTGCAGGGGGAGGATCCAATGGTGTAGGTTTAAAATTATATATTTAAGTTGTAAATTATATAAATAAAATTTGTGTAATCTTAGAAAATTCATAACTTTTTCGTACGAGGTCGAAAACGCGCGAAACTAGTTGCTTTGGAATCGTATGGACGAGCACTACGCGATGGAATTGGATTGGAGTCGTTTGGAGTTAGTGAGAATTTTGGGTAAAATTAAACGTCCGTTTAATTTTATTCGAAATAAATCGCTAAAACGAAATTGAAATCAAGGTGAGAACTTCTCACTCAATCGAATCAGTTTCGATTTTATTTTAAATAGTTAGATTTAAAATACTTGAATGCATGTTTAAATGATGATTGTTATCTATTGATTGTTAAAATAGACATTATGCGCCGTTAGTAAGCGGATGTTATTTATTAAAAACATATACCGCGAATATTTCATAAACAGTGAAATTGGTATTATATATAATAGCAATATATATATTGGCATATGTATATATTGGAGTTATTGATTTTCCGCAATTTTTTTAGCGGATGAGACCCTATTGCGCCGTCTATTAAGCGGATAATATTTTAAATCCCATATACTGCGATAATTCCGTACTGGAGCGGAATTGGTATTGTGCTAATGTTTGTGGATGCAGGAAAACAGGTTGGAGGGATCCAACTGGATTCCTCAACAGTTTTTATTTGATTTCAGATATTTTGATATTTGATGGATTATCATATCGATATATGATATCGTTGTTTGTCGTGATTGACTATTTGGTGTGTAGCATCATTGGACCAAATTTTGGAATTTTAAAATTGTTTTTAAAGTGATTTTTGAAAGTATACGTTTATAAAATGTTTTGGAATTGATCCATTATAAATAAATAAATAAACGTTATAGATTTTAATATTACAAAAATTATGATTTTTGAGAAAAATAGTTAAAAGTTGATTCTTAAAATTATGGGGTTAATAATTTTATAAAATAGTTTAAATTGGGATTTTTGGATTTATTGTAAAAAGTTTACAAATAGGATTTATAAAATTTGATTATTTTATAAATCAAAATGATGAAATTATAAAGGAGTTTAAAGATGTTTTGAAATAATAGTATAAATTGATTTATATAAGAGATTTATAAATTGATATTTATAAATTAAAAGATTTGGAATTATAAAACGAGTTTTATATGTGTTAGAATGAAGTGAAAATGGATTTCATAAATGAATGAAATTTATAGAATTATAAACGGTAAAGTTATAAAAGGAATTTTATAAGCAGTAGGTTTATAAAATTTGCAAAATTTTTAAAAGAATAGATTTGGGTAAATAATTGAATCTTATAAGTTATAAGATTTATAATTATGAAGTTCAAAGGAACGATTTTGCAAACAAATAAATTACAAGTATTTCACTTATGATATGAACTTTTGTTTTATAATTGAGTTATAAATTGAATAGGTTAATAAAGGAATTTATAAAAGGAAGTTGTTATAAAATAAATAGAAATAGAATTTATAAACATTGTTTTATAAATCCGCAAACGACTTATTTTGATAAGTAAATTGTTGAAACCTATTAATGGGGTTATATTCACGTTTTAGACAGTGAATAATCCCTTAAAATGAAATGTATAGAAATGATGAAATTGGTTAACGTAGTATATTCACGTTTTTGAATAGTGAATAATGTGTTAAAGAAATTATTTTGAATGTGATGTTTTAAATAGAATTAAAACGATCTAACGATTGTTTTAAAAGCATTAAGATTCGAAACCATAGATTTCAACATTTATTGTTGAAATAGACGTTTTCGAGAAATAGAAGGAAATGGTGGACTGTAACACTGTTGTTATAGTAAATCATTTCCGAAAGGAAATGTTTTGTATAGTATTGGGATTTATATATCTATTTTAATTTCGAATCCCTATACTAGTGATTTTGGGTTGTCGTAATGATGTTTTACGCAACATTCGTTTTGGCCCAAATAAATATGTTTAAGAGAATGATTTCCTTAAAGAATGAAATATATGTTTAATCTCGATTGAAGTATATTGAATATTTTCCAAGTGTTGAAAATAAATAAAATTTGTGAAATACTTATGAATAAATAAGTATGGAAATGTTTTCCAATATAAAGTGAATATTTTGAGAATTTATCTTTTTGAAGATAAATTGAAATGAATAATTGAAATCGGATATCAGTAGATATTGTGAAATATAAATTCACTAAGGAATTTATAAAAGAAAAGGAGAATTTGTCTAAAAACAAATATTGATTTATTTTTGAAGTGTGAAATTATATATCTAGTAAAGATATTTTTAGGAAAGAAATAATTTGGGAAAATTATTTGAAATCTGATGATGTGTGCATATCCATTGATAGTTCAGTAACCGACTATCAATATTTACCTTTGAAAGGTATTTGTTGTGATTTGTTGAATTTGAATGCACACTTATTTTTAAATTATTGCGCTCGTTATTCGGATTACCCATTCTGAATAGTGATACGACGTAATGGATAGCATTGAAGATCGGTGTTGAAGACCCGGTATTTGCGAGAGCGATAGGATGACCTGTCGATTGACTCTGCACCGAGTTGCTCCGGTATTGAGTTCTCCATATGTGATGGGAAATCCGATCAGGATTGTGGATATCCGGATTGCAAGGACTTCTTTGTAAGTGCCTTCGGTTCTGTTCGAGCCTGGAATAGACATGTATGGATTGTATGTCTGACATTACAAATTGAGATATAAAGCAGATTTCTTTCAAATATATTTCTGTTGGTGGCGGAGAATTTATTCTTTTAGCTTAACACCCTTCTCTGAGACGTACGAGCTCAGAGGTTATGTAGTTGAAGGTTATCAGCGATATATTCCCAATTTGGTAACGTGACATGCTGAGTGTTGCTGTGAAATGATCATTGTGTTGATTATTTGTGATAGGATCATTTATTTGATCGTCTATCTTGGTGATCATTTCTATGATAATTTGTTGACCCAAAGCATGGCTTTTGTATAAAGTATGTTTTTTTGGACGTGACTTCGTCGAGCCTCACACCCCGGAATGGTCAAAACAGGAAAGATGCGGCAAGGTTATGAGGGTAGCACCCTTTAGGGTATGTGCATTTCCTTCTGGAAAAGGGTGGTATCATGGTATGGAGCCCAGATACTTACTCATGTTGAAAACACTTTATGATTGTGTGAATTGATTACGAGCGCTCGGTGAAAGGTCCCAAAGGACCGGGGGATGGCATATTCGGTCAGTTGTTACTCAGTTAGGGGTAACCCGGCCTTGTGTTGGTAGAGATCCGGTTTGGTTCTCGGGGATGTCCTTCCAGAGGCATTCTCATGTGGCAATGGGAAGTTCCTTGGCCTGATCATTCGTTGGAAATCCAAAGAAACAATACGATCTTGTACGGTTTTAGTTGTAGAACCTGCTTCCTCAGGAGGTAGCTATAGTAGGCATAATATAATGGTACCCATGCTGGCTAAGATTTATATTCTACTTTTGAAATATCTTCTACACTATGCACTAATAATAATATCAAAATTGATTTGATTTTAATGCGTATCAAGCATCTTTGACTATCATAAGGAGAAATCTCCTTCAAGTCTGTGTTTGCATTGTGTGTGTGGCGGGAGGTCTTATGGTAGTCTCATTTTTTAAAAGCATTGCGAATTGACTTTAAAAATATTCCTCTATTTTGTTTTCAAAGATAAATAAACTGTTTTGAGTTCTCACACCAGTCACATGACTGACTCGGAGTTTATTGTTTTCCTTCCTAAACTCTGGGTGCCCACCAATTTCCACACGGGCAGTCAAGAGTTAAGGTTTATCAGGATATTTCTGGAGTTGCTGGATGGCATGGCGTATTACTAGTATATAGTATTTCTTTTCCGCTGTTTGATGTTGTTGTTGTTGTACACTCTGATGATATGATGTAATGTGATGTAATGTAATAATTGATATAGTTCTTTGTTTAAAGATTATTCATTTATCTATTATATTTTGTTCCGCTGCGAATTGTGAGATTCTGATGTTGTTCTGTTGTTTTTCTATTCCGTTCTATTTTCTATTTTCTTCTCCCTATTTTCTATCCTTCTCTCTCTTCTTCTGCCTTTTTCTATTTCTTAAACATTGAGAATTCGTATTTCTGTTCATCTTGAGTTAATCTATGGAGATTAGTGTATATTCAAGGAGTACGGATTTACGGGTCCTCACAGCAAGTTGAAGGTGGAGAGAGATGGCAAGATGGTGGAGCAAAGCGGGCGGAGATGGAAAAGGTGGCAGCGGTCTGGGTGTGGCGTAAGGCAGCGCTAAATGGGATGAAGGCCGGAGGGTTGTTGTGTGATGGGTTTGGGTCGCTTGCTGTTCGGCGTGAGGAGGGGTCGGATTGTTGAGCTGGAGGGTCAGGGGATGTGTGGATCTAGAGAAAAATGGAAGAAGGTGGAGGAAGATAATGTGAACAGGCGAAGAAACAAATGTAGTAGATAGATATGTTATATATATTGGAACAAGAGTGAAGGAAAGGCAACCAAAATAATGACCAATTGGAATAGAAAAAGCCACGTTCTTGAATTCACGAAACAACTAAAGCAAATAACTGTAGATTTTCAAACGGTAGAAAATTTGAAAGGTCACGAAACTCAAAAGACCAAAATACGAAACCGATACGATTAACTGTTTTGCAGATTTCGCTGCCTACCGGACTTCAAAACACGGAATTGAGTATACCACGGAGATCAGCATGACGACGCGATCAAAACGATATACAGATATCAGTGGTACGATCATCCTATCAAAAGTGAATATCGGTACCGAAAATGCTGCAAATTTGTCAGAATTAAGATAAACGGTGCAATAGCGGTCTAAATTTGGAGAAACGAAACATGACGTCTCATTCGAAAAATGATTTACAAATTTTCTATATAAAAATATTCAGATTTGGAAAACATTTTATTATCATCAAATATTAACCGATTTAAATTGAAGTAAAATTATACAAGAAAATAAACTTCAATATTATCTGATAAAATTTTGCCAGTTGCTATGTTCAAATAGACGTATTCCAAACATTAAATTTTTATTTCAAAATATTGTTATTTAAAATTTCACAAAAATTCAATTAATTGAACAAATAAAACCACTAAAATTTACGGGTCGTTACACTCTCCCCCACTCAAAACTTTTCGTCCTCGAAAAGGAAGGAGGTAGGAGAATAGAGACAACCAGAGGTAAAATAGATTTGAAACAAAAAATAAAAAAATTAATTTAAACCATATAAATTTAAATTTTAAATAATAAATATTCAATATTTGATTTAAATTCAAGGTATTTCATTAAGTTGATTAAATTTCAAATTTATTGATTCCTCCAAAACAAAATTTATTTTATATATCTAATTTAATATTAAATTAACTTATTATTCTATTTATCTCTATTAACATTTTATAGTTAAAATTTAAGTGTATAACATTTATTATAAACACTCAAATTTTATTTATAAAACATTTTATATTGTAAATAATCTAATTTCATATTCAACTTCTAAATAATTTAGGTAAGTTGTAATAGAATGAAATTGGATATTATGCAAGAATTTTTTTTTTCTAATTCAATTATTTCAAGTTTAAATATTCATTCAAAATTCTTGGCTTCATTTTATTATTAAAATCACCTTTAACATAAAATTTAAGAATTAAATTTTTGATTCACTTTAAACCATTTAAAGATAAATAAATAAATATATATATATACTATATATATCAAATCAAATTTATGATCATATACCAATATATATTATAAATCAAGTCATATTTTAAAAATTCAAATAAATTTAATTTCCAAAACAAAGTGTAGCAAAGCTACGGAATGGTCTCTCCACTCTAAAACTCGAAAACGAACGTCGATGATGCTACAGTCATCACTGAAATTATTTTCCAGCGACAAAATAGGAGAATACTGATTTAAAAATTTAAAATTCTTTGAAACAATTTATATTCAAAACACTTTAAATAAATAATATACCCTTTAAAACCATAGTTTGAAATCATCGGAAATTAAATTCTCAAATTCTAGATTTAAATTCATTCCAATTCAAATCAGTTTATAACCATGTTTTACAATTTCATTTATTTATATGTTGGAATAACCAATGATTTACAAACAAAAAATGAAAATCAAATATTATATTTTCTGACAACCAATTCAGTTAACAATTCAATTTCAGAAAAATTTATACTCATATATAATATGATCATACAAGATTATTTTATTTACCAAATTTGAAAACAATATTGTGTCAGTTTGCTCTGCTCAAGTGTTTTGGAAATTCCATCGATAGCGTTGATCAGACGAATCGATTGAAAACCCAAATCAACATCAGCAACTCAAACAACATAATATATATATAAATATTTTTAATATTAATTTACAAATAGACTTCCTCGCTCAACGATACAAGAATGGAATTCAAAGCAAGTATAGAGATTCAAATTTGATGGCCTCAAACCAAAGAGAATTTTGATTCGATGATAGGTTTGAAACAAAGATAAGATGATTAAATAACAAAATAGGAAGATGGATAAGTTTATATGCATCGCGGCAACCTTAACCGGGTCGAACGTGACTTCAAGAATAAGATCGATACAGAATTCCGAGACAAATCGACATTCGAGTGCTAGAGATAGAATTCAATCATAACAGGAGATAGATAGCATCGTAAACCGAGGATACAGAAATCTCCAGTAGATCAATGCCTATTGTAAAGTAGTTTCACCCCTTTACAAATCATTCAAAGATTGACGAAACCGTCGAGCTATTATAGAGATCGTTCAAAGTGGAGTTATTTGGATAATTTAAAATCAAAAAGCATGAATAGGAAGAGATAAGGATGGATTTTGGAACCGAAGGGAACATTCCAAAATTCAAAGAAAATTCGAATCAAAGAGGAAAAGATTCAAGCACGAACGAAGGTGATTCCGTAATTAAATTTACTACATATGCTAAGATTTTCCTAAAACCAAAGCTCTGATACCAAATGTAACGGACCACCTATCAAGGGGTAACGCCCACCGTAGCATACATTGGTACCTATGTTCTGCCTTTACGGCCAGCCTCTCGACTGCATCAACCCCCGTAGGGACTTGTAGGAGTAAGAGTCATCCGCTCGCTACCAAACCAAATGCGAGAACCATCTATCATGTTCCACCCTCCAAATGCATAGACAGACACACATGCCGGATTTGAATTGCTCAAAATACCAAATTGTTAATTTATATTAGAAAAACTCAGCATATACAGTAAATAAATAAATCACAGAATCACAAACATAGAGTAATAATAATATACAGCGAAAACAAAAGAATAGTAGTTCATGAAGCTACTATATATATATCTGAGTTAAATAAGATACAACAGAAGTGTCAAATACAATAGTCAAATACAAGATCAGAATACATCACTAGAATCAACTGAATATCTGAAAGTTGGATAGATAGCCGGATCTCCAAGTGAAGCTCCAACTCCAAAGGTGAGTCTCAAAAGCTGAACCACTCGGTCTGACCTAAGCGTAAAACAAAGCACAAAACACTCGAGTCAAGACTAACATTCTTATATCAATAAATCCACTCAAGCGAAGTAACAACTAAAGTACAAGTAACTCAAAGGATGTTTGGGATAACCATCCTCTAAGAATCCATTAAACTATCTACTATGTAGCAATATACGCTATTATAATAATGTCTAAAGTAAAATAAACTTACTTAAAAATAGCGTCAAGGCTTTACATTTTCCACCTTAACACATATATAATGCCAATAGTTAATACAGTACCGTAGTACCTATAGATCGGGAGGCTACTAAAGGATACTCCATAGGTACGACATAAATCAAACTCGTAGAAGGCGCGCTAGGGTAGGTGACACGACACAACTAGGCAATGCCAGGGTAGATATACCAATTACACATCCGGACTGGTGGTAACGCATAGTAGCCACTACCGTCCACCTCGGGCCACACTCCCAAAAATCAAAGGTGTACCCAATCAATCACAAAGTAATAGAATCGTATTGAAGAAGTTTGTCCGATAAGAGGACCTATCTCATTGGCTCGGAATCGCTCCTTTTTTAGCCGCATTATGTCAACTCACGAGAGTCAGGTCCACGTATATACCTCAATAGGAAGTCGCCACCATCCTACTTCATTCTGCAATCTCCACCGCGTACACGGTTGTTAAAGTGGTTTTCGAAGTTGACAGAGAGTATGACAACTTCCGATCTCGGTCTCTTTAACAACCAAACGTTATAATAACACCGTAGTCATTTTCAAAATAGTATATACTTCAAAACCAAAATATCATTGCCATTCCAAAACCATATCAATACGATATCATTTCCATTTCAAAACCAAATAAGATATCATTTCCATTTCAAATATATCCATTTTCAGGATCATAGCATTTTCAATGTTATAACACTTTCGAAACCAAACACTTGAGAATATAACATTTACAAAACATAATACTTTGAAATTCATAGCTTCGAAACCATAACTTCCACCCATTAAACAGTTTAGATATTCAAATAGTATATATAATAAAATAGTTTTAAATTTAAAATTACTTTATAAAATAAAATAATTTCCTCAACTTCACAAATTGATTCAAACCAACTTGAATCAAAAAATTCAATATAAATTAAATCTCTCATAAATTTCAACTCAATTCATTTTTCAATAATCCATTTCAATTTATATCAATTTCAAATACAGGTTTGAACCTCAAATAAACCATTTCAAATTCCATATATTTCCAAGCTTTAAATATTCCATAATTTCAAAACTAAAATTTGATAATTCCATATATATCAAATTCAATTTACTATTATTTAGTTTTGAAAGATTTACTTGATAAATCCCATATCATTTAAATAAAACTTTTAAAATTCAAATAACTAAATATTCCTTCAATTTTTTTAAACTTAGTATATTCATTTGAATCACCTTAAACCAGAATTAAGTTATAAAACCAAATTCTTTTAAAATCTCAATTTCAATAAGCTCCACATGGATTCTTATTAAATATAATTCTTAATTAAATAAAATTTCAAATCAATTTCAGAACTATTTTCACAACCTTAATTTATAAAAATCATTATAAACTCTATTAAAAAAATACAATTTAAATAAATACATAACCATATTATATTTTAATAAAATCAACTTTATTTTAAACTTAATTTATATTCAAACAAATTTATACATAGCTTAAAATCACGAATTTAACTATCTATAAAATAACATTTATATACTACCAAAACCAATATTTGTATAAAGCCATATATTTCATTCCAAAACCATAGAAATCATTTTCAAAATATTTATATATAGACCAACGGTGTTTGTATATAATTTTATATCCTTTGGTCAAGTGATATGGATATTTATCATTTCAATCCGTAATTAAATATATACGGGTACATATCATTTCAACCCACAATCCCAAATTCAATTCAATGAAAATCGCATGGGTCTATCATTTCAACCCATAACGATTTTCTCCTATTCTAAAGTTCGTTCGGGTATATATCATTTCAACCCATAGTGAATTCTATACTAACAGGGAACTTGCAGAGTGATAAAAGATATGAAAATAATATAACTGGCATATGTCATCAATATAAATAATATATAATGGTGTCAGATGTCATAGGTGAATAGATATAGATAACAGCATATATATATCAATGTAAATAACTAATAGCAACATATTTCAATTGTCATTTCAATTGAAATCAAATTTAATAAATATAAGAACGTTAATTGTGAGTGGTTGCTCACCTTTTGAGGCTAGATGGATTTGACAAAGAAATGAGCGACGAATCCAAGCACGAATTCCAAAGTAAAACAAAGTTGGTATGAATTCGACGGACAAGCTAAAAGATAGGAATCAAGGGGATAATTAGAATCAGCTTGAGAAAACAACAAATATATATATATATATATATATATATATTATTTCCATGAAATCACTATTTAATTTAAACAAATATTAAAATAACATACATAAAATTAAAAATCGTTGGTTTTAAATTAAAACATATATATATAATCAAACATATAGTCACAATATATTTGGAAATAAATAATTTAGGCTTGTAAAACAAAATACTGTAACTTACATAAAATACTTATATTACATACCAAAATGAACATATTGTAAATTAAAATAATCCTTAAATATTTCATGTATACATAGCTTGACATATATAAATAGGGGACCAAATTTTTACATATGCACTGATATATATATACACGCTATCACATATCCACTGACCTATATATGTATACATACACAATACAAAAGAAGAGAAGCTTTAGAACTATAATATATATGTAAGCTATGACAAATTCACTTTTAAGGAAATGCTAGACAATTTCTCATACGTGTACATAAAATAAGTAACATATAATATAAATGTTTATCTTATAAAATATAATATATAATATAGGTAAGGCTGAACAAAGATGAGAAACTTCATTCAGCGAGACATTCTTAACTCACCTAAAAATTAAAATCAAATATTTACATAAAAATACTTTTACAGAACCTTTATACAAGCTTAGTAAGTCATATTTCTATTGTCATATCATATAAAAAAACTATTCTATATATTATAGTAAAACCGAGCTTGATAAGATTTTTAATGTTTATAAAACACATACAATTCGATGCGTGTAAACATAACTGTTAATAAAATAAAAGAATATATATAGAAAATCAATACTTATATATACACGCACAGACAACTATCCTATAATTATATATATTATCTACAACAACTTACATAACATACTTTATATATACAACTTGTACATTATACTAATAAACCAATAGGTAAATACTGTGATTACACACACACACACACACACACACACACACACACATATATATATATATATATACATATACACTCATTCGAGAAAGAAGACGGGAAGGGTGACACAAGAGGGAGCGGTCAGGTTATTGGAGGGTGATAGGCGGAGGCTCAGCTTGGTAAGTTGAAGGTGGAGAGAGATGGCGAGATGGTGGAGCAAAGCGGCCGAAGATGGAAAAGGTGGCAACGGTCTGGGTGTGGCGCAAGGCGGCGCTAAAGAGGATGAAGGCCGGAGGGTTGTTGTGTGATGTGTTTGGGTTGCGTGCTTTCCGGTGTGAGGTGGGGTCGGATTTTTGAGCTAGAGGGCGAGGAGATGTGTGAATCTAGAGAAAAATTGAAGAAGGTGGAGGAAGAAAATGTGAACAGGCGAAGAAACAAATGTAGAAGATAGATATGTTATATATATTGGAACAAGAGTGAAGGAAAGGAAACCAGAATAATGACCAATTGGAATAGAAAAAGCCACGTTCATGAATTCATGAAACAATTAAAGCAAATAACCGCTGATTTTCAAACGGTAGAAAATTTGAAAGGTCGCGAAACTCAAAAGACCAAAATACGGAACCGATATGGTTAACCGTTTTGCAGATTTCGCTGCCTACTGGACTTCAAAACACGGAATTGAATATACCATGGAGATTAGCACAACGAGGCGATCAAAACAATATACAGATATTAGTGGTACAATCATCTTATGAAAAGTCAATATCGCTACCAAAAATGCTGCAAATTTGTCAGAATTAAGATAAACGGGGCAATATCGGTCTAAATTTGGAGAAGCGAAATATGACATCACACTCGGAAGATGATTTACAAATTTTATATGGAAAAATATTCAGATTTGGAAAACATTTTATTATCTTCAAATATTAACCGATTTAAATTGAAGTAAAATTACACAAAAAAATAAACTTCAATATTATCTAATAAAATTTTGCCAGTTGATATATTCAAATAGACTTATTCCAAATATTAAATTTTTATTTCAAAATATTATTATATAAAATTTCACAAAAATTCAATTAATTAAATAAATAAAACCACTAAAATTTATGGGTCGTTACATGTGAGTATATAAAACTCACTGAAACAGTGCTTGAGATACCAAATCAAATATAGGTTAAGAGCACAACATACTACTATCCATCCACTATTGAGATGGAAAGGAAGGAGTTTTCGCTGCATGGCCATGCCAACCACTCATCAACTTGGATCAGGAGAGCTAATAGGCCACGCTACTGAGCTCCAACATGCCTGCATTGATCATCAATTGCTAACATTGTGTCTCTGAAGACGTGTTAACATCCACGTTGTCTGCTGCTACTATCGACATTGCTGCCAAGAACCACGACATCCCTTCATTTTTTGCACCCAAGCCTAGCACCTTCACCAAGCTTGCACTCATGTCAACATTGCTACATCAAATCGCAATCCTTAGCGCCTCATCACATCACTCCAAGCCACGACTTCAATTTAAAGGATTGCAAACACATCTCCCTCCTCCTTTATCGAAGTCGTCGATGTTTGCGCGTGTAACGACCCAGGATTTGGGTTATTTGGAATTGGAATATTTAATTAATGTTAAATATTTAAAATTTAATTTTTAACTTGAATTTAAAATATAACCATTTATTGGATAATTCAATTATTGAATTTAATAGTTGGAAATTGGTTAAAATTTTGAATCTAGAATTTTAAGCTTGTTCAAAATAATTTAAAGGCTCATAAAATTTATATTGATAATAATATAATAAAAGTTTTAAATTTGAATTTAAAAGTGATTCGTTCAGTTTTATAAATATATCGTTTCAATTGATATTTAAAAATAGTCTTTCGAGGCACAGTCTTGGATTTTGACGAAACTAGTCTCATTGGATCCGTAATAGTGTATTGTTATTGGATTCCAAATTTCGTAGCGTTTAGAGTTATCGTGGGGTCGTACTGGGTAGAAACAAGCTGAATTTTATATCGAAATTCAATATAATAATTCGGTTCAAAAAGCTATCTTGTCCATACGATTGAATTAGGACTCGAAATCTTTTCCATTACGTTCGAAAAGTGGTATAACAATATAAATGCCTAGTGACATGCCTCCATAGAAGTTCGAAATTGTAAGCTTATTTTGAAATGAGATAATTTAATTTTTTTTTTAAAATATATTATTTTCAATACTTCAAATCATTGTACCATCCTCATCAAATCACTATACCTTTTTCCTTTTCAAACACACTTCCTTCCCCAAGCATGTTTTTTCCTCTATTATATGTCCAGCCGAGCATTTAAGAACAAAACAAGAAAAATAACAAACTTCAAAAAAAAATCGTTTCTCCAATATACTCCACTAAAATTAAAGAAATTACTTTTAAAAATTGTATTTTGCCGAAGTAATTCAAGATGGTATGTTATTTATGAGGTCCGATCCTGGATTAGCGTCATCGTCGATGTCGAAACTTTAGGCTGGCTAGGGTTTAGTATTTAGAGAGTTAGGGGTATCAATGTGGGTATTTGAGGGTGGGACCGTGTTCGAGGTGGTGTGACGCTCGTGTGGGTGGGTTTTGGCATGGTGAGGCGTGTGTTTGGTCATCGCGACCTGTATGGTCGAAAGTGGAAATGGCCATGTCACGTTTTACTTGAGGGTGGCGGAGGCTACATGGTGGCGGTGGTCGAGATGAGGAGGGGAAGGGCGATGCAATGGTGGACTAGAGTCGGTCGTAAGTTGTGTTCATGCACGTATGCAATTTTGGCCGTGCACATGGATTCGGGCATGCGAAGGATTTAGGGAAGATGAGTTCCTATAGCATATAGGTCGGGTTTGTTTTTTTATTCATGGGCTTGGGCTAAATAGTGATGGGTAAGGATTTAAAATAGTGACTTAGTTTAAATATTGTAGTTAAATTATCATTGAGCTTATAAAACCTATAACGCATGCATACGAGGTCCGATTCGGACGATTCAAGATCCGTTAGGATCATGGTGTCATCATCTACGCATGGAAACTGATTTAGGTGCAAATGAAACTTCTGAAATTTTCATATAATTTCAAACGCGTTTGGATTCAATCGAAAACGGAATGTGAAAGCGACAGAAAATAAATGTGAGTTAATCTCACTCAATTTTGGATTCCTGCAATTAATTTTAAATAGTTAAAATTAATTATTGGTTGATTGTTGAATTTGATAATTATTATTAGTTAGATGTGATATTATATTGTGACGACCTGGATTTTTAATGGTCATTAATTGGTATTTAACTGGATTAAATTATTAGAAATACTGATTATAAGTTGAACAAATTAAATTCTGGCAAATAAAAAAAAATATCTGGACATAAATATTAATTTAATAATCTCCTTCTATGATCATTTAAATTTGCAAACTAATTCTTTTCAAACAAATTTAAAATGTGCTTCCAAATTACTATTGTTTATATATATATATATATATATATATATATATGTAGACTGTAAATGAAATTATGATTTGAACTAAAAATAAATATCTCAAAAATAAATTAGATTCAAACTCTACATTTTTAAACACTAGTATATATATAGTTATTAATTAAAGTATAAATAGCCAAAGTTTAAAATAGGAATGAATAAAAGATTTTATCTTATTAAATAAACATAAAATAAATAAAAAGAAAATATAAAAAATATAAAAAACATAAAAATAAAACATAAGTAAATATAAATAATCGTATACGGACATTTGTAGGCTTGAGAGGCACATACTAACACAAGTCTCAAATTTATTTGTTTTATATACTTATATATATATCCCAATTACTCCTTTCTTTCATTTTCTTTAAATCAAACCAAAACTAAAACTAGGAAAAATAATAAAGGAAAAACAAATAAACTACTTTAAATTTTATGTCTGCAACAAAGCAAAGATTCAAAGCAAGGTTCAGATTCAAGTTCAACTTAAGATTCAACTAAAATCAAACTGATCAAGATCAAATCAAAGATCAAGTAGCAGTTCAAAACCCTGCTTCTCGGTTCCATGTTTTCTGTGAGTAAACATTACTTTTAAAAGCTAAATCTCCTTAATAGTCTGATGCATGTGATAAATAATGGTAGTAGTGTTATGAATATGATCTGCATGGATGGATGAATTGTATGGTTGCTTGAGTAAACAGGTTTAAATGTACTGTATGTATACACGCATGCCTCTGTTTGTTTAACAGCCTCAAAATCTCTTAAAATAATTCATATCTCTTCATCTAAACCATTATAGAATATGATGTTTAAAAGGAAGTTGATTGCAATGATGTAATAAAAATTTTAAAAATAATTTCAAGTAGAATTATTAGGCAATTATCTAGAAAACAAGGACTTACAGTAAAATCAAATCATGTTAGAAATTCGACCTGCTTAATTTCAAGATTTTCTTATTTGACCAGATTCGTTTTTTAAAATGATGGTTTTTGATAATAGTATCAAGATTTTTAGGTTAGTAATTTGTGAGTGATTGCTAGATCAATGGAAATTGGGTTTTCTTCAATTTCCGACGATCGAGAGGTTATTTAGCATCAGGATTGAGACCGGAGGTGGGTTGATAATCAAGGGTCGTGGGAAAAATGGTGGGAGATTTTTTAGAGTCGTGAGGTAGCGGTGCGACGTCGATGTAAGGTTTTGGAGTTCGACCTGGTCGAGGTTGGTTTTGAGGGAAATGCGGTGTCGAGGCGGCATCAGAGTGGTTCAATGGAGGGGGAATAGGAAGCACGATGTCAGACGATGCTGGTGGTGATTAGGCAGAGGTTCCGGTGGCCTACATTGGTGGTACGAGGCAGATTGCTGGAGGGGAGTTCCTTTCTGGTTGTGGCGAACTGTTTGAAATGGAATTCGAGCATTTTCGAGTGGAACTAGGAAGTCGAGGTAGTCGTGGAGGTTGTCAGAGACTTGCTGATGGTGTCGACGAAGGCCGGAGTGACTCCGGTCATGCGTGCACATGCATGGTGCAAGGTTGTCAGGGTTCAGTTGTTAGCTATAGGTAGGGATCAGGTATCAGGGAGAATAAGGTGAAGGACCGGGTTGGGTCGGGTTTGCATAGGGGATTGGATCGGGATTGGCTCGAGTTGTTGCTGTAGAGTAGAGTGAGAAAGGAAGGGAGAAGATTTTGGGCCAAGGGTTGGGCCGGAATGGAAAATAAAATAAAAATTAAAGTAGGGATAAAAGGAAATGAAAAAAAGTAAAGAAAAGAAGCAAACAAGGTTTCTAAAGAAGTTTTAACCAATTATTTTTAAGCCGAATGTTTTTAACTTAAAACTTTCAAAATAATAAGTAGTTTAAGTTATAAATTTAACTCCAACTTACATTAATAAATGATGCAAGTTAATGATTTATCTTAAATTAATTAAGTTTGAGATAACTATCTATATATGATAACTATTTAGTAATTACAGAAGTAAAGTAAATAAAGTAGATGAAATTAGTGAAGAAAAGTAAATAAAGTAGATGAAATTAGTGAATGGTTTAAGTAAAATAAGTTGTTTGAAGGATTAATTAATTTAAAACCCTTAAGTTCTTACGGGATAATAATTATTTAATTTCAATTATTTAATTAAAATAAAATAAATGGCTTGTAATTAGTGAAATCTTGCTTATGAATGATTAAATGGAATTGAATACTTTGGATTGTTAATATCTCTAGTATGTTTGATTGTGATATTCTGTGATATGAAATAACCTGAAATGAACAATTGGGTGTAAAATGTGAGATTCTTTATTTGAATAGATTTGTGATGTAATTCTTATGTGAATGTTTACATTTTGAAATTAAATCACTTTGGCTTAAAAGATGACATTTGAATTTGAAGAGATCGGGGTCGGATATCAGCGATATCCGGAACCACTTCGATTAGTAACTACAATAATTCCTTATAGATTTGATTATGGAATCAAATAGGCTGGAATGGAATAAATCAAGTAAAATTGGCCATTTAAACTAAGTAACGGTACTTAGATATTATTTTGTGAAGTAAGTGTTTGGCTATAGTAAGATAAAACTCGTAGTGATAAATGAGTTACCTGGGTTTTCAAAGAAGTTTATAAACTTAGTATTTCAATTTAAATGGGTTTACTCGCATTGGTTTCCATCCTGACTCGGGTGTTACTTTATTATAATGCTCGGGTCAGACCGAGTATTACAGATTTTCAGGTTAGGTCGTTCTGGAGCTCAGGAAGCGAGCTGGATGGCAGAGACGTATTGATTCCGTTGTGAATTAGAGACTGTATAGTCTGTATTGATTGTATTTTGGGACAAGTTGTTACAATTGTCCAGTTTATTTATGAATGGTTGTACTCCGATATATTATATGTAAGTTGACATTTACAGCTTTCTTTATGTAAATGATGGTATTTGTATATTATATTTTGTTTCCGCTGCGATTATGAGATTCTGTGCTGTTGTTTTCTGTTTCTTCTTTACCTCTTTTTCTTCTTTACCCCAACAATCTGGAATTTCCATCTTTTGATTGCTCAACACTTCTACAGTGAATGTATTAGTGTCGAATTTTCAAGGTCGAAAATTCCGGGATCTTAAATTTGGTATCAGTGCAAGGTTAAGCGAGAACCTTGGCTCTAGTGGGATCACTAATTAGAGATAGGGTCAGTAAAACCCTAGAATGAGTTGAGCGTATTATATGAGAGCGTACTTGTTATTTTCTTATATAAAGATTTTAAAACGGTTTTAAAAATGAATGATTTTTATATAAGATTATATTTTGACATATAAAGCAATAATTTTTCTAATTATTATATATATTAGGGTAATTGGTTGTTGATTATTGAAATTAAATATAATAACAAGAATTAAGTGATAATATATATACAACCGGATAGAAGTTTGGGTATTGTATCTTAATAAAGGGATGTTTATTTTCTATAAACAAATAATGATAAAGCAAAATGAAATGTTTTAAGGAAGTAACAATTTAGATAAGTATGACTTATAAATTGAAAAGATTTTAAATTGTAAAGTTTTAAAAGCTAAGTCCAGAAAATTTGAAATTGTTTCAAAGTGTTAAAAGATATAATAAATAATATTATTTAGAATATTTTTGAATATAGGAATCTTATTTTGAAAACAAGAGTTTTTTAAAAAAAAATTAACGAACTTGTTTTGAATTAAAAACAAGAATTGTTTAAATTTAACGTGTGACTTGGTGTGCAAAGGAAATAAGTATGTATATATGTGGGATATACATAATATCAAAGTTGATTAGAAGTAAACACTAAATGTTGAGTTTTGAATTCTCCCCATGAAATGCAATGTAAACCCAAAGAGAAATAAGTTTTTGAACTTATAAGCGTGAAAGGATATTGATAGGAAGTTTAAAATTTGAAATGGAGAATTCAAATTGAGTAAGGTTGACTATATTAAATGAATTAAATTTTACTTAGGGAAGTTAAATGGGTTGAATTGAAATGGGAGTTAAGTGTGATCTCAAATGGATTTGAGTTCTGGAAATTGGTAATAGATGTTTTAGATAATTTGGATGTTTATTAACTTTGACTTAACCTCATATCATCTTGTTGTTATTAATAATCTACGAAACTGTAAATTTGATTGTTTGAAGGAATTAAGAGATGGATTGAGGTAATATATATCCATTACTGAAATTGAATGGAAATAAAACTTTAATTTGAAATTATTTAAATGATTTTGATTTTTAGAAATAAAATTGAAATTTTGTGTAACTTCTCGATATTTTCAACCATTCGCATCCATTATAAGTGTATAGGTAGACACATGTCGGAATTGAATTGCTCAAAATACCGCGTTGTAAATAAAAATTTGGCAAATCTCAGAATATACAGTTAATAATAATCACAGATCACAGACACAGAGTATTTAATAATGCAACGGAAGTAAAAGAGATAGTAGTTCATGAAGCTACTATATAAATATATCAGAGTTAAACAAGATACAACAGAAGAAATAAAGTACAACAGAAGTTTCAATATGACAACCAAGTACAAGATGAATAGAACAACCAAACTAAAATAGATAAGACTACATAAGAAGATAATCTCCAGTGATTCCAATCTCTTGAAAGTGGAATCCAAATCTGTGAATACTCAGGCTGACCTGAGCGTAAATAAAAATACAAGCACTTGAGTCACGACATACATACTTATAAAATGTAAACCAACTCAAGTGAACTGTAGTAAAAGTACATGTAACTTAGAAGATGTTTGGTACCGCCTATCCTCTAAGGATCCGTTAAACTATTTGTTGTATAGTAATATACGCTATGTACAGTAATGTCTAATCAGTAAATTATAATCATATAGAAAATAGCGTTAAGGGAATGGTGAACCTTAACGCGGTCGGATCTTTAAACCAAAAATCATAGTGGGCTCGATATAAGGAACATATGACAAGGCACGCAAGGCAATGCCGGTGGATACACCGTTTGCACTCCCAGACCGGTGATGACGGCAAGCCAGCAACTTTCGACCGCCTCAAGACATACTCCGAATCAAAAATGGCGCCACCATATCGAATCACAAAAGTAATAGAATGGTTTCCGAAGAAGCATGCTGGATAAAAGGGTGCGACCCTTTGTGTAGCCTAGTATAGCTCCTGTTTTAGTCATAATTAGGCCATCCATCGGCGTTCTCTTACTTCATTCCAGTAGTGTTCGCCAACCAACCTACTTCGTTCTGGAATCTCCACTGCGTATACAGTTGTCAAAGTGGTTTCGGTATTGACAGATAGTATGCCAGATATCTGATCCCGGTCTCTTTGCCAACCAGTCGTTATTATAACCCGTGGTTATAACTTTATAATAATATTTTATTTCAAATAGAACATCATTTAAAATTCAAATCTTTATCAAATAAAAATTATATCATTTCCAAATCATTTCAATATCAAAAATATCAATCTTTCGAACTTCCTTTTCAAATCATTATTTGAAATTCAAATACAAATATCCAATTTAAGTATCTTTAAAACCAAAGATAACATTAATTTATTGAAATTCGAACCCCTTTTTTAAAATGATTCATTTCCAATTTAATTTATTCATTTAAATCATTTTAAAAGTGGATTTATTATTCTTTCAATTCAAGTATTCAAATTTCAAAGTTTCAAGTCATTCTGACCTCATTTACTAAGTCAAAAATCGTATTTATTAAAATTTCAGTCTTTCGCGGCATTTAGAAAAAGCTGTTATAAGTTATACTTGAAAACATTTTAATTCAGCAAAGACAGCACTTAAAAACTGCTGTTAAAACTCAGTTTTAGTTAAATTTTAGTTTAAAACAACAAAGACAGCATTTGCAGAAATGCTGCAGTGGCTTGATTTCGAAACAAGATTTTAAATTGATTTCAGCAAAGACTGCAGACCACTATAGCATTTCCAGAGAATGCTATAATAGACCTGAGTCCAATATTAGCCTATAAGTTCAATTACAGCAACTACAACATTTCAGAAATGCTGTAATAGCTCTTTTTACACAATTTTATTTTAATTCAGAAACTATAGCATTTCTGAATGCTATTAAAAGTTAATTCCAGGTTTTAGTGTATTTCCAGCCAATAATAAACTTCATTTTAAATCCTTTAAACATTTTAAAAATCATAGTTTAACATTAAAAATGTTCATTAACATATCATTAAACATATTGATTTTTATAAAACCAATTTCTTATAAATAAATCCAATTTCAATAATTCCACTTATTAGTTCAAGTGTAAAATTTCCTTTCTTCACTTTTCAACAAATAAACTTAACACTTCAGATTTAAATTACCATTTCACAAATTTAACTAAATTTCCAATTTATTTAATTAATTTAAATCTTTAATTAAAACTCAAATTTCACATTTCCAAGTCAAGTTATATTTTAAAATTTCACTTTAAAGCATTCATTTATTTAACCACTTAAATTTATAGAAAAATCAATAATACTTTAATAAATCACTTAAATTTAAATTTAAATCAATTTATCATATTTACCATTTTTCAAATAAAAATTTAAATTTCCATTTTATTTATGTAACTTAAATATCATTTTTTTAATCAAAAATCCAAATTTCCAAACTTAAGTTATATTTCAATAATTCAATTTAACCATTCATTAATTACATTTTTAACTCATAGAAAAATCATAATTTCTTTATTTTAAAACATTCAAAATCTATTTAAATCAAATTTCATAAATTTATATTTTTAAAATACTTAAAAATATCCAAAAACACTTTATAAAATAACCACGGGTCTGTATATAGTTTTCTAACCTAGGTCAAGTGATACAGATATGTATCATTTCAATCCGCAGTTTAAAAAGAAAAATCCGGGTTTTATCATTTCAAACCCACAATTTCAAGTTAAATAAATTAAGTAAAAACCGTTCAGGCCTATCATTTCAGCCCATAACGATTTTTCCCTATTCTAAAGTCCATTCGGGTATGTATCATTTCAACCCATAGTGATTTCTAATCTACGGGAAACTTGCAGTGTCATAAAAAGATATAAATGAATGGAATAGCATTATATAACAGTAACAGATGATATGACAGGTAATTTAATAGTTTAAAATCATATATAAATGATCACAGGCAGTTATAACATCACATAATAGTTCTACACATTCAAATGATGTAAATTCACATTTGTACAAGTATAAACGTCTGGTGGGATTTACTCACTTTTATGGCTGGAGATTGTAATCCAAATGACGCAACGGATTCCAGAAGGTACGATGACACAATAATAGGCTCAAGTGGGAAGAGATCCAAGCTTAGAACTTGTGTTACAACCCAAAACAAACATCCAAACAAACACAAATTCAATACAACTAGATATGAAATAACTTTGAAATAAAAAGGAATAAAAAGAGATATGAATGCAACGACTTTTGCCTTGCTTTTTCTATTCTTTTGCATGGCCCTAGGGGGTGTTTATGGTCAGGTTTTGGTGTGGCTTTAGCTCAGGTTTGGGTCTTATAATGTACGACTATCATGGCTAAAGATGTGGAGGAGTTACAACATAGGAATGCGAAGGGTCTAGGTTGGGTCACTTTTGGTTCGGTCTATGTCCCATCTTGGTCTGGCCATTTCATGTACATGTGTGGACGGAGGTAGGAGGTGATGGTTAGGGTTGTGTCAAGGTGGTGGTGGAGCAATAGGAGGTGGCCAAGGTCATCTAAGGTGATGGTGATGAAGACTAGGTGGCTATGCATGTTTTTTAAGGAGTTTTAACATAGTTTTTGTGGATTTTGCATCATGGGATGGTCATGGCACTTGCTGGTCAGAGGAGGAAGGGTTTTGGTCGTGTATGATGTAGGAAAGGAAGTGGTGGTGGTCGGTGGAGGAGATGGTGGAGGTGTTAGGCCAAGCAAAGCAAGAGAAGCAAGGCAAAAATCAAGCAAACAATAGAAAAAGGAAGAAGAAAAGAGAGAAGAGAGGAGGCCATTACCCATTATTTTTACTTAGCCATGAATGGAGATGAGAAAGAATATTTTTTTCACGTGAAAGTGAGATAAAACTCATGGCTAAAAAATGTAATGTACGGCCAAACTCAAGAATGAATGAGGAGTTGTGAATTTAAAAAGTCTAGAAAGTGAAAAGACTTAAGTTTTGAAAGCTTTTTAAACCTTTGGTATTTTCTTTTCTTTTAAATTTTAATAAACCAAAATAAACTCAGAAATATCTTTTACAACTGAAACAAAGTAATATGAAACAAAAATAAATAATTAAATTTAAAGGAAATGGAAAATGAATTACAGAAATTGCTTAAAAATTGAAACAGTGTCCAGAAATTACAAATAAATCACCATTGACTTTGGAAAATTGTTTACTTCATTTAAAAAAATATTATAAAAAAATTTGAAATAAAATGATTTTTAACACATTTTCAAAGAGAAATAAATAATGTAATTTAGAAAAAATAGAAAAAGAACTAAAGAAAATGTTTAAAAATTGGAAACAGGACATGAAAATTACAAATAAAATATCACCATCCTTATAAACTTTCTATTTCACTTAAAAAAAAGTTGCAAATAAGTAAAATAAATGAGAAACAAAATAAAGTAGGAATGGGAATAAATAAGTTCTTAGGAAAAATAAAAATGATAAAGAATTCCTTTAATTATTTGAAACTAGGAATTAAAATTTATAAAGAGAATACAGCTGACATTTTAAAATGTTAGTAACACTTTTAAAAATGTTTAAAACCAAAATATATACATAGCATGTTATTTTACCCATATAAATATAATTTAGAACATTACATGACCAAATAAAATATTATTTATATAATTCAAAGTAAACTATTTTGTTAAATACAACAAATTGCACACAATAGTTAAAAGGGCATAACTTTCACATAATAAATCAGATTTCAACGAAACGAAAAGCAGTGTTCTTAATATTTTATTTACTTTCATAATAAAAGATAAAATTCAAATTTTTAAATATTTAAAAGTTAAATTTAAAAGTCAAAGTCTGACTATTTTAACCAAAATTCACTTTTTGGAAAATTATTCTATTTAGTCATATTTGGAATTCTAATCCATATCAAAATCAAAGTTTATATTTAAAATAATTTTTTTATTCATTTTCATAAATAAAGCTTTTAAATCTGGAAATTCAATTTAAAAATAATTGTAAAATACAGGGTTGTTACACTCTCCCCCACTCAAAAATTTCGTCCCCGAAAATGATCGAGGTATGGGAAAGCACAGAAAAGATAGAAATGAAATAAGCTTAAGACAGGGTGACTAGAAGATTGAGATTATACCTGATAACTGTTGTTATAGGTAAGTTTAACAAGGTGGAGATGATCTTTCCAAGATTCTCTAAAATCAAGAACACAAGCACGCAAAAATAGATTCAAAATGAGTACCCAAGATTATCAAAGATCATAGAAAGATTTCTAAACAGAAAGATTATAGAAAGATGCCTATACCAATCTATAGCAAGATAAGGATGATAAGGACAACCAAAATATAGTTTGAAAACAAAACACGGAAATAAATTTGAAAGCATGGAAATTTCAACTTAAATAGAGAATAAATCTTTACACAAGTTAAATAAATCTTAACTATCTCAAATTCAATTATCTTATTATCCAATCATCTTAAATTAACAATTTTTAAAACCATGGTTTTGAAAATAATCATTTATTACACTCACAATGTACTTAATAAATTTTATTCTTCTTTATTCCTAATTAAAATTAAATTTATTTCTCTCAATATATTTATCACTTATGTTAAATATACTTACACTTATTATAACTACTTTTTTTTATTCTTAGTTCTTTTAACATTATTTTACTGTAAGTTATTCAGTTACCCTTTATTATATTTACCTCTGTTGATCATTTATAATTAAAATTTAAGTGTATAACATTTATTATAACCACTCAAATTTTATTTATAAAATCGTTTTATATTGTATATTATCCAATTACATTGTTAACTTCTGAAATTAAGGTAAGTTATATTTGAATGCAATTGTATTATACAAATAAAACTTTCCAATTAAATCATTTCATCCTTGAATATTCATCCAAAATTTTGATTTTCTTTTTATAATTGAATTTAAGAATTAAATTTCCGATTTCTTCAAACCATTTAGAGATAAATAAATGTATGTACATAACTTATCAAATCAAATTTAAATCATATGTCTATATATATAATAAATCAAGTCATATTTTAGAAATTCAAATCAATTTGATTTCCCAAAACAAAGCTGTAGCAAGACTATAGGGCGGTCTCTTCATTTCGAAACTCGAAAACGAATGTCGATGATGCCGCGGTCATCACCGAAGTTATTTTCCAGCGACAAAGGGAAGAGCACTAATTTTTTAAACTATTAAAATTCTTTGAAACCAAATTTCTATTCAAAAATAATTTAAATAATATAACCTTTTAAAAACTTTAAACACAAGGTTTGAAACCATCGGAAATTTAATTCTCAAATTTCTTGTTCTAAATTCATTTCAGTTCCCAAATCAATTTATAAACAACTATTTATAAATTCATTTACAGAACAATAAATGATAAATCAAGCATTATCACTTCAAATAATCAATTTAAATCAGTTTATTAAGTTCCACAAATTTACTTATACATCAAAATTTATTTCATTAACCAAATTTAAAAAAAAATTGTGTCAGTTTGTTCTGTCAAAGTGTTTTGGAAATCTTATCGATAGCGTTGATCAGAAGAATCGATCAGAAACCCAATTCAACATCAACAACTCAAACAACACAATATATAAACAAAACATAGATTTACAAGTACAATTCAAAATGTTTGAAGATAGGTTGGAAACAAAAGACAAGATGATTAAATAACAAAATAGGGAGGTGGATAAGCTTAAATAAATCACGGGCAACCTTAACCGGGTCAACCGTGACTTAAAGAATAAGATCGATGTGGATTTTTCTGGGGTAAATCTACATTCGATCTCAAGAGTTAGAGTTTGGGATAACAAAAGATAATAGCATCTAAACCAAGGATAGATATAAATTCTCTGGTGAATCGATGCTAATTGTAAAGGAGTTTCACCCTTTTACTATTCAATTTTTTTGAGATTTGGCAGGACTGCCAACTCATTATAAAGATCATTTTGAAGTGGAGTTATAGGATACTCCAAAACCAAAAGAAGATGAATAGTGAGGGACATGAATGGATTTTGTAACCGCAGGGAACGCTCCAAAATTCAAAGGAAACTGGATTGAAGAAGAAGGAATTCAAGCTCAAACGAAAGTGATTCTGAAATTAAATCTACTATATATACTGAGTTTTGCCTAAAACCAGAGCTCTGATACCAACTGTAACAGCCCAATATTTTTAACCATTCGCATCCATTATAAGTGTATAGGTAGACACACATGTCGGAATTGAATTGCTCAAAATATCGCGTTGTAAATAAAAATTTGGCAAATCTCAAGATATACAGTAAATAATAATCACAGATCACAGACATAGAGTATTTAATAATGCAACGGAAGTAAAAGAGATAGTAGTTCATGAAGCTACTATATAAATATATCAGAGTTAAACAAGATACAACAGAAGAAATAAAGTACAACAGAAGTTTCAATATGACAACCAAATACAAGCTGAATAGAACAACTGAACTGAAATAGATAAGACTACATAAGAAGATAATCTCTAGTGATTCCAATCTCCAGAAAGTGGAATCCAAATCTGTGAATACTCAGGCAGACCCGAGCGTAAATAAAAATAAAAACACTCAAGTCAGGACATACATACTTATACAATGTAAACCAACTCAAGTGAACTGTAGTAAAAGTACATGTAACTTAGAAGATGCTTGGGACCACCCATCCTCTAAGGATCCGTTAAACTATTTGTTGTATAGTAATATATGCTATGTACAGTAGTATCTAATCGGTAAAGTATAATCATATAGAAAATAGCGTTAAGGGGATGGTGAACCTCAACGCGGTCGAATCTTTAAACCAAAAATCGTAGTGGGCTCGATATAAGGAACATATGACAAGGAACGCGACGCAATGCCAGGGTAGATACACCATTTGCACTCCCGGACCGGTGGTGACGGCAAGACAGCACCTTCCGCCCACCTCGAGACATACTCCGAATCAAAAATGGTGCCACCATATCGAATCACAAAAGTAATAGAATGGTTTTCGAAGAAGCATGCTCGACAAAAGGGTGCGACCCTTTGTGTATCCCGGTATAGCTCATGTTTTAGTTATAATTAGGTCATCCATCAGCGTTCTCTTACTTCATTCCAGTAGTATACGCCAACCAGCCTATTTCGTTCTAGAATCTCCACCGCGTATACAGTTGTCAAAGTGGTTTCGGTATCGACAGAGAGTATGCCAGATATCCGATCCCGGTCTCTTTGCCAACCAATCGTTATTATAACCTGTGATTATAACTTTAAAATAATATTTTACTTCAAATAGAACAACATTTCAAATTCAAATCTTTATCAAATAAAAATTATATCATTTCCAAATTATTTCAATATCAAAAATATCAATCTTCCGAACTTCCTTTTCAAATCATTATTTGAAATTCAAATCCAAATATCCAATTTAAGTATCGTTAAAACCAAAGATAACATTTATTTATTAAAATTCGAACCCCTTTTTTAAAATGATTCATTTCCAATTTAATTTATTCATTTAAATCATTTTAAAAGTGGATTTATTATACTTCAATTCAAGTATTCAAATTTCAAAGTTTCAAGTCATTCTGAGCTCATTTACTAAGTCAAAAATCATATTTATTTAAATTTCAGCCTTTCGCAGCATTTAGAAAAAGCTGTTATAAGCTATACTTGAAAACATTTTAATTCAGCAAAGACAGCACTTAAAAACTGCTGTTAAAACTCAGTTTTAGTTAAATTTTAGTTTAAAACAGCAAAGACAGCATTTACACAAATGCTGCGGTAGCTCAGATTTCAAAATAAGGTTTTAAATTGATTTCAGCAAAGACTGCAGATCACTATAGCATTTCAAGAGAATGCTATAATAGACCTGAGTCCAATATTAGCCTATAAGTTCAATTACAGCAACTACAGCATTTCAAAAATGCTGTAATAGCTCTTTTTACACAATTTTAGTTCAATTCAGAAACTATAGCATTTCTGAATGTTATTAAAAGTTAATTCCAGGATTTAGTGTATTTCCAGCCAATAGTAAACTTCATTTTAAATCCTTTAAACATTTTAAGAATCATAATTTAACATTAAAAATGTTCATTAACATATCATTAAACATATTAATTTTTATAAAACCAATTTCTTATAAATAAATCCAAATTTCAATAATTCCACTTATTAGTTCAAGTGTAAAATTTCCTTTCTTCACTTTTCAACAAATAAACTTAACACTTCAGATATAAATTACCATTTCAAAAATTTAACTAAATTTCCAATTTATTAATTAATTTAAATCTTTAATTAAAACTCAAATTCCACATTTCCAAGTCAAGTTATATTTTAAAATTTCACTTTTAAGCATTCATTTATTTAACCACTTAAATTCATAGAAAAATCAACAATACTTTAATAAATCACTTAAATTCAAATTTAAATCAATTTATCATATTTACCATTTTCCAAATAAAAATTTAAATTTCCATTTTATTTATATAACTTAAATATCATTTTCTAAAACCAAAATTCCAAATTTCCAGACCTAAATTATATTTCTATAATCCAATTTAACCATTCATTAATTACATTTTTAACTCATAGAAAAATGATAATTTCTTTATTTTAAAACATTCAAAATCTATTTAAATCAAATTTCATAAATTTATATGTTTAAAATACTTAAAAATATCCAAAAACACTTTATAAAATAACCACGGGTCTGTATATAGTTTTTTAACCTAGGTCAAGTGATACGGATATATGTCATTTCAATCTGCAGTTTAAAAAGAAAAATCCGGGTTTTATCATTTCAAACCCGCAATCCCAAGTTAAATAAATTAAATAAAAACCGTTCAGGCCTATTATTTCAGCCCATAACGATTTTTCTCTATTCTAAAGTCCGTTTGGGTATGTATCATTTCAACCCATAGTGATTTCTAATCTACAGGGAACTTGCAGTATGATAAACAGATATAAATGAATGGAATAGCATTATATAATAGTAGCAGATGATATGACAGGTAATTTAATAGTTTAACATCATATATAAATGATCACAGGCAGTTATAACATCACATAATAGTTCTACACATTTAAATGGTGTTAATTCACATTTGCATAAGTATAAACGTCTGGTGAGATTTACTCACTTTTATGGCTAGAGATTGCAATCCAAATGACACAATTGATTCCAGAAGGCACGATGACACAACAATAGGCTCAAGTGGAAAGAGATCCAAGCTTAGAACTTGTGTTACAACCCAAAACAAACATCCAAACAAACACAAATTCAATATAACTAGATATGAAATAACTTTGAAATAAAAAGGAATAAAAAGAGATATGAATGCAACGACTTTTGCCTTGCTTTCTCAATCTTTTTCACGGCATGGGGGTGTTTATGGTTAGGTTTTGGTGTGGCTTTGTCTCAGGTTTAGGTCTTATAATGTACGGCTATCATGGCTAAAGATGTGGAGGAGTTACAACATAGGAATGTGAAGGGTCTAGGCAACATAGAGGAGTTTTGGGTCACTTTTGGCTCGGTCTATGTCCCATCTTGGTTCGGCCTTTTCATGTACAGGTCTGGACAGAGGTAGGAGGTGATGGTTAGGGTTGTGTCAAGGTGGTGGCGGAGCAATAGGAGGTGGCCAAGGTCATCTAAGGTGATGGTGATGAAGACAAGGTGGTTAGGCATGCTTTTAAGGAGTTTTAACATAGTTTTTGAGGATTTTGCATCATGGGATGGTCATGGCACTTGCTGGTTAGAGGAGGAAGGGTTTTGGTCATGTATGATGTGGGGAAGGAAGTGGTGGTGGTCGGTAGAGGAGATGGTGGAGGTGCTAGGCCAAGCAAAGCAAGAGAAGCAAGGCAAAAATCAAGCAAAACAATAGAAAAAGGAAGAAGAAAAGAGAGAAGGGAGGAGGCCATTACCCATTATTTTTGCTTAGCCGTGAATGGAGATGAGAAAGAATAATTTTTTTCACGTGAATGTGAGATAATACTCATGGCTAAATAATGTAATGTACGGCCAAACTCAAGAATGAATGAGGAGTTGTGAATTTAAAAAGTCTAGAAAGTGAAAAGACTTAAGTTTTGAAAGCTTTTTAAACCTTTGGTATTTCCTTTTCTTTTAAATTTTAATAAAACAAAATAAAATCAAAAATATCTTTACAATTAAAACAAAGTAATATGAAACAAAAATAAATAATTAAATTTAAAGGAAATGGAAAATGAATTACAAAAATTGCTTAAAAATTGAAACAGTGTCCAGAAATTACAAATAAATCACCATTGACTTTGGAAAATTGTTTACGTCATTTAAAAAAAATTATAAAACAAAATTTGAAGTAAAATGATTTTTAAAACATTTTAAAAGTGAAATAAATAATTTAATTTAGAGAAAATAGAAAAAGAACTAAAGAAAATGTTTAAATTGGAAACAGGACATGAAAATAACAAATAAAATATCACTATCCTTATGAACTTTCTATTTCACTTAAAAAAAATCAAATAAGTAAAATAAATAAGAAAAAAAATAAAGTACGAATGATAATAAATAAGTTCTTAGGAAAAATAAAAAAGATAAATAAAGAATTACTTTAATTATTTGAAACTAGGAATTAAAATTATAAACAGAATACAGCTGGCATTTGAAAATGTCAATAACACTTTTAAAAATGTTTAAAACCAAAATATATACATAGCATGTTATTTTACCCATATAAATATAATTTAGAACATTACATGACCAAATAAAATATTATTTATATAATTTAAAATAAACCATTTTGTTAAATGCAGCAAATTACACACAATAGTTAAAAGGGCATAACTTTCACATAATAAATCAGATTTAAATGAAACGAAAAGCAAAATAAAGCTTATATTTGGAATTCTAATCCATTTCAAAATCAAAGTTTATATTTAAAATAACAAAATTTATTCTTTCTCATAAATAAAGCTTTTAAATTTGGAAATTCAATTTAAAAATAATTGTAAAATATAGGGTTGTTACATTGTGGAAATGGAATCACTTTGAACTTAAGATTTAAATAAACTGGTCAATTGAAATTGTTTAAAAAAAATTGGTTCCAAAGTTAGAAGTTAAAATTGAGTAATAAATTGGATTCCGAAGATTAAATTTTAAAAAAAAATTTAAGCTTTCACTTGAACCTTGAAATAAGTTAAGTAAAAGTAATTTAAATGAACATTGGAAATTTGGACTTAGAATTAAATTGTTTAAAAACTTAGGTTGTTAAATTAAAAGTAAAGGTTAATTTGATTCAAGGGATTAAATCAACATTTGAAAATTTAACTCGAATTTGTATAAATTGAGTTGATTTAAAATTAGAAAATGGAATTGGAATTATTTCAAAGGTGGAATTGAAATGAATTAATTGGAATTTGAAATTGAAATTGAATTAAACTAATTGGGAGCATAATCGAAGTTGAATAAGTTTAAATTCAAATGAGAGTTGATTTGAATTTGGAATGGGAATCGAGGTTAATTCAAATTGAATTGGAATTGAATCAATTTAATGGGATGGGAAACTGATTGCAAATGTAGATTGGGAAATTGAACCAGTTTGACTCTGAAACTATTTTCAAATAAATTGTTTTAATATAAACTGTTTTAAATCTATTTTTCCTAACAATTTACTATAAAACCTTTCTTTTTAAACCTAAACTATCTTACACTTATTTTACAATAATTTTGAAACTATTTAACTATTTTACGAAAATTTTACAACTATTTTACAAACTAATTGCTATTTTATAACTATATTATAACTACTTAACTATTTACAAATATTTTACGACTAATTACTATTTTACAACTACTTGTCCATTTTAAACTTTTCAAGCTATTTTATAAATTCAAACTGGTCAAAGTGCAAACTATTGGATTTAAATACCAATTGAGATAAGAATGGAAGTGATAACCCAAATGGAAATTGAAGCAATTGTGAATAAGTGAATAGAAATCAAAATGAACGTAAATAAAAAGAAATTTTATTTAGCTAATAATCAATGAAGATAAATATGTAGGATGTACGTATATTATTCCATTCGCATAACGATTTGATCCAGATTCGAGCATAGAATTTCGAGATAGTATATCGATCCGAGTTGAAATTTTTCACTCAATTTTCAATGGCGAACCCTAGAAATGGATTTTTGATTGATTCTGGAAATTCTCTATCATATTTATGGCTATGCAAGGAGAATGACGGTTTCTGATCAAGAAACCAGATCTGAGTCCGCACTTGGAAGTCGGGTGGACTATACTAGTTCGGAAGTGAAATTGTATGATCGAGTGGACGATCGGATTTGATATTGCGTACGGATGATATATGTACATCGTACGTGCTTGAATGAAATAGATATTGAAAATTTTGAAAAGAAATGTAAAATTGATTTTTGAATGGAAAGGTATATTTTGAGAAATATACGATGAATAAGAGTGGAAGTTGGATATGACTAGAACTGAAACTCATTTTATAAAAAGTAAGTAAAGCAGCAAATAACTTTATAAAGGAAATCAAACATGAATGTTGATTTGGCATAAATAAAGTTATATATGATAAACTCCCTTTGTTGAATCTATAACCAGAAGAAAAGATCTTTGAAAAATATTTGAAGTATAAAAAGAAACTTATTTAAGTAGGAAGTGATCCAAAATATTTTGTTCTAGTTAAAAGAATAAACTTTTATATATATATATATATATATATATATATATATTATGAAATTGAGAAAAGGTTTTTGGAACCCATTGATTTTGAAAAGTTTTTAGTTTTGGCAAAAAGCATATTTTGGGAATTTGGAAAGCCAGTTTTGAGAACTATCGATTTTGAGATATAGATTTTGTGTAAATGGGATTTATATGTGATTCATATAAGAGCATGATTTGAAAGATACTATGTGTATAGTATATAGTGTTTTGAGAATGTTGTGGGGAAAAAGGCGCTCCCATTTAGAATTGAAACTTATAGTAGGAGATCCACGGGGTGGTTCTACCGTGATCCCTAAGGGAGTTCTAAATTGATCTTTATCTTATTAAGTAAACATAAAATATATAAAAAGAAAATATAAAAAACATAAAAACAAAAGATATGTAAATATAAATAAATGTATATGGACATTTGTAGGCTCGAGAGGTACATACTAACACAAGTGTCAAATTTATTTGTTTTGTATACTTATATATTCCAATAACTCCTTTCTTTCTTTTCTTTAAATCAAACTAAAACTAAAAGCAGAAAAAATAATAAAGGAAAAACAAATAAACTACTTCAAATTTTACTTCTGCAATAAAGAAAAGATTCAAAGCAAGGTTCAGATTCAAGTTCAACTTAAGATTCAACTAAAATCAAACAGATCAATATCAAATCAAAGATCAAGTAGTAGTTCAAAACCCTGCTTCTCAGTTCCAAGTTTTCTGTGAGTAAACGTTACTTTTAAAAGCTAAATCTACTTGATATTCTGATGCATGTGATAAATAATGGTAGTAGTGTTGTGAATATGATTTGCGTGGATGAATTGTATGGTTACTTGAGTAAACAAGTTTGAATGTACTGTATGTATACGTGCATGCCTCTGTTTGTTTAACAGGCTCAAAATCTCTCAAAATAATTCATATCTCTTCATCTAAACCATTATAGAATATGATGTTTAAAAGGAAGTTGATTATAATGATGTAATACAAATTTTAAAAATAATTTCAAGTAGAATTATTAGGCAATTATGTGGAAAAAAGGATTTACAGTAAAATCAAATCATGTCAGAAATTCGACCTGCTTAATTTCAAGATTTTTTTATATGACCAGATTCGTTTTTTAAAATGATGATTTTTGATAATAATATCAAGATTTTTAGGTTAGTAATATCTGAGGGATTGCCAGATGAACGAAAATTGGGTTTTCCTCAATTTTTGACGAACGCGAGGTTATTTAGCATTGGGATTGAGACCGGAGGTGGATTGATGATCAAGGATCATGGGGAAAATGGTGGGAGATCTTTCAAAGTGGCGAGGTAGTGGTGCGACGTCGAGTAGGGCTTTAGAGTTCGATCTGGTCGAGGTTGATTTTGGGGGAAATGCGGCGTCGAGGTGGCATTGGAGTGGTTCGGTCGAGGGGGAATAGGAACCAGGATGTCAGACAATGCTGGTGGCGATAAGGTGGAGGTTCCGTTGGCTTACATCGGTGGTACGAGCCAGATTGTTGGAGGGGAGTTCCTTTCTGGTTGTGGAGAAATGTTTGAAATGGAATTCGAGTATTTTCGAGTGGAACTGGCAGCCGAGGTAGTCGAGGAGGTTGTCAGAGACTTGCTGATGGTGTCGGCGAAGGCCGGAGTGACTCCGGTCATGCGTGCATGTGCACGGTGCAAGGTTGTCAGGGTTCAGTTGTTAGTTGTAGGTAGGGATCAGGTATCGGGGAGAATAAGGGGAAGGACCGAGTTGGGCTTGCGTTTGCATAGGGGATTGGATCGGGATTGGCTCGAGTTGTTGCTGTAGAGTAGAGTGGGAAGAGAGAAAGGAAGGGAGAAGATTTTGGGCCAAGGATTGGGCCGGAATAGAAAATAAAACAAAAAGTAAAGTAGGGATAAAAGGAAAAGAAAAAAAGTAAAGAAAAGAAAACAGACAAGGTTTTCTAAAGAAGTTTAACCAATTATTTTCAAGCCGAAAGTTTTTAACTTAAAACTTTCGAAATTATAAGTAATTTAAGTTATAAATTTATCTCTAACTTAGATTAATAAATGATGCAAGTTATTGATTTAACTTAAGTTGATTAAGTTTGAGATAACTATCTATATATGACAACTATTTAGTTATTACAGAAGTAAAGTAAAATAAAATAGATGAAATTAGTGAATGGTTTAAGTAAAATAAGTTGTGTGAAGGATTAATTAATTTAAAACCCTTCAGTTCTTATGGGATAATAATTAATTGATTTCAAATATTTAATTAAAATAAAATAAATGGCTTGTAAATCTTGTTTATGAATGATTAAATTGAATTGAATACTTTGGATTGTTAATATCTCTAGTATGTTAGATTGTGATATTCTGTGATATGAAATAACCTGAAATAAACAGTTGGGTGTAAAATGTGAGAAAGGGATTTATTTTTAAAATCGAGATTTAAGATAGTTTGGGAAAATAAAAAGGAAATTTAAAAATAAAATATGAAATTGATGCTTTAGATTTAAAAAAGACTTTAAATCATAAAAAATAAAGTGAGATCAGAAATTAGTGGGCTTTGGGATATATTTGGATTATTTAAGAAATTAAATTAAAAATGGAATTTAATCTAGAAAATTGATTAAGTGTTACGAAACAGTGATAAAATAGGAAATGAGGCTATGGAATTTATGAACAAGGTTTATAAATAAAGCGAAGTGGTTATTATTGGATAAATTGAAGTTATAAATTCACGGGAAGAATTTATACGGAGATGGGTAAATTATTTAAAATATAAATGGTAGATTTATTTTAGAAATATAGAAAGGAAATTTACGGAGTGGGAACATAAATCAAACTGGAAATAAATCGAGAAGGATTTATTAATATTGGACTGGCTATATGGGAGCTGAAGAATATATTTTTCTGAGATGTTAAGTTTATTTTAAAAGGGAGATTTTTAAGTATTAATTATAAATTTTAAAAGTGTTTAGAATATTTCTGAAAAATTAATTATTTAGTTGTTTAAAATTGTTTAAAGTGTATCTAAGCATTAATTAAGTAGTTCTATAAACGGTTGATATAAGGTTTTTTATTTAAGAATTAATCAGCATTATTATTTAAGAGGTAAATTATTTTATATTAATATTATTTTATAATAGCTCTTATTTTAAAAGAGTGACTGCTTAGAATTGACTTGGAAAATTATTATAGAAATATCATGTATTGCTTTGTAAATTTTTAAATAAAGTTATTTCGGAGAGTATTGGTATTCTCACATGGCGTAATCGGAGGAAGTGAGTGACTGTAGTTAAGTCTTGGATTTCTTTGGGATGGAGACGTAACCATTGAGCCGTGAATCCATGGTTTGATACCGTAGTGGTACATTCCATATTATTTTTAAAATGGTTTTCGAATATTCTTTTTGAAAAAGGATAGTTTGCGAATATACTAAATTTGATAAGCTAAGTATATATTTTTGGATAAAGAACTTTAATTTATATAAAGTTTAAAAAAAAGGGACTTAGCGTTTTCAGCGGAAATTGAAGTATTTTGTTGAATGGTTGTTTATTTTATAGTTAAATAACCGACTATCAAAATCTGGACCCAAAATATAACTTTGGAAATATCTAGGAGAAATAGGGGAATTATATGGTACTGTTTCTGTTCGAGGTGTTATACTGAACATATAAACTCGTTTTGTTCTTCTATGACATTTATAAGGAAATCCGTCCCCTAACGGTTAGGAGGTGATCTCTGATCTTACTTCGTCTGTTTATTTCCTAAAGAACTTGGGCTGAGTTTAGCAAAAATATCGAAGTTGTTTCGAAGAGACCGGGATTGGATAAGTTATCTGAAAACCACTTCGATCCAACGAGTACGTTTTCGATAGGAAGACAAAAGCATGGGAGTCCAAGTTGGAGCTGTGAAGTGCAAAGGCTAATCGCTACTAATCCTAAGGATTATTCCAAAATGGATATAGTATGAACAGTGCCTTCGGTTCCGTTAGGACCCGAAATGGACTTGTATGGATGAATGCTATCAGTACATTGTCATTGGAGGACAATGAACATTCCAAGTGAAAATTTATTAAAAGGTAATCATAGCCTCTAGCCTGATCAATCGGAAGTGACTGAAATGCAGAGGAGATACAGCAAGGCTAAGTGGGTAGCACCCAATTAGGTTACGTTATCACCTTTCTTGATACCCTCGAATATTATTTCTATGATTTATGGAAGGAGCTCAGGAAAAGGTGGGAACACCCGGGGTGATAGCATATTCGGTCTATCTAGGTCAGGGATAGTCCAGTCTTGTGTTGTAGGGGATCCCGGTATGGTCCTCGATATGCTATTTTAGACGTGTACTGTGACAGGTGATACGCCAGTATCTAGTCATTCGTATGGAATCCATTCTCCAATAGGCGCCGTACGGTTTTTAATTTGCCCAACTATGCTGAAACGTGAGATGCAAGCATTTTAGCTATTTGAAAAAGTATTTTTTCTTAGACATTATTATAATACCAGAGGATATGTAATGAAATGTTTTGGTTATCGTAAGGTAAAAACCCATCATGTTTATTTATGGCGTGGTCTTACGAGATACCTTTAATTTTCAAAGGATTTTAAAACTTTAATAATTCATATTGAGTGTGCTTTCTCACGCTGGTTTTCCAGACTGACTTGGTTGTTATTTTATTACAATGCTCGGGCCAGAACGAGTATTACAGATACAAGATAGGATGCTATGGAGCTCAGGAGACGAGCTGGATGACGAATACGTATAATCCATATTTGATTTATATTCCGTTGTGTATTGTAGGCTGCATATTTAGCTTTTATGAGGACAAGTCATTATAACTGTCTGGTGTTATGATATTGATGTATTGTACTCTGATGATGTTATGTATAAATAACAGGTGATAGTTCTTTTGTATAAAGACAAGATGTTATCTATTACATATTGTTCCACTACGATTGTGAGTTTATGTGTTGTCGTTTCTGTTTTCTTCTTCTACCTCTTTCTTTTTTTCCCTAACGATTTGGTATTTCTGGCATTCGATTGCTCGACATTTAATACAGTAGATGTGTTGATGTCGATTTTTGGAGGTCGAAAATCACGGTCATGACACTTGGCATCAGAGTTAAAGGTTAAGCGAGAACCTTGGCTCTGGTGGGAATTACTCATTAGAGATAGGGTCAATAGCACCCTAGAATGAGTTTGAGTGTGTTAATAGATATGAGCGCATATATGTTAGTGAATATAAAATTTGTTTTATATTGTGTGGATTGGTTTGTTGAGTGGATTATGGGTTTTGGTCAATACGAGTAATTAACGTTGTTGATAGAGATCTCTAAGCACTATAATAGAATAATTCAACACGGTATTGTTTTAAAATGGGGTAAATGAAATAATTTTACCCAAATTATTTTTATGTACAAAGTAATAATTTTTCAAAAATTATTATAGTGCTATATGGTACTTGGTGTTAAACTATTATCACTGGTGTGTTGTTGTAATTGAAATAAAATTTGATATGATAACCAAAAGTTAAGAATTAAATCATATAACAAAATGGAACTTGTAAATAATATTTTGTTAATGTGGTTTATAATTTGAAATGAAATGGAATTCTAGAGAAATATTTAAATATGATATGGTTTATGAAAACGCTTTATAAAAGATTTAAAAGTTGAAAATTTGGGAATTTAATTCCTGTGGGTTTTGTCAAGTCTTGGAAAACAATAGCAGTATTATTTGAAAATATTTTTGAGTTGGAAAAGAAATCTAGTGAGATTTGGAATTTAAAATATTTAAAATTGGTTTTAAAAGGAATAAAAGCACTGAACTCACTTCGGTCGCTGGGAAATAATTCCGATGATGATCGCGACATCATCGGTGTTTATTTTCGAGTTTCCAAGGGAGAAATTGCTGCCTACATGTTTGAATTGGAGTTTGTTTGGTAAAACTAATTTTGTTTGGAATTCAACAGAAAGGTTTGATGTAAAAAAGGTTTATGGAATATAAATAAGTTTGATAGCTCATTAAATTTGAAATTTGAATTGAAATGGAAATTAACTTGAACTAAGTTAAATATGAAAAATTAGAAGAAAAGAAATAGCCTAAGTAGGCTAAATGGAATGGTTATTGAAATAGAGTTTATTAAGATTAAAAATAAGATTAGTGGAAGAACAAATTAATTTAATTTGTAAGTAAATAAAATTGAATTGAATATGGGAATGATGTTTAATTTGAATTATGTGAATAAAGTGAAACTGGAAAAAAAAATTGTTCAAGTTGGGCTAAATAAAATAAAGTTTGGAAAATAAATTTGATTGAGATATGAATAATTTAGTGAATGGAACTTATTAAAGGAATTGGTCAATTAAATATGGTTTGAGAAATGGTTGATAGAATTCAATATTTAAGATTTGGAGATATATTGGGTCAAATGGAAATTGGAATTTAATTTGAGTAAAAATTGGATATAAACCAAAGTGATGTAGTGGAATAAATCTAAAAACATTGTATAATATGTTATAAATTGACTTAAGAAAATTGAGGGTGTAATTCTTAAGTAAAATTGGTATTGGAAAATATATTGAGTAGGTATTTGAATGAAGATTGAATAAAAGTTGTGAAAAAGGGTAAGTGTGAATAAGTGAATGTAAATGAACGTAAATGTGAATAAAAAGAATTTTATATAGCTAAGAATCAACTGCAATTTATACGTAAGTTGTACATATATTATTTTATTCGCATAAGGATTTGATCCAGATTCGAGCATAGAATTTCGAGATAGTTATATCGATCCGAGTTGGGAGTTTTCACTTGATTTTTGATAGCGAACCCTAGATATGGATTTTTGATTGATTCTGAAATTCTCTATCATAGTATATGGCTATGCAAGAAGAATGGTGGTTTCTAATCAAGAAAACAAATCTGAGTCCGCACCAGTGAGTCATGTGAATGATACAAGTTTGGAAGTGAAATTGTGTGATCGAATGAGCGATCAGATTTGATACTGCGTACGGATGATACATGTACATTGTATGGGTTTTGGTTAAATAAATGTTGAAAATTTGAAAGTGCTGAATAAAATGATTTTGAATTGAATGATTAGATATTATTGGTAAGTAAGGTGCAAGTAATTAAAAGCAAAAGCTAAATTGATGTCTTTGATTTCAGAAGTAAGATTTGATTTCCCGATAAAAAAAGGTATTTGTTTAGAAATTTCGTATGAAATTGATATTTTTATGACTGAGCCATTTGGCTTTTGTTTTCTTTTGATGATTTGGACCCGTAGAGGCGTTTTGTAGTTTTTTGAATCTGGCCGCGCAAAGAAGACGCTGGCTAATTTTTTTGAAAATTTAAGGAGTTAGAAAAATTTTAAAGGAAATTTTGATAATTTAAAAACTTGGTTTTAAATTATAATTTGAATGGTTAAGGAGATAATATTATTGGAATCTATGGAGGAGTTTGTAAAATTCGTAAAAGTGATAGTGTGTTTTTAATAAAAATTGTTTTCGGGAAGTTGTTTAAAACTACGTGGTTTTGGAAAAAAAATAATTAACGAGTTTTGGACCATTCTTCATACCTAGCAATTTCGAGGACGAAATTCTTATAAGGGGGAAGGAATGTAACGACCAAGAATTTTGGTTGAAATTGGAATATTTAATTGATTTTAAATTTTTAAAAGTTAATTTTTAGCTTGAATTTCAAATATAACCATTTATTAGATAATTAAATCATTGAATTTAATAATTGAAAATTGGTTAAAATATTAAATCTAGAATTTTAAACTTGTTAAAAATAATTTAAAGGCTTATAAAATTTGTATTGATAATAGTGAAGATAATAAAAGTTTTAAATTTGAATTTAAAAGTGATTCTTTCAGTTTTAAAAATGTATCGTTTAAATTGGCATTTAAAAATAGCCTTCCGAGACACAGTCTTGGATTTCGACGAAACTAGTCCTATTGGATCCATAATAGTACATTATTATCGGATTTAAAATTTCGTAATGTTTGGAGTTATCGTGGGGTCGTTCGGGTTAGAAACGCGCTGAAGTTTATATCAAAATTAAATTTAACAATTGGATCCAAAAAGGCTATCTTTTCCATACAACCGAATTGGGACTCGAAACCTTTTCCATTGCGTTCGGAATAGGTGTATAACATTATAAATGCCTCAATAGGAGTTCAAAATTGTAAGCTGCTTTTGAAATGAGATAATTTGAATTTAAAATAATATATATATTATTTTTGATACTTCAAACCATTGTAGCATCCTCATCAAATCATTGAACCTTTTTCCTTTTCAAACACACTTCCCTCCCCGAGCACGTTTCCTCCTCTTTTTTATGTCCAGCCGAGCATTTCAGAACAAAACAAGAAAAATGGCAAACTTCAAAAAATCGTTTCTCCAATATACTCCAATAAAAATCACGAAATTAATTTTAAAAATCGTATTTTGCCAAGTAATTCAAGATGGTATGTTATTTGTAAGGTCCGGTCCTCGGCTAGCGTCATTGTCGGTGAAGTCGAAACATCAGGCTGGCTAGGGTTTAGTATTTGGAGAGTTAGGGGTACTAATGTGGGGATTCGAGGGTTGGACCGCGTTCTAGGTGGTGGGACACTCGTGTGGGTGGGTTTTGGCATGGTGAGGCGTGTGTTTGGTCATTGTAGCCTGTACGGTCAAAAGTGGAAATGTCCATGTCACGTTTTTCTCAGGGGTGGCTGAGACTAAATGTTGGCGGTGGTCGAGATGAGGAGGGGAAGGGCGATGCAATGGTGGACTAGAGTCGGTAGTCGATGGTAAGTTTTATTCATGCATGTACACGATTTTGGCTGTGCATATGGATGCAGGCGTGGGAAGGAATCGAGGAAGTTTAGTTCCTGCAGCATATAGGTCGAATTTGTTCTTTTGTTCGTGGGCTTAGGTTAAATAGTGATGGGTAAGGATTTAAAATAGCAACTTCATTTAAATATTGTAATTAAATTATCATTGAGAATTTATAACGCATGCATACGAGGTCCGATTCGGACGATTCAAGATTCGTTGGGATCGTGATGTCATCATCTGCGTATAGGAAACGGTTTGGGCGTAAATGAAGCTTCTAAAATTTTTAGATAATTTCAAACGCGTTCATATTCAATCGGAAACGGAACGTGAAAGCGACAGAAAATCAATGTGAGTTATTCTCACTCAATTTTGGATTCCTGCAATTAATTTTAAAAAGTTAAACTTAATTATTGGTTGATTGTTGAATTTGATAATTGTTATCAGTTGGATGTGATATTATATATAGTAGTGTGCATATATATATATATATATTGAAGTGATTGATATTCCCGCATATATATATATATATATATATATATATATATATGGGATGAGACCCTATGCGCCCTGCATAATAACAGATGATCCATAACCGTGATATCCCCCTCAAAGTGGGATTCATACTTTTATATTGTATTAACATCTGTGGATATAGGGAAACAGGTTGGAGGGATCCAACTGGATTCCTCAAAAATGTTGAGTTTAATTCCGTACATATTATATGATCTATTTAAGAAATCTGTAGTAGATTATAGTGCATTTTGAATCTATTGGATACTATGGTAGTATTGGCTTGGATTTTGGTATTTTCAAAGCCAATAATAAATGTTTTGAAGTTAAAAGGAAACTAAAAGGGAAAAATGGAAGTAAAAATATTTATAGTGAAATTTTGGATTTATTTAAAGAAATGAATAATGGGTAAAATAAATAGTTTGATTTCATAATTGGGCTTGATAATTTTGAAAAAAGGAAAGTAGGGATTTTTTCGAAATAAGTTAAATTAAAGGATTTTAAATAATAGAACTTAAGCAATATTGTTTAAGTGAAAAAGGGATTTATTTTTAAAATCAGGATTTGAAATAGTTTGGGAAAATAAAAAGAAAATTTGAAAATAAAATATGGAATTGACGCTTTAGATTTAAACAAGACTTTAAATCATAAAAAAAGAAGTGAGATCTGAAGTTAGCGGGCTTGGGATATATTTGGGTTATTTAAGAAATTAAATTAAAAATGGAATATAATTAAGAAAATCGATTTAAAATCAATTAAGTGTTGTGAAACAATTATAAAATAGGAAAGACTGTGGAATTTATAAGCAAGGTTTATAAATAGAGTGAAGTTGTTATTGGTGGATAAATTGAAGTTATAAATCCACAGGGAGGAATATATGCAGATGGGTAAATCAATTTAAAATAAAAATGGTAGATTTATTTTAGAAATGTGAAAGGGAAATTTATGGAGTGGGAACGTAAATCAAACTGGAAATAAATCGAGAAGGATTTATTAATATTGTACTTGCTATATAGGAGCTGGAAAATATATTTTTCTACGAAATTAAGTTTATTTTAAAAAGGCAGATTTTCAAGTATTAATTAGAAAAATTAAAAGTGTTGAGAGTATTTCATAAAAATTAATTATTTAGGTGTCTAAAATTGTTTAAAGTATATCTAAGCATTAATTAAGTAGTTTTAGAAACGGTTGATATTAGATTAATTTTTTATATATTTAAGAATTAATCAGCATTATTATTTAAGAGGTAAATTATTCTATATTAGTATTATTTTATAATAACTCTTATTTTAAATGAGTAACTGATTAGAATTAACTTGGAAAATTATTATAGAAATTTCATAAGTATTATTTGGAAAAAATTTAAATAAAGTTTTTACGGAGAGTATTGGTATACTCGCATGGCGTGATCCCAGGCAGTGAGTGCCTACAGTTAAGTCTTGGATTTCTCTAGGATAGAGACGTAACAATTGAGCTATGGATCCATGGTTTGATATCGCAGTGGTACTTTCCATATAATTTTTAAAAGGTTTCCAAATATTTTTTTTGAAAAAAGGATAGTTTGCGAATATACTAAATTCGGTAAGATAAGTATATATTTTTGGATAAAGAGTTTTAATTTATATAAAATTAAACAAAAATGAGACTTGGTATTTTCAGTGGAAAATGAAGTATTTGATTGAATGGTTTTTTATTTGATAGTTGAATAACCGACTATCACAATCTGGATCCAAAATATAACTTTGGAAATATCTAGGAGAAATACGAGAATTATATGGTACGGTTACCATTCAAGGTGCTATACTGTACGTATACTTCTAGGACGTTTATAAGGAAATCCATCCACTAACAGTTAGGAGGTGATCTCTGATCTTATTTTGTCCGTTTATTTCCTAAAGCACCAGAGTTGAGTTTACCGGAAATATTGAAGTTGTTTTGAAGAGACCGGATCGAATAAGTTGTCTGAAAACCACTTCGATCCAACGAGTACGTTTTCGAAAGGAAAATAAGAGCATGGGTGTCGAAGTTGGAGCAGTGAAGTGCAAGGGATAATCGCTACTAATCCTAAGGATTATTCCAAAATGCATGTAGTAGCAATAGTGCCTTCGGTTCCATTCGGACCCGGAACGGACTTGTATGGATGAATGCTATCAGTAAATTGTCATTGGAGGACAATGAGCATTCCAAGTGAAAATTCCTTAAAAGGTAATCGTAGCCTCTAGCCTCATCAATTGGGAATGACTGAAAAGCAGGGGAGATGCAGCATGGCTAAGTGGTAGCCCCCAATTAGGGTATGTTATCACCTTTCTAGATACATTCAGATGTTATTTCTAAGATTTATGGAAGGAGTTCCGGAAAGGGTGGGGAACACCTGGGGTGATAGCATATTCGGTCAATCCAGGTCAGGGATAGTCTGGTCTTGTGTTGCAAGGGATCCCTATGTGGTCCTCGGTACACTGTTCTAGACGTGTACTGTGACAGCTGATACCCAGTACCTAGTCATTCGTATGGAATCCATTTTCCAATAAGCGCCGTACGGTTTTGATTGTGTCTAACTATGCTGAAACGTGAGATGCAAGCATTTCAGCAATTTGAATGAGTATTTGTGCTTAGACACTAATATAATATAAGAGGATTTGGTATGAAATGTTTTGGTTATCGTAAGGTAAAAACCTATCGTGTTTATTTATGGCGTGGTCCTACGAGATACCTTTGATTTTCAAAGGATTTTGAAACTTCAATAATTCAAATTGAGTGTGTTTTCTCACGCTGGTTTTCCTGACCGATTAGAGTGTTTTTTATTATAATGATTGGATCAGACCGAGTGTTACAAATACAGAATAGGATGCGTAGAGCTCGGGAGACGAGCTTTTGTGAGGACAAGTCATTATATCTGTCCGGTGTCATGATATTGATGTATTGTACTCTGATGATGTAATGTATAAATTACGGTTATAGTTCTTTTGTAAAAAGATCAGATGTTATCTATTATATATTATTCCGCTGCGATTGTGAGATTCTGTGTTGTTATTTCTATTTTCTTCTTTTACCTCTTTCTTCTTTTCCTTAACAATCTGGTATTTCCGGCATTCGATTGATCGACATTTAATACAGTGGATGTATTAATGTCGATTTTCAAGGGTCGAAAATCTCGGTCGCGACAGTGCGCCATTTCATTTATTTTTTATTTATTTTTGATTTGATTAAATTGGGGCTAAAAAGAATACGGGGCAAACGGGTTTCAAATTGGAAAATTAAAGTGAGGGTGGATGCTTATCTTTGGGCATGGGCTGAAAGAATGATATGAAAGAGGATTGATGCTTAAAGAATCACTAGAGTAACAATATTTACATTAATGCCCTTTTCATTTATTTTATTTAAATACCATATTTTCTTTTACCTTCTAATTAATTCTATCATTTATCTAAAAATGTTTACTTCCAATTTAAATTGAACTATTAATTATCTTGCAAAGTATATTTGCTATTATTTATCTTCATTGATTTATTCATTTTACTAATGTCCTATAAAATTTCTTTCCATCTACTTCAATCATATGAAAATTATTTACAATGTAAAATTATTTATACTTTAAAAATATGTTTTATTTTTTAAAATATTTTATTTCAGTTTCAAAATGTTATTAAAAAATTATTAATTAATTCAACTTATTAAAACAAAATCTTTTATTAAATAGACTTCGATTAAGTAAAAACATATTTTAAAAAATAATAATTGTAAAATCAAATTTTGTAACATCCCGCCTTTTTGGACAGTTTAAGCAGACACACATGTCGACTCAAACCATACAGAAGGGCGGATTGTTATTGGGGTAAATAAGAAAAAGCAGAGAAAAAATAAAACAGAATCTTGCAGCGGAATGACAAAATATAATAATCAAATAACCGTTCATGAAGCTGTTTACAAATAATTTGATTATACTTATACAATACAGGATCAGAGTTACTGTAACGACCCACCATTCATCTCCACAGAATGACGCATCATTAATAAGAAAGAAAGGGATAGAAAAGAGAAAGGAAGAGAAGAAAGAAGAGAAAACACATCAGAATCTAAACAGCAGAACGAATAAATTATATTAATAACATAAGATATTACATAGTATCATATACAACATCATCAGAGATACACAGCTTATACATCACATACTAGACAGCTATAAACACTTGTCTAGTTATACAACTCAATACAATTCAGAGAAAACACAGAGATACCAAACACAGCGGAACACTATACATATCTACACGCAGAAGCCTCCTGCTCCATTGCTCCTCCACAAATCGTCAAAGCTAACCTGAATCTCTTGGCTACTCGTAAAAAATTGAGTACCCAAGAGTTTAAGAAAATAGAATATAAACTCCGGGTCAGACATGGGTCTGGTGTGAATAATAGGTTAAAGTTGCTTAACTTTGAAACGAAAAGGTATCACGTAAGACTTCCCACACATAAACATGGAAAAAATTTACCTTACGCTAACCAAAAACATTTGATAGGAAATCCAGTGATATTATAATAGGTCTAGGGTTTTCAAGTAAATATGAAATAGCCAAAATTGTTACATTCATTAAATTCCAGCTACTAGCCACAAAAGTGGGTAATATAATCAAAACCGTTGGCACTTATTGGATTTTGGATTCCATACAATGGCAGGGCTACCGGGGTACCGCCCGTCACAGTACGCGGCCTAGATCACCATACCGAAGATCACTCCCAATCCCCTGCAACACAAGGCCAGAATCATTCCTTACTGAAAAGTTCCGAACAGGACAACCCCCCCGGTTGGTGCACAATTCCAACTGCCCACTAAGCCGAAATAAAAAGGGACCTCTAGACAGGGGAAAACCTCGTCCTACTTGGGCATGACCCACTTAGCCTTGCTGCACCTCTCCTGTTTTAGCCATTCCCGGTTGTTGAGGCTTGAGGCTACGATTACCTTTAGAGAACACATCTCTTAGAATGCTCATCGTCCACCTGACGATGTTCTGAAAGCATTCAATCCGTACAAGTTCGTTTCGGGTTCAAACGAAACCGAAGGTATTATCTCGTTACACTCATTTTGGAATCACCCTCAGAGTTAACGACGATAACCCTTGCACTCTGAATCTTCATCTCAAATCTGAAAGTACTATCTCTGTCAAACTCATCTCGGAATCACCCTTAGAGATATACTGACGAATAGTCCTTACACCTCGAGCCTTCACTCTTCACTTAAGATTCACGACCTATCGTTAATTTGGACCGATGTGGTTTTCGGATATCCAAATCTGGAAACCCGATCCCGGTCTCATCGAAATCCAAAATGTGTCTTTTAGGTCCAAGTTGTTTTAGAGTTTAAAACAATTCAATACAATTATCTATGTACACACAGATAGATAATTCACAGATTCACAATAGATAATCAACATTATCATCACAACAGATAATCCATATTATCATTATCAAAGATAATCCATATCATCATCACAATGCAACCATTGCATCCATATCACACAACATTACTTATCTCATTTCCGAGATTTCAACCATTCAAGGCAACCAATATCATCCATTCATATATAAGCAATGATCTATAATCACATCGTCTATAATTAATTTAAAATGAATTAAATTAATTACCTATATCAATATAAATCTTGCTTACATACCCATTAATTAATTACAAATTAATTAATTAATTATCCTCTAGTTAATTTACTTAATTAATCACCCTTGATTAATTATCCTTTAATTACATTCTAGTAATTATCCTTTAATTAGTTGCACAAAATTAAATACTCTAAACCAAATACAATAATTAACCCTTAATTACTTCATTAATTAATTAACTATAATTAATTACATTAAATCTTAATTAATTAATTACTTTTAATCATTTATCACTGATTAATTAATCTTAATTAATTAATCTTAATTACATCATTAATTATTTTAATTAATGATCCTTAATTAAATTTAATTAATTAGCTTATTTAAATTAATTACATTAAGTAATTAATCTCAATTTAAACCATAATTATTAATCACCTTTGATTAATCTCATTCTGCAATAAATGACCTGAATTACATCATCAAATTAATTTCTTTAATTATTCCCTTGATTAATTATAAAGTAATTTAATCTAAGTTACTTCCACAATTAAACTATCTTCCACTAATTACATCAAGTAATTATCATTAATTACTTCAGTAATTAATTACATTCCATTAATTACATTAAGTAATTATTATCAAATCATCAAGTGATTAAAATCAATTAACCTTAATTAATTAATTTAAACCAATCACATTAAACTCCATTAATTACATTAAGTAATTAATTTCTTAATTACTTCCAATTAAGTAATTAAACTTAAATAAATTTCACATTTGTTTATATAAATTAATTAATCTAATTAATTTTTTAAATTAATCACATTAATTATTAAACAATCACAAGTTAATGAACATCATTAACAATTAAAAATTCTTTAATTACTTTTCCAAAGTAATTAACTCACATTAATCATTATAAAATTTCAAATTAATTAATCTTTAATAACCAATTAATTAACCTTTAATTATTTAGTTAATTAAGTGTTAACTTTAACTTAATTAATTCATAATTACTTGATTAATTAATTATTAATTATTAATTAAATCCAATTAATGATCCTTAATTACATATTAATTATTCTGAATTAATTGATTAACTTAAATTCTAGATTAATAATTTAAACCCCTTAATTACCTTAATTTGTTATCCATTCCATTATATAATTAAATAAATTATTCATTTAATTACCTTAATAACTAAATGAAATTATAAATCATTAAATTCTAAATTTACCTTAAGATGAAACCATTCTTATCTATGGTTAAACTATCATTCATAAGTACATTTGAAAACATTTATTTCAAATTTAATTTCAAATTCCATTTTAAATTCAAGTTTTAAAATAAAAACCAATTTATATTTAACCCATTTCAAAACATTGAAATTCACATGTTAAAAATACTTATATAAAAGAAATTTAAAGATTTTAAACTAAATTCCTTTTTAATTTCAAATCATTAAAGTATACTTTAACTTTTAAACTTAATTTCAATATTTAAATTTATAAACTTTATCTTATTTCCAAAACCTAAGACTCAAATTCAATTTGAATTCAAATTTAAAATTCTGATTTAACTTTGTTTAAATCCTCTTTTACATTTCAAACTCCATTTAAATTCAAATTCTTTAAATACACTTTAACTTCTTAAACACTTTTATGTTAATAAGACAATTTGAATTTAAAAACTCATTTATTTCCAAACTAAGATTCAAATTAATCTTGAATCTATTTTAGACTTTAGATTTAACTTAAACTCAGATTGAACTAGATTTAAATCTTATTTAAACTTTACTTACATTTAAATTCAGGTTTTAAATTTTATTTTAAAATTTTAAACAGAATTACAGGATTCTGATCTAAAACCTGTTACCATAATTTAACCCGAGCCTGAACAGTTTTTGCTTCGAGTCAACAAGCCTACTACTACGAGCAATACATCGCAACTACTCGAGTGAAACTCGAGATAATCGTCTCTGCTTCCACCCAGAATACATCATAAACCAAAAGTGCACGGTGCACGTGCACCGTGCCTCCGACCAACTCCAGCCACCTCTGGTGGTCTCCCCACATCGGCGACCAACCCCACGTACCAACACGACCAACAAATCACCCCTCCACAACTCGAAATTGAATTCCAGTTCAAATCCTAAAACCTGGAACAAAAAGAACGTCACCAACTGCAAACCTGTCATCGCCACATTCATGGCCTTCTGACTACCAGAAATCCGGCAACTCCGGCCATGCTTTCATCCACGACCAAGCTTCCATCTGTCAAGACCTCATTGAACTCGATCATTTCTACAGTTCGTACTAATCAAAAAAAAATGCCTAGTTGAAACTAGGGTTCCAGAAAGAATTTTGTCACCGCTGCCTCCTCAATGCAATGCATCGCCATTCAATAATTTTCCAAGCTTCACTGATCTCTCCTCTACCCACTGGAAGAAACCCGACCCTCCAAATTGCAGAGACCACCCAAAAATCCCAATATCCCCTTTTAAGTTCATACCAGAACCGCTCTTTCAATCTTAGTTTAAAATTTTGGATTTTAGTTTTAAAATCTTTATTTTGAATGAGATTCCAGATTCCAAACTTGGAACATCAAATTATGATGTTTGAAAATTTGATAATGCTTACACATTTCTGTTCTTATGGCTTCCAGAGAATTTCCCAAACTTATTTTTTACTTAAATAAATTTTTTTAAACTTTAATTCCTAAATAAATAAACCATCTTTGTTTATAAGTCGAAGCCTAAAAGTTACTAGATTGAGGAATAAAGGATTATGTTGAATTCTTAACCTTAATAGCTAAGCACAGTCAAACCTAGTTACAACAACAATACCCAAATTTGCACACTCATATATCTGAGTAGAAATTTCAACAATACAAATAATCATACCACCACATACATTCCAGATTTTAGCATGCAACTAGAATTAATTAAAGATTTTAAAAAGGTGATGTTACTCACCAGAATAAAGAAGAAGACAGAGCCTCAAATTGTTTTGCAAAAACTTTGAAAAAAACTGGAATCCTGTGCTTGAGTTAAAACTGCAGTTGTTTATCAACTAAAAATGCTCTTTGGTTGATGATGCAGTTGCTTGCAGAAAACTCCAGATTGAAGAATAATGCAGTGGCCTTGATTTGAAGATGCAGGCCTTTGATTTTTGAGATAGTGAATTGATTACAGTTTTGTTTGTTTGAAGTGGAAAATGAATTTTCAGGCTTCAGATTTTCAGGGACTTGATTTTGAAAATGTTATAGGGAAAAATGATTTTGTTTTAAGAAATGGTTTCAGGGAGTAGATGGATCGTTGGTTTGAGAAAGAACATGCTAAGTTTTAGATTTAGAAAAATAGAAGAAAAGGGAAGGGAAGAAGATTTATACATATAAGGGCTGAAATTTGATTTTATAAAAGAAAATCTAAAATAAATGACACTTGTCTTTAAATTTAAAATTTATCATAAACCCTACTTTATTATCTAACATATGTTATTATAAAGCGTAAGATGATTACACTTGTCTTTAAATTTAATTAGTTATAATTAAATGTTAATTTGTATTTAATTAGATGTTAATATAAGATAAATGTAAATCTATGTTTAATTAATTAGTTAATATGTATTTATTTACATGTAGATAATTTTAGAATCAATAAATCCAATTATATTCATAAAATAAAGGTTTATACAAATATTTTAAAATAAAAACCAATTAAAAATATTTATACTTTAAGTCTTTAAACTCAAATTCAAACTAAATTCTAAAATTAAATTTTGAAATCAAGTTAACTATATATATATATATATAACTACATGATTAAATTTTGAAAAACAGATTATTTAACAAAAAAATCTGTTTGTTAGAAACAATATCTTATTATTATATTTTGAAAATAACAAATTTGATAACTTTAAATAATTTATAAAAGAAATTGTTTCCTTATCAATAAATTATTTATTTTATCACACAATATCAAAATAAACCTTATTGTTAATTTTATTTAAATTTAAACTTAAGTTAAAACATATTTTAAACCATTTCAATATTTTCCTTATGTATTTAAAATCATATAGTTATTTATCATATACTTTTAAAAAGCTTAATATCAAATTAATAAATTTAAATAAATTAAATTTTTAACTTAACAATTTAGAACCATATATTATTTATTCAATAGCTTTTAAAAGTTAAAATAAAATCATAATTCCCAATTTTACCAAATATATATATATATATATATATATATATATATATTATTTATAGAAAATAAGATTTATTTATTTATTAAATTTAAACAAGGTTTATCTATTTACAATATATACATATTCTATATACATTATAAATAGAAAACTATTTATTAGCTTTTAAAAGATAAAATTTATCAATTAAACATTTATTTAATTGAATTTTTAAATTGATTCCAATCTTATTATCAAAGATTATCAAATCAATTTAATTTTTTTATTCAGATTATTAAATTGATATTGCCTAAAATTCCGGGTCATCACATTCCTCCCCCCTTAAAATAATTTTGTCCCCGAAATTTAAAACAAAGGTAATTTAATAATCTTTTAAAGATTAAATTTAAAACACAGCATATACCAATGATATGCTAACATGCATAGCAATCAATTCATCCAATCAAACAAATCTAATTATCCGGACAAAATTCTGGATAGAGTTTCCTCGAGTTTCCCAAGTATATATATACCGGGGTACTCGCTCTACAGAATTCAAACAATCAATACTACTAAGCTATAGAGCTCCTACTCATCTAGATCTATAAAACTAGACAACATATCAGAATACAGAAGAGTCTGATTTAACGACCAAACCTCCCTGAACTGCTGGTTCTAAAACCAGAGATAGATCATACACGTACTCCCTCAGAGATACGTGAAACACATGGAATGCCAGTTATCCACACGGGCAATTCAATCCAGAAGACCAAACACTTACCCTCACAAGAACAAAGAAAAGATCCAAACATCACGGAGCTAGCTTTCCAGACTTACTCAAAACTTATAGCGCCTTCGATCGGAGAAAACTTTACCAAAACCAAATCTATGACTCCGGACTCCAAATTCCTTCATCTCTTATCCACAAAAATCTTTGGACGATCCTAGGCTGCCTACATCCTTCCTGATCAGCTCAACCTACGCTGATACCTCTCGAAACAATTAGAACCAAAAACAACCCTACAAAAATGATCCGCTTAAGATCAAACCAAAATCAAGAACACAACCTCTACTCCTCAAACATCAGAAGACAACAAACTTCTCCTATCTGGAAAAGAATAACAGATGCACTCTCCCAAACTGCTTCCGCTGCACAACTCTGATTCGAAGTAGAAGAAAATGCTGATGAAGAACACGAGCACAAACTGGACATCACATCCTAGAAATATGGTTCAACAGATCCATACAAGAAACTCAAAAGTTCCACCAAATCCAGAGTTGCTTCATCACACTCTATCTCTAGGAACCATCCTTCAAATAAGCTGAACCACCAGTTCACTCCTGGAATACTAGTCAATAAGAAAACTCAATTTCCGGATGCAGAAAAACCTCTGACTTCCCTGAAGACATCCAAAAAATCTCTGATGATCCAAGAGTATACTCAAACAATCGCAAGTCACTTTTGCGATCAATCCAACCTAATTTCAAAGAAAACTGTTCTCTCTTTACCAAACAGAACAGCTTATGCTGGTCCATCCAATCCATTGAAGAAATGGGTCCACTCTGCTGCTTCTGAACTCCATCTCTAGAAAAACTACTTAGCTAAGACCTCCCTATCGGCACATAGAACACTCCGAGCTGCATTGCTGACACCGATGCTAAAGACTTCCAAATCCAAAGTTCTTCGAGAAACTCGGACCTCAAGGCAAACAGAATCACCATGATGAACTCATCCACAACATCGAAACAGACTCACTTCCTTAAACTTGTTCCAAAGAAAACTTCTTCGGAAACATCCATATTCACTACATCTCATCACGTAGCTACTACTTACTGACGTATCAAGATACCATTACTCGCTTCTGCCCAACCGACAGATCCAATACTCAACTCATCCAGCTTCAAAGATGGACTCCGAACCTTAACAGGTTTCCTTCAGAGACCAATGAAATCTCTACACCACTGCACAACTTACTCGAGACAGTATTCGGTCTACACTCTCGACAGATATACTTCCAACCTCAAACATCAAACTCCAACAAATGGTAGTTGTCGTGTTACACACACCACTACCTTATCTACCTTTATAACCTATATTGGAAAACATGTACGGGTAACCCAACAGATAGGAAGAAATAGATAAATATATATTTAAATATATTTAAAATTACAAATACGCTTTCTCAAGAAAGAATCACTCCAAAGCCTAGGTATTTACTCAACCTAGCGCTCTGATACCACTGTAACGACCCGTCATTCATGTCCACAGAATGACGCATCATTAATAAGAAAGAAAGGGATAGAAAAGAGAAAGAAAGAGAAGAAAGAAGAGAAAACACATCATAATCTAAACGGCGGAACGAATAAATTATATTAATAACATAGAATATTACATAGTATCATATACAACATCATCAGAGATACACAGCTTATACATCATATACTAGATAGTTATAAACGCCTGTCTAGTTGTATAACTCAATACAACTCAGAGAAAACACAGAAATACCAAAAACAGTGGAACACTATACATATGTACACGCAGAAGTCTCCTACTCCATTGCTCCTCCACAAATCGTCAAAGCTAACCTGAATCCCTTGGCTACTCGTAAAAATTTGAGTACCCAAGAGTTTAAGAAAACAGAAGATAAACTCCGGGTCAGACATAGGTCTGGTGTGAGTAACAGGTTAAAGTTGCTTAACTTAGAAAAACCTTTGAAAAGAAAAGGTATCACGTAAGACTTCCCACACATAAACATGGAAAGGTTTTTACCTTACGCTAACCAAAACATTTAATAGGAAATCCAATGATATTATAATAGGTCTGGGGTTTTCAAGTAAATACGAAATAGCCAAAATTGCTACATTCATTAAATTCCAGCTACTAGCCACAAAAGTGGGTAATACAATCAAAACCGTTGGCACTTATTGGATTTTGGATTCCATATAATGGCAAGGCTACCGGGGTACCGCCCATCACAGTACGTGGCCTATATCACCGTACCAAGGATCACTCCCAATCCCCTGCAACACAAGGCCGGAACCATTCCTTACTGAACAGTTCCGAACAATACAACCCCGCAGTTAGTGTGCAATTCCAACTGCCCACTAAGCCGAAATAAAAAGGGACCTCTAGATAGGGGAAAATCTCGTCCTACTTGGGCATGACCCACCTAGCCTTCCTGCACCTCCCCTGTTTTAGCCATTCCCGGTTGATGAGGCTTGAGGCTACTATTACGTTTAGAGAACACATCTCTTAGAATGCTCATCGTCCACCAGATGATGTTCTGAAAGCATTCAATCCATACAAGTTCGTTCCGGGTTCGAACGAAACCAAAGGAATTATCTCGTTACACTCATTTTGGAATAAACCTCGGAGTTAACGACGATAACCCTTGCACTCTGAATCTTCATCTCGAATCTGAAAGTACTATCTCCGTCAAACTCATCTCGGAATCACCCTCAGAGTTATACTGACGAATAGCACTTACACCTCGAGTCTTCACTCTTCACTTAAGATTTATGACCTATGGTTAATTTGGATCGATGTGGTTTTCGGATATCCAAATCTGGAAACCCGATCCCGGTCTCATCGAAATCCAAAACGTGTCTTTTAGGTCCAAGTTGTTTTAGAGTTTAAAACAATTCAATACAATTATCTATGTACACACAGATAGATAATTCACAGATTCACAATAGATAATCAACATTATCATCACAACAGATAATCCACATTATCATTATCAAAGATAATCCATATCATCATCACAATGCAACCAGTGCATTCACATCACACAACATTACTTATCTCCTTTTTGAGATTTCAACCATTCAAGTCAACCAATATCATCCATTCATATATAAGCAATAATCTATAATCACATCATCTATAATTAATTTAAAATGAATTTAATTAATTACCTGTATCAATATAAATCTTGCTTACATACCCATTAATTAATTACAAATTAATTAATTAATTATCCTCTTGTTAATTAACTTAATTAATAACCCTTGATTAATTATCCTTTAATTACATTCTAGTAATTATCCTTTAATTAATTGCGCAAAATTAAATACTCTAAACCAAATACAATAATTAACCCTTAATTACTTCATTAATTAATTAACTATAATTAATTACATTAAACCTTAATTAATTAATTACTTTTAATCATTTACCAATGATTAATTAATCTTAATTAATCAATCTTAATTACATCATTAATTATTTTAATTAATGATCCTTAATTACATTTAATTAATTATCTTATTTAAATTAATTACATTAAGTAATTAATCTCAATTTAAACCATAATTACTAATCACCTTTGATTAATCTCATTCTGTAATTAATGACCTTAATTACTTCATCAAATTAATTACTTCTTAATTAATTTCTTTAATTAATCCTTTGAATAGTTATAAAGTAATTTAATCTAAATTACTTCCACAATTAAACTATCTTCCACTAATTACATCCAGTAATTATCATTAATTACTTCACTGAGTAATTACATTCCATTAATTACATTAAGTAATTATTATCAAATCATCAAGTGATTAAAATCAATTAAACTTAATTAATTAATTTAAACCAATCACATTAAACTCCATTAATTACATTAAGTAATTAATTTCTTAATTACTTCCAATTAAGTAATTAAACTTAAATAAATTTCACATTTGATTATCATAAACTAATTAATCTAATTAATTATTTAAATTAATTACATTAATTATTAAAAAATCACAAGTTAATGAACATCATTAACAATTAAAAATTCTTTGATTACTTTCCCAAAGTAATTAACCCACATTAATCATTATAAAATTTCAAATTAATTAATCTTTAATAACCAATTAATTAACCTTTAATTATTTAGTTAACTAAGTGTTAACTTTAACTTAATTAATTCATATTTACATGATTAATTAATTATTAATCATTAATTAAATCCAATTAATGATCCTTAATTACGGATTAATTATCCTTAATTAATTGATTTAAATCTTATTTAAACTTTACTTAAATTTAAATTCAGGTTTTAAATTTCATTTTAAAATTTTAAACAAAACTACCGGTTTTTGATCTAAAACCTGTTACCATAATTTAACCGGAGCCAGAACAGTTTTTTCTTCGATTCAACAAGCCCACTACTGCGAGCAATACACTGCAACTACTCGAGTGAAACTCAAGACAATCCTCTCTGCTTCCACCCAGAATACATCATAAACCAAAAGTGCACGGTGTACGTGCACCGTGCCTCCGACCAACTCCAGCCATCTCCGATGGTCTCCCCACATCGGCGACTAACCACACGTACCAACACGACCAATTAATCACCACTCCACAACTCGAAATTGAATTCGAGTTCAAATCCTAAAACCTGGAACAGAAAGAACGTCACCAACCCCAAACCTGTCATCGCCACATTCACGGCCTTTCGACCACCCGAAATCCGGCAACTCCGGCCATGCTTTCATCCACGACCAAGCTTCCATCTGTCAAGACCTCATTGAACTCGATCATTTCTACAGGTCGTACTGATTAAAACAAAATGCCTAATTGAAACTTGGGTTCCAGAAAGAATTTTGTCACCGCTGCCTCCTCAATGCAATGCATCGCCATTCAATAATTTTCCAAGCTTCATTGATCTCTACTCTACCCACTGGAAGAAACCCGACCCTCCAAATTGCAGAGATCACCCAAAAATCCCAATATCCCCTTTTAAGTTCATACCAGAACTGCTCTTTCAATCTTAGTTTAAAATTTTGAATTATAGTTTTAAAAATCTTTATTTTGAATGAGATTCTAGATTCCAAACCTGGAACATCAAATTATGATGTTTGAAAATTTGATAATGCTGACGCATTTCTATTATTATGGCTTCAGAGAATTTCCCAAACTTATTTTTTACTTAAATAAAATTTTAAACTTTAATTCCCATATAAACAAACCATCTTTGTTTATAACTCGAAGCCTAAAAGTTATTAGATTGAGGAATAAAGGATTATGTTGAATTCTTACCCTTAGAAGCTAAGCACAGTCAAACCTAGTTACAACAACAATACCCAAATCTACACATTCATATATCTGAGTAGAAATTTCAACAATACAAATAATCATACCACCACATACATTCCAGATTTTAGCATGCAACTAGAATTAATTAAAGATTTTAAAAAGGTGATGTTACTCGCCAGAATAAAGAAGAAGACAGCGCCTTAAATTGTTTTGCAGAAACTTTGAAAAAAACTGGAATCCTGTGCTTGAGTTAAAACTACAGTTGCTTATCAAATAAAAATGCTCTTTGGTTGAAGATGCAGTTGCTTGCAGAAAACTCCAGATTGAAGAAAAATGTAGTGGCCTTGATTTGAAGATGCAGGCCTTTGATTTTTGAGATAGTGAATTGATTACAGTTTTGTTTGTTTGAAGTGGAAAATGAATTTTCAGGTTTCAGATTTTCAGGGACTTGATTTTGAAAATGTTATAGGGAAAAATGATTTTGTTTTGAGTTTCAGGGAGTAGATGGATCGTTGGTTTGAGAATAGAACATGCTAAGTTTTAGATTTAGAAAAATAGAAGAAAAAGGAAGGGAAGAAGATTTATACATATAAGGGCTGAAATTTGAATTTATAAAAGAAAATCTAAAATAAATGACACTTGTCTTTAAATTTAACATTTGTCATAAACCCTACTTTATTATCTAACATATTTTATTATAAGGCCTAAGATGATTACACTTGTCTTTAAATTAAATTAGTTATATTTAAATGTTAATTTGTATTTAATTTGATGTTAATATAAGATAAATGTAAATCTATGTTTAATTAATTAGTTAATATGTATTTGTTTACATGTAGATAATTTTGAAATGAATAAATCCAATTATATTTATAAAATAAAGATTTATACAAATATTTTAAAATAAAAAACAATTAAAAAAATTTATACTTTAAGTTTTCAGGGCTTCAAACTCAAATTCAAATTAAATTCTAAAATTAAATTTTGAAATCAAGTTATACATATACATATATAACTACATGATTAAATTTTGAAAAACGGATTATTTAACAAAAAAATCTATTTGTTAAAAACAAAATCTTATTATTATATTTTGAAAATAAAAATTTGATAACTTTAAATAATTTATAAAAGAAATTGTTTCCTTATCAATAAATTATTTACTTTATCACACTATATCAAAATAAACCTTATTGTTAATTTTATTTAAATTTAAACTTAAGTTAAAACATATTTTAAATCATTCCAATATTTACCTTATGTATTTAAAATCATATAGTTATTTATTATATACTTTTAAAAAGCTTAATATCAAATTAATCAATTTAAACAAATTAAATTTTTAACTTAACAATTTAAAACCATATATTATTTATTCAATAGCTTTTAAAAGTTAAAATAAAATCATAATTCCCAATTTTACCAAATATATATATTATTTATAAAAAACAAGATTTATTTATTTATTAAATTTAAACAAGGTTTATATATTTACAATATATACATATTCTATATACATTATAAATAGAAAACAATTTATTAGCTTTTAAAAGATAAAACTTATCTATTAAACATTTATTTAATTGAATTATTAAATTTATTACAATCTTATTATCAAAGATTATCAAATCAATTTATTTATTTTTCAGATTATTAAATTGATATTGCCTAAAATTGTGGGTCATCACGGTTACATACAAGAAGAATAAATAAATAAATAATGTAGTGGAACAACATGATGCGATGGAATATAATAAATACCAGTACAAATCTTCTTCTTCGTCCTCTAGAAATAAGGTTTTTAACCCTGAAATGCTCAGGCTGACCCGAGCGAATTGAAAAGACAAAACACTCGAGTCAGACTAAAAGATCGTATGTAAGTTAAATCATCGGTAAATATGCATGTGACGGTGTCGGAGATGTTTACGGGGTCTGACATCTCATATCCAGTGTCTAACATGAGTACAGTAACTTAAAAGATGTTCGGGATTCACATCTCCTAAGGATCCGTTAAACTATCAACTATGTAGTACACGCTATTATAATAGTGTCTAAAGTAAAGTAAACTATTAAAATAGCATTAAGGTGTCACATTTTCCCCCTTAACACATTTTATATATTCCCATAGTCTATACAGTACCGTAATCCCGCCCGTACTAGACGCTGTCAGTGAGCACTCCATAGGTATGGTACAAAACAACTCGTAGAAGGCGCGTTAGGGTAGATGACATGGCACAACTAGGCAATGCCAGGGTAGATATACCTATTACACTTTCGGACTGATGGTAATGCATAGCAGCTACTACCACCCACCTTAGAACACACTCCCGAGAAAAATCGTGGGTGGCCACCAAATAAATCACAAAGTCAGAATATAGTATCGATGGAGCGTGCCCGATCGGAGGAATGACCTCACTTGGCCCGTCAATTGCTCCTGTTTTACCACCTTAAGCTAACTCATGGGAGTCAGGTCCACGTACATACCTCATATAGGATCGTCTCCAACCATCCAACTTCATTGTGGAATCTCCACCGCGTACACAGTTGTTAAAGTGGTTTTCGGTATTGGCAGAGAGTATGACAACATCCGATCCCGGTCTCTATAACAACCGATCACTTATTACACATCGGTTGGTTCTTTTACATTTCCAAAATTGTTTCATAATTGATATCAAAATATCATATTCAATTCAAATCATGCCACTTTCAAAATCATTACTTACTTTCAAAATCATACTCACCTTCGAAATCCTATCACATTTGAAATCCTAGTTTCGAAATTATATTTCCTTTCAAAAGTCATATTTCCAAAATATGTTAAACTCTCATTTCAAAATTATCATGTTAAACCAAATATATTATTTAAATCCAAACTTAGGTTATAATGTCATTTAACCACATTCACTTTAAAAGCCGAGGATTTGGATATTAGCACAAAATCTTTACTTGGTTTGAACTTTAAAAAAATAGTTTAGGTATTTATGATTGGTTTACATAGGTTTTTAAATAGTTAAAATAATCTAAGATTTTTAAAATAGATTTAAAAATATTTTTAAATTGATTAAGATAGTTAAATAGATTTAAATTAGATTAATTATAATTAAAATAGATTTAATATCTTTAAAATAGATTTATTAGGTTTAAAATAAATTAAAATGGTTTAATTAGTTTTAAAATAAATTAAATGGGGTAAAATAGGTTAAAATGATTTGATATATTTAATACTGGTTAAAATAGTGTAGTAGCTGAAATCTTAATAATTAAGGTCTTTAAAATAATACATTTTTAGAACAGTTTATATTAAAATCATGAATTTGGAATTTATATAAATTTATAAACTACTTATTTCGTTTCTACACTTTTGGACCATTTCCAAATTTTAAAAACCCAATTATAAACCTTTCAATTCAAATTCTCAATAAAATAATTTAATTCTATATCGCTTACAAATCCAGGTTTGAAATATCAATTCATATTACTCCGATTTCAAAATATTTTTAGTCATATTTCAAACAAAACTTGATTTTCCAGTAATAGTTCAATTTATATAAATCAAATTTTATTTCAAAATATCGGTTTGTTAAATTCGAAAATTTAAGATTTTAAAATCATTTAATTTAACCAGTCTGGTGAAAGTGTGCTATGGATCGTGTAATATGGATATATGATAACATTGAGTATAGTGATGATAGTAATACAGTAAATAGTACAGAATATAAAGCAGTAAAGTAAAATGACACCAGGAATTTTTATACTGGTTCGGAGCACCGTCCTACGTCCAGTCCCAGACTCCTTCTGGAATTTCACTAAAACAACAACCCTCACTTAACCCGGAGGAATAGGTTTATACACCCCTAGGCAGCCGAAGGGGACCTGAGCAGCAAAATAGGATTTCGCCTTAACAACCGAAGAGGACTTCACTTGCCTGAGCAGCAGAACAGGACTTCAACAAATATAGAAAATAATTTTGACTTTTGTGTGTTCTAATAACACGGATTTATCCCTTGTAGTACACCCTTCCTATAACCTTCTCCTCGAGTGTGTCTATATATATATATATATATATATATATATATATATATATATATATATATATTTGAAGTATATGAAGAATAGAAAGGTATAGTATTGCTTTAATGTGGAATAATTGAAAGTATGATAGCAAATAGATTTCAGAAAGTTAGATCAGAGAATAAGAGAAATCAATTGTGATTCGGTGATTTGAAATGAAGTTGGAGTTATTATTTATAAGAGTTAGAAAGCTACGACTGTTGGTGAAGAGTTTCGATCGAAGTGTTGCATCCGAATCTTTTCGTTAAAGGTTCGCAACTCTTCACAAAATTCGTGCCCTTTCAAAAAAAATAGCTGTTATAGAAATTCAGTCGACTGGGCTTCAGGGTCAGTTGACTAAATATTCAAACGAATTTAAATTTTTAAATTCATATATACTAGTATGGGCCCGTACTTCGCACACGGGCAAGGGTATTTTTGGATTTTCAAAAAGACACCGAGTAGATTAGTTCAATGAATTTTCTTTATTAGTAGTAGAGATGTGTACTGTGCATATTGCACTTTATCTCCAGTGTCTGTCGACTGGGAAACAGGGTCAGTCGATTGACCTGGTGAATTTTTTTGCAATAAGCACGGTTTATATATATAAATATAAATATACAAGTTTCCAACTTTTTTAATCTTAATTATATGCTTATATATATAATATTTGTAAATAGAGTGATAGAAAATATATAAGCTAATATATACTTAACCGATGAGAGATTTTAACAATATTGACCTAAGACTCAAAAATCAAATAAAAATAAAATTGATGCACCGATTTTGAAGTCTTGTCTCCTTGTAGTATATATTCTCTTTTTGTCGTAGCAGTAGTCAAATCTGTATGTTGTAGATGATAGCTTTGTGTCATGAATCAAAACTAAGTCTCAACATCTGGTGTCTGTATATAATTCTCTACCCTAGGGTCAAGTGATATGGATATTTATCATTTCAATCCGCAATTTAATATTTTACGGTTATATATCATTTCAAACTGCAATCCCGAATTAATATAAAAATCCATAAAATTGCTCGAGTTTATCATTTCAACCCATAATAATTTTTCCCTAATCTATAGATCATTTGGGTATGTATCATTTCAACCCTTAGTGAACTTGCAGTTTATGATGATATAAAATACAACATCCATTCATCCAATATCAACAATCAAACATCCATCACAATCATCGTCCAAATCAATCAATAAATATCAATATGGAACTGGTAATCAATAACGGGTATTTAACTGGCAATTTATATTCAATAATAAATTAAATAAAGATTTAATTCAAATTAACTGAGATGACGATTAAAATATACCAAACAGTCATAAATAAATTTTTAATCACATCATAAATTTAATTTAATAAACATAAGAAATTTTAGAAGTTGTGAGTGGGTTAAAACACTCACCTTTGAATTTAAATTGAAGTAGAATTAAATTTAAGCACAAAATTCAAACAGTCTCTTAATTCGTCCAAACTAGCGCCAAAATATCCGAAATTTCAATATGATCCCAACGGATCAAACCGGCGTAAATCCGAGATTATATGAAAAATTTATGCATATTAGAACATTCGAAGTTAAAATTTAAATTTAATTAATTAATTAATTTCGTACACCCTATTACCTCCTACCATGATGCATACCTACGTCATCTCGAGAAAAACGATAACCCGAGAATCATCATCGTTCGCATGAAGCCTACTGCTCCCCCTCCTCCATCGCTGATTTACGCCGCCGCCACGGTCATTATAGACCTGATCAACCGCCACCATCAAGCTCGCCAAACCGAACCCCTCCTATGCCCTTAATTTCGCCACACTCGACGCCTTCCTCCGCTCACAAATAGCACCGAACGCCGCCCCCTTCATGCTCATATTACATCCATCTCCGATCATACGAAGGTGGTTCAGCTGTACCGATGCGAAGAGGAGACTTAGCTCTTCAATTTCTCTTTTGGTGCTAACATGAATTATTGAATGGATCGAGAGAATTTAAGGATAGAAGTTGAGATGATTTCAGCCATTGAATAGGTGGAAATGGTGGCTGCAGTAGAATTAGGGTTTCTGAATATAAAATTATACTTCGTCTCGTATTGCGTGCTATTTATAGAGTTTTAACGTCAAAACGGGCCGGAGTCCAATCGAAGCGTGCTGACATGCTATCAATATGTAAAAAGACCTTTTGAATGCAATGAAACTAGTTTCAAGGCCAAATTCCATCATATGAAGAAGGTATGTTAAAATCAACTTATTCCAAATTGATTTTAGTTGATTTTAATTAAATTGATTTCTAGCCGTTTCAAGTCCGAACGATCAAACGACAAGTCTGATCGCTACGAAACTTGAAGTCCTACAATGATTCACCATTTCAGATCCGATGAAACTGGATTCGTCGAAATTCGAGACAGTTGCCAAAATGGCTATATTTCATATTAATTAAATTAATTGATATTAAATTAATTTATTAACTCAAATTTAATAATTTACTAATTTCTAACACCTTGGCTTTACTTAGTAATTTATAATCCTTTAAAACAAATTTCTATATCAATTCAATGTTAATTATTTTATCAATCGCAGTGTTTCATTTCAATTGTAATTAAATCCAATTATTTAATTAATTCCAAGTAAATTGATTTGATCCAGTTTCAATCCTTTTATAAAATCCATTATTATTCTCTAAACGTAGTTGACCTTCGTTTTACACTTCATTACAGTAATATATTCCAATTTACATCCTTTATTTGTAATAATTATTATAGTTCCCTCATACTGAATTTTTCAATTATATTATAATTTAGAATCTCAACAAATTTCGTTTATCTTTGTTTCACTCCTTTCATTACATTAATTGTTGTCTGGCACTTATAATGACCTTCCCATACATTCTATTACAATACCTATATTCACCATTTCATCTTACTTTCCATTAAAGTAATCTTTTATAATATTTAATTGTAATAAATTCACTTAATTTATATTCCAATGGTCAAACTTGATTCCAGTTCTTTTTATTCAAATAAATAGTCATATTATGATTGAAATTTACATTGCTTACATCTTATTGAATTAATATTATACAATGATCAATTAAATCTATATTAACTGCATTAATTAAGTGAATTAATTGCAATTGATTCTTCAATTTTAATTTAATAGACCAATTAAACGGGTAACTTATAATAATCGTTACCATAACTTTTAATTACACTTATGAATTCATTATTCACAAACAAATATTACAATTCTTATAGAATACTGATTATATTCAATTACCATTAACTATCTATTTCATACAATAATTAAATATTTGCATTTGTTTCTTATATTCAATTTTATAACCTAGTATAACATTTACATTATTTCCATTAATTGGAGTTTCATTGCAGTTGTTAATAATTAACTAAATTAACATGGTTACCTTTTATCCTATCTATTATTTCATTAAAAAAATTAAAAAAAAATTCTTCCAAATTTAATTACCAAAAACTTATTAAATTAACAAATTTAAATCATCGAAAGTTACGGGTCGTTACAAATTTACTAATTAATAAGGGCAGAAAAAAAGGCCGTTACACTACTCGAATGAGTACTCATGAGTTTATAGGGAATAATAAAAACAAGGGTCAGGCAAAAAGCCTAGTATGAGTAATATTCTTCCCCGAACAACAGTCACACAGTGTGTAGCACACCGTAAAAATTAATAAGAAAATAGTTTATTAATAATCAAGCTAAATATGAAAATTTTGTAAATTTCAAATTTTGGTCACGGAAGTTGCGATGTTGCATTCGTTGCGATTTTATGATCAATTCCATTTATAAAGTTCTATAATCTAAGCTCAAAAGGAAAAGCTATTGACGTTTGCAGTTTTTGAATTTAAAATAATTCGAATGAAATTCAAATTCAAATTTAAAATTAATTTTAGCATTTGAAATTTAAAATATTAATATATATGTTATCATCGATTAGAAACTGAGGCTTAAGGAAACGTTAAAATATACATTAATGTTAAATTTGAATAGGGAATTAAATAAAATAAAAATGAAACAACCAATATGTTCCAAAAACGCTAAAATGGTCGACCACCTTCCTTGGGCCCGTCGACTGCTTTGGCAACTGCGATCGGCCGGTGAATATGGTGGTGACTAAGTTTTTATGAGGTACGAACGACCTAGATTTTATCATTTTAAATCGTACGGTCCAAATGCCTTCTAACCACTATAAATAGGAGCATATCCCCCTCACTTTTATTCACAAATTATTGGAAATGTAAGCGAAGCTTTGTCAGTTTCTTCTATACGATTCAGAAAATCTTGGGATTTTTAAGTAACGGAATTTAGGTATTCAATATTTGATTTCCAATTCTATTATTCTCCAATCCAAAAAATCTGAATCTACTTCATATACAATTCAATTATTGTACATTTTAAAAGGAAGAAGACTAAAAAGAGAATAGGAGCAAATGTAGTCAAATCCAAGAGAATGCTAGGAATCATATGTGAGTGAAAATCTTAGTTTTTCTCATTTTAGTAATTGTACGGTATAACTTGGGTTAGACATATGCCCTGAAGAATTTTTTTCATGAAAACGCCAAAATAAATCCTCAAAATTCCCCAAAGCAAAATATCAATTCTTGTGTTATTAGAATCTTAATTATTATATATTATAATAGTAGAATTTGTTAATCGTTGCAATTTGAATATTTTATGTTCTACTCCACTTCTCACTCTTCTCTTTTGATGTGATTAAGGGTTCTGAAAAGAAAATAAGTTGGGAAATAATGTATAAAATACGAATTCCCCTCTTTGTAGTTTGCAAGACTAATTTCCAAAATTTAAAATATAAAACCCTTTTTCACTTTTATATAAAAGTTGCATAAAGAGTAAAAGGGTTAGTATTGTAAGTTCTGTTGGTACCGGTTCTTCTATTTTAGTGTAAAATAAGTTAGTACTTGATTCAATTCTCTTATAAAATTATATTTTGGGCTAAGAATATTAGCTAATTTTTATGCTTTGGCATGGAGTTGGACTTGTATAAATTGGAAGTTCTAACATTTAAACGATTAGCATAGAACATAATCTTTGCATGCTTGGACTATTTGATCATATATATATATATATATATATATATATATATATATATATATTATCCTATAAACATTGTATAATTAATAACGTATTAATTGCATTGTATGAATATGTTAGTAATTAGCATTAAAATCTCTAAGGAAAGAAGTTGAAATAATTATGAACAATAATTTAAAATTAAAGGCAGAATAAGGAGATTTCCTTATAAGGCCTTAATGCGAAATGTGGAGAGGTATATATGGTAGTGTGTGAGGAGAGTGGAAATTATGACTAAGTTATAAGGATGTGAGGTCAATGAAAAGCACACAGAAGTCTGCCCAGCTAATCTGGCCACCAGCGGTGTGACTTTAGGGCATATGTGAGACATCAACTATAATAAGTAACTATGGAGAGCATGAGGTTATTACCAATCCTTTAGGATAAGCCTGCCTGGTTAATTTGGGTACCAGTGCCTACGAATAAACGGATTAATGTGAGACGTAATGTTTGGTTTATAGATCATAATGCAAAGGACCTGCTTCTGGGTTGGGGGTTATTAAGTGGTTATTGCAGGTTCCTTCCCTTCCCTTCCCTACTTACGAAGTATTAAATGGTTTGAGTTATCATTTTGGCATGGTAGTGGGAAATCTTAGTAAGGGTCTGCTTCGATTATAAGATATTAAGTGGCTATTATAGGGTCCACATTTCCTATAAAGAAGTATTAAGTGGCCCGGTGAGATTTCATGCGATGTCAGCTAGAAAGTACGAGAGAGGAGTCCGCCTTGGGTTAGGTGTTAAGTGATAGGGAACTGCTTAAGATATATGTATTAAATGGTCGGTGCTTGCCTAATTTCCATTGAAAAGGTATTAAGTGGCTTATGAACTTTCTCTCACATTGTTAGGACATGATTGACGATAGATGCATGGGACTGGCAAAGGCCTTTGGCCTACAATTAAAGGTGAGGTATAGAGTTGGATTGGAGAAGTGTAGGTTATAGAATCAAACTAGAAGAGCCTTAGGGCTTACGGTTGGAGGTACTTCGTATAGTTAGGATGTAGAGATCAGAAATTTTTGAAGAAAAAATAAGATGTTTCTTTTGTCCCTTCCAGGCGATCGAAAAATAAAGAAATGGTTGATATATTCAAGATAATTACGGAGATTCCTCAATATCATGCTAAGAATAGCTAGGATTTCCAAAAAAAGGCAGATGATTATTCATCTGCTTCCGAGAGAAATCGAAGAATTTCTTGGGAATCCTACAAGATCAATTCGTTCTCAAGACATATTCTTATCCAAATTATACTTCCCAAATAATATTATAGAAAGATCTTGGATTTTATTCACCAGACATTATTGTTTAAACTCACTCCTGATTAGAACATAGGTTAGAGAAGACGTTGATTAGGCGATGAAGGTAGAGGTGGAGTCTTGTGATAGTTATCTACCTATGTTTTGTTGTATTTTAATATACCCATTTTAGACTTGATGTTATGATGTTAAGATATTGTATTTCGGAGCTTGGGATAATATGTTATGTTTTTTCTGAAACTAGAATTTCTATAAAATGGGTATTGTTTCTGATTTTATATTTTAGCCTTTCCACTATGAGATTCTGATAGTATAAATAGATATCTCCGTGTATTGTTTATTACCAACCAGCAGCAATCTTGGGAGTGAGTCTAAGTTTTGATGGGCCTTTAATAAGTCAAAAATTAGGCCCATTTTGGGGTAGGTTGTTACATTTGGTATTGAAACTTAGGTTGCCTAATCAGTGGGTATAGGCATGCGTTTGAGTGCTACTTGTTGCTATATCTATATATATATATATATATATATATATATATATATATATATATACACATACATACATACTTAATTGACCGTACGCAGACACACTATACAAATTCTTTATTTCAGCAAATAATTCTGTCTTAGAATATTGTAACTAAACTTTTAAACCTATAGATAGTTAATTATGGCTGAAATCATTCCTCTAAGGCTAGGAACCCTAATATCCAAGAGATACCCACTATCCAAGGGGTGCTATAATGGTTCAAGCAATACCGAAGGCATATAGGTAAAGTTCCCATTTCTTAACAAGCTGCACTAGCACCATATGCTGCCCCACCTGTTAAAGCAGCACCACACCCTATAGACTTTCCTAACATGTGCAAGGACTTTTACAATAGGGAGGAAAGGTGTATACAAGAGTTGAAGGTTTTGTGGAGATGAAGGCTTAGACTAACGATTGTGAGCATACATTTCAAGAGCTTGGACAGGAAGACTGGATCAAGAGGAGAATGGCAGCGTGACATCTTAAGAGAGGCCTTAGATTAGTGGACTATAGTGGCTGAGGAAAATATTGAAGGAGAAATCACTTAGGCTGATTTTAGAAACAACGTTGAGTCACGATTCATGTCTAGGGATGAGGTGAATTTTCTTTGGAAAGGTTTATACAACTTCGGTAGAGGGGCTCCATATTGAAGGAATATATCAATAGGTTCACAGTACTTGCTAAGTTTAGAATGAGTTTGATTGAAACATCCCCATGAATAAGGCCATGAAGTTTGTTAAAAGCCTGAATTCCCAACTTAGGGAGCTACTTTTGACCCAAGTGCCTACTGGTGCCACTTATGAGATGTTAGTTAAGATGGCTTTACTTCAGGATGTTGGCTTGGAGGAGAAGGAGAAAGAGATGGAGAAGGTGGGACTAGTGAAGAACCAAGGTGGAACTAAGAAAGGAGGATTTTGGGTGAACAAGAAGGCTAAGGGGAAGACCAAGAATGATGGTATAACTTATCGAAGGTGCCAAAAGAAAGGAGATATTGCTAAAGTTTGTAAAGTGAGTTTGTTGAGAAAGGAGTTTAAGGGGAAGTTCTATTATTGTTATGAAGAGGGACACTGCAAGAATTGGTGTCCTAAGCTTGTGAAGGAAGGATAGAGTTAGCAAGCTTATGCTATAGAAATTGTTCATATCTCAAGTAGAACTCTCGCAAAAGATCAAGGAAAAGGCATAATTGAAGGTACAACTATTATTTTTGGGCATACTATACGTACCCTATTTGACTTGGGAGCATCCTTCATAGCTAGAAATGTAGTTAACTCTTTAAGTTTAAATACCCAAGTTCTCACTGATCCAATGGTCGTATCATGGTGGGTTGACGTATCTTTCTTTAATTAGTAAAGACCTAGTTGTGGACATAAGTAACGTCAATTTTGTATGTAATGTATATGTTCTTAGTTTTAAAGGGTATGGACTTAACTTAGGAATAGATTGGATATCTTACAATAGGGCTGTCTTAGATTGCGATACGAGGATTGTATGGTTAAGAAGTTGTAAGGCATGAGATATAAATGTTCGTTGTATACCCTAGAACTTAGTCGGGTTAAGCTATCTATATTCTCCAAGCCAATGACAAGACGATCTCTCATATGTGCCTATAGTTCAAGAGTTTACCGACATCTTTAAAGAAGTCTCGAGTCTCCTTGCCTAGAGGGAGATCGAATATATGGTAGATTTTAAGAAGAATGCTAGACCTGTAGCACTTTCATTAAGGCACATGGCCCTCAGAGAGAGGTTAGAGTTGGATAGGAAAATTTCAAAGCTATTGTAGAAGGGAATTATTCATCGAAGTACTTCTAAATGAGGAGCACATGGTGTATTTACCACTAAGGCAGATGGCTCACTAAGGCTATGCTCTGATTATAGAGAACAAAACACGCTGTCTAAGAAAAATAGGCACCCCTTACCTAGAATATATTATTTGTTTAATCAGCTTGCTAGCGCTAAAAAAATTCCCAATTAGACTTGGCCACTGTGTTTCATCAACTGAGGATAACAAGTGAAAGCTGCATTTTGCACTTCGAATGGATTGAATGAATGTGAAGTAATGCCTTTTGGATTGATGAATGCCCCTACATACTTTGTAGATTTGATGAGTACTCTTTAGAGGGCAGCTAAATAAATTCATCGTAGTATTTTTGGATGATATCTTAGTATTACCTAAAAGTGAAGGAGAGCATGAAAATCGTTTAAGGGAGGTACTAGGGACTTTGAGAAGTCACCAACTTAAGGCCAAATTCTCAAAATGTCACTTTTGGAAGAAGAAGTAAGATTTCATAGACACGTATTTTTTGAAAAGGGATTGTCTTTAGACCCCGCAAAAGTGTAAGCTATTAAAAATTGGAAGACTCCAAAGAATGCCTTAGAAGTTAGGAGTTCTCTTGGGATAGTGGGTTACTATTAAAAATTGATCAATGATTTCGCAAAGATTGCAGTCTCACTAACTCATTTAACTAAGAAGAATCTAGGTTTTACATGTAATAAGAAATGCACTGAAGAATTCGAGAAGCTGAAGGAGTTATTGACCAGTGCATCAATACTTACTCTTTCCAATGGGACAAAGTCTTTATTGTTTATATTGATGCATGTGGTATGGGATTAGGAGCAGTTCTTATGTAAGAAGGAAGGGTGATAACTTCTGTTGGTAGATAGTTAAAGGACCATGGGAAGAGGTACCTAACCTATGACATAGAATTAGTGACTATCGTTTTTGCTTTGAAAATGTTGAGGCGCTATTTTTTAGGAGAAAGGTTTGAGTTATTCACCAACTACAAATCCCTTACATACCTATTTTCCCAAAAATATTTGAATCTTAGGTAGTAGAGGAGGATATAGTTCACAACATCATATACTTTAAGATACTATACCATCGAAAAAAGGAATGTTGACGTTCACCTCCTTAAACAGAGGCATGCTACTCTAAGTGCTATATATAAGAGGAGGCAATTGGAATTTCTCTCGAACTTCAATTTCCAGCCGCCCACAGAACCCACTCTAAGATATTTGGCTGTCATGGAAGTTAGGCCAATATTAATGGACTGCATCGAGCATGAGCAGAAGAAGGATGCGTTGATAATAGATATTTTAGGCATGCTAAGTAGATGGTAGCATTTTCCCGATAGTTGTAGGTATGTAATTGATAAAAGAGGATACTTGAAAAGAGATGGACACCTCTGTGTTTCTATAGCTGATAATGTTTTGTAGGAAGTGTAGCAAAGAGTCACCATTCTATATGACTATTCATCGCGAAGAAGATAAGATGTGTATGGATATGAAGTGAATTTTCTAATGGCCAGGGTTAAAGATAAGGGTAGCGGAATTTGTCTCTATGTGTTTGACATGCCGATGGATAAAGGTAGAGCAAGGAAAGCTTGGAGGATTTTTATCGTAGTTGGAGGTGCCGACTTGGAAGTAAGAGCATATCGATGAACTTTGTAGTTGGGTTTCCTAAAAGTCAAAGTGTAAAAGGCTGCTTGGATTATAGAGGATAGGCTTACTAAAAACGCCCATTTTATTCTTGTTAGAAGTAATAGGACCACACCATCTCTAGTTCAAATTTAAAGAGGTAGTTCAACTTCATGGAATCCCATTCGGCATTATTAGTGATAGGGGCCCCTTATTAATTAGTGAATTTTGGATGAGTTATAGTTAGCTTCAGGAACTACATAAAATCTTAGCACTACTTACCATCTATAAATCGATGGTTAGGGTGAATAGGATTTTGAAAGACATATTGAGAGCTTGGATGAGGGATTCTGAAGGACATTAGAAGCAGCACCTACCTTTAGTAGAATTTGCATAAAATAATAGTCTCCAAGCGACGTTGGCATGACACCGTTGAAGCACTAAACGGGAGGCCATGCAAATCGCATAATTGTTGATGGGAACCACTGACAAAATTCTATTTGGACCTGATTTGATCTGTGAGACCTCGAAAAGATAGAGATGATTAGGCAACGAATGAAGGTCGCACATGGTCGTTAGGATTCCTATGTAGACAAGCGAAGGAAGGAATTGGAGTTTGAGGTAGGAGACATGGTATTCGTTAAGTATTCCACCGTAGGAAGATTATGAGGTTTGGTAAGTCATGTAAGTTGGTGCCAAGGTATGTCGGGCCTTTCTCGATATTAACAAGAATTGGGAAACTTGTATATCGAGTAGAGCTCCTGGATAAGCTGGCAGGATTCCACGATGACTTTCATGTTATGCACTTGAGTGGATGCCTTCATGACACCGCCACTATAGTAGAGCCTGATCTATTAGTAGATATTAAGATGGAGCCAATAGCACCTAGTGCCACCGCACGTATAGTAGTGCATAGAACTAGGAAGGTCTGCAATAAAAAAATTAGGTTGGTTCGAGTACAATGGGGAGATAACCTAGCGGAAAGCACATGGAAAATTGAAGAGAAGATAAGGGCTTCTCGTCCGAAGCTTTTCTATGATAAACTTTTTTTTCTAAAAAAAATTAGGTTTTTGGTTGCATCGTGATTGCTAGATTGGATGGCAGAAGATAGTTGCCACACTTTTTACTATCATTTTTGCATTCAAGTAGAATTTTATGCATATATAGGATGCCTGCATACATGCCTATATTTCTTTCATTTACATAAGGAATAACCTCACATATAGCATGTTTGCTTATATAATCACATTGCATTATTGACCAAGTAACTGATTATGCAGATAACTTCGTCGTATAACATGGTTATTGGGTGCATTTTATGCTACCTATCCTTGGAGATTTTGAAGATGAAATCCTGTTAGAGGGAGAATGTAACACCTTGTAAAAATTAATAATAAACTAATTAATTGGTAATAAGGCTAAAAACCAAAATTTTGTAAATGTCGAAATTTGGTCGCTGAAGTTGTACCATTGCATTCATCTCTATTTTCTGATCAATATCCATAGACAAAGTTTTGTAGTCGGAGCTCAAACGGAAAAGCTATCAATGTTTGAAGTTTTTGAATTTAAAATAATTCAAATGGAATTGAAATTCAAATTCATAATTAATGTTAAATTTTGAAATTAAATTTTTTTAATTAGTATGTTAACATTGGCTAGAAACTGGAGTTTAAGGAAACATAAAATAAACATTAACGTTGAATTTAAATAAAGAATTAAATAAAATTAAAAGCAAAACAATCAATACATTCCAAAGATGCCAGGACCAGTCAATTGCCTTCCTTGGGCCGATGGACCGCTTAAGGATGGTCGACCGATGAATACTATGCTGACTAGGTTTTTCTGAGACACGAATGGCCTGGATTTTATTATTTCAAATCATATAGTCCAAATGCCTTCTAACCTGTATAAATAGGAGCCTTGCCCCTTAAACTTTTATTCGCAAATTATTGGGAATTTAAGCAGAGCTCTGTCAGTTTATTCTATATGATTCAGAAATTCTTAGGAATTTCAAGTAAGGGATTTTAGGTATTCAGTAATCAATTTATAATTCTAATCTTCTCCAATCTCTAAAATTCTAAATCTAACTCATATGCAATTCAATTATTGCGTTACAAAAGGAAGAAGTCTAAAAATAGAATAAGAGTAAGCTTAGTCAAATCCATGAGAAAGCTGGGAATCATCTGTGAGTGTAACCTAAGTTTTTCTAATTTTAGTAGCTGGTAGCATAACTTGGATTTGATATATGCCGTAGGGAATTTTGTTTATGGAAACACCAAACTAAATTCAAAATTCCTCAAAACGAAATGTCAATTCATATGTGATTGGAATCTCAATTATTATATTTAATATAGTGGAATTTGTATATTTATTCTAATTTGAGTATTTTATTCCATTTTCTACTCTTCTCTTTTGATGTGATTAAGGCTATTAAAAAGAAAATAAGTTGGGAAATGGTGCAAAACGTACAAATTCTCCAATTCATAATTTGCACTAGTATTTTTGTAAATTAAAATATGAATCCCTTTTTCATTTTTATGTAAAAGTTGAATAGAGAATAAAAGGGTTTGAATTGTATAATTTTTGGTATTTTCTACTATTTTAATGTAAAATAAGCCGACAGTTGATTCTATTTTCTTATACAGTTATTTTTTAGGCTAAGGATATTAGCTAATTTCTATGTTATAGTATGGAGTTGGACACATATAAATTGGAAATTTTTACATCTAAATGATTAGCACAGAATGCAATCTTCGCATGCTTAGGAATATTTAGTCACTTATATATATAGGCATATGAACAACGTATAATTAATGTAGCAATTCGAATATTTGAACACTAAGTCTTTGAATATCGTAACATATTTAAATATAATTAAGTTTTATAAAGATATTTTATAAACTTGTTAAACATCATTGAATTAATGAATAATGAGAAGAAACTTGATTTTAAAATTTGTTTACAAAAATATATCCTTCAAAGAAAAATTGATAATGTGACCGAAAATCGATTTATCGGTAAACAACTTTTTGATCGATATAAGTTATTTGAAGTCTTGTTCACTTGAATAATGACCAAATGAACACATTAACATCTAATTAACACACATCTCTTTATAAATCTTGGAATGTTCTTTCTAGAAGCATCCATATGGATAAGAGATACTAGGGTATAAGAGTAATATGCATAAAGGAGAAGTGACTTAAAGGAGAAGTGATGGGAGGTGAAGCTTCCATGGCATGGTGGAGGGGGGTGAATGAAAGTTTAAGAAACACCATTCCTATTCCTATATAAGGAGGGGCATATCCTTAGGTATCATTCACAAAAAATTATAAAGCTTAGAGTTGAAAATCAATGGCTTCTTCTTCTTCCTCTCTTATGTCCTAAAGCAAATTATTTGCAAATCAAATCCAAATTACCTCTTACTTGGAGTTAGACTTACTACCACATTATAAGACCTTCTACCTAGTTAGAAGTTAAATAAGCAAAGTCACATTCACCACGCACCCAGAGGCCGTGAGTTATTTGGAGGTTTGGAGGCAAAGACAAGTTAAAGCAAAGAGAAGAAAGGAAAGAAAGGAGGCTCCTAGCTTAGGTTTGGACTTTGGTCCTTGAATCTTGGTTGTTTATAAGGTTAAAGGTGGGTTAATGCCTCACTTTGAATGAAAATTTAACACATATATGGTTGTGTTGAATGGTGTTTAAGTTGTTTGAATTATTGTTAACTTATGTTAAAATGTTGGTTGGATTCTTACTTTAAAAGTAAGTGAAATTTGTGATCCATGTATATGGACTTAACTTAGAATGGGATTGTGACGAGACCTTAAACAAATCACATAGGTTATAGATAGACTTTGGTTTAGATAGGACTCATATTTGAAAGTGCACTTATAGCGATAGTCTCTATAGATGCAGTTGTGAATTGCTATGTTTTTTGCGATTACTATAGAACTTTGTAGAGAGATCCTTAGGGGTTTCTTGCCATATTTATACTTTTTTATATGTATGTTTATTTATATTAAAAGCTTGAATGGTTAAAAGTTTAGTTACATCTATAAAAGTGGTCAAAACTTCACTTGTGCAAAACTGCCCAATTTAATTAGCCTTGATTTTGGACTTTAAATGGTTTGAAAAGACATTTAAATTTAAGTATTTTGTTTCATTCTTTTTATATGTGTTTACTTACTATTATTAGAGTATTTAAAAGATGGTTTGACATATTTATGAATTTTTAAGAATTAATTATGAATTTTTAAAGAAGAGATATTTTGTTAGAAAACATGTGATTTTCAAGCTTTAAGGAAAATTGTAAATTTGTTATTTTCAAATATTTTAAAATCGATTATAAATATTTTTAAATATTTTAAAAGTATATACAAATATTTTCAAAAAGGAGTTAGAAATGCTAAATGTCCAAATGGTTAATTGATTAGTTACTTATCTGAAAAGTAATAAACTATGCTTTATACTAAAAGACGACGAAGTAAGGCTTATCTATTTGTGAGAGTTAAGATTGATGTCGAGTCGGGACGACCAATAAAGCTCTAACTTACCGGGCTTCCCTCCTGATAATGGAATAGTAATTCAAAAACATGTTAATCGTGCTGACTTCTTGTTGTTTATGGAAATCGTTTGCATTATACTTAATACTAAAAGTTGATGAGGTAGACTTATCTATTTGTTAGATTCAAGAATGAAGTGTTTGGGCAAGGCTTTGATGCAACCAAAGCTCTAATTTACCTGGCTCTACTGTTGAATGAGGGATAGTTATGTTGAATGTCAAAAATTATGCATATGTATCGTAATTTGTATAAGCATTATTTTTGACTAGACAGTCGATTAGTCGATTATCGTACTTTACCAAATATTGACTTAAGAAGTTATCAAAAGGCTTCACGATTTTACACCAATAAGAACCCCTAGGTAGGAGATTGGTACGAAACGTCTCGAGCTTTCGCTTACTTTTAAGAGAATCATAATTGAGTTAGCCTGGAATTGTATGCTATCGAAAGGGTTGCCATTAAATTAAGATTACTTTCGACTGGGTTCCTTTACTTATGAAAGAATGTTTTGAAAGAAGGAGTTCCGACCTAGTCGAAACACTGCTGTGGTTTTATAGCCTTTCGATGGTATTGAAGATATCAATGCAGTCGAAAGAGTACTTTGTTTTATAAGTTAGAACCGCTTCCTATAGCTTTCGAAAGGGGTTAGGGCTTTCGAAGACAATGGTTTCGAAAGGGGTTTCGACGCCTGTCTTATAATGTTTTATCCAGATGTTAAATGCTTTCGAAAGAGATGGTGCTAACGCCATCAAGTTTTCCCTAATATTTTTATATGATAAAGGATGGTTTCGAAAGAGTTGCTTTCACCTATATTCATTTTGACCCAAATAATGTTTTAAGTGTAAACCAATGCTTTTGAAAAGGGGATTTTCAATTATTTCGGAAGGGTTACTTCCATTGGTGTTGAAAGGAGTACTTTCAACTGGTTTCGAAGCTAAGCTTTTAAACTTAAATGCTAATACTTTAATATAATCGAAAGGTTTCGAAAGTTTGATTTTAAAGTATTAAAAGGCAGGAACCTAATGTTTTCAACACTTTCGAAGGAGGTCATCCTATGAAATCGAAAGCTAGGTTTCGAAGGTATTGAAAGGTTTCATAACCCAAATTCAATTTTTGAAAGGAAAAACCGATGGCTAAATAAAAGGAGTTTTGTAATAGTTTTAAGAAGAAGCTATCTTTAATAAAGTGATAGGTTAAAGGGATTAACCATGTTTTATATTCAACCCACAGGAGTGGTATTGCTATGTTGTTATGTTTGCTTCTTCAAATATGAATATATTCACTTTATAATGGGCCCATAACTGTATTTTGGGGATAAAAGGGTAGAAGAACTAGCTAGGTTAACCTAGTAGTGAAAATAAATTGATTAAACTCCTAAATGAGTAGAATTGCATCCAGGAGATTAGGAAGAGCAGAATATATGATGCTAAAACATAAAAGAAGGATATTGGCAGGGGCCAATTGGTTCTCAGTAAGCCCATGAAAACTGTGAATAGGAAAAGATACTGGCAAGGGTCAATATGTTCATAGTTAGCCCATGAAAACTATGTATAAAGAAAGATATCAGAAAGACAGGTTCATAGTAAGCCCAAGAAAACTTTGATTTGATACTAGCAGGGGCCAGTAGGTTCGTTGTTAGCTTATGGAAACTATATCCGGATGAGATATTAACAGATGTCAATAGGTTCCTAGTCAGCCCTAGAAAAATAGGGTAAGAAGAAAGGATAATGGAGTCACCAATAGGTTCCTAGTCAACTCATGAAAACTAGGATAAGAGTATAATATTGAGTTACCAATAGGTTCTTAGTGATCCCATGAAAACTATGTAACTGGACAGAGAGTCCTTAAATGATAAATCGGTTATTAGTCAGCCCATGAAAACTAACAGGTTAATAGTAATCCCATAAATTATAATTAAGACAGATAGTCTAAAATAAATGGGGATGGGTAATCCAAAATTGCTTCATTTATTTTGCATATCATCATATTATACTATTTTGAGTTGTTTTAACCATTTTGGATGCAGGAGAACAGTATATGGTTTAATTAGGTTTTTGAGATACTAGTGAGGGGAAAACCCATTCAGCTAAGCGACGTGGTCTCACTAGATATCTAAATGATTTGAGATGGTAGATTATTATTCATACCAGGCTTTATGTCTGACTCGAAGTTTATGTTTTACGCTTAAACTCTTAGGTAGTCAATTGATTTTGAGTAGTTTGAGGTTTCAAGTACCTCTTAAGACGAATAAGCTTACGGAGATGTGTCGAAGGCATGATAGCTATTTAGAGTTCTCTTTTCATTTGATCCCGCTATGTTGTTTGTAATGGCAAAGTTGTTATATGCCTGTATATACTACGATCATCAAAGGGGGCATCTTCATATGTTGATCTTGGGCTTATGTTGTAATAAATATATTTTCTCTAAACATGATTGGCGAGTTTGGGATTATGTAATGAATTGGAAACATTTTAAAGTGATATGAGATTTTCTTCGATATTTAAATGTTTTCCATGTTCATGTGTTTCTATGTATCAATGAATCTAATACCCCCGTATTTGGTCATCGAGGATTAATAACTATGGATGGTTGCATCATCCGTAGCCGTTAATTTTAGACCTCCAAGTAAAGAGATGTTACAAGTTGGTATCAGCGCATAGGTTTATGAACCTTTAAAAGAAAGTTAAACCTAAATATTTTCAAACATAATACAATGAATTAGAAATATTATCGCAGTTTGGTCTAACGCTATAGTAACGTACTTGTATTTGATATATATATATATATATATATATATAAGTACGTGTTCCCCTCTCTCTTAGACCGTTCTTTTGTATCTTACTAAGGCTTATATGCAGATTTACAAGAAAGAAGATATGGAAGCAGGAAACGGAAAAGGAAATCTAGGTGGAGGAAGCACCACAACCAACGGAAATGCTCGACGTAATACCAGGAGGAATCAAGGTCGACAGTCTAATGTTAATCCAAATGCTGAGGCCAATATAGTTGTTGGACATCCGCACGTAGATGCAGGGATGGTTTATCAGTTATCAGCCAATCTTTTGAAAGCTAGAGTTTCTAGTAATGTTGGAGGAGCTAATCATGTAGCTCTAGTTGGGAATAACTATGCAAAGTTAAGTAGAGACTACACCAATTTGGGTGGAAAGCCATTTGTTGGAACGGAGGATGCTGTTGAAGTTGAGAATTGGCTATTGAGCTGTGTGAGGATCTTTACTAATCTAGACTTGGATGGTGGGAAAAAGAGTAGGCTGGCCTCCAGGCAGTTGCATAGGGCAGTGTTTCATTGGTGGAATAGTGTGACCGCCGGGGTACCGGAGGAAGAGCTGACATGGGCAGATTTTAAGAGAAGGTTTGAGCAGAGGTTTCTATCTGAGGTTGCTAAGTTGGCATTGATGAGGAAGCTCATAGATCTAGTTCAAGGTGAGATGTCGTTAATCGAGCATGCTGCTAAGTTTGATGAGCTATCTCGATATAGATATGTTATGGTTAACACTGACGTCGGAAGGAATGAGCGATTCATTCGAGGATTGAGACCTAAGCTTGCTAGAATAACCATGACCCCTATCCGAGAACCTCGTAATGTGGTGGTGGAGATGGTCATTCTCCATGAGAAAATGCTTGTTGTATCTGTTAGAGAGAAGCCAGTAGAATCCCAGGGTCCTCTGACAAAGAAGAGGAAATTCTTTAAGAAGAAGGGAACCCAGAAAGTGGATGCTACCAAGACGGTAATGGCTAATTTAGTATGCTATAAATGTGGCAAAAAGGGTTATTATGTAAGTGAGTGTCGGTCAGGAAAGGGAAAGAAGGTCGTAGAAAAGAAGAATTTGAAATGCTTTAACTGTGATCAATTTAGGCATTAAAAGGACCATTGTCCGGAGCCAGACAGGGCGGGCTAGGGGAAACTTTTTTCCATTGGATCATCAGCTAAACCAACTACAGCTGACAAAAGAAATACTGTGATGGAAGGTAAATTTTTGATTCAGAGTATACCAGTTAGGATACTTTTTGATATTAGTGCATCATATTCATTTATATCCCAGTGTTTGGTTGATAGGTTATGCTTAGAACCTGCATACCTTGTTACTTCCTTAAGGGTTGCGAATCAAATATGAGAGTATGCAATTTTGGGGATGATATGTGACTAGTTAGAACTTGATTTGTTAGGTCATAAGTTTATATGTTGTTTGTATATTTACGATTTCATAGATTTCGAAAGCATTTTGGGCATGGATTGGTTGAGGAGGTATGAGGCCAGGATATTCTACCAGGATGGGGAGATATCTTTGAGACACCCTAATAGTCATAACCGAATTATATTCTCAGTAGAGAATTCTGTTCGCAGTAGTTTAGTGAGACCAAGCCGCTTAGCGAAACGGGTTTCCCCTCACTGGTATCGTAAAACCTTTATAAACCATTTTCTGTGCTCCTGCATCCACAATAGTTAAATCAATTCAAAACTTTATTATGTGATGATATGCAAAAAAATTGAATCAATTCTGAATTACCCATCCCCGTTCATTTTGACTATCTGTAATAGTTAATTTTAGGATTACTATTAACCTAATAGTTTTCATAGGCTGACAAATAACCGGTTAATGTACTCCCTATCCACTTATATAGTTATCATGGGATAAATATGAACCTATTAGTGACTCCAATATCATTTCTTTTATCCTAGTTTTCATCGGCTGAATAGGAACCTATTGACTAACTGTCAATATCAATATCTTTTCTTTTATCCTGGTTTTCATGGTCTAACTAGGAACCTATTGACTAACTGTCAATATCTTTCTTCTCCCTAGTTTTCATGGGATAACTACGAACCTATTGACTATTTGTCAATATTGCGTTTTCTTATCCAGACATAGTTTTCATGGGCTAACTGTGAACCTAATGGCCCCTGCCAATATCCTTAATTTATATTCACTACTAGGTCAACCTAGATGGTTATCTGCCCACCCCCAAGGTACTGTTATGGGTTTATTATAATGTGAATATATACACATGTGAAAAAGCAAACAATATAACTTGGTTAACTCCTTTAACGCATTAAGTCTTCTTTATAAATTCCATTTCAAAATACTTTGTTTATTATTATGCCATAATTTTGCTTTTAAATGAGATTGGTTATTTATTTTGAAAACTATACTTTTGAAACCTTTGAAACCTTGCGTTCGACCTTACTGGATAGCCTCCTTCAAAAGCATATATCTCTTTTCAAAACATTAGGCTTCTGCCTTTGTAGAACTTTAAAATTATTCATTCAAAACCTTTCGAATATAATAAAGCGTTACTTATTAATTATTAGAAGCATAGCTTCGAAACCATTGGAAGTATCTCTTCCAAAAGCATTAAAAGTCCCCCTTTCGACAACACTAGGTTTACCTTTAAAAATATCATTTGGATCCAAGAAAATATATAAATGAAAGTATCTCTTTCGAAACCATTCTTTATGGTATAAAAATATTGGGGAATTTATGATGGTGTCGAAAGTATCCCTTTCGACAGAGTCGAAAGCATACATTTAAAAGTATTAAAGGATAGCTTTGAAACCCATTTCGAAACCATTGCCTTCGAAACCCATAGCTCTTTCGAAAGAATTTAGAAAGCAGCTTAATATGGCTTTAAAGCAAAATAATACCTTTCGACAGCATTAATGGCTTCAACATACTCGAAAGGCAAAAGAATCGGCAGTAGGACTTCGACTAGGTCGGAAACTCTTCTTTCAAAAGCATTGATTTATAATTAAAGGAACTCTTTCGAAACCCTTTTTTCTTTTAAAACAAACATGGAAACCCCTTCGGAAGCCCTTATAAAACTCCTTCCGAAATCATACATATCGACTAAGTGGAAAGCGTAGTACAAATGAAGGCAGACGCTTATCTTTTTAAAACAAACTGAGGTAACGACCACATCGAAAGCTATGCTTTCGACACCATTCCTTTCGCCTTTCTCCAATCCTCAACATATCGCCTAGATGATACCCTATGTATTGAATTTAGCTTAATGGGGTTTCGACATAGTCGAAGGCGAAAGGTAAGGGGCGAAAGAAACTCTGAATGGAGGCGAACCTATTTTTTAGGGTTAAATACAAAATTAAGCAACTTATATAAACTAACCTTCCAACGTGAAAATTTCTTATTGGTTGCCTTAATTTTTCCCATGCTTTTCAAACCAAACTGCCTTTTTATTTTGGATAAGTATCAAACTTAAACTTTTGTAGAAAAAACCTTCCTTTTGCATAAATGTACTTTGATCATGTTTTCTAACATATCAAAATTTCAGACCCAAATTCCCATTATATTTTTCTGAAATAAATTATCAATCCAACATGCTATATTTTCATTCAAAAATTCATAATAATATTTCGATAGCTTGTAAAATTATCAAACTTAAAACCCAACTCTAAAATCATGTTTTTGTGACATAAAAATTTTCCTTAGCATTTAAACATCAATATCACATGGTTTTGGTCTAAAACCATATGAACCATAATTTAAACAATCTTTATTCAATTTAAACAAACCATAATTTAAGTATATCATCATCAAACATTATATAATGAATTCAAACTTAAATCTAAAACATATATTCAACAAATAGAGATAACAATTATTATTTACCTTAATCGCTGATAAGGAAAATGGATTGTGATGAGTTGATTCCCTTTTTTACTTTCTCTTCTTTTCCTTTGAATTTCCTTTTCTTCTTTTCTTTTTAATGGTCAGCCTTATCTGTTGAATATGAGATTATATGATTTTTGTTTGATGATAATAAACATATATATATCCGTGTAAATGTATTTGGTAATGTACTATTTCATTTTTCACAGATTAAATAAATATTTTCTGAATAAAATCAAATAACACAGAATTTGAATTCAAACATAAATTTTATTCAAACAATATTTATTACAATTTTGAATAGTACAAATTCAAGCTCTCACTGTTCACTATACAATTTCAATTACAATACAATTTCTGATTACATCACAATTCAATTTACATAAATTCCTCACTACATATCACTCATACTCGTAGTTTATCTTCAACTTCATTCCAGTTAGAATCCAGCATTTGAGCAATCTGCAAAAATATTCACTAACGCAGTAAAATTGAAAAAGAAATATTTTTGCAATATAAAATAAAATATGGATTTTGAAAATATTATTTGCCTTAGTTATTTTGGTTGTTCGTCATCATTTACATTTGAATTCATCGTACACGAACAATGTGACATGCACAGTGTATCACTGTACATGCCACAAGGCCGTGCACACCGATATACACTTGATCATGTTACAGGGACAGGTGAGCACAAGGTCAAACCCAAAATAAAAGGACGGGTTCAACTCAGGTGCAATATACGTAAAATCACAACACGCGCACAAGGTCAAACCCGAGCTATTAGCTGGATTCAACACAGCGCAGTTGTACAGGCTACAACTTCAAGCATGCAAACAGAAAAACCAAAATAGTGCACCAAAGCAAACTACAAGATGTGTGAGGCAATGCACAAACAAGGTCCATAATGAAGCAAACCACTGAATCAAGTGCACCAAAAATATGCAAACATCTCAAGATCATAATGTGCACAAAACAACTCACATGTATACATCCTGACCAAAGCAGTTTCAAGTCAGGTAGAGCAGCAATGCACAAGTGACACGGGCATCAGACTAAAGTACATCATGAAGCAAAACCAAGTTCATATGTACAGCAAACAACATGATGACTGGAAGCACAGAACAACTCAACTGTGTATACATAAAGGAGTTGTATCAAAAACAAATGCCATAGTGAAGTATAACTATCATGATCAAAGAGAGGCCGAATAAAGTGAAAATTGGATCAAACAAATGCATCAAGTAGATGACACAGCAACAACAGACCAACAGAGTTTCAAAAATGCAGGCCAACATAAAAAACACAGTGTAAAGATGCACTCAAATACAATAACAATGCAAGTAGATCAAATGAGGTGTTAAAAGCAATAGTCAGCAGTGATAGTTGGCAGTGGATCTTTGCATTGTTAGAGTGTCAACTGTCAGCAGTGCAAACAAATGTATAGAGTGTCAACAGTCAGCGGTGATGCAATAATGATGCAACATGAACGGCTAGTGTCACATGGCAGTAAAAATATAATGGTCGTGAACAGCAAGTAAAATCGAGCAAGTGTACAGTTCGATCAATATCCAAAAGTTTAGTTTAAGAAATCAAATGGCTAAAGTAAACACGATCAGTGAAGACAGAGTTGAACTCACAAATCAACATCGAAGTTGATCAAGTAAAAAATCAAGTTAGTCAATGCCAAAGTCAAAATGAAATCAGAGAGTAAAGTCAAAGATTCAGAGAATTCAAAGCCGTAATCACGAGTTTGAAATCAATGCCGTGCGAATCAAGTATCACAAAATATACACATATGGAAAATGTCAAAAATCAAATCCAAATAAATTGGGAAAGTAGCTGCCGTAATGATCAAGGATCGATCGAACGGTTTCAAGCTAAAACCGTGACAGTGAAGTAAGGGAAATATTCGAATTAAACAAGTCAATTAAATCTAAAACGTTCAAGCATTATCAAGCGGCAGAGAAAATGTTTTGACAAATTCAAATAAAAAATATGTGATGAAAATTTAGGAATTCGAATCCTATAAATTGCAATCAACATCATCGGCAAAGGTATAAAGTTCGAGCATTGAAACCAGAAATCAAAAAGAGAAATTCACATACCAAATCAAATCCGAACTTGATCAAGGAGGAAGAGCCGCGGACAAGTTTATTGAAGTAGAAACTAACTCGATAAAGCAACCGAAGTCATCTCAAGATACGAGCGACCAACAGAGCAAGAAAATCAAACATTCACAGTCGCGATCTCCCAATTTCAGAAAACCCTAATTTCTGTAGAAAGAGGATCGGCCTCCATATTCACAGAAACAAACAAAGCAAAGAGGATCGGGCCGAATTATCAAAATGGGGCCGGCCTTTATTTTAAAGGCTTTTTTATTTTTCAATTAGGGTTTTTGTTTTTATTTTTAAAATTGCTTTTTAAATTTTTTTTAAAATTTTAAATCATTGTATTTACTAGTCGTGTGACTAGGGGACAAGCTACGTGGCGTAGTTTGAGAATTCGCAACTCGGTGGCTGAGTTGTGGCAGGGTTTGAGCGTGGAGTTAGGTTTAGTCAATAGCGAGTGTCGCGAGTTTACGTGTGTAAGCGTCTGATTATCTAATTTCTAGTAGAAACCTTGGGGGCAGCACGTAGGCAGGGTTTTGCCAGAGCTGGGTAAATTCTGTGTCGTTCTATTTCTGCATTTTATTATTCTGCTATTTTTATGTGCTGCTATTATTCTGTGATCTGTGTTGAAATTATTTTAAAAGATTCCGCAAGTAATTTTTAAAACTAATACTGTCATCCTATTTACCCCCCTCTAGGGTGAAATCGATCCTTCAAGTGGTATCAAAGCTAGGAATAGAAGTCAATTTTTGTTTTAAAATTCATTTTTCAAAAACCAGTTTTTGTTTAAAAGTTTGAATTTTTAAAATGGCTTCTTTCAATAATGCTTTTGCGGAGGGTCAGTCCATAGTTATACCACCAATGTTCAATGGTGAATATGTGTATTGGAAAAATAGAATGAAATTTTTTTTGAAAACCATTGACGCTTGGAACATTGTTGAGACAGGTTATAGAGCACCAATTAAAATTGTAGATAATCAGGAAATAGATAAACCGATGGATCAATGGACAGAACTAGAAAATAAATTACAAAATGCTAATGCTAGAGCTATGAATTCTATTATCTTCTCATTTGATCAATTTGAATTTAATCGTGTCTCACATTGTCTAACTGCGCAGGAAATATGGCACACACTAGAAGTGACTCACGAAGGAACATCTCAAGTCAAAGAATCTTGCCTTTCCATGCTAAGCAGCGAATACGAGAATTTCACAATGGCAAAGGAAGAAAAAGTTAAAGAGATGCATGGACGACTTTCCAATATCGTATACAAATCGAAAGCTCTTGGAAAATCATACACAGAGTTGGAGATAGTCCGAAAAATCCTCAAAGGCCTTCCACGAAGTTTTGAAGCCAAAGTGACTGCCATTCAAGAATCAAAAGATTTGAAACAAATGAAAGTCGAAGAACTCATCGGAAATCTCACCGCTTATGAGCTAGAAATGAAATTTAAGGAAGAACATGAAGGTGGAGATACTCGAAAGAAATCTATAGCTCTCAAAGGAACAACTGAAAGTGATGATGATGACGATGATGATGGAGCAGCAGAGTTAGAGCTGATTATAAAGAAAGTCAAAAGGTGGAATTACCAATACAGAATTCCAGCTCTAAATCGAAGATTGAAAAGCAGAATAAATAAAATATTAGACAATCCAGAAGAACCAAAGATCATCTGTCATAAGTGCAACCAACCCGGACACATCAAGCCCAATTGTCCTCAAAATCGACGCGACTTTGAAAAGAAATCAAAAAGGAGAAGTTTTGCAGCCACGTGGAATACAAGTGATGAAGATAATCAAAGTGCTAACAGTGAGAATGAAAAAGAAGACATGTGTCTTCATGGTGAAATAACCGACAGTGATGATGACGAGCCAAGTGAGGTATCAAAACTTTCTCATTCGGAATTACTTATATATTTCCACGAAGTGAATGGCTGTTTTGAATGACTTAGGGAGAAGTATGCCAAACTTGAATCACAAAAAGATACTTTGATAGATTTAAATAAACAACTTTACCAATTAGTTAAAACCTATCAAAGTAGGATCCCTAAGTGTGATAAGTGTCCAACATTCGAAGAAGAAATTAAAAAAATCAAAAATTAATATAAAATCACTTGAAAATGAAATTCTGATTTTGAAAGAGAACGAAAATACTAGGAGAGAAAATTCAATCAAAAAGTGCACACAATTGTCAAACGAAAATGAATCTCTCAAAACACAAGTCCAACAATTGTCAACGACTTTAGACAAATTTTCAAAAAGAGAAAAATCTTGGAATATGCTATTGGGGAAGCAAACTGTTAATACGGTTAGACATGGACTTGGATATAATCAATCTGAAAATGTTGATAGCGATATTAATCAAGAAAATTCTATGTGCACAATTTGTAGAAAATATGGACACAATCACAATAATTGTTGCTATAAACCCAAACATGTGAAAACTATACCAAATTGGGTTCCAAAAGGCACAAATATAAAATCTCTCAAAGTTAAACAAATTTAGGTGCCAAAGGGAACAATTATAAATAGTTTTGGATCTCCACAAAATTATTTTTCTGAATATTCTACCACTAACAACCATGGACCTATAAAAACAAATAGGTCACATAAATCTTTTCCGTGTAGGTGTGGTGGCAGGCTAAGGAACAACAATAGTGCTACTTGGATTCTGGCTGTTTCGAGAGCACACCGAGCGACAAAGCAAAGTTCCTTAGCCTAGTATAAAGGTGACAGCATCACATTGGACGACAATGAAAAATATTGTAAAGGTAAAACAGGTATTGGTATATCTGTTTGAACGACATATTAAATGTTATATTCTACACAGTAATCTAAGTAAAATCAGCCAATATTGAGATGATGAAAAGATGATGATTTTGATTCTGACTTGTTTAAAATTGTTGGCCAATTATATTCTTATGCCAAAAACACTATAAAAATCTCTATAGCATTTGAATTACTTCATATATCTTAGTTTGGATTAATAATAGTGTTTTTTGTTGGATGATGATACATTTGGTTATAATTTGGCTAACTCTATATTCATAGTTTTTGATTATTTACACGGCTTCATTTCAAATTCAAGAGAATGTCATTTGAAAAGCTGTTAAAATTGATTTTGAGAAATTTTGTTGCATACTTCATAGTCTGGTCTATTAAATTCAATTAATGATAATTTTGAGTGAAAGAGAAATTCAGATGCAGATTACACTGGTAATCTAGTTAAGAGAAAAATTACTAGTTGAACGTGATTTTTGTTGAGACATTTAGTAACTGCATCGGTTTTTTAAGAAAAAATCTACATATTTTTCATTTCAAATAATTTTCAAATAGCAAAAAAAATTCTCATAGAACCCCCTCAAGAAAATCATTTTTAGATTAGTCATTTTGTAAAATTGATTTCATAATTATTTTTTATTTTAAATGACAAATTTTGACTAATCTGACTCCCTGCTACTTATCTAAAAGATAAATAGTGATTGAAAAGGCGATAAGTGTTGATATTTATCATACATTACTCAAGACGGTATATTTGGAAAATTTCTTTAGGAATTCAAACAAGAGTTATAAAAACTTTTTGTTGGGTAAAGATTCCATGACCGTTTCTATTTCTATCATATCTCTATCGACCATTGTTTATCAAAAATTCAATATAGTTTGTCGATATGTGGTACTATAATCATTCGTTTTTCATTTTACAATTTTTAAGTAAAAATAAATAAATACCAAAGTATTCACTCTCATTTAAAAGTCCTTACGGTTATGCATGGGTGAATTACTTGGAATTTGTTATGTGCTTCCATGCACATTTAAAAGTCCTTACGGTTATGCATGTATGGAACGCATATCAAAATTTATTTATTAAATAAACAAGTTGATTCTAATCCCATTTAAAAGTCCTCACGGTCATGCGTGGTTAGAAGATATTTGAATTCATTTTTAAAATTAAATTGGAATACTACTAATCTCATTTAAAAGTCCTAACGGTTATGCATGATTAGTAGATATTCAAATTCCTGATATAAATGTACCACAAGTAGATACAACTATATGATTTTATATGAGAACATCATTTCCATTATTTCTAAAAGTGGAATATGCGCCTAACAAGGGTAGTTATGATTTTTGTTCGATTTTTTATTGAAGTTTAATATTTATATTCAATTGAGTTTTTAATGTTGGATTAATATCAATCACTTTATCTCTATTTTCTCTAACACTATTATTCTTTTGCTGATAACAAAGGGGGGAGAGAAAAGTTAAGATTTTGTCAAATAAAATCAAGCAAAGGTCAAATAATTTTCTATTTGCATCTAGGCTTATTTGCAAATTTTTATTTGTATGCATATATGTAGAGAGGAAGCATTTAAATAGGGGGAGCAACTAGGACATATCTATGATCAAATACATTTAACATATTCAAAATCTTAAATATATGTTTGTTATCATCAAAAGGGGGAGATTGTTGAATATGAGATTATATGATTTTTGTTTGATGATAATAAACATATATATATCCGTGTAAATGTATTTGGTAATGTACTATTTCATTTTTCACAGATTAAATAAATATTTGCTGAATAAAATTAAGTAACACATAATTTGAATTCAAATAGAAATTTTATTCAAACAATATTTATTACAATTTTGAATAGTACAAATTCAAGCTCTCACTGTTCACTATACAATTTCAATTACAATACAATTTCTGATTACATCACAATTCAATTTACATAAAATTCTCACTACATATCACTCACATTCGTAGTTTATCTTCAACTTCATTCCAGTTAGAATCCAGCATCTAAACAATCTGCAAAAATATTCACTAACGCAGTAAAATTGAAAAAGAAATATTTTTGCAATATAAAATAAAATATGGATTTTGAAAATATTATTTGCCTCAGTTATTTTGGTTGTTCGTCATCATTTACATTTGAATTCATCATACACGAACAATGTGACATGCACAGTGTATCACTGTACATGCCACAAGGCCGTGCACACCGATATACACTTGATAATGTTATAGGGACAGGTGAGCACAAGGTCAAACCCAAAATAAAAGGACGGGTTCAACTCAGGTGCAATATAAGTAAAATCACAACACGAACACAAGGTCAAACCCGAGCTATTAGCTGGATTCAACACAGGACAGTTGTACTAGCTACGACTTCAAGCTTGCAAACAGAAAAACCAAAACAGTGCACCAAAGCAAACTGCAAGATGTGTGAGGCAATGCACAAACAAGGTCCATAATGAAGCAAACCACTGAATCAAGTGCACCAGAAATATGCAAACATCTCAGGATCACTATGTGCACAAAAGAACTCACATGCATACAACCTGACCAAAGCAGTTTCAAGTCAGGTAGAGCAGCAATGCACAAGTGACACTGGCATCAGACTAAAGTACATCATGAAGCAAAAGCAAGTTCATATATACAGCAAACAACATGATGACTGGAAGCACAGAACAACTCAACTGTGTATACATAAAGGAGTCATATCAAAAACAAATGCCACAGTGAAGTATAACTATCATGATCAAAGAGAGGCCGAATAAAGTGAAAATTGGATCAAACAAATGCACCAAGTAGATGACACAACAACAACATACCAACAGAGTTTCAAAAATGCAGGCCAGCATCACAAACACAGTGTAAAGATGCACTCAAATACAATAACAATGCAAGTAGATCAAATGAGGTGTTAAAAGCAACAGTCAGCAGTGATAGTTGGCAGTGGATCTTTGCATTGTTAGAGTGTCAACTGTCAGCAGTGCAAACAAATGTATAGAGTGTCAACAGTCAGCAGTGCAAACAAATGTATAGAGTGTCAACAGTCAGCGGTGATGCAATAATAATGCAACATGAACGGCTAGTGTCACATGGCAGTAAAAATATAATGGTCGTGAACAGCAAGTAAAATCGAGCAAGTGTACAGTTCGATCAATATCCAAAAGTTTAGTTTAAGAAATCAAATGGCTAAAGTAAACACGATCAGTGAAGACAGAGTTGAACTCACAAATCAACATCGAAGTTGATCAAGTAAAAAATCAAGTTAGTCAATGCCAAAGTCAAAATGAAATCAGAGAGTAAAGTCAAAGATTCAGAGAATTCAAAGCCGTAATCACGAGTTTGAAATCAATGCCGTGCGAATCAAGTATCACAAAATATACGCATATGGAAAATGTCAAAAATCAAATCCAAATAAATTGGGAAAGTAGCTGCCGTAATGATCAAGGATCGATCGAACGGTTTCAAGCTAAAACCGTGACAGTGAAGTAAGGGAAATATTCGAATTAAACAAGTCAGTTAAATCTAAAACGTTCAAGCATTATCAAGCGGCAGAGAAAATGTTTTGACAAATTCAAATAAAAAATATGTGATGAAAATTTAGGAATTCGAATCCTATAAATTGCAATCAACATCATCGGCAAAGGTATAAAGTTCGAGCATTGAAACCAGAAATCAAAAAGAGAAATTCACATACCAAATCAAATCCGAACTTGATCAAGGAGGAAGCGCCGCGGACAAGTTTATTGAAGTAGAAACTAACTCGATAAAGCAACCGAAGTCATCTCAAGATACGAGCGACCAACAGAGTAAGAAAATCAAACATTCACAGTCGCGATCTCCCAATTTCAGAAAACCCTAATTTCTGTAGAAAGAGGATCGGCCGCCATATTCACAGAAACAAACAAAGCAAAGAGGATCGGGCCGAATTATCAAAATGGGGCCGGCCTTTATTTTAAAGGCTTTTTAATTTTTCAATTAGGGTTTTTGTTTTTATTTTTAAAATTGCTTTTTAAATTTGTTTTTAAATTTTAAATTGTTGTATTTACTAGTCGTGTAACTAGGGGACAAGCTACGTGGCGTAGTTTGAGAATTCGCAACTCAGTGGCTGAGTTGTGGCAGGGTTTTGAGCGTAGAGTTAGGTTTAGTCAATAGCGAGTGTCGCGAGTTTACGTATGTAAGCGTCTGACTATCTAATTTCCAGTAGAAACCTTGGGGCAGCACGTAGGCAGGGTTTTGCCGAAGCTAGGTAAATTCTGTGTCGTTCTATTTCTGCATTTTATTATTTTGCTATTTTTCTGTGATCTGTGTTGAAATTATTTTAAAAGCTTCCGCAATTAATTTTTAAAATTAATACTGTCACCCTATTCACCCCCCCCCCCACCCTCTAGGGTGAAATTGATCCTACATTATCTTCTCTAGCTACATTTTTATTTTTGAATATGAGTGTGAATGGTTTTAAGGGTGTATATATATATATATATATATATATATATATGTAAGGTTGGATGTAGCTAAATCCCATTATACCCTTTCATAATTTAATTTGTCTATAAACCATTCTTTAGCCCAATTAAATTAACAAGCACGACCAGTTATATTGATTCAAATCTCAATTCCCTTATCATTTAACATTTACATTATACTATTTAGTTTATCTAATTAAATATCCTGAATAATTTTATTTAATATTAGGGTTGTTACAGGCTCCCTTCCTTAAAGAATTTCGTCCTTAAAATTTAGAAAGGAATAACTATAAATCATAGAAAATATCTATAACAACACCTAACAACTATACTAGTCTATCTGACCAGTGATCATCTATATATAAATCTAATGTAGACATACTCTAAAATTAGATCAGGATAAGTATCTCGAATTCTATCTTCGGTCTTCCAAGTACAGTCCTTCTCATTGTCGCTCCACTGCACTTTCACCAACTTGATTGTCTTGGACCTTAATCTTTTCTCATCTCTCACCACAATTCGTACTGGTTGTCTAACAACTATCAAATTAGGCTCTACTCCTAGGTCTACAAATTCTGTTGGAGGAATGGTAGTCTTTGGATCATGCACATACTTGAGCTATGAAGTTGGACAGATTGTCCCTAGGAATTGAGATACGTTATTAGTCAGCCTATGAAAACTAATAGATTCTTAGTGATCCCATGAAAATATAAAGTTGGATAGATTATACCTAAGAATTGAGACAGGCTATTAGTTAACCCATGAAAACTAACATGTTCATAGTGACCCTAGAAAAACTATAAATTTGGATAGGTGGTTAGATAAACTGGGATGGGTAATCTAGCGCATATTGCATTCTTGTATATCATCATATATTGTTCTATTTTAACCATTGTGGATGCAGGAGCATAGTATATGGTTAATGTATTTTGCTTAAGATATTAGTGAGGGGAAAACTCATTCCGCTTAGCGGCGTGGTATCACTAGATATCTATTTAGCTCAAGATGGTAGGTTATTATTCACACTGACTATTTGTCTGACCCAAAGTTTTTGTTTTTTCCCTTAAATACTCAAGTATACATTTCAGTAGGTCAAGATTAAGTGGTTTCAGGTTTCCATTAGGCAAATAAGCTTCTGGAGACGTGCAGTAGACATTCTAGCTAATTACGAGTTATTACCTAATCCGTTGTGAGTTTGATGTGTATGAAAGTATGTAAGGGAAAGTTGTAATATTACCTAGTATTTAACTTTGATCAACCAAGGAGGCATCTTCATATTTCGCTTTGGAGTATTTTTATAATAATAATTATTTCTTTGAACGTGGGTTTACGAATAAGATTATGTAACAAATATGAAATATCATTGAGAAATGAGATGTGAGAATTTGTTATTAAACCATGTTGAATTTTTTTCATATTTATATGCTTTTGATTATTGATATAATTAACATAGCTGAAATTTATCATCGAGAATTAATAACTATGGATGACCGCAGCATCCATAGCAGTTAATTTTGGGCCTCGGGATGCGGGATGTTACAAGTTGGTATCATAGCATTGGTTTATGATTAAAAGAATTTTAAACCTAAAGAGTTTTTGAAAAAATAATCCTAATGAATCGGATAATAAGATTGGGGTATGGGATCACACTATAATAATGTACTTATATTTTCTATATATAAGTATATATTCTATCTCTATTCTCCACTTTCTCTTAGACCGTTCTTCTGCATCATACTATGGCTCTTATACAGATTTACGAGAAAGAAAGATATGGAAGCAGGAAATGGAAGAGTGAATCTTGGTGGAGGAAACACCATAACCAATGGAAATGCTCAACCCAACACTAGAAGGAACCAGGGTCGATAAATACTAATCAAAATGAAAATGCCAACGTAGCTGCCGCAACCCCACCAGTGGATATGAGGACTATGTATCAGTTCTTCGTCAATCTGAAGCAAGCTAAAGCAGCTAAAGGAGTAGCTAGAGGAAATGCTGTTAATGCGGGAGGTGTTAATCTTATGGCACCAATTGGTAATAATTGTCCCAAGCTGAGCTGAGATTACAATAGTTTGGGTGGAAAGCTTTTTTAAGAATTGAAGATGCAATTGAAGTGGAAAAATGGTTGTTGCACTACGAGAGAATTTTCGTTGATTTAAGATTGAATGAGGAGCAGAAAAGGTGATTGGTTTCTAGATAGTTGCAAGTAGCCGCTTTATTCTGGTGAAATGGGGTTACCATAGGAGTGTCTGAGAAGGAGTTGACTTGGGTGGATTTTTGAAGGAGTTTCGAGGAAAGATTTTTGCCCAGAGTAGCTAAGTCCGCTTTGCTTGGGAAGTTTATGGAATTGGAGGAAGGAGATATAATGGTATTGGAATATTCTGCTAAGTTTGATGAGCTATCTAGATATTGATGCGCTACTATTGACACTGTGATTAAGAGAAACGAGAAGTTTATTCAGGGTTAAGGCCTGAGATCGCTACGGCAAACTTGCTGCATCTCGGAGATTCATCAAACGTAGTGGTGGAAATGACTATGCAAAATGAATAAATTCTTGATAATTTCGGTAAAAAGAAGTTGGTAGAGACTCAAGGTTTCCAGGGAAAGAAGAGGAAGTGCTTTAAGAAGAAGAGAGCTCAGAAGGGCGGCGCTGCCAGAAAAAGGAAAGTTGATCTTATTTGCTTCAAATGAGACAAGAAAGGACATTATGCTTGTGAGTGTCGAACTAGTAAAGGGAAGAAGGTTACAGGAAAAAGGGTGAAATGCTTCAACTGTTACCAGATAGGGGACTGCAAGCCTCAATGTCTAGAGCCCATTAAAGTCGATAAAGGAAAAGTTTTCTCTTTAGAGCCATCATCTTCTAGACCAACTGCTATTGAGAAAGGAAAGTTAGTGAGGGAAGGTATGCTTTTGATTCATAGCATACCTGTTAGATATTGTTTGATACTGGTGCGTCACATTCATTTATGTCTAAGTGTTTGGTAGATAAGTTATATTTAAAACCATCATGCCTTGTTACTTCGATAAGGATAGCTAATCTAATAGGAGAGTGCGCAACTATATAAATGATATGTGACTATCTAGAGTTTGATTGCTAGGTTATACTTTTGCCTGCAGCTTGTATGTATTTAATTTTGTAGGCTTCGGGATTATTTTAGGCCTGGATTGGTTGAGCGAATATAATTCTAGGATATTTTGCTAGGATAGGAAAATATCAACTAAACACCCTGAAAATCATGATCGAATTATATACTCAGTAGATAACTTAAGTGTGGATATTTGTACTTTGTTGGAAGCAATGGAAGTAGAAGACAAAATTGTCCTGGTTTTAGCTGCAAGGGGATTTGCAAATGTTTTTGAGCCAGTTACAGGACTACTACTGATAAGAGCTATTGAGTTTTGAATAGATTTTGTAACAGGAGTTGAACTCGTAAGTAGACCACCTAGCAAGATGACACCTATCAAGATGGAGTTAAATTTGCAACTAGTTGTCACGGTCCAAATTTTAGCGTTCAAAAATCAACATATGTACTCCACTTGTACCTGAATGCCGCAGATTCAAACGTTGAAATTCGACTCGTGCCGAAGCTTATAACACATTAAGTACAACACAGCGAAAGAAATGAATAGCATATATCAATATAGAACATTGATACAATATCTGATACAATAAGATACAACAGACGATACAATAGATATCAATATACATCAGAGATATGATACAAGACAATAGCAGCGGAAAGAAAAGATAACATCAACAGCAGAACAATATCTCCAAGATGGTCTTCAAGAAAAAACTCCAGCATCGGTAATCTCCATCTCCAAGGCACCAATCTAGAAATAACTCGAACTCCCAATAACGATGCATAAAGATAAGCAAGTGCAGTCCTGATCCAAAGACTGAACTAGCTCCAGATATCTACTAAACCTGACTATCTGAAAAACCCAACTCTAGATTGCCTGTGTGGGAAAATTGTGGGCATCCAGAGTTTAGGAAAGGAACAATAAACTCCAGGTCAGTCGTGGGACTGGTATGAGCAAACAAAACATTTGGTTTTTAAAACAAACAAAACAATTTAAATTTGAAATCCGCAATGCTTTTTGGAAAATGAAACTACCATAAGGCCTCCCGCTACACACACAATGCAAACGCAGAATTGGAGGAGATTTCTCCTTATGATAGTCAAATATGCTTGATACGAGAAAATTTCTTTGATATTATTACTAGTGCATAGTGTAGAAAACCATTTCGAAAGTATAATATAAATACTAGCTAGCATAGGCATTTCGCACTTATGCCTACTATAGCTACTATGTTCAATAGCAGGTTACCGCCACATTCCATGGCAGCTTATACAACTAAAATCGTACAAGGCGCGTATTGTTTTGTTTGGATTTCCAACAAATGGTAAGGCTAAGAACTTCCTACTGCCACATGGGTACGCATCTGGCAGGACGTCCGGAGAACCTAACCGGATCTCTGCCAACAAAAGGCCGATTTACCTCTGTAACTAGGTAACTACTAATCGAGCATGTCATTCCCCGGTCCTTTGGGAGCTTTATCCGAGGTACTTCTAATCCAACAACCACAAAGCAATAAGAAAGTAATAGATCTGCGGTATCCACATGAGTGTAATATGTGGGCTCCATACCATGATACCACCCTTTTCCAGAAGGGAATGACACCCCCTAAAGAGCGCGACCCTCATAACCTTGTCGCATCTTTCCTATTTCGACCATTTCTGGGGTGTAAGGTCCCGATGCAGTATCGTCCACAAAGCTACGCTTTATACAAAAGCCATGCTTTGATCAACAAACGATACACAGCAGAACTCAGCATGTCACACTACCAAATTGGGAGTATATCACTGATAACCATCAACTACATAACCTCTGAGCTCGTACGTCTTAGAGAAGGGTGTTAAGCTAAGAGAATAAATTCTCCGCCGCCAAGTAGAAATGCATTTGATAGAGATCAGTTTAATATCTCAAAGTGTAATGTCAGACATACAACCATACAAGTCTGTCCCGGGTTCGAACAGAACCGAAGGCACTTCCGAAGAAGCCCTTGCAATCCGGGTATCCACAATCCCGATCGGACTTCCAGTCACTTAGGGAGAACTCTATATCGGAGCAACTCAGTGCAGAGTCAATCGATAGGTTATCCTATCGTTCTTGAAGACACACGGTCTTCAACACCAGTATTCAAATGCAATCAATAACGTTGTATCACTATTCGGAATGGGTTATATGACGCAAGGTCCTCTCCCGGCTAAACCGAATAATGAGCGCAATATTTAAAAAAAAATATGGATATGGGATTTTAGTTAAGTCACAACTTATAAAATCCAAAGCTTTCCTTTTAAATGGTTAAACAAATTACCATTTAAATCTTTTAAATAAAAGATTCGTTTCACAAAGTTCACCCAGTTTCACAACGATCTAATCATAGATTTCAAAACAATTTCCATTTCAATTTGGATTAACTCAATTAAATCTTTAGATTAAAAATTTAAGTTATAGCTTTCAAACCCGTTTCCAAAGATTTATTCATACTTGGAAGACCATTTTCATTTTAGACTTGAAATCCTTTTAACACAAATTGGAAGTTCATTTCTTATGTGAAAGCCTTTTATTATTTAAAAACACATAGGTTTCGTTTCGAAAAAATCCGATTTCATTTATAGAAGTTATAGTCTTTGGGTTAAATTCAAATTCCCAAAACAACACTTTAAAATGATTTAAAACCCATATAACTTGTACGATCCTTTTAAAATCATAAATAGTATTTAATTTCAAACTTGGGATTCAAATTTAGATCAAATTTCAAATCTAAATTGAGTTATTCAAAAATAACCTAATTCTTTGAAATTCCCTTTTAAAAACTTTTTACATTCAACCATCCATTTCCAAACCATTTGAATTCAAAAATTCAATTTTAAACAACTTCAAAAATCTGTGACTTAACCCATTTCCACGTGCAACCCATATTTGTGTGTGTATAAGTGTGGTCCAGCGGTTCAACACAATAGTGCACAACAACATCATCACGGATTCAATCATATCGATGAGCGATATAACCCATAACGCTTATCCTTATTCACAGATTCATAGATAAAATAAATTTATCAATCACAAAGGTTTACCATTACAATTCGATGTGGGTTTCGGATAACCAATTGGAATCCAACTGCCTGTCGCATCGAAATTCCAATGTCGTTTTACGGGTCAAGGGATTTTCACATTCATACAACAGTATATTCATTACAAATATAACAGCTCAGCACAAAGCATCACATAGCATCACATCACATATCAAATATATCAATCCGTCACACAACATTCAGTAATAATCAAACATCCATAATTAAGATGAATAAATTGTATGGTTTTAAATTTATCACTCACAAAATCACTCTCATTAGTAATTTTTTTACCAATGATTAATTATCACTGATTTCAATTGATTTAGTCTTAATCACCCTCATTAATTAATCATTCCTTAATTATCTTAATTAATTAACCCTTAATTGTAATTAATTAAATCTTAATAAATTATTCCCTAATTAATTACTTAAATTAATAAACCCTTAATAATTGATTGATTAAATCTTAATTATAATTAATTATCCTTTAATTAATTATTCTTTATTTAATTACCCTAATTAGTTAACCGCATTAATTAATTATGCTTTAAAGTAATTAACCCTTAATATTTGATTAATCAATCTTTAATTATCTATTCTTAATTACTTTCACTAAGTAATTATTATTTTTAAACCATTATTTAAAACCTGAATTTAACGTGTTTAAAAATTTAAATTTTTGTTTAAGGTCAAAAATACTGTTTTTTTATATGCACCCGAGATTCACTCGAGACTTCCCCAAGTAAATAACCCCTTCGCTTCGGGTTCTTCTAAATTTTCCCCCGTGTCCCCTATAACTTCAAAATTTTCATTTAAGTGTTCAAACATACCCGGTATGACACAAATGCACTCGAGTCTATACTCGAGCCAAACATCATCTTCCTCGACACGTCCTTCAAGCGACGACCTTCTTCCTCAGTGATGCAAAACAAAATGCACAGGTGCATGCATTCACATGCACAGATGATCGCCAAAGCTTCGGCTAGCCTCGCCATCGTCAGTGGATCACCCATCACCTCTTGAGTCGCCACGATCACCTAAATCACCGAGAACGACCAAGATTCGGAAATGAGCAGTTCAACCCAAATACTGGAACCAACCCATCAACCTATAATCCCTCGCGCCAACGAACTTCATCAATTGGGACCCATGCCGACCAACCTACAGCCGCCTCACATCTCCACCTTTCGATCCCCCAACATGCGATGAAGTCTGATGCAATACTGGTGATGTAGAGATCAAATTTCCTGACGCTAACTAAAATTTGGCTTAAACCCTAGATTGCCAGCTTCCAATCACCACGATGAAATATAAAATCATCTTGTATTTTTCTCGTATCCACCGATGTACGAGCTAGCTTCAACCTTAATCGCGATGCCCAACTCGTCGTTGATCATCGGATTCTGACGAAAATACCCATCCTGTTCAGCTCACGATTTCGTTCGATTTTCAAACTTAAAGATCATGAAACTTTTACCAAAAATCATTATTTATAATTTCGATTAAAGTTATGAATTTGAAACTTGGAATTAAACTGTTTGATTTTCCACTTGTTTTGGTCATCACTGAATATCCTGGGTTTTGAAGTTACCACTTGATGAATCTGTTTGAATTTATTTTTAAGATTGATGTTACATTCATATGATCATCCTTCATTCAGTAAGCAAAGCCTAAAACAAATTATGTAGGGAGAAATTTGATTTTCATTCTTGTGATCTTGAGCCTGTATATGTGTCAGAGGTATATAATGTGATGTACCCAGGCATGTGCATGAATTACAGAGCAATTCATATCCTATTCCAGCTAATTATCATCCATGCAAACAAATTTTCACCCCAGAATTAACACAAATATCAAGGCATAACACAGATTTAAGCTTTATTTAGGATAGTTTGCTCACAAACAAAAATAAACAGATTCGGGGAGGAGATTTGCTCACCTGGAATGTGAAGACAGAGTTTTGCCTATATAATTTTTCTTTAATTTTTTTGAAGCTTAGATCTGCAAGTTGTAAACAAAAATCTTTGCTTATTCAATGACTAACAATCTTTAGATTAAAACTTTTTTAAAAGAATTTTACTTGCCTTAGATTATTTCCAGAAATTTTACGCTGTCTCTGGTTCAAACTGTAGCTGTGTTTTCATTTATAAATCTGCAATTTTGAATTTGTTTTTATGAAAAAAACTTGATTTTGAAATTACAAATTCACTAAACTTTAGAGTTAAAAACATACCTGAGATTGGTCTTGCTTGAAGTTAGATTAGTTATTTTGCTCTTGATTCCCAGGTTGAGAACTTTTTCATTGATCTTCATTTTTAAATTTCCAAGTTCGAGTTGATATTGCACAAAATTTTTGATAGCTTCAGGAAATCTAAGAGTTGAGGAATTGAAGATGAAGACAAGTTTGTAATTGATCTTTGTTTTAGCTGAGTTTGATAGAAATGCTTCAGCCTTTTTTTTATTTTTTTTATTTTTTCTCTTCTATCTTTTCCTTTGGGGGTTGAGATTTGAGATACCCAAATCTTTTGTTACTGTTGTTTCAGATTTGTTGAAAAGTTATATGATTGCATATGGGGGAGCTCAAAAGTTTTTATAATTTTTAAATTCTATTATTTTAGTCAATTACATATAGTGAATGCCATTTGTAAAAAAAAATGATCATGAGGCCTAAACACTTGTACAAATTTTATACTTACATATGTATGTTTATTCTTTATAATTTTACAAAGACAAAAGAATTTTAAAAATAAACTTTATATCATATTAACTTAAGTCTTTTATGTACATAAGTTTGCATTTTACATTTTCATGTTAATAACACTTAAATATAACTTTATATTATGTTTCCCATTTAATAAATACAATTTTTTTCTTTTATTTATGTATGTGTTGTGTTTTCTTTTATATCTATATTTACAATAATATGATCTTAACTCTATTGTTTTTTTTTGTTTTTTCTTCACATTCAATCTTTAATTTAGTTCAACATATTTATGCACTTATATATTTATACAATTTACATTCATGCATTTTTTTTATTATTTATTTTTTGTACCACTTTTAAAAGAAAAGAAAGATTTTAAAAAAATTGATTTCATATTAACAAATAGTCACATTTATTTATATAAGAGAATTAAATCATAAATCTTTTGAAATTTATTACATCTTCCAAATATTAGCATAATTAAAAATTTAGAAAACAAACCATCATTAACTTTTTATTAATCTCAAGCTTTTAATTTCTATTTATAATCAAAAATTATTTATTGATTCTAGAAATCTCTAATTAATTCACAATTTATTTTCAAAAATTAATTTGATTGCCAAATTAAACTTGGTAAATTTTTCAGGAATGTTACACTAATGCATCGAGTATCGTAAGTTGAATGAAAAGACGATAAAGAATCGATATCCTTTTCCGAGAATTGATGATTTATTTGATTAATTGAGCGGAGCCAAAGTATTTTCCCAGTTAGATTTGGCTACATGATTCCATCAATTAAGAGTGACGGAGGATAATATTCCTTTGACGGAATTACAAACGAGCCATGGTTCATGCAAGTGGTTAGCAATGCCATTCAGATTAACTAATGTACCGTCTTTCTTTGTGGATTTGATGAACCTTATTTTTCGATAGCACTTGGATAGGTTCATATTGGTGTTCATTAATGACATTCTGATATATTCTAAGGATGAAATGATTCTGAGATTCAACTTAGAATAGTGCTTGAGACATTGAGATGGCTTCAACTGATAGTGAAGTTTTCAAAGTGTTATTTCTTAAAGAATGAAGTTAAGTTTATTACTCATGTAGTTTTAGAGAAAGGGTTGTTAGTCGATCCAGCCCAGATCGAAGCTGCTAACAATTGGAAAAGACCCGAGAATGTAATCGAGATATGAAGTTTCCCTGGATTAGCTAGCTATTACTGGAGATTTATCAAGGACTTCTCATGGATAGCAACACCTTTGACTAAGCTAACTAGAAAGGACATGAAGTTTATGTGGTCTGAAAAATAAGAGAAGGCGTTCCAGAAGCTGAAAAATTTATTGACCAACGTGCTTGTGTTAGTTGTTCTAGATAAAAAATCAGGAATTGTTGGTGTATACCGATGCATGTAGAATAGAATTAGGAGATGTGTTAATTTAGAGGGGAAAAGTGATTGCATATGCTTCTTGACAGCTCATACCACATGAAGTTAGATATCGGACTCACGATTTGGAGTTGGCAGTGGTGATTTCTGCATTGAAAGTATGGAGACACTATCTTTTAGGAGAGTGATTCGAGTTTTGTACGGATCACAAGTCTTTGATGTATTTATTCTCTCAAAAAGAGTTGAATATAAGACAGTAGAGATAGTTGGAGTTTTTAGTAGCTTATGATTTTGGTATGAGTATACACTAGGAAAAGGGAATAAAGTTGAAGATGCCCTTAACAGGAAACATTAGAATGTAGTGTTAGTTATATTGGCTAAATGGATAGATTTGAAAGCACTGACTACTTGTAGTGTGCGGTTAAGATCGACTGCCAATTTTAGTCAAAGTACCGCGATGTTTTCTTGTTTGGAAGTGCAACCTATATTGATCATAAGAATGGCTTCTAAATAAAGAGATGATCCATTGCTAGCTGAAAAAATTAGATGACTGAAAGTTGGAATCGAGATCGATGATCTAAAGGATTTTAATCTTGACTGGAGGCAATGGTTAAGAAAGGAGGGATGGTTATTAGTTTTGAACTTTGGAAACCTAAGGAGGGAAGTTCTTAGGGAGAATGTCATCGATCAAATTTTACAATTCATCCTGAAGTGATCAAGATGTATCAGGATATGAAGAGGAGTTTCTTTTGAGAAGGTATGAAAAGAGATGTAGGCTTAGTTGTAAGAAATTGTTTAAATTGTTATCAAGTGAAAGCCGAGCATCATAAGTCGAGTGGTTTGCTTCAGCCTTCAGACGTATCGGTTTTGAAATGAGATTCGATATTCGTGGATTTTATTTTTGGGTTGCCAAGGACAAACAAGGAAAAACGAAAGCATTTAGGTCATAGTGGATAGACTGACCAAGAGTGCATATTTCTATCCCGTTAAGTCAACCAGGGCGGCCCCTATATTGGCTAAATTGTTTATGAAGAATATGGTTAGACTATATGGGATTCCTACTAGTATAGCTAGTGATAGGGATGCGTTGTTCATTAGTGAACTCTAAAAGTGTCTACAGGAAGTGTTCGGTACCAAGCTTAAGTTGAGTACCGCTCATCACCTTTAGACAGATAGGAAAACAGAGAGAGTCAATAAGGTGCTCGAGGATATATTGAGTGCTTGTGTACCAGATTTTGGTGGATCGTGAGAAGACCATTTATACTTGGTTGAGTTTTACTATAATAATAGTTATTATACTAGTATTGGAATAGAACCTTTTGAAGCTTTGTATGGAAGACCGTGCAAATCCACATCGTGTTGGTTGGAGATGGGAGACAGATTGATCCTTGGTCCAGATATGGTAAGTGAAACCACATAGAAGATTGAGTTAATCCGAGATAGGATGAGGGAAGCTTGATTTAGGAAGAAAAGTTTTGCGAATAAGAGGTGTAAAGATCTAGAGTTCTCAGTGGATGACAAGGTTTTATCAAAGTATCACCGATGAAAAGTGTAGTGCGATTTGGAAAGATGAAATCGAGGTATGTTGGACCACTCCTATTTTAGGGAGCATCGAAAAGCTCGTGTACCAAGTAGAGCTACCGAATAGTTTGATAGAAGTCCGTAATGTGTTTCATGTACCTCACCTTCAGAAGTATGTACATGATTCAGAGAATAATATTGCTCCGACAACATTGGAAAATTTAGTGATAGAACCAGATCTAACTTTTGTGAGATAATGTTTGAGTTGCAGTAAAAGATGAGAAGAGATAAAGGAAAAAGGCAGTCAAGTTGGTGAAAGTTCGGTGGAGCTACAACGAGAAAGACTATGATGACCGCCCTACACCTCCGATGCTCATATTACCGAACAGTGCAGTGTTGAAGCATCCGGCCGACGTAGGACGATTATCGTGGAAAAATTGAAGTAAAGAAGAGGAATGGAAAATAAGAGAAGAGAATAGAAGAGAGGAAAAAGAAATAAACATCATACAGTCGCATAACCTGTCATATATCTCATAGCGCATCAGATAAAATATAATAATCATCATAGATATAAAATAGGCAAGATAGTAATGACTAGATGAACCATATAACCAAAGTACATTGCCTCATGCACATATATAATATAGTAATAGAGTTTATACGACTAATAAATAAACTCAACTGATAAACAATATCTATTAATAATATTCTACCACTGTTAAGGCTCTGTAGTGCCACATAACGGAATAAACAATAATAAGTCCAAAACATAAGTATGAGAAAGCTCACGTTCTACTAGTCCAACTGCACAACTCTAGGTTTTATTTTCACCTGTTGTCTAATCTACTCATTTAAGAGTACCCAAGATAATAAGAAGCAAAGCATAAAACCTTGAGTCAGACGATAGTCTGATGTCAATGATATATAACACAAAACAATATAAAAGTTGGTATAGTGTATGGAATACATGGTATGGAGAATCTACCTGACATGTCCTTGCATCCATAGAATTAACACATAACACAGGATATATGCTACTCTATATCATAGTCATCATGGGTGTATTATACATCAAAGTACCAAGGATGTCTATATCGACATCGGTAATATCTATATCGTGTGACATCCCTAAGTCGATAGAAAAATCAAACAAACATGGAACCCCACATAGATCCTCACATTTACTCACTTAGTGCATTTGACATATGGTACTTGTATGACCACCTCCATAGAGCCAAGGATTACTTAAAGTCTCGGTTTCTCGGCACTCGAATCCATGCTACTCAATAGGCCAGGAACTAAACTACGCCCATCATAAATAGCTTAAGTACTCAGATCGAAACATCATGTGATCTGAGGAATCCATCATAACCTAAGTAAGTGTCCTCACATACCCCTACTTTATGAGTACATTTCAAACCTATGAATATTAACAATCCGTTTGCACACGCCATCCATAGCAGAGCTCATCTCTGAACTATCCTTACAACTCCCATCTGAAGTCATTGCTATTGAAAAATATACTAGACAACCATCATAATTTATAAAGTGTCATCATGCACCCTGTAACCACCCTTTGATAGCCCCCTTTATCCGATTCATCGTCTTCAAATCTGCATGTCAAAGTATAGTTGTCCATTATCGAAGCTGTCACTTCCCATCATGGAATCATCATCATCGAATCATGAATCATCGCATCAAAGTATCTTTCTTGCTTCAGCGCCAAAACCACTCGTCGAAAACCTATATCATCAAATTAAATGTCAAACGAACGAACGAACGAATGAACAAACCATCACAACATGCACTTAGAAACCTATCCATCATCCACCTCAAAATTTCCAAATCGGCTATCATCCATAGTGGTAGATGTCAAGGCCCATTTTTCCGTACTCTTTGAATTGACAATAAACCGCACATGTCCAACTCAAATTGCACGAAAAGACGGATCTTTAAGGGTAATAAAGAAAAATAGACAGAACAGAACTCACTCGAACGGGATAACATATAATATTGAAAAAAAATATTTACAGCGGAAAACTTTTAAATACATATATCAGAGTCTAACCTAAATTCAGCTTGGACAGTTATAAAACCTGCCCTTACAAATGCTGACAAACATCAAACAAAATACACTAAGTACGACGAATAATAGAATATGCTCATACGTCGATGAATATCTCCAGCTCTCCTCTGGAAACTCCAACCATCTACTACCATCCTGTAACTACTCGGTTCTGACCCGAGTATTGAAAATACCCGAATCAGGCTTGATAAACCAGCATGAGAAAAACTCAATTATTAATGACAGTGTCATATATCAGCCTTTGAATAAAATCCATTGAAAACAAAGAGTATCTCATAAGACCACGTCCACACATAAACACGGACGGTTTTTTACCTTATGATAACTAAAACAGTTTTATATCAAAACGTTTGATATTATTTCTAATGAAATTCTTAAAAACGTTTGATATTATTTCTAATGAAATTCTTTGAAACATTTGCAAATAAACTTATTAATCTTAGCCGAAATTGTTACATTGATTAAATTCCAGCATAATAGGTTTACAATCAAGTCTGTAGGTTCTTATTGGAGAATGGATTTCCATACAAATGACTAGGCGCAGGATCTACCTTCCGAAGGGGTACATCTCTAGATGGACGTCCCGAGGCACAGAACATCTGCCCTCTACCAGCACAAGACCGACCTACCTCTGTAACTAGATAGTACCGAATATGTCATCCCCCGGTCGTTACCAACCTTTATTCGAGAGCTCTCATTCCACACACCACATAAATTAACATCCCGAACGTCATAGCGGGAAGAAATATATCTAGAAGGTGATGATCATACCCTAATTGGGAATGACCCACTTAGCCTTGCCGCATCTAATCATGTTTCGGTCATTTTCGGTTTGACGAGGCTTGAGGCACGATTACCTTTTCACATAGCACATATCACATCTTTGAATGCCACATTGCCATTTCCGTTTAACTACAAATTGCCTTCCACAAAAATACAACCCTTGAGCTCGTACGTCTCAAGGAGGATGTTAAGCTAAGAGAAGTTGCCTTCTCCGCCACCACTAATGTACGTTTGTAGAAACCAATGTACGTAATCGTTAGAAATGCAATGTCAGATAAACAATCATACAAGTTGTCCAGGAATAAGACAAACCGAATGCACTCTCCTACTACCACTAGTAGCGAGTGGCCCTTGCAATCCGAAAAATCTCCACAACATGGAGACCACTACTATATATAACTCGGGAGCTACCCAGAGCAAGTCAACAAGCAGTCCTCACGCTATAAAGATCCACGGTCTTCAATAATCATCATCTTCAACATGTCTTCACGTTCGAACGTATAGATTGGTTTGAAGTGGTTTTCGAATGGGATTTACCAAATCCGACCCTGGTTCCTTCGAAATCCAAAATCGGTAGAAAGTGAATATGCGTATAAAGGATTTATTAAGTCTCTTTTCACTTTAATTCTTTTCAGATGATTTCGAAATCTATTTCTTTTAACTTAGGATAATTCTAAGTAATTCATTCTTTTACTTTGAAAAATATCTCAGATTTCCTTACTTAATTCTTGATCCAAATTTCTTTGCTTTTAGGCAGGTCAAAAACAATGTTATTTAAGACATCGTTTACAATAAACGCTAAATCAGTCTTAACAAAAACATTTTTTGAGTAAATAGGATCATAGAAATCATTCATTTAGGAGATTGCTTAACATTTGGATAATACAAATCTTATTTTAATTCAAAACTTAATACAATCTTTTTATTTAAGAGCATCCGGGCTTTCCTTTCAATCTGTTCCACCCCTCGCCTAAGAAAAGAAAACATAGTCCAGGTAAGTTCAGGGCGCTGGTTGCTCCATCCCTAACCTTAGTTAAACACCTTGTTTTATCTTTCCAGATTTCACAATCGGGACAAATGTACTAGTCATTTCCGCATACTCAGATTTTCAACTTTATTTTGGGATTGCTTATAAATATCCCAAATTATCTTTCAAAACGCTTAATTCTCCTTTTCAAAACATTCACAATTTATTCAAGGAAACGTCGTTACATTTAAAATCATATTCCAAAAGTTATAGAATTCACAGTAGAAAACTGCTACAGAAAGTGCTAAATAAGCTTATTTGAATTAAACAATTTTTAAACATTCAATAATTCATATTTTCCAATTCAAATCTTTTTAAATCATTTAAATAGATTTATCAAATTTATTCCATATTTTTCCATAATTAAAAACATCCATTTAAACAAAATTTCTGTTACGGTCACTTAACTGCACTAGCGCGATTTTTCTGAAAAATTGATCTGGACTTATTTCAAAATCTACTTATCGAAACTTTGATTATCTTTCTACGTTTAGAAGATATGGGTATAGTAGTCCGGAATTTTCTTATCTCGAAGAATTCCGAGCCATATTCCACTCTATACACTCATTTGAACTTTTCGGCGTGAAATCGCGAACTATCATTGCGCGACGCGTCTAGTTTTAACTTATTTCTCAATATTTGAAATAATCTATTCAAATTGGATTTCAACACTTATAAAATCGTTACAATCAGTTTAAATCAATATTTTCACTTTTTAATGTATTTAACATATATTTTCACTATTACCATATTATAATATTATTATATTCCCATTATTTTAATATTAAATTTTAAATTCCAATTTTAACTCAATTTCAATTTTAATCTCAAATTAAACTCATTTAAAACTTAGATTTCAAATCTTATTTCAATTTAAACTTCAATTTAATTTCAAATTAAACTTCACTTTTTCAAAATTGATTTCAAATTTAATTTCACTATTCATCTCAATTTCAATTTCCATTTAACTATCCTTTTCAAATCTGTTTCACTTCAAATTTCAATTTCTCTTTCATTTTAACTTTAATTTCACTTCTAAATGAAAAGAGACTTATTTTTCCAAAATATCTCATATCACTAAAACATGGTCTTATTAACAAAGGGATACTTAATCAAAATGAACATATCCAATATTCATATTTATCACTAACATAACATCCATTCAACCAATCACATTTATATGATTTCAAATCCAACATTCACTATTAATATCATAACGGGATGTATTATCACAATTCACTTAATTTTCTAACTATCAAATTATCCATATTAACAATCAATTTGGTATAAACATTCGTATGTCATAAGGGTATAAATTTGACTGTTTTGACATAACTAAAATATACATTCAAAAGCAATGAGAATTTCTCACCTTTAACCAAAACGTTTAACTTCCTACCAACATTCATTTAATTCAACGCTTCACTAAACATTTCTAAACCTTATCATAATCATGCTTCCAAGTGCTCGACCATTTCCATCTCTACTTGCTTTGCTCACGCCCTCCCCTTATCAACGCCCAAACTCACGGCCTAAGACCCTTTTTAAGAAGAGAAGAAGAAGTGAATTAAGAAGAGGTTAGAGAGTAACAAGTGGATTAGTGCTTAAGCACTCCACTATTTTTAACCCTCCTACCTCTCTTAAAGAGGAGAAGCCATTAGTGAGCAAAAGAAAGCTCAAAAATGAAGAAGAAGAAGAAGAATGAGAGGTGTGAAGGAAATGAGTGAAAGTGTGGTGATATTTATAGCAAAAATTTTCTATGTAAATTACATTTTTAACCTTAGCCAAAATGACTAAAATACCCTTCTACTTTTTGATTTTTCAACTTACTTTCTTTCCTTTCCAAGATGAGAAAGGATGTGCATTAATGAGAAAAGATGGTTTAGTAATGATATTGTTTTTATGTCAAATCATGTCTTTTCACTCTTTATACATTTATTTAAACTTTTCAAAAGTAAACTCCTTTTGTCTTTTAGTGCTAAATGTAAAGTGTTTAAATAGTTTGTAAACTTGTATTTATAAGTTGGAAAATGTATCAAATTGCAATAACTTGTCAACAACTTGTTTTGGTTAAAAAACGGTGTTTTTGTCGACAAATTTTACAGTCAAAATTTGACCTTTTTATTAAGCTATATATTGGGATAAACCAAACTTTAAAATGAAATTTTTACTTCTTTAAATAAATCAAAATATGTCTCTTTATATTTTAAAATAATTTATAATTAATATCAAAATCTCTAATTTTACAGTGTATGTAAAACTAACAAAATGCGACAAATTTTGGTTATTTGTAAAACGATTATTAACATACTTCTAAATCTTTTAGCATACTTTTATTATCTTTATTGGATGTTTTAAATAAGATTAACCTTTTTAAATAAATATTTAAATTCATTCATTTAAGCCTTTATTTATTATTAACAAAACTTTTGTCGATTTGTTCAAAATTCCAAATTTATACTTTTTAATTTATTAACTATAAGAATAGAAAATTATTTATTGTATATAACATATTTATTTTAATAATTAAATTCCTTTTTAAATTTAAAACGAACGAAATCTCCTATTTTTGAAGTTGCGAAATTACGTGTCGTTACATTAGACGTCGACCACTCTAGAGTATTCGATAATGGCCACTTTGGTCGTGTACTTAACCAAAAATGGTCAAGTACAAACCAAATGAAAACCTTCAGCATCTATCCCAAAGTTCAAAGCACATATCCAAGCTCATCGTCCTTCATCTTTATATCAGTCGGCATGCACCAATGCTTCTCCATATATTTATCCTATCCATTCGAGTTTATCAAAATTTGTGCACTCAATTAGTATGCATTAAACTTTGTCACATTATTAGAGTACCCATCATGTGTGCATTCGATCGATATACACTGAACACTATCTAATGGGATTTTCCTAATCCTATATCGCCTTCGAACGGTGTTTTCAACCAACTAACAAACAAGCAGACATGCAACCACAAGCATAGAAATGTCTACAATAACCTACATGTATCCATTATAACACAATATAATACATCCAAACAACCAATGAGGGATAATGTAGGAGTAATATCAAAATAGCCTAAATCTATCAATATCGTCAAAATAGTGCATCAATAGGAAAAATGTGATATTTAATTTAAAACCAATTGAAGACACTTTTAATTCTTTTCACATAATAAGATATATGTACAACTATTTTATAAATCATGTTTTAAAGTTTGAAAACATTTCAAAATGTCATTATAATATTATACTAACAATCATAGTATAGTGAGAGATAATATCATTCGTCTCAACCAAATCTGTTCAAACCAACACCATGCCCTAATGTTTTCCATTATGAGAGTAACACAAAAAATAGCGTCCAAAATGGACCTCGTATGCAAAAGATATTCAAAATATAAGAAGAGCGATTATTTACACAATTTTAATTAACGTACTAGAAATTAATTTATACTAATTACCCAGACTAGTTTTAACCCCTTCTTCCCCAAATGCTTATGCACCCGTACATTTCCAAATACAAGAAAAACCTACTTGCTCCATATTCTCTCTCATTGATTTCTCAACCATTACTTGACGATTTCATGAACCGTCAACTCCCTCATGCATATTACATGAACTCGTCGCCATGGACCCAACAAGACATGGCACGAGCCCCATCATCGATTTGTGACAAGGCATATCTATGGTCGAACGTGAATGTCGCAATTTGCTCAGGCGAGCCGGAGCTCCGGCGATCGATGTGCCAATGTGCCAAATGCCAGGAGAAGTCCGTCTCGCCCTCCATTTCACCTATCATTGCTAGTAGATCCGAAAACGCAAAACCGTAAATAGCCAAGAAGATAGATCTCGGCCAAACACCATCATTTCTAATTCTGCTACGGTTATCACGAAGATCTCTTCAATACAGATTCGGTGAAACTGGTTTCATACTTTTCGGATTGTTGGAAACTAATTTTTGAAGTGGAAAAATAAGAGATGGCCATCATTCTTAGCTTTAGAAGTAGAACAGTAATCATGAGGTATGAGAGAGAGTGGATAAGGATTTAGTGATTATTATCATATTATTTTTATTTGAATTTCCAAATCATTGGTCATGTGTTTTGAGCTTGAAAAATCAAGCGGTGCATCCGATCACCACGAAACCCATATGCATGCATCACCTCATCCTTCCGGTCTTGATGGTACAAATTCTATAGTTATCCGAGACAGTGCTCCGAGATGATAATTTCATGCTTTTCGAGATTATTTCGACCACCGGACCATCCAATCTCCAAATATAGCGGTCATTATACTCATTTTAATTCGTAACGTCGATACGATCTCAAGGAAAGTGGTCTCGAGTCCTGATTCGATGGTATGTGAAAAATCATATTTTTAGGACCAACAATTAATTAACGAATCAATAGTTAAATGAATTGTTTTAATTTTTTACCATTTAAAATATGGGTTGTTTTTTCCCCTCCTTAAAAGGATTTTGTCCTCTAAATCCGAAGGATGAAGCAGTACGACCCACCACCCTCACATAAGCAACGATACAAGAAAAATCATCACTTATCAACTTGCGACAACAATCACTAAAATCTATAGCAACAAAGGGAATAGACTTAGAATCAACATGGAGTCAACATCCTAATCCCTAAGCACAATCACTATCAAATCCAAAATCAATGTGGCTAAGCCAAACGTCTAAGTTATGCACTTATTTCCAAAAAAACAGGCAATGGAAAACAAAAGTGCCAACTCACTAATTGAACAGCAAGTCACTTAAATAGCATATATTAGCGACTCTCTCAACTATTGGTAATGTCTAATACCATATACATTGACTTTTCTCTTGATTTGGGCTTATGTCACGGAAAATTTCGACAGAACCTCTTTTGTGCGGCTAGGTTTGAGATAAATTCCGATACAATTAGGTATATATACATTTCATATCTGAGGCATCTCATACCTGAGGCATTTTATTTTCAATGACAACCAAACATATATAGCCAAATCTACACTGCAAGTGTTACATACCTCTTTTAAAGCAAGGGCATTTCATTTAGACGTGAATATAAGCGGATAAGCATCCAAATAGCCAACGCTTGCTTCCATATACCTGATCAAGTACACAACAAATAGGATTAAGCACAATAGCAACATCATTATGCAAATAAAGTATACTAGATCATATATGTGGCAATTATCCCAAATAAACAAGCTATATCAAACTATAAGTATCATGCATGCCTAACAACCATATAAGCAAAAGTAATCAAATCAAATGCTAACAATCAATCATCAATAGGCACATACAAGATCAAACATAAAAAAGTAACATCCATTCCCCTCCTAGCATGCAGGATATAAAACTATCTAGATAAAACATCAAATATGATGTCAAACATGAAAGGTGATGGAAAAATGAAAATCGCCTTCATTTTCACTCTGCTGAACCTTTACTACTCCACTACCTTCCTCCTAACCAGTTTCATATCACGTCTATCAATACGAATAGGCCTACAAGGTCTCAAAGTTACTGGTTCGGTCCTAATATCGTCTAATCATATTGGTTTCAAATTTCCAGATGCCTCTTGTAAGTTCTCCAAAACCCACTAATGAACAATGGGTTTCGGCCACTTACAATACTCTTAGAGCACAATGGAATTGCACTATCCATTACACATATAACTTGACTGATTTGAAAGCCATTATGTTGGACTTAAAGAATATAAATCTAGCATTATTCATCAATCAATCGACTATAACTCAAATGCTATCATATTATCCTCGGTCCTCGAAAATCCATCGATGCAACCTATAGATATATGTTCCCACTACTTGAGAATAAATAACCTCTCATCCGTATAGAACCAACAGTCTTGGTCGGGTCTACAGTGTCTCACTTCTATAGACGCTGCTTGTTCCTTTAATTTAGGCATAGTCTCTGCTAGTCTACATTCACGCCTCTGACTAGTATCGATCCGCGAAGTCTAAGTAGGTCTGATAGTCAAATTAGCCAACATCTTTAGCACTAGCTCACATTGTGTTCTGAAGACATAACCATAATAGACCCAAGCAATGTCCACTCTAGGAATATTGCTCCCAAACTGGTAATTCTTCAACTCAAAATGTTAACAATTGCATTTCCCTTACGAACATATAGAAAATGTCAAAGTCGTAGAAGGCCAAGAATTCCAACCATCGCTACTACCGAAGGTCGAGATCCTTCTCGGAGAAGAGATACTTCAATGATGTGGAATCGGTGAACAACTCAAACCCTTTTCCCAAGAGATAGAGCCTCCAAATTGTAACGCTCCTAATATTAAATAGCATTATTCAGGTGATTTAATTAGATAAACTGAATAGAATAATGTAGAAACTAGAGTGATTAGGGGTTTGATATTTGAGATCTAATTAGGGTAGTGCCTTAACTAAATGGATTTATAAGAATGGTTTACAAGTTAAATACTTAAGAGAATAGGGAAAGGCTAGTATGGGAATAGCCGAATCCCGTAACCCCTAAAACCCTTATAACATTTTCATTCTTACAAAAAAATATAAACATGAACAAAAGAAAACAAAGTCGGCCATAACCCTAAGAAGAAGAAGAGAAAAATCTAATTAGAAGTTAAGATTCAAGCTAGGAAGATTAAAGCAAGAACAAATCTCAAGTTCCCTATAAAACAAGGTGAATAATGATTTAAACCATCACATATAAGTCTTTTTGAATGTTTTAATTCGGGTTTAAGGTTTAAAATCATATGATTGGATGAATGATGACATGCCTTGATTTATATTTCATGTTATAATTTAAACAAGGATTTTTGTGGGATAATATAATTTGGATTTAAGGTTAAAATTATGCAAATTGATTTTCAAATGCCATGATGTTTGAGTATGTTATGTAAAACATTATACTGGAGATGGGAATAAATACTCATAATATTCCAAGCTATGGATAATTTATTATGAATTTTGAATGGAAGAAATACATAATTTTGGGTTTAAATTATTTAAGGCAATCAAGTATTGTTTTCAAGTCTAAAATTTATATATGTTAGAAAACATATTATAGGTGAATAATTTTGATTTTTGGGGATTTTTCCTAAGTGTTTTATTATGGACGTTAAATTATTTAAGTTAGAGGACTTAAATGTTTTAAATGTTTCGTTAAGGTAAAGGCTTATTCGTTAAAATGATTTAACTTGTTAATTGTTGAATTCGGCAGCCATTTAGAAAAGAATTGTTATAAAGAATTGGTAAGCAATCATATTTTGACAAATTAGGCAAGTTAGGTAAAAAGGAATTACTTTGAAAGACATAAAAATCAATTTTTTTTCGAATTGCAACTTTATCACTTCCATTTGCTTGCTTCCATCACCACACTTCTGCCAATAGCCTTTCATACCCATTCGAAACAAATGCACATGATATCAAGCAATTGATACGTAATGTATTGAAGAAAGGCATAACAGACTGTGTCGAAGGCATGCTTTCGAAGGGGTTGAAGCCATTTTTACAAGCTTTCACGTCAATCCAACTTGCCTATGTTTTAAAAGAAGCTTTCGAAATAGTTTCCGCTTTTGAACCTATTCGATACCTAGCTACCCCTTCAGACCTTACGAATCAGTTGGAGGCCGTTTTCTTTATAATATTCAAAAGGGAAGCTTTCATCTTTTTAAATTTTAAAGTCACTTCCTCAATGCTTTCGAAAGGGTTGTTTTAGCCACTTTTAATAAGAGTTTCGGTGGCAATGGTTTCGAAAGGTTGGTTTCGAAGTTGTCCTCTTCCCCAATTCTTTTATTTGAGATTAATGACTTTGAAAGGGATACTTTCGCTTTTGTTCTCTTTGACCCCATAGTATATTCAATGTTAAAACCAATGATTTCTAAAGAGGTACTTTTAAAAGTTTCGGAGCTATGCTTCTAAATTATTACGTGAACTAAATGACTTCGAAGTGAATGTTTTAATTATTTCGAAAGGAATCTTTAAAGTATTTCGAAAGGTGTGTTTTTTAGTATTTTGAAAGGAAGGTTTCCAATGTTTTCGAAAGGTATGTTTTTAATGGTTTTGAAAGAGAAGGTCTATGATTTTAAGTAATGCTTTCGAAAGGGAGAGTGGCGGAGGATAACTCATGATGTCATGATGATCCGAAGGATCAAGTCGAAAGCCTTAGCTTTCGACTAAGAAAACCCAATCTCATTTTCAAAAGGTAAACCCATGGCAATGTAAAAGATTTTTGAAATGGCATTTAAAATTGAAATCTTAGAGTAAGTTTTCCTTGCCAAGGAATGGGGGTTAAGGGTATTAACCATGTTTTGGTAGAAATTGATTACAAGAAATTAAACCTTAGATGTTTATATGTTATGTTTTGATCAATTAATATGTATGCTTCTGTAATTAAAATCACTTCACAATTAACTCATAATTTCATTTTAGGGTATTAAGGGCAGTATAATTGGCTAGATTGACCCAATGGTGAATATACATTTAATCGACCCCTAATTAAATAGAATTGCATCTAAGAGGTCAGATGGACCAGAATATAGGATACCTAAAGATGGTCAGAGATGATTGGTTTAAATCGATTCTTGTAAGCCCATAAAACTGTGTATGGAAATTGTTATTAGTAGGAGGCCAATAGGTTTTTATAGATCCCACGAAAACTATTTCTGGAGCAAGTTATTGATAGAGGTCAATGGGTTTATAGTCCGCCTATGAAAACTATGACATGAGAAATGTTATTGGAGAATTTAATAGGTTCATAATAAGCCCATGGAAACTATGATTGGATAAGGTTGTTGGTAGATACCAATAGGTTTTTAATGATCCTATGAAAACTATGAAACCGGACAGATAGTCCGTAAGCTTGAAACAGGTTATTGTCTACCCATGAAAACTAGTAGGTTAATAGTGAGCCTAGAAACTATGACTTGAGACAGATAGTCGGGTAAATGGGGATGGGAAATCCAGAGCATATCGCATGTTTGCATATCATCATGATACATTTTATTATGTTATGCCTTAACCATTGTGGACGTAGGTGCACAATATATGGTTATTATAAATTGGGTTAAGATGCTATTAAGGGAAAACCCGTTCAGCTAAATGGCATGGTCTCACTAGATATCTATATGGTTCAAGATGGTAGGTTATTATTCGCACCAGACTTTGTCTAACCCGAAGTTTATGTTTTATCCTTAAACTCTTGGATGCTCAATTGATTTTGAGCAGTTTAAGAGTTAAGGTTTTTAGGTTCTCTTTTAGACGAATAAGCTTTTGAAGACATGTAGGACACAAGCTAGCTATTAGGAGTTCTTTCTGCTTGATTCCAATTTTTAATTTGATGTAATACAAAAGTTGTTTAATTGCCTATATTTAGACTCTGATCTACCAAGGAGGCATCTTCATATGTCGCTCTTGGCTTATTTTGTAATAATTATATTTCTCTAAAATGGCTTACATATTGGGATTATGAAATGAATTTGAAATGTGATTGGAAGTGGAATGAGAAATTTGTTTAAAAATTGAATTTAATTTTTTTCATATCCATGTGTTTTTAGTATATCAATGTATCTAGCATTGCCGCATTTTGTCATCGAGAATTAATAACTATGAATGATTGCAGCATCCGTAGCAGTTACTTTTGAGCCTCTAAATGGGGATGTTGCAAGTTGGTATCATAGCATAGGTCTATGTAAGTTTAAAGGAAATTTAAACCTAAAAGATTCTCAAAACACAATCCAGTGAATTAGAAAATGAGACCAGGTTTTAGGTTAACGCTATAGTAACATACTTGCATTTGTTATATCTATACACACACATATATACACACACACACACACACACACACATATTCCCCTCTACCTTAGACCGTTTTTCTGTATCTTATTAAGGCTCATACGTAGATATACAGAAAGGAAGATATGGAGGTAGGAACGGAAGAGGAAATCTAAGTCATGGAAGCATCATAACTAATGGGAATGCTCGACCCAACACTAGAAGGAATCCGGGTCGACGGACAAATGCTAATCCAAATGCAAATGCCAATGTAGGTGTCGGAACCCCACCAGTAGATATGGAGATGATGTATCAGTTCTTTGTCAATTTGATGCAAGCTGAGCAGCTGTAGAAGTAGCCAGGGGAAACGCTGTGAAAGGCGGAGGAACTAATTATGTTGCCCTAGTTGGTAATAACTGTGCCAAGCTAAGAAGCGATTATACAAGTCTTGGTGGGAAGCCATTTTTGGAAATAGAGGATATTGTTGAAGTGGAAAAATGGTTATTGCACTGTGAAAGAATTTTCATCGACTTGGGATTAGGTGATGAGAAGAAGAGGGGACTTGCTTCACGATATTTGTAGGGAATAGCACTTTATTAATGGAATGGTATTACTGTAGGAGTTCCCGAGGAAGAGTTGACTTGGGCAAAGTTTCAAAGGATATTCAAAGAGAGGTTCTTATCTAAATTTGCCAAGTCAATATTGTAGAGAAAGTTCATGGACTTAATGCTGGATGAAATGTCGGTGATTGAGTATGCTACAAAGTTTGATGAGTTGTCCAAATACAGACATTCTACCATTGACATCGTCATTAAAAGGAACGAGAAGTTTATTCGAGGGTTAAGATCGGAGAGTGCCATGGCGACTGTGCCACACCTTCAGGATCCATGCACAGTTGTAGTAGATTGCAATCAAAAATTAAGAGATGCTTTGTATTTTTAGGAAAGAGAAGCAAGTTGAAACCCAGGGTTCTCAGGGCAAGAAAAGGAAATTCTCTAAGAAGAAATGAACTCGGAAAGAAGGGGCTACCAAGAAAGGGAAGGTCGATGTAATTTTCTACAAGTGCGACAAGAAAGGACATTATGCTCATGAATGTCGAACTAGAAAAGGGAAAAAGGTTGCAGAAAAGGAAGGAATGAAGTGCTCCAATTGTGACCAGATTGGACACTATAAGAATCAGTGTCCAAAACCAATCAGAATGGATAAGGGAAAGGTTTTTCCTTTGGAACCGTCATCTTCTAGACCAACTGCTACTGAGAAGGGAAAAACTGTAATGGAAAGTACGCTTTTGATTCATAGTATACCAGTTAGGGTACTATTATATATCGGTGCATCACATTTATTTATATCTCGATGTTTGGTAGATAAGTTATGTTTAGAACCCTTATACCTTATTACTTCCTTAACGGTTATGAATCCGATAAGAGAGTATGCAACTCTGCAGATGAGATGTGATCAGTGAGAACTTGAATTGTGAGGTCATAAGTTTGCATGCAGTTTGTATGTTTTTGATTTCATAGGCTTCGAAATCATTTTGGATATGGATTGGTCAGATAAATATGATGCTAGGATATTTTGTCAAGATAGGGAAATGACGCTAAGACACCCCAATAGCCATGATTGAATTATATATTCGATGGAGAAGTCAGACTATGTGCTTGGGATTTGTTGAATGCAATGGAAGTAAAAGAAGAGTTGAATCAGGTTTTGGTAGCAAGAGAGTTTGCACATGTTTTTGAGCCAGTCACAGGACTACCACCGAAGCGAGCCATTAAGTTTCGAATAGATCTTGTGCCAAGAGCAGAACCTGTAAGTAGGCCACCTAGTCGGATGACACCTACCAAGATAAAGGAATTAAAGGGGCAGCTAGTGGATTTAGAAGGAAAGAATTTTTTTAGACCTAGTAGCTCGCCTTGGGGAGCAGCCGTAGTGTTCGTGAAGAAACCGAATGAGTCCTTAAGAATGTGTAATGACTATCGTAAGTTTTGAACTAGAAGACGATCGAAAATAGGTTTTCTTTGATGAGAATCAATTATTTATTTGATCAATTGAGTGGAGCCAGAGTATTTTCCCAATTAGACCTCGCGACAAGTTTCCATCATTAAGAGTGGTAGAGGACAGTATTCCATTGATGGCATTTCAGACTAGGTATGGTTCGTACGAGTGGTTAGTGATTTCATTTGGTTTAACGAATGCACTAGCTTTCTTCATGGATTTGATGAATTGAGTTTTTTTGAAAGCAGTTAGATAGGTTCGTATTGGTATTCATAGATGACGTTTTAATATACTCTAACGATGAAAGAGAGCATGAAGTTCATCTTAGAGTGGTGCTTATGATGTTGAGGCAGCATCAACTAAAAGCGAAGTTTTCAAAGTGTCATTTCTGGAAGAAAGAAGTTAAGTTTCTTAGTCACATGGTTTCAGAGAAAGGTTTGTCCGTTGATCTGGATAAGATCGAGGCTTGCTGGTTACTACTGGAGGTTTGTTAAGGATTTCGCATGCATAGTAGCACATTTGACAAAGCTAGCCAGGAAGAACGTAAAGTTTATTTGGCCTGACAAATGTGGGGAAGCATTTCTTAAGTTAAAGCACTTGTTGACCAATGCACCTATGTTAGTAGTTCCAAACCTGTATCAAGGATTAGTAGTATACCGATGAATGTGGAACTGGATTATGGGCTATGTTGATGCAGAAAGGTAAAGTTATTGCCTATGCTTCATGACAACTTAGACCGCATGAAGTGAGATATTCTACTCATGATCTAGAGTTGGCAGCAGTGATCTTCTCACTAAAAGCATGGAGACATGTGGAGATATTTGAGTTATACAAAGATCATAAGTACTTAAGATATTTATTCTTTCAGAAGGAGTTAAATATGAGGCAGTAGAGGTGGCTGGAGTTTTTAGCAGCTTATGATTTTGGTATAAAGCATACACCTGGAAAAGGAAATAAAGTAACGGATGCTCTTAGTAGAAAACATTAGATTGTGGTGTTAGCTATGTTAATGGAATGGAAGTACCTAGACGCTTTCACTACTTGTAATGTGCTGTTAAGATTGACTGTTAGTTCTAGTTGAAGTACTGCCATGTTATCCTGCTTGGAAGTTTGATCAGTTCTAATCGAAAAGATTGGCTCTAAGCAGAAAGAGGATCCACAATTAGCTAAGAAGATTAAAAGGCTTGAGGTTGGATTGGAGATTGGTGATCTAAAAGATTTTAGTCTTGACTAGAGGGGATGGTTGAGAAAAAAGGGACGTTTGTATGTTCCGAATGTTAAGGACTTAAGGAGAGAAGTCCTTAGGGAATTTCATCGATCCAAATTTACGATTCATCCCGAGGGAACAAAGATGTATCAAGACATGAAAAGAAGTTTCTACTGGGAAAGTATGAAGAAGGATGTTGGCTTGTGGTAAAGTAGTGTGTGAGCTGTCCACAAGTGAAGGTCGAACATTAAAACCCGAGTGAGTTGCTTCAACCATTAGAGATACCAGTTTGGAAATGGGAAGTGAAGGTCGAACATCAAAAGCTGAGTGGGTCACATCAAGTCTAACTATCCTCGGAATCAACTCGGTCATGGAAAGAAATCGAAAAGGAGAATTTTTGCAGCCACTTAGGATGAAACTAATTAAGATGATAAAAGTAGTGGTAGTGAGAGTGAAAATGAGATATGTGTCTACGAGGCGATATAACTGATAGTGATGATAAGAGCTAAGCGATGTATCAAAACTAAATGACTCAGAATTACTTATATATTTTCACGAAGTAAATGGCTGTTTTGAAAGACTTAGGGAGAAACACGCTAAATTTGAATCATAAAGAGATAGTTTGGTAGAATTAAATAAACAGCTTGATCAATTGGTTAAAACTATCAAAACAAGTGCCCTAAGTGTGATAAGTGTCCATCATTTGAAGAAGAAATTAAAAGATCAGAAATTAAAATTAAATCACTTGAAAATGAAATTCTGATTTTGAAAGAGAGTGAAAATACTAGGAGAGAAAATTCTATTAAAAAGTGCACTAAATTATTAATTAAAATGAATCTCTTAAAATACAAGTCCTGCAATTGTCTACAACTTTAGAAAAAATTACCAAAGGAGAAAGATCGTTTTATATGCTATTAGGGAAACAGACTGTTAATACAGTTAGAGAAGGACTTCGGTATAATCAATGTGAACGTGTTGATAGTATTCAAGCCAAATCCGAATGCACGATTTGTAGAAAAACTGGACACAATCAAAATAATTGTTGGTATAGACCCAAACACGTGAAAACCATTCCAATTTAGGTTCCAAAAGGCACGAATAAAAAATTCCTCAAAGTCAAACAAATCTGGGTGCCGAAAGGAACATATACAAATAGTTTTGAGTCTACATAAATATATTTTTCAAAGTCTTTTTCCACTAACAATCATGGACCTATAAAAAAACAGGTCATAAAAATCTTTTCTCATGTAGGTGTGGTGGCAGGCTAAGGAACAACAACAGTGTTAACTGGATTCTGGCTGTTCCAGGCACATGACGGACGACAAATCAAAGTTCCTTAGCCTAGTACAAAGGTGGCAGAATCACAATGGGTGACAACGAAAAATTATCATAAAGGTAAAATAGGTAACAGTATATTTATTTTGAACAATTTATTAAATGTGAAAATCTGCACCATAATCTGAATTAAATCAGCCAGCTATGTGATAAAGAAATGAATGTTGATTTTGATTCTGGCATATTTAAAATTGTTGGCCAATTATATTTTTTACGCCAAGAATACTATAAGTATTTCTAGAAACTCTGAACTAATTCATATAGATTTGTTTGGACTAATGATGTTGCAAGTTTAGATGATAAGAGACATTGTCTTGTATTGATTTTTGATTACTCAAGATAAATGTGGATATATTTGGTTATTTTACTGCTGACACTATGTTCACTGTTTGTTTATTTGCATAGTTTCAATTAAAATTCAAAAGAATTTCATTTAAAACTGTTAAAAATGATTTTAATTTATTTTGTTGCACACTTCACAGTCTGGTCTATGACATCCAACGAATGATAATCTTGAGTCAAAGGAAAATTTGAATGTAGATTACACTGGTAATCTAGTTGGTAGAAAAATTACTAGTGGAACATGTATTATGTTGAGATATTCAGTAGTTGCATCATTTTCAAAGAAAATATCTGAATATTTTTCATTTCAAATAGAAAACATTTTTCTTATAAAACCCCTTCCAGAAAATGTTTTTGACCTTGTTTTAGATTAGTCAATTTGATAATTATTTTGGGATTTGATCTTAAATGACTACATTAACTAATTTGACTATCGAAAAGAAAAATTGTGACACCCGCAAATCTGTACCCTTCGAGCCGACAATAAACCAATCATGTGCAACCCAAGCTGCACAGAAGTATGGATGATCAAGGGTAATAAAGAAAAATAAACAGAACAGAATCTCACCCGAATGGAATAATATATAATATTGAACAAAAATCTTTATAGTGAAAATTTTTTAAAATACATATATCAAAGTATAACTAAAATTCAGCTTGGATAGTAATAAACATCCGTCCTTACAATTGCTAACAAATATCAAACTAAAACTAACAAAGCACAGCAGATAATAGAATATGTCCATACATAGATGAATATCTCCAGCTCTCTTCTGGAAACTCCAACCGTCTTCAACTAAACCTGAAACTACTCGGATCTGACCCAAGTATTGAAAAATACCCCGATTAGTCTTGATAAACGAGCGTGAGAAAAACTCAATAATAAATGATGGTGTCATATATCAGCCTTTGAATAAAAATCCTTTGAAAGAAATAGTATCTCATAAGACCACGCCTACACATAAACACGGACGGGTTTTACCTTACGATAACTAAAACACTTTTATATATCAAAACATTTGATATTATTTTTAATGACATCTCTTTCAAAACATTTGTAAATAAACTTATTAATCTGAGCCGAAATTGTTACCATTATTAAATTCCAGCGTACTAGGCTCTACAAACAAAACTGTAGGTTCTTATTGGAGGATGGATTTCAATACAAATAACTAGGTGAAGGGACTACCTTTCGATGGTTACACCTCTAGATGGATGTCCCGAGGAACCATCACAAAGCTCCTCTACCAACACAAGACCGACCTAGCTTTATAACTAGATAGTACCGAATATGTCATCCCCCGGTCGTTACTGACCTTTAAACCGGACGCCCGAGCATACAAACCACATTAATTTACATCCGGAACGCCATAGCGGGAAGAAATATATCTAGAAGGGGATGATCATACCAAAATTGGGAATGACTGTAACAACCCGCATATTTTACGATTGAATATCTAAATATTTTGTTTAAGTATTTTATCGTTAGTTGGATTTTAGTCCGAAAAATTACTTTTTGCATACGGTCGAATTAGGACTCGGGACTACTTCCACTTAGTTCAAAATGCCGTTTTCGATCCTTTTGAGTATAAACTTTGATATGTTTGGAGTTAGTGGAATTTTGCCACTTTTTCACTTTGGGCTTTGGGTCTGGTTCAGCCCATTAGCCTAAACTAATAACTCTAGCTCAACCCCCTCTTCTCTTCATTACTTCACTTTCATTTCCTTACACTCAAGCTTCATCAAAAATGGAGAGAGGAATGGGAAATTAAAACTCCAAGCCCTAGTTCATTTGCAAAATCAAAATTCTAGCTCCAAATTCTATGCGAAGCCATTGATTCAAGCTTCTTGTGTTGAGATTGAAGTGTGGTTGATTCTTCCTTTGCTTTCAAGCTTCTCCTTCATTGATTTTGTGAAAAGGTGAGATTTTTATCTCACATCTTTGTCTATAACTATCTTTGATTATTGGGTATGAATTCCTAACACTTATTCATGTGCATTTGCTTTTGGTTTGGATTGAATTGGTGAATATCCCAATTTTTAGTTTTTTGGGTTAAAATCTTTAAAAATCCTAACTTTGAAGTTTGAACACGTTTTTGGTGATGCATCGAGGAGACAATAGGACCAGGTAGCCGATGGGCGTAACCCCCTAGCGTCCGTGCTCGACCGATTGCAAATTGAGAGAGTTTTGCACTTCTGTTCCATTGGTCGTTCGGCCTACATATATGTCTCTCGACCTGCAGTTAGGTCGCGCCATGTTAGGTCGCAACCACTTAGGTCGCTCAGCGTCACCTCCTTAAGTCGCTCTGCCTGCCTTAGGTCGCTGACCATTTAGGTCGCTCGACTTGCTCGCACCAACTTAGGTCGCGCCTACATATAAGTCGCATCACTTAGGTCGCTCGGCCTGTTCATAAGTCGCTCGGCCTGTTAAGTCGCGTTCCTTAGGTCGCTCGCCTCGCTAATGACTCGGCCTGTTAAGTCGCGCTCCTTAGGTCGTTCGCCTCGCTAATGAGTCGGCCTGTTAGGTCTCACCTCCTTAAGTCGCTCGGCTTGCTTCAAGTCGCAACAAGTTAGGTCGCTCGTTCCTTAAGTCGCTCGGCCTGCCGCTATAGGTCGTACCAACTTAGGTCGCTCGGCCTGCTTTAATTCGCACCTGCTTTAAGTCGCACCTGCTATGTCATTGATCCCTTATGTCGTATGCCGCTAGATCCTTAGGTCGCTCACTTGTGCCGCTATTTTCTTAAATCGCTCAGTTAGGCCACATGCTATGTCACTGATCCCTTATGTCGTATGCCGTTGAGTCGCATGAGTTGAGCCGCTGATTTCTTGTAATTTATTGTGTTAAGTCGTAAGTCGTGGCTGTTAAGTCGCGGGGGTATTTCCATTTTAATGGATTTGGAATCGAATTCTTTGGATTTTATTCACGTCATCGTATGTGAATTTTTGTGATTGATTGTTTCTACAATCATTTTTGTGATTTGTCACTTTAAAAATATGAAGGTTTCAATACTAGCAGTAAATATCAAAACTCCTTCATCAAAACGATTTCAACCCTATTTTACTACAAAGCTCGTTTCTTAAACCTTTTTTCCAATCTACTAGTATATACAAACCTTTACCTCACTCGTATGGGAAATCTAATTAAACGACTTAGTAAAACAAGTTGTATGAAACGCTTGCGTTTACTTCACCGGTTAATTCTTGGACTTGTTCGATTGAATCTCTTGTGACAACTTTCGAGTGGAGATCTACAATTTGTTCGTAAATATTTAAGTTAAGCTAGTGGTTATGGGACATGAGGCAAAGCTTATATATTTACTAGCTTACTGTAATTGACACTTCTTGACGATTGTTGATGATCATTTTTGTGACTTAGACTAGCAAATGCGCGATGTCTCTTTGTCTACGAAGGAGACTAAACCCCGTTTCTGTGGAGCTTCGGCTCAATTTGGTGGGGTAGCGACCCATGGTCTTCGGGCCGTTTTGTGGAGCTTCGGCTCAAAAATTAATGGTTAGCAACCATGGAATAGCGTTCCATTTTGTGATACACGTGTTGGTGAGTTTTCATGCTCCCGTTTTGTGATAGGCCTCCCCCTTTTTGTGATTTCTGGATTTCCATTGATGATTTCTAGAACTGGTGTTTCACCAATTTTCGTGATTTACATTGATATGTTTTATCAATATTTGTGCATTGGTGAATTTGTGTGTCATTAACTTTTGTGATTGGCATTGATATAATTGTCAATATTTATGGTTTGGTGAATAAAAATAAAGAGTATGACATTCTTTTTGATCTTTGAGAAGATTCTTGTGATATTGATTAATCTCTTGTTGATTTTCAATTACATACTTATCACAGTATGGTTTTATGGTTATCATACGTTTTTGTCATATCTCTTATTCTATATCATTTCATCTGATATTTATAGCCAGACTGATCCGTTTATTATTTTCTTATTAAATAATACTCGGGTCAGACCGAGTTATTACAGGTGCTTCTACTTGACTCCTCATCTGGGATTATTATCCAGACTTTTGGCTAATTACTTAGATTGGTAGTTTATTTTGTTGTATACCTTTGAGATATAGACTCCTTGATGTATACATATTCTTTTGTCTAGCACTTGTAACTATTCTTTTGTGATATTGTGGATCTTTTCTGACCACTACTCTGATGAACACTTTTATGTGTTATATATTCATATCTATTTCTGCCTTTGTGATATGGATGTCTGTGACTGATTTGTGTTATGTTTATTTCTATATTTATTTCCGAAGAATATATATAGCCACCGGGTAGTAGCTTTGAGTTTGTATCGGTATGTCGGATTTCCTTCTGAAACCAGATGCATGTTGTACTATCTGACATATCGGTGCTCGCACAAAGCAATTACGCAGATGGTCGCTCCTCAACAGCCTTATTCTCCGCGCTAGTTGACGGCATTACCCCTTTGTGTCCTTGGCTAGAGTGGGTATAGAGGTGGGGCGTCACAGCTTGGTATCGGAGCCAAAATTCGGAACAATGTAGAATAATCTAGCAAGGATCATCATCCTAAGTCCTTCTTAGGAGTCGTGCTTTAGGATTTAATTCGAGTCTTCGAATCTATTCATCCTATTTTCTTTATGGTTCCTTGTTTTATCTATCAAGATTTCTTGATATTCATTTGGTGAATAACCTTATCCTTCTTCTTTCTTTCTTTCTAAAGGAAGAGAAATGGTTAGACCTGGTCATCCCAACGCCGGTCAATCTAGTGCTACTCCCCAAGATGGAGTATTTATGTCTGCCCAGCAGCTTCTTGATCTAGTAAAGAATGCTCAAGCAGCCGGATCTAATTCGGAGTCTACTCACCCTAAGTCTGGATTTGCACGTTTGTGCAACGATTATACCAATTTGGATGGGAAGCCATTCAAAGGATTCGAAACTATTATTGAAGACTAGGCTTGGCTGAGAATGTGCGATCGAATCTTTTCTCGCATGAATCTTATTGATCTTCACCGTGTTCAGGTGGCCTCTAGTATGCTCCAAGAAAGAGCATTACATTGGTATGAGCTTTTGATTTCTGAAATAAATGAAGCGGATCTCACTTTGGAGAAATTCCGGGAACGCTTCGAGTTAAAATTTGTGCCAGAAGCTGAGAATGTGACTTTTGCTCGTCGTTTCATAGACCTTGTTCAAGGTGAATCTTCCGTGGCAGACTATGTCGCATCATTCGAGTCACTTTATAAATACGGGGTCGAGTACATAAACACCCCATTGAAGAAAAACCAAAGATTTGTCTATGGCTTAAATAAAAATCTCAAGAAGCCATTACTTCTAAAATTAGAAGTTTCTTTTGATCAGCTCATTGATATCGCTCTTCGACTTGAAGAGGCTGATAGAGTAAGTGATGTTGAGGTTGGGAGTGCTAAACCGAACTTCACCAAAAAGAAAAGGCCTAATAAGTTCAAAGGTCCTTGTCCCAACAATAAGAAAGGGAAGCATGCCTCTCTGGCAACCAAGACTTCTACCTCAAGTGGTGGGCAATGCTACAACTGTGGTTCTAAGGACCATTATGCGAATAATGTTCAAAGCCCCATGCTTGTCGCTATTGCAAAATCCCGGACCATTATATCTTCGTGTCCCAAACTTCAAAACAGGAAGGACGGAAAGCTTAATGTGGTGCAAACTCCTAGTAACACTTCTCGTGGTCAAGGTATTTCTCATTCTATCCTTGATGGCGTTATTTTATTTCGTGATCAACCTATTTGAGTTCTTTTTGATACGGGTGTGTCCCATTCTTTTATATCGAAAGAACTTGTTGATACTTTTTCTTTGAGTGTTGTTGCTTTAATGATTTCTCTGAGAATTGCGAATCCGGTTGGTGGATCCGCAACAATCAGTTTATTGTGTAAAGATGTCGAAATTATTTTGTGTGATTACTCTTTCCATGCCGATTTGCATGTTATGCATTACCTTGGCTTCGGAATGATTTCGGGAATGGATTGGCTTAACCGCTATGAAGCTCAAATCCTTTGTCCTGAGCGGACTATTCATCTTCGACATCTTCAATCTGTTAAGCAGATTTCTATTGATCTTAAAGATTCAGATTCCAGCTTGGCTGCATCTTTATATTCTTTAAATCCTCATGATGATGATAATGATGATGAGGAAGATGTCATTTCTCTTATTCACGTTGTTCGTGAATTTTCCGACGTATTTGAGCCCGTTTTAGGATTACCACCTAAGCGAGCAATTGAGTTCAAAATTAATCTCATCCCTGGAGCTCAACCTATCACTCATCCTCCTTATCGTATGTCCAATAAAGAAAATGAGAAGATGCGAAAACAATTATCCGAATTGGAGACGAAGCAATTTATTCGCTCTAGTTCCTCGCCTTGGGGAGCTTCAGCTATTTTTGTGAAGAAATCCGATGGTACACTTAGGCTTTGCATTGACTACCGCAAGCTTAATGATCTTACTATCAAGAATAAATATCCTTTATCTCGGATTGATGATATATTCGATCAACTTAGTGGTGCTAGAGTCTTTTCACAATTAGACTTAGCAACCGGTTTTCATCAGCTTCGTATTGCAGAGGATGGCATTCCTTTGACATCGTTCCATACTCGTTATGGATCTTATGAATGGCTTGTTATGCCATTTGGTTTAACGAATGCTCTGTGTTATTTCGTTGACCTTATGAATAGAGTTTTCAAAGACTTCCTCGATCGATTTGTACTCATCTTTATTGATGATATTCTTGTGTATTCTAAAACCGAGGAGGAGCATGAAAAGCATCTTCAAATTGTGTTGGAAACTCTTAGGAGCAATCAATTGAAAGAAAATTTTTCTAAATGCCACTTTTGGCAATCTCGTGTGAAGTTTCTCGGTCATATTATTTCCGAATCCGGAATTTCCGTGGATCCTTCAAAGATTGAAGCGATTCAAAATTGAAAGAGACCGGAGAGTGTGACGGAAATTCGTAGTTTTCTCGAATTGGCGGGTTATTACCGTCGTTTTATCAAAGACTTTTCTAAAATTGTCGTGCCTCTTACTAGCTTGACAAAGAAGGGAGTTAAATACATTTGGTCGGACAAATGTGAAGCTTCTTTTTAGAAATTAAAATAACTCCTTTTCGATGCTCCTATTATTGTGATTCCCGAGGGAAACTAAGATTTTATTATTTATACCGATGCTAGCCACGTTGGTTTGGGTGCCGTTCTTATGCAAAGTGAACGTGTTATTGCTTATGATTCTAGGCAATTGAAGCCAGCTGAGACTAGATATGCCACTCATGATTTAGAACTCGCGGCTATTTTTTTCGCCCTTCGAATTTGGCGTCATTATCTTTTGGGAGAAAAATTTATTCTTTACACCGATCATAAATCTTTGAAGTATCTATTTTCTCAAAAGGAACTTAATTTGCGTCTACAACGTTGGCTCGAGTTCCTTGCATCTTATGATCTTGATATTCTTTATACTCCCGGAAAGGAAAATCGTGTTGCCGATGCACTTAGTCGCAAGCAACAAGTGGTTGTTTCTATGATGATATCCGAATGGAATGATCTCGGGGTTTTATCCACTTGTGAGATTCGAGATCGTGTTTCCGATTTATGTTCATCTCTTGTTTTATGTAGCCTTGTGGCTCATCCTTCTCTTATAGACCGCATTCTTGAAGCTCAAAAGCTAGATCCCGAATTGGCTCTTCTTTGCCAAAATTTTAGGGATAAAATTGATACTGAAGGTTTGAAAGACTTTGATATTGATTCTCGTGGTGGTATTCGAAAATTTGGTAGACTTATCATGCCAAAGATTAGTGATCTTCGTGAAGACATTTTAGAAGATTCTCATCGTTTTAAATTTACCATTCATCCTGTTAGTAGTAAAATGTACGCGGATATGAAGCAACTTTATTATTGGGAGGGAATGAAATCTGATATTGCTAACTTTCATAACTGTTGCATGACTTGCCAACTCATTAAGGCCGAACATCAAAGGCCCGATAGGTTATTGCAACCTTTAGAAATTCCAATTTGGAAGTGGGACCAAATTTCCAAGGATTTTATAGACGGCCTTCCTCGTTCTCGTTCGAGTTATGATAGCTTATGGGTGATAGTTGGTAGACTTGCTAAATCCGCCCATTTTATTCCCGTTCGGTCTAACCGGACTGTTCCACTTTTGGCCAAGCTCTTTATTAAAGAAATTGTTAAATTACATGGAGTTCCTACTTCTATTGTTAGTGATCGTGATCCATTGTTTACTGGTGGATTTTGGAAGAATCTTCAAAAAGCTTTGGGAACGAAGCTTAATTTTAGCACCGCTTATCATCCTCAATCCGATGGACAAACCGAGCGTGTGAATCAAACTCTTGAAGATCTTCTTCGTGCATGTGTTCTTGATTTTGGTGGAAGTTGGAAAGATCACATTTCTCCAGTTGAGTTTTCCCATAATAATAGCTTCCAATCTACTATTGGTATGGCACCTTTTGAGGCACTCTATGGAAGGCCATGCCGATCTCCTTCTTGTTGGCTTGAGGCCGGTGAGAAGCTGGTTTTAGGTCCAAATTTTATTCGTGATTCCACAGAAAAGATTGACCTTATTCGTCATAGGATGAAAGAAGCCCAGAGTAGGCAAAAATCCTATGCCGATAACCGGAGAAGGAAATTAGAATTTTCTGTGAGAGATCTTGTGTTTATTCATGTTTCACCTATGAAGGGTGTAACGACCCAGAATTTTTATAAATTAAAATTTGGATATTTAATTAATTTTAAATATTAATAAGTGAATTTATAAGTCAAATAAATTTTTATTTGAATTATTGGATTTAATTGGATAATTAAATCGATAATTTAATACGTTAAATTATGGAAATAATTGAATATAGGGTTAAAAATGATTGAAAATAATTTGGAAAATTTTATTTTATCATATGGGAGTTAGAACGATATTTTAGAACTTTTAAAATCGAATTAAAAGTTAATTTGTGAAAATTGAATATTTTAATAATTAAATCGACTAGTGAAAATAGTCAATTTTTGAACAGTCTCAGAATTGAACGAAACCAGTTCCATTGGATCCGTAATAGTTAGTTATTACCGGATTTCAAATTTTGTGTCAATCGGAGCTATCGTTTGATCGTGGCTGCTCGAAACGCATCGATTTATTTTTAATTTAAATTTGGCGAGTGAAAATAGTCATTTTTCAAAAAGTCTCGGATTTCGACGAAACCAGTTTCATCGGATCCGTAATGTGATATTATTGTAAGATTTCAAATTTCAAGTCAATTGGATTTACCGTTTGTCCGGTACAAATTAAAACGCCTAGAAATCGGTTTAAATCGGTTTAATTTAAATTGAGCGTTTTCAGCCATAACTCGCACATACTTCCGAATTAGCTTCCGAAACCTGTTCCATTGTGTCCGGAACGCAGGGTAAACCTTAGAAACGCTGGTTACGGCGTCTAAATCGGAGTTCGGAATTTCCGGGTGAATAGTGTCGAACGAAACTCTATAAATAGACCACCATCTTCATAAATTTGATAAAAAATAACCCTAACCCTAGAAAAAACTGTAGCCGCCAGTCCCCCAAATTGAATGGCCAGAAAATCATCAACTTCATCCCTCTAGATCTTCCAATCCGTCAACAATTAGAGGAAGTTGTCAACATGAAAGTTGGAGAGGGGAGTGAGAGCTACGTTGTGAACGGTGGTGATCGGAAACGGAGTCGTGTGGAGGGAGTATAGGGGGGCCGACAGTCAAGACCTGCGCACGCAACCCTAGGCTAGGGGGGAGGCCGAGTTGGCCATGGTGGCAGGTGGAAGTAGCTCGCGTCGAGAGCTTCGCTATGGTGGTCGTGTGATCGAGTTTCGTCGAGAAACGAGAGAGTATAATTCAAACCTAATTTTGATGTCATGGGTTAGCTTGTGCGTGTTGTCTTCTGTAGCTTGCAACGTGAAAGAGGAAGATAGGTGGGACGGCAGGGATCTGTTGGCCTTGGATCCAATGGCCACGATTTGCTAGGGTAATAAATATAGAAAGAAAATGTTGTTTTAGTTATAAAATCGTGTACAAACTTGTAAAATTCATATCTTTTTCATACGAGGTCGAAAAAATGCAAACTCAGTTGCGTTGGAATCGTATGGACGAGCACTACGCGATGGAGTTGGTTTGGAGTCGTTTGGAGTTAGTGAGAATTTCGGGTAAAATTAAACGCGCGTTTAATTTTATTCGAAATAAAAGCTAAAACGGAATTTAAAACCAAGGTGAGAACTTCTCACTCAATCGAATAGGTTTAGATTTTATTTTAAATAGTTAGACTTAAAATATTTGAATGCATGTTTGAATGATGACTGTAAATTATTGATTGTTAAAATAGACATTATGCGCCGTTAGTAAGCGGATGTTATTTAATATAAACATATACCGCGAATATTTCATAAACAGTGAAATTGGTATTATATATAATATCAATATATATATATATTGGCATATGTATATATTGCAGTTGTTGATTTCCCGCATTTTTTGTTTAGCGGATGAGACCCTATTACGCCGTTATTAAGCGGATAATATTTAATAAGAACATGTACCGCGATAATTTCGTACTGGAGCGAAATTTGTATTGTGCTAATGTTTTTGGATGCAGGAAAACAGGTTGGAGGGATCCAACTGGATTCCTCAACAGTTTTTATTTAATTTCAGATATTTTGATATTTGATGGATTATCATATCGATATATGATATCGTTGTTAGTCGCGATTGACTATTTGGCGTGTAGCATCATTGGACCAAATTTCTGGTATTTTAAAAATGTTTTTAAAGTAATTTTTGAAAAGATAAAATATTTTGGAATTGATCCATTATAAATAAATAAACGTTATAATTTTTAAAGTTATAAAATTATGGTTTTTGTGAAATATAGTTAAAAAGCTGATTTTTAGAAATACGATTAAAAGTCGATTTTTGAGAAATATGAACTAATGATTTTATAAAATAATTTAGATTGGATTTTTGAATATATGATAAAAGTTTAAATATAGGATTTATAAAATTTGATTATTTTATAAATCGAAATGATGAAATTTTAAAGGAATTTAAAGACGTTTGAGAATAATAATATAAACTGATTTATATTAAGAGATTTATAAATGGATATTTATAAATTGAAATATAGACATTATAAAACGAGTTTTTATAAGTGTTTGAATGTAGTGAAAATGAATTTCATAAATGAATGAAATTTATAGAATTATAAACTGTGAAGTTATAAATGAAATTTATAAATAGTAAGATTTATAAATTTGTGAAGTTAATTGAAGAATAGATTTGGTTAAATAAATGAATCTTATAAGTTATAAGATTTATAATTATGAAGTTTAAAGAACGATTTTATAAAATAATCGTTTTATAAGTATTTAACTTATAATATAAACATTTAGTTTATAATTGAGTTATAAACTGAAATATGTTAATAAAGGAATTTATAAAAAAAGAAGTTTTTATAAATAAATAGAAATGGAATTTATGAACGTTGTTTTATAAATTCGCAAACGACTTATTTTGATAAGTTAATTATTATAACTTAGAAATAGAGTTATATTCACGTTTTTAGACAGTGAATAATCCTTTGAAATAAAATGCATAGAATTGATGGAAATTGTTAACAAAGTATATTCACGTTTTTAAATAGTGAATAATGTGTTAACGAAATTATTTAGATTTGGTGTTTTAAATTGAATTAAAACGATCTAATGATGTTTTAAAAGGTGTTGAGATTCGAAACCATAGATTTCAACATTTATTGTTGAAATAGATGTTTCGAGAAATAAAAGGAAATAGTGGACTATAACACTGTTGTTATAGTAAATGATTTCCGAAAGGAAATGTTTTGAATAGTATTGGGATTATATATCTATTTTTAATTCGAATCCCTATACTAGTGATTTTGGGTTGTCGTAACGATGTTTTACGCAACATTCGTTTTGGCCCAAATAAATATGTTTAAGAGAATGATTTCCTTAAAGAATGAATTATATACTTAATTCGATTTAAGTATATTGAATATTTTTCAAGGTTGAAAATAAAAAGATTTGTGAATTACTTATGAATAATAAGTATGGAAATGTTTTCCAATATGAAGTGAATAATTAGAATTTATCTTTTTGAGGATAAATTGAAATGGATAGTTGAAATCGTATATGCATGGATATTTGAAATGTAAATTCATTATGGAATTTATAAATGAAAAGTGGAATTGGTTAAAAATAAATATTGATTTATTTTTGAAGTGTTGAAACTATATATCTAGTAAAGATATTTTGGAAAATAAATAATTTGGAAAATTATTTGGAATCTGGTGATGTATGCATATCAATTGATAGTTCAATAACCGACTATCAATATTTCCCTTTGAATGGGTATTTGATGTGAATTGTTTGAATTTGAATGCACACTTATTTTTGAATAAGCGCTCACTATTCGGGTTAACCGGGAAAGGACCATGGGGTCGTATAACCCACTCCGAATATGTGATACGTCGTTGTGGATCGCATTTGAAGATCGGTGTTGAAGACCGGTATTTGCGAGAGTGATAGGATGAACTATTGATTGACTCTGCACCGAGTAGCTACGGTATTGAGTTCTCCATATGTGATGGTGAATCCGATCAGGATTGTGAATATCCGGATTGCAAGGACTTCTTTGTAAGTGCCTTCGGTTCTGTTCGAGCCCGGAACAGACTTGTATGGATTGTATGTCTGACATTACAATTTGAGATATAAAGCCGATTTCTTTCAAATATATTTCTGTTGGTGGCGGAGAATTTATTCTTTGCTTAACACCCTTCTTTGAGACGTATGTGCTCAAAGGTTATATAGTTGAAGTTATCAGCGATATATTCCCAGTTTGGTAATGTGACATGCTGAGTGATGCTGAAATGATCATTGTGTTGATTATTTGTGATAGGATCATTTATTTGATCGTCTATCTTAGTGATCATTGTGTTGATCATTTGTTGACCCAAAGCATTGCTTTTGTATAAAGTATGTTTTTGTGGACGTGAATTCGTCGAGCCTCACACCCCGTGAATGGTCAAAACAGGAAAGAAGCAGCAAGGTTATGAGGGGTAGCACCCTTTAGGATGTGTCCATTTCCTTCTGGAAAAGGGTGGTATCATGGTATGGAGCCCAGATACTTACTCATGTTGAAAACACTTTATGATTGTGTGAATTGATTACGAGCGCTCGGTGATAAAGGTCCCAAAGGACCGGGGGATGGCATATTCGGTCAGTTGTTACTCAGTTAGGAGTAACCCGGCCTTGTGTTGGTAGAGATCCGGTTTGGTTCTCGGGGATGTCCATCCAGAGGCATTCTCATGTGGCAATGGGAAGTTCCTTGGCCTGATCATTCGTTGGAAATCCAAAGAAACAATACGTGACTTGTACGGTTTTAGTTGTAGAACCTACTTCCTCAGGAGGTAGCTATAGTAGGCATAATATAATGGTACCTATGCTGGCTAAGATTTATATTCTACTTTCGAAATGAATTTTTCCTACACTATGCACTAATAATAATATCAAATGCTCTTTTTAAATGCGTATCAAGCATGTTTGACTATCATAAGGAGAAATCTTCTCCAAGTCTGCGTTTGCATTGTGTGTGTGGCAGGAGGCCTTATGGTAGTCTCATTTTTAAAAGCATTGCGAATTAATTTAAAAATATTTCTCTATTTTGATTTTAAAGTTAAATAAACTGTTTTGAGTTCTCACACCAGTCACATGACTGACTTGGAGTTTATTGTTTTCCTTCCTAAACTCTGGGTGCCCACCAATTTCCACACGGGCAGTTAAGAGTTAGGTTTATCTGGATATTCTGGATATTCTGGAGTTGCTGGAGGCAAGCTGGATGGCATGGCGTATTACTAGTTTATATAGTATTTCTTTTTCCGCTGCACTGTTTGTTGTTGTATGATGTTGTACACTCTGATGATATGAGGTAATGAAATGAAATGTAATGTAATAACTGATATAGTTCTTTGTTTAAAGATTATTCATTTATTATTATATGTTGTTCCGCTGCGAATTGTGAGATTCTGTTGTTGTTTCCTTTCCGTCCTCTTCTATTTTTAAAATTCTTCTATCTTCTATTTTTCAAATTCTCTGTTTTCTTTCTCTGTTTTTCTAAAAAAATTGTCTATCTTCTTTTCCCTCTATTTTTCTTTTTCTTTCTTCTTTTTCTCTCTTCTTTCTTTTCTTTTCTTTTTAAAACCCATAACATCTCGGTTTTCGGCCTTTGATTTCTCGGCAGTCGATAAAGTGAGTATCGATGTCCGGTTTTTTCGGCAACGAAAATCCGCGTACGTTACATTTGGTATCAGAGCTTATGGTTAAGCGACAACCATGGTTCTGTTGGGTATTACTCATTAGAGATAGAGTCAGCAGTACTCTAGATTGAGTTTGAGTGTAATAATAGCTATGAGAGCGTATTTGTTAGTGAATATAAAAATTGTTTTATATTGTGATGATTGGTTTATTGAGTGGCATATGAACTTTCGTCAGCACAGCCTCGAAACTGAGCCGAAGGGGTTTCTAAACACTTGAATAGAACAATTCGACACAATATTGTTTTTAAAATTGGGTAAATGGAATGATTTTGCCTTGATTATATTTTATATGTAAAGGAATAATTTTTCAGAATTGTTAAAGTGTATATAAGTGATTGTTTAGTTGTTTGAATAATCTAAATTAAAGAAAAATAAATTATGAATCAATTGAATGGAAAATAGAATTGATATGAAATAATGAATATAAATGTTAATTCATTAAAATCTAATTTTATTAGAAGTTGAATGGTTGAATAAAAAATCAATTTAAGTAAACCAATTGGAAAAGTGATGGTGTTAAATCAAATTGAATGAATATAAGCAAAGGAATTTGGTTGTAATTAATATACATTGGTTGTTATATGATTGTTAGATGATTGTATATAATTCATTAAGTGTTAATGAAAGTGAATTAATGAAATTGGAAGCTATGTAATTGAAATTCAAATTAAAGATAAATAAATTTGAATAGAATTGAAAGTGAATTGGATTTAATTAGTAATGTAAACTAATTGAATTGAGAATGAATGTTAGTAAATCCAATGTAAATGAATCAAATGTGATTTAAATTGAAACCCATTTCATTTAATATTAATGAGAATATAAATGAATATTCATTTGATTATGAATGGTAGTTGGTTGATGGTTAAATATATATTGCTATTGTTGCATTTGCTATGTGACATATATAGTTATTATGTTGCTATATGTTGTATATTGATACTATGGTTTATATGTATGGTTCTCATGTTGTTTGTTGAGTGTTTAGTAGGTGCGGATCGCTTTTGCTTCGCATTTGGAGTTCGCTTTTGCGCTATATTAGCCGTATATGCTTGCTAATAAAATATAAGGTACATATCTCGGATTAAATATCGCACTTTTATACTTTTTCCCTTCGGGATGCCTCATTACTTGATGAGATGTATATTTGTGATATATATACTGTCATTTTTTTTTCGGATCGAGCCGCGCAAAGGAGACTATGGCGAATTTTTCCGGAAATTTAAGGCGTTAGAAAAAATTTGAGAAAATTTGGAAAATTTTTGAAATCTTTAACTTTGATTTTGGAATTGAAAGTTAAACTATAGTAGTTGTTTTTGAAAAGATAACTAAGTATGATTTGAAAACTTAGTAAAGATTTATAAGAAGTTTAATTTTGAATTTTGGAAAGTTAATAGATTCTGTAATTTTCTTACTTGTAATTTCGAGGACGAAATTCTTTTAAGGGGGAAAGATTGTAACGACCCAGAATTTTTATAAATTAAAATTTGGATATTTAATTAATTTTAAATATTAATAAGTGAATTTATAAGTCAAATAAATTTTTATTTGAATTATTGGATTTAATTGGATAATTAAATCGATAATTTAATACGTTAAATTATGGAAATAATTGAATATAGGGTTAAAAATGATTGAAAATAATTTGGAAAATTTTATTTTATCATATGGGAGTTAGAACGATATTTTAGAACTTTTAAAATCGAATTAAAAGTTAATTTGTGAAAATTGAATATTTTAATAATTAAATCGACTAGTGAAAATAGTCAATTTTTGAACAGTCTCAGAATTGAACGAAACCAGTTCCATTGGATCCGTAATAGTTAGTTATTACCGGATTTCAAATTTCGTGTCAATCGGAGCTATCGTTTGATCGTGGCAGCTCGAAACGCATCGATTTATTTTTAATTTAAATTTGGCGAGTGAAAATAGTCATTTTTCAAAAAGTCTCGGATTTCGACGAAACCAGTTTCATCGGATCCGTAATGTGATATTATTGTAAGATTTCAAATTTCAAGTCAATTGGATTTACCGTTTGTCCGGTACAAATTAAAACGCCTAGAAATCGGTTTAAATCGGTTTAATTTAAATTGAGCGTTTTCAGCCATAACTCGCACATACTTCCGAATTAGCTTCCGAAACCTGTTCCATTGTGTCCGGAACGCGGGGTAAACCTTAGAAACGCTGGTTACGGCGTCTAAATCGGAGTTCGGAATTTCCGGGTGAATAGTGTCGAACGAAACTCTATAAATAGACCACCATCTTCATAAATTTGATAAAAAATAACCCTAACCCTAGAAAAAACTGTAGCCGCCAGTCCCCCAAATTGAATGGCCAGAAAATCATCAACTTCATCCCTCTAGATCTTCCAATCCGTCAACAATTAGAGGAAGTTGTCAACATGAAAGTTGGAGAGGGGAGTGAGAGCTACGTTGTGAACGGTGGTGATCGGAAACGGAGTCGTGTGGAGGGAGTATAGGGGGGCCGACAGTCAAGGCCTGCGCACGCAACCCTAGGCTAGGGGGGAGGCCGAGTTGGCCATGGTGGCAGGTGGAAGTAGCTCGCGTCGAGAGCTTCGCTATGGTGGTCGTGTGATCGAGTTTCGTCGAGAAACGAGAGAGTATAATTCAAACCTAATTTTGATGTCATGGGTTAGCTTGTGCGTGTTGTCTTCTGTAGCTTGCAACGTGAAAGAGGAAGATAGGTGGGACGGCAGGGATCTGTTGGCCTTGGATCCAATGGCCACGATTTGCTAGGGTAATAAATATAGAAAGAAAATGTTGTTTTAGTTATAAAATCGTGTACAAACTTGTAAAATTCATATCTTTTTCATACGAGGTCGAAAAAATGCAAACTCAGTTGCGTTGGAATCGTATGGACGAGCACTACGCGATGGAGTTGGTTTGGAGTCGTTTGGAGTTAGTGAGAATTTCGGGTAAAATTAAACGCGCGTTTAATTTTATTCGAAATAAAAGCTAAAACGGAATTTAAAACCAAGGTGAGAACTTCTCACTCAATCGAATAGGTTTAGATTTTATTTTAAATAGTTAGACTTAAAATATTTGAATGCATGTTTGAATGATGACTGTAAATTATTGATTGTTAAAATAGACATTATGCGCCGTTAGTAAGCGGATGTTATTTAATATAAACATATACCGCGAATATTTCATAAACAGTGAAATTGGTATTATATATAATATCAATATATATATATTGGCATATGTATATATTGCAGTTGTTGATTTCCCGCATTTTTTGTTTAGCGGATGAGACCCTATTACGCCGTTATTAAGCGGATAATATTTAATAAGAACATGTACCGCGATAATTTCGTACTGGAGCGAAATTGGTATTGTGCTAATGTTTTTAGATGCAGGAAAACAGGTTGGAGGGATCCAACTGGATTCCTCAACAGTTTTTATTTAATTTCAGATATTTTGATATTTGATGGATTATCATATCGATATATGATATCGTTGTTAGTCGCGATTGACTATTTGGCGTGTAGCATCATTGGACCAAATTTCTGGTATTTTAAAAATGTTTTTAAAGTAATTTTTGAAAAGATAAAATATTTTGGAATTGATCCATTATAAATAAATAAACGTTATAATTTTTAAAGTTATAAAATTATGGTTTTTGTGAAATATAGTTAAAAAGCTGATTTTTAGAAATACGATTAAAAGTCGATTTTTGAGAAATATGAACTAATGATTTTATAAAATAATTTAGATTGGATTTTTGAATATATGATAAAAGTTTAAATATAGGATTTATAAAATTTGATTATTTTATAAATCGAAATGATGAAATTTTAAAGGAATTTAAAGACGTTTGAGAATAATAATATAAACTGATTTATATTAAGAGATTTATAAATGGATATTTATAAATTGAAATATAGACATTATAAAACGAGTTTTTATAAGTGTTTGAATGTAGTGAAAATGAATTTCATAAATGAATGAAATTTATAGAATTATAAACTGTGAAGTTATAAATGAAATTTATAAATAGTAAGATTTATAAATTTGTGAAGTTAATTGAAGAATAGATTTGGTTAAATAAATGAATCTTATAAGTTATAAGATTTATAATTATGAAGTTTAAAGAACGATTTTATAAAATAATCGTTTTATAAGTATTTAACTTATAATATAAACATTTAGTTTATAATTGAGTTATAAACTGAAATATGTTAATAAAGGAATTTATAAAAAAAGAAGTTTTTATAAATAAATAGAAATGGAATTTATGAACGTTGTTTTATAAATTCGCAAACGACTTATTTTGATAAGTTAATTATTATAACTTAGAAATAGAGTTATATTCACGTTTTTAGACAGTGAATAATCCTTTGAAATAAAATGCATAGAATTGATGGAAATTGTTAACAAAGTATATTCACGTTTTTAAATAGTGAATAATGTGTTAACGAAATTATTTAGATTTGGTGTTTTAAATTGAATTAAAACGATCTAATGATGTTTTAAAAGGTGTTGAGATTCGAAACCATAGATTTCAACATTTATTGTTGAAATAGATGTTTCGAGAAATAAAAGGAAATAGTGGACTATAACACTGTTGTTATAGTAAATGATTTCCGAAAGGAAATGTTTTGAATAGTATTGGGATTATATATCTATTTTTAATTCGAATCCCTATACTAGTGATTTTGGGTTGTCGTAACGATGTTTTACGCAACATTCGTTTTGGCCCAAATAAATATGTTTAAGAGAATGATTTCCTTAAAGAATGAATTATATACTTAATTCGATTTAAGTATATTGAATATTTTTCAAGGTTGAAAATAAAAAGATTTGTGAATTACTTATGAATAATAAGTATGGAAATGTTTTCCAATATGAAGTGAATAATTAGAATTTATCTTTTTGAGGATAAATTGAAATGGATAGTTGAAATCGTATATGCATGGATATTTGAAATGTAAATTCATTATGGAATTTATAAATGAAAAGTGGAATTGGTTAAAAATAAATATTGATTTATTTTTGAAGTGTTGAAACTATATATCTAGTAAAGATATTTTGGAAAATAAATAATTTGGAAAATTATTTGGAATCTGGTGATGTATGCATATCAATTGATAATTCAATAACCGACTATCAATATTTCCCTTTGAATGGGTATTTGATGTGAATTGTTTGAATTTGAATGCACACTTATTTTTGAATAAGCGCTCACTATTCGGGTTAACCGGGAAAGGACCATGGGGTCGTATAACCCACTCCGAATATGTGATACGTCGTTGTGGATCGCATTTGAAGATCGGTGTTGAAGACCGGTATTTGCGAGAGTGATAGGATGAACTATCGATTGACTCTGCACCGAGTAGCTACGGTATTGAGTTCTCCATATGTGATGGTGAATCCGATCAGGATTGTGAATATCCGGATTGCAAGGACTTCTTTGTAAGTGCCTTCGGTTCTGTTCGAGCCCGGAACAGACTTGTATGGATTGTATGTCTGACATTACAATTTGAGATATAAAGCCGATTTCTTTCAAATATATTTCTGTTGGTGGCGGAGAATTTATTCTTTGCTTAACACCCTTCTTTGAGACGTATGTGCTCAAAGGTTATATAGTTGAAGTTATCAGCGATATATTCCCAGTTTGGTAATGTGACATGCTGAGTGATGCTGAAATGATCATTGTGTTGATTATTTGTGATAGGATCATTTATTTGATCGTCTATCTTAGTGATCATTGTGTTGATCATTTGTTGACCCAAAGCATGGCTTTTGTATAAAGTATGTTTTTGTGGACGTGAATTCGTCGAGCCTCACACCCCGTGAATGGTCAAAACAGGAAAGAAGCAGCAAGGTTATGAGGGGTAGCACCCTTTAGGATGTGTCCATTTCCTTCTGGAAAAGGGTGGTATCATGGTATGGAGCCCAGATACTTACTCATGTTGAAAACACTTTATGATTGTGTGAATTGATTACGAGCGCTCGGTGATAAAGGTCCCAAAGGACCGGGGGATGGCATATTCGGTCAGTTGTTACTCAGTTAGGAGTAACCCGGCCTTGTGTTGGTAGAGATCCGGTTTGGTTCTCGGGGATGTCCATCCAGAGGCATTCTCATGTGGCAATGGGAAGTTCCTTGGCCTGATCATTCGTTGGAAATCCAAAGAAACAATACGTGACTTGTACGGTTTTAGTTGTAGAACCTACTTCCTCAGGAGGTAGCTATAGTAGGCATAATATAATGGTACCTATGCTGGCTAAGATTTATATTCTACTTTCGAAATGAATTTTTCCTACACTATGCACTAATAATAATATCAAATGCTCTTTTTAAATGCGTATCAAGCATGTTTGACTATCATAAGGAGAAATCTTCTCCAAGTCTGCGTTTGCATTGTGTGTGTGGCAGGAGGCCTTATGGTAGTCTCATTTTTAAAAGCATTGCGAATTAATTTAAAAATATTTCTCTATTTTGATTTTAAAGTTAAATAAACTGTTTTGAGTTCTCACACCAGTCACATGACTGACTTGGAGTTTATTGTTTTCCTTCCTAAACTCTGGGTGCCCACCAATTTCCACACGGGCAGTTAAGAGTTAGGTTTATCAGGATATTCTGGATATTCTGGAGTTGCTGGGGGCAAGCTGGATGGCATGGCGTATTACTAGTTTATATAGTATTTCTTTTTCCGCTGCACTGTTTGTTGTTGTATGATGTTGTACACTCTGATGATATGAGGTAATGAAATGAAATGTAATGTAATAACTGATATAGTTCTTTGTTTAAAGATTATTCATTTATTATTATATGTTGTTCCGCTGCGAATTGTGAGATTCTGTTGTTGTTCTGTTGTTTCCTTTCCGTCCTGTTCTATTTTTAAAATTCTTTTATCTTCTATTTTTCAAATTCTCTGTTTTCTTTCTCTGTTTTTCTAAAAAAATTGTCTATCTTCTTTTCCCTCTATTTTTCTTTTTCTTTCTTCTTTTTCTCTCTTCTTTCTTTTCTTTTCTTTTTAAAACCCATAACATCTCGGTTTTCGGCCTTTGATTTCTCGGCAGTCGATAAAGTGAGTATCGATGTCCGGTTTTTTCGGCAACGAAAATCCGCGTACGTTACAAAGGGTGTTGTACATTTCAGTCGATCGGGAAAATTAGCACCTCGATATATTGGACCATTACCTATCACCGAACGTATTGGTTCAGTGGCTTATCGCCTTTTATTACTGGCTCAGTTTTCTGCTATTCATGACGTGTTTCACGTTTCTCAATTACGGAAATGCCCTCGATATTCCGATTCTATTCTTGAGCCCGGTGTTGTGGAAGAAATTGAAGTTTCGCCTAATTTAACTTATGAGCAACATCCTATTCGTATTATTGCTTCGGATGTCAAACGCCTTCGAAATAAAGATGTTCCACTTGTTAAAGTTCAGTGGTCCTCAAATCCTAGAAATTGCTCTTGGGAATCTAAAGGGTTCATCGAGCGAACACATCCGGACTTACTTTCCCGTGCCCTTTGAGGTGAATTTCTTATTTCAAATTTCTTTTTTGTTGATATGCTTTCATGGTTGTTACCTTATATTTTCTTCTTAAATATTACGAGGACGCAATTTCTTTAAGGAGGGGAGTCTGTAACAACCCGCATATTTTACGATTGAATATCTAAATATTTTGTTTAAGTATTTTATCGCTAGTCGGATTTTAGTCCGAAAAGTTAATTTTTGCATGCGGTCGAATTAGGACTCAGGACCACTTCCATTTAGTTCAAAACGTCGTTTGCGATCTTTTTGAGTATAAACTTTAATATGTTTGGAGTTAGTGGAATTTTGCGACTTTTTCACTTTGGGCTTTGGGTTTGGTTCAGCCCATTAGCCTAAACTATTAAGTCTAGCTCAACCCCCTCTTCTCTTCATTACTTCACTTTCATTTCCTAACACACAAGCTTCATCAAAAATGGAGAGAGGAATGGGAAATTAAAACTCCAAGCCCTAGTTCATTTGCAAAATCCAAATTCTAGCTCCAAATGCTATGAGAAGCCATTGATTCAAGCTTCTTGTGTTGAGATTGAAGTGTGGTTGATTCTTCCTTTGCTTTCAAGCTTCTCCTTCATTGATTTTGTGAAAAGGTGAGATTTTTATCTCATATCTTTGTCTATAACTATCTTTGATTGTTGGGTATGAATTCCTAACACTTATACATGTGCATTTGCTTTTGGTTTGGATTTAATTGGTGAATATCCCAATTTTTAGTGTTTTGGGTTAAAATCTTTAAAAATCCTAACTTTGAAGTTTGAACACCTTTTTTATGATGCATCGAGGAGCCAATAGGACTGGATAGCCGATGGGCGTAATCCCCTAGCGTCCGTGCTCGACCGGTTGCAAATTGAGAGAGTTTTGCACTTCTGTTCCTTAGGTCGTTCGGCCTACATATATGTCTCTCGGCCTGCAGTTAGGTCGCACCATGTTAGGTCGCAACCACTTAGGTCGCTCAGCCTCACCTCCTTAAGTTGCTCTGCCTGCCTTAGGTCGCTGACCATTTAGGTCGCTCGGCTTGCTCGCACCAACTTAGGTCGCACCTACATATAAGTCGCACCACTTAGGTCACTCGGCCTGTTCATAAGTCGCTCGGCCTGTTAAGTCGTGCTCCTTAGGTTGCTCGCCTCGCTAATGACTCGGCCTGTTAAGTCGCGCTCCTTAGGTCGCTCGCCTCGCTAATGACTCGGCCTGTTAGGTCTCACCTTCTTAAGTCGCTCGGCTTGCTTCAAGTCGCAACCAGTTAGGTCGCTCGTTCCTTAAGTCGCTCAGCCTGCCACTATAGATCGTACCAACTTAGGTCGCTCAGCCTGCTTTAAGTCGCACCTGCTTTAAGTCGCACCTGCTATGTCACTGATCCCTTATGTCGTATGCCGCTAGCTCCTTAGGTCGCTCACTTGTGCCGCTATTTTCTTAAGTCGCTCAGTTAGGCCACATGCTATGTCATTGATCCCTTATGTCGTATGCCGTGGAGTCGCATGAGTTGAGCCGCTGATTTCTTGTGTTGTATTGTGTTAAGTCGTAAGTCGTGGTTGTTAAGTCGCAAGGGTATTTCCATTTTGATGGATTTGGAATCGAATTCTTTGGATTTTATTCACGTCATCATATATGAATTTTTGTGATTGATTGTTTCTACAATCATTTTTTTGATTTGTCACTTTAAAAATATGAAGGTTTCAATACTAGTAGTAAATATCAAAACTCCTTCATCAAAACCATTTCAACCCTATTTTACTACAAAGCTCGTTTCTTAAACCGTTTTTCAATCTACTAGTATATACAAACCTTTACCTCACTCGTATGAGAAATCTAATTAAACGGCTTAGTAAAACAAGTGGTACGAAACGCTTGCATTTACTTCACCGGTTAATTCCTGGACTTGTTCGATTGAGTCTCTTGTGACAATTTTCGAGTGGAGATCTATAATTTGTTCGTAAATATTTAAGTTAAGCTAGTGGTTATGGAACATGAGGCTAAGCTTATATATTTACTAGCTTACTGTAATTGACACTTCTTGACGATTGTTGATGATCATTTTTGTGACTTAGACTAGCAAATGCGCGATGTCTCTTTGTCTACGAGGGAGACTAAACCCCGTTTCTGTGCAGCTTCGACTCAATTTGGTAGGGTAGCGACCCATGGTCTTTGGGCCGTTTTGTGGAGCTTCGGCTCAAAAATTAATGGTTAGCAACCATGGAATAGCGTTCCATTTTGTGATACACGTGTTGGTGAGTTTTCATGCTACCGTTTTATGATAGGCCTCCCCCTTTTTGTGATTTCTGGATTTCCATTGATGATTTCTAGAACTGGTATTTCACCAATTTTCGTGATTTACATTGATATGTTTTATCAATATTTGTGCATTGGTGAATTCGTGTGTCATTAACTTTTGTGATTGACATTGATATAATTGTCAATATTTATGGTTTGGTGAATAAAAATAAAGAGTATGACATTCTTTTTGATCTTTGAGAAGATTCTTGTGATATTGATTAATCTCTTGTTGATTTTCAATTACATACTTATCACAGTATGGTTTTATGGTTATCATACGTTTTTGTCATATCTCTTATTCTATATCATTTCATCTGATATTTATAGCTAGACTGATCCGTTTATTATTTTCTTATTAAATAATACTCGGGTCAGACCGAGTTGTTACAGGTGCTTCTACTTGACTCCTCGTCTCGGATTATTATCCAGACTTTTGGCTAATTACTTAGATTGGTATATTTTGTTGCATACCTTTGAGATATAGACTCCTTGATGTATACATATTCTTTTGTCTAGCACTTGTAACTATTCTTTTGTGATATTATGGATCTTGTCTGACCACTACTCTGATGAACACTTTTATGTGTTATATATTCATTTCTATTTCCGCCTTTGTCATATGGATGTTTGTGACTGATTTGTGTCATGTTTATTTCTATATTTTTTTTCGAAGAATATATATAGCCACCGGGTAGTAGCTTTGAGTTTGTATCGGTATGTCGGATTTCCTCCTGAAACCAGATGCATGTTGTACTATCTGACATATCGGTGCTCGCACAAAGCAATTACGTGGATGGTCGCTCCTCAACAGCCTTATTCTCCGCGCTAGTTAATGGCATTACCCCGTAGTGTCCTTCGCTAGAGTGGGTATAGAGGTGGGGCGTCACAATAACCCACTTAGCCTTGCCGCATCTAACCCTGTTTCGGTCATTTCCGGTTTATGAGGCTTGAGGCAACGATTACCTTTTCACATAGCACATATCACATCTCTAAATGCCTCATTGTCATTTTCATTGACTACTAATTGCCTTCTACAAAAATACAACCCTTAAGCTCGTACGTCTCAAGGAGGGTGTTAAGATAAGAGAAGTTGCCTTCTTCGCCACCACTGATACATGTTTGTAAAAACCAATGTATGTAATCTTTAGAAATGCAATGTCAAACAAACATCCATACAAATTTTCCAGGAACAGGACAAACCGAAGGCACTCTCCTACTACCACTAGTAGCGAGTAGTCCTTGCAATCCAAAAAATCTCCACAACAAGCAGACCACTACTATAAATTACTCTATAATGGGAGCTACCCAGAGCATGTCAACAAGCACTCCTCACGCTATGAAGATCCACAATCTTCAATAATCATCATCTTCAACATGTCTTCGCATTCAAACGTATACATTGGTTCGAAGTGATTTTTGGATAGGGGTCACCCAAATCCGACACCGTTTCCTTCGAAGCCAATTATCGATTTAAAATATTTTAAGTTCATATATGGATATCAATCATCATCAATTACTTCATCTTTTATAAAATATCTTTCTTAAATATATTCTTTTCAATTTATTCCATTTTCTTTTCAAGAGTATATGAAATCATTAAGCCTCGTTTATTAAATCATTTGGTTTATTTAAACCTTTCTTAAATCCTGGAATAATTCCAAATCATTTAGAAAAAACCTTTCTGAATTATTCATTAAATTTAAATCAACAATTTCTTGTATTCAAGCTATAGCTATAACTTAGGGAAAATATTCCCAAATCATTTATTAAATCTTAATAAATGATTTCTTTATTAACTTCAAATCATATTCTTGAAAATCGAATATTTTCATAATGGAGTACTACTGCCACTTTAAATATGGTAAATTTCACCTTTAGGGACTAATGGAAAGTAATCCTACATCATGAATATCTTTGTCTTCAACGATCTTTGTCTTCGACATGTTATATTTCGAAAATTAGTTTTAAGGGGTTTTCGGATGATTTCGAAATCTCTTTAATTTGCCTTAGAGTAATCCTAAGCAATTCATTCTTTTTCTTTGGATAATATTTCCATTCACTCACTTAACTCTCGACCCAAATTCCTTAACTTTTAGGCGGGTTAAAAACAATGTTATTTATGGCATCTTTACAATAAACCCTAAATCAATTTTAGAAACATTTTTGGATAAATAGGATCATAGAAATCATTCACTCAACATCAATTTCCGTATTCAACAAGTGCTATGGGCGGAATAACGGTGAAATCACCTTTTAAATTCCATGAATGGGACGAGTTCCCTCTTCGGATTTTAATACCAAGTATAAGAAGATTATCTCTATGCAATCCAAGTTGTAGTTTGTTCGTTTTGGAGGTTTCCTAAATTTTTTGATAATACCAATCTTCTTTTATTTTGAAGAACTTAATATGATCTTTTTATCTTAGAGCATCTAGGCTTTCCTTTCGATCTGTTCCACCCCTCGCCTAAGAAAAGAAAACATAGACCAGGTAAGATTAGGGCACTGGTTGCTCCATCCCTAACCTTAGTTAAACATCTTGTTTTATCTTTTCAGATCTCACAATCGGGACAAATGTACTAGTCACTTCCGCATTACTCGGTTTGTTTTTACATTCAATATTCTTCACTTTTTGTTTAAGTGGTATAAACAATTCCTCTTACCATTTATTCAAACTTCCATTAAAACTTCCAAATCATCTTTAAATGCCTTAATTATTCTTTTAAATCATTCATAAAATATATAGGAAAGAATTGTTAAGTTTAAAACTACGTTTCAAAAGTTATTAAAAACTGCTGCGAAAAGCATTGCAATAAGTGTTGCAAATAGTGTTTTAAAAGCTATATTCTTCAAAGTGACTTTTATATCATTTAGATATCCCTTTTTCAACTTAAATTACTTTTAAAATATTTCAAAATATTTTAATAATTTATTTGATATTTTTAAAATAATTAAAATATCAATTTTAAACTTTGGTCACTTTACTACAAAAAGCATGATTTTTCTGGAAAATTAATTTGGACGTAATTTAAAATATACAAGATGAAATCTTGATTTTCTTTATTTATTCCTTTAAACATATTAAATGTTTATAAAACATTTCTAACTCATTTTAAAACCATCTTCAAAAGGTTTAATCATTCCATATACACCATTTCATTTTCAAAAGGAATGTAATTTCTTTTGTGCTTATCGACGTGTATTAACGTGACATGGTAAAAAAAATTTAACAATCATATCAAACAAACAATACTTGATAATCAAAGCATATATAAGCATCCATAGCAATCATAACACATCATCAAACATGTACATGAATAGAGATGCTAAATAGAGTTTCTCACCATAAACCAAAACGATTAACTTCCTACCAACATTCAAACTAATCCACGCTTCTCTAACTACTTCCTATTCCGCTCAAACACTAGAAAACAACACCCTCTCCCTTCCAATATCTTGGAAAAGGCTTGAGATGGAGGTTGGTCGAAAGTATAGAGAAGAAGCAGTAGAGCTTTCATCTTGAATTCTCAAATTTAGATCCGAAAAATAGGTCATCTTCTCTCTTGTTTTGACTCTCTTACTATAAAAATTTGCAAAACTTGTTACCCAAAAAGTTGTTGAAAATTCTTTTCTCTTTAATTTAAAAAAATCACTTAATTTTTATTAGTTTTGAGGAGATAGGATAGAATAAAGAAGAGGTATTGTCGGATTGACAAAAATGAAGCCCGAAAATGCACTTCAAAGAAATGAGTTTCAGGTATAGCAAACCTCAAAATTGAAAAAAGTGATCAACATAAAAGTTTTAGCCACTGGAATTTCATATGGTTTACAAAATGAATTTCTTAATTTGGATTTTTTATGAGTAAGTTATGATCAAAACAATATGGCATATTCTCTGGCTTAAAAACTAGGCCAGAGAATGCATTGGAAAGAAGTGGAATTTTGACATGGTCAATTTTAAAATGAGACAAAGTAGTTACATGAAAGTTATAGCCACTATAAAAATATATGATTTAAAAACATGAATATTTCATTTGTTTTTGTTTTGAATAAGTTGTGGCCGAGAGTAAAATGTGGATAAAAGAGGAGTTTGATTTGAAGAGAATGAACATTGATTTCTTTTGAATATTTTGTAAATATTTTGACACTATTTCTTTCCAATTTTTTCCTCATTAAAGAGAAGAGGAAGAAGATGAAGAAGCTTGAGAAAAGAAGAAGAAAAAATTTGAATGAAAGTGAAGAAGGAGGTGGGTATTTATAGAAAAAAAAGTGGTAAATTAACCAAAATAACCTCTTACCAAATTACCGAACTAACCTTACTTCAACCTAAAGCAATCTCCACTTTTTCAATTATTAACGTCATCTTTCACATTCTTACTTTATGTCTTAGTAATTTAAAGATTAAGTAAAGAATATCATAATTATGTTGGATGTGATCCTTTTGTTAATTCTTACTTACTTTTGCTAATGACTTCTAGAAGTTTTCTAAACTTATTTAGTAAAAGTAAACATGTTTAGTCATTAAAATATGTAATATATGTGTTAAAACATGTTAACAAAGATGCGATAACGTTGCGGTAACTTATTTTGATCAAAACATTGATTTTCGACAAAAGGTTTTACGGTCACATTTTGACATTTTTGTTAAACTATTTCTTCATGTAAGCCAAACTTCAAAATTGATTTGTTATTGTATTTAAATAATTAATAAACACATATTTGACTTATAAAATAATATCCAAATCTATTTGTAAAAATACGACATCGATTTATCATTATGCGACGAAATTTGTCAACTTTTATAAAACAAGTTTTATATATTATCGAACCATTATAAGTTAAATTACTATTATTATCAAATGAGTTTGATATCAATTATATATATATATATATATATATATTTAAAAGGAATTATTTATCCTTTAAACAAATTTCATGAATATTTATCCTACTTTATTGGAATCCGACTTTTCTCAATTTTACAATGGAAATCTAAAATCTTTATTCAATATCAAATATAAGTTTACCATTCTTATTTATCATATTAAACTTGACTGTTTAAGTTTGAAAATTCTACATTTGAGTATTTAAAATAAATTAAATATTCCATTTCAAAGTGGTAAATATATGGGTCTTTACATAAATAGTGAACGTAAAAGTGACGAATGTTGATATTATATTATAACTTGAGAAAGTATATTTAGTAAATTTCCTTAAAAAATTAAACAAGATTTATAATAATTCTTGTTTGGTAAAAATTCCACGATCATCTCTATTTCTATCATATCTCTAACAACCATCACTCATTAAAATCCAATATAGTATGTCAAAATATGGTATTTTTTAAATAGGAAATCATTCATTTTTATTTTATTTTATTTTATTTTTTGCAATAAAAACATCCAAAGTATTCACTCTCATTTAAAAGTCCTCACGGTTATGCATGAGTGAATTACTTGGTATTTTTGATTATGTGCTTTCATGCAAAATTGATTATTAATAGACAAGTTGATTCTAATCCTGTTTGAAAGTCCTCGCGTTTATGCGTGGTTAGAAGATGCTTAAAATTCATTTTTTATTATAAAAATTTGGAATACTATTAATCTCATTTAAAAGTCCTAAGAGTTATGCATGGTTAGTAGATATTCAAATTTCTAATATAAATATACCACAAATAGACACTGCTATATGGTTTTACATCATGCATGTCATTCTAAAGTGGAATATGCGCCTAACAGAGTATTTATGATTTTTTTATTTTTACTGAAATTTAATATTTAGACCCGATTGGGTATTAATACTGTATTAATGTTTATCACTTTATCTCTATATTTCTAACACTATTACTCTTTTGCTGATGACAAAGGGGGAGAGAAAACATCAAATTTTGGCAAATAAAAGTCAAATATTTTATCTTTTATCTGCATATTCCCATCTAAGTTCTTTTGCCTATTTTTATTTATTTTCATGCATATATGAAGGGGGAGTTTCGTTGCATAGAGAAAGCATTCAAATAGGGAGAGCAAATAGAGTTAGTAAATGATTAAATACATTTAATAAATTCAAATCTTAAATATATGTTTGTTATCATCAAAAGGGGAGATTGTTGAATATGCCAGTATATGATTTTTGTTTGATGACAATAAACATATATATATATATATATATATTCATTTAAATATATTTGTTATTGTACTATTTTATTTTTCACACAATCAAATAAATACTTGCTGGATAAACTAAATAATACAGAATTTAAATTCAAACAGTTATTTTATTCAAAAAATATTTTATTACAATTTCGAATAGTACAGATTTGAGCTCTCACTATATATACACATTTTTCAATTACATTACCAATTCAAATTACAACACAAATTTTCACTATACAATTATTACGTACATTTGCACCTCACTACATATCACTCATTCGCTCATAATCGATCTTCAACTCTACTCCAGATTGAATCCAGCATCTGAATTATCTGCAAAATAAACATTAACGCTGCAAAATTGAAAATGAAATATTTTTGCAGTGTAAAATAAAACATGTTTTTGAAAATATTATATGCCTCATTTATTTGGGTTGTTCATCATCATATTCATTCTGAATTCATCATACACGAACAGCTTGTGGCATGCACAGTATATCACTGTACATGCCACAAGGCCGTGCACACTAATATACACTTGAAAAAACTGCAGGGACAAGTGAGCACAAGTCAAACCCAATAAAAAGCTAGGTTCAACTCAGGTGCACTAAAAAAACATCAAAAAATTGTCGAGCAAAAGAATTCAAAAACCAACATAAAACAAGCCTCGACCAAAAATTCAATGTACACATGAAAAATACTTAACCATTCAAACTCAAGTGAAAACCAGGGATTCATCCATGTGCACCAGAACTAGAAAAAAAAGTCCCAAACAGCTAAAAACAACATCGATGTAACATGTTCTATGAACTAGTCAGAGCAACCTATACCAGACTACAAAGAAACCAAGTCTAAGACCAGATTCAAGTACACATAAAGAACAGCAAGTAGCACATTGGATACAAGTGCGCAAGAAAAAAATGTAGCATGGTTAGATGTGGAACCAGATACAAATGGTCATGACATTAGACTCGTGAAGATCATCGGGGATGCAACTCAACTCAAACCAGATTACAATTACAAAGAGAAACAAGCATGAACAGAGAGGGCTGCAACAACACATTTATACACAAAATACATATGTATGTACATATATGGGGATAACACAAATATAAACTAATAAAAAGCATTCAAGAGGAACATAGCATCATACACTTGAAGAAAAGGAATCAAATATGAATGCAAATCATCATAATGGAGTTCAACATGAACTGTATACAAGTGCAGACTGCAAGCAGTGTACATATGCAAAAATCTTGTGAATCCACTAGGTTTAACATATGCAAAAATGTATCAGAGAATACAAGACCACCAGTGAAAGAGACCATCTCAACAATCATGTAACATGATCAATATACATAAAGACTCAAATGTATCAAGACTTCAAGCATAAAAATACAAGGCTGTTTCTCAAATCAATAATCATAAAACTTTCAGATGAAAACACATGAAAGGTTAACAAAGGCAAGGTCAACAAAGCATCCAGGTTTCAAAATGATGTATATAAGAAGTCCTAAATTAGCATAAGTTCAACATGCTTAAATATACAAAGGTCGGGTATACGCATGATGAACAGTGATGAAACAAGTGCACCATACCAGGGACCAGTGAACAGTGAAGTGAACAAGCACAGACCCAACAACAGTGCATATATAAGCTCAAAGAAGAGTCTAGTATATACATGATGCAACAAATATACATATATATATATATGCACATGAATCAAGCGCATACCACATGAATACACACGTCGAACAAGTCAAAGCCAGATGATAACACATATGAATGATAAATCGAACAAGTCCAGTTTAACACAAATGGCCAAGTCAACATAGAAAAGAACGGAATCAAATCCAAAGTCCAGATTATAAGAATTTTAAATATCAAAGTCAGATCCATAGTGACCAAGACAAAATCGAACAAGTCAAAACCAAAGTCGTGATATTCAAGGAATGAGAATATACAAATTGAAAAAGTCAAAAAACATCACAAGCATCCAAACAAAAATCAATGGCCAAGCAAGAATTCAAATAAAATATATATGAACAAGATTATAGGATTTTGAATCCTATTTAACTCAATCATCATCGGCACTCAAAGGCATATCAAACAAATAACTCCAATCTAGGTCGAGCATAATCAAAGTCGAAAAGGAATATCACGTACCAATTTTAAACCAAGTATACGTGCTCGACAATTTGAAGTAGCCGTGAACAAATAAATCGATCGAAGAAAGCATTCGAAGTATCAATCAATCAACAATTGAACTCGGCGTGCTTAATTTCTCAGAAGCCCTTATTTTGAACTAAGAGGAACGATTGAAAGAGGCAGCCATTTTTGTTCTCAAAGAAAACAGGCCAAAGACATAAGAAAAGAAAAAGGAGGATTCTCTTTTAATTAACTTGGGACAGTCTTGCTTATTATATTAGGCTGTTTTTTTAATTTAGGGTTTCTATTTTTATCTTGTTATTTTTATTTTGCATATCTCTTTTAAACTTTTGTAAATTCTAGTCATGTGACTAGGAGACGAACTACGGTAGTATAGTTCGAGAATTCGCAACTCAGTGGCTGAGTTGTGGTAGGGTGTTGAGCGTAGAGTTACGTTTATCGATAGCCGATGTCACAAGTTTACGTGTATAAGCGTCTGACTACTAAATTTCTAGTAGAAACCTTGAGGGTAGCGCAGGTTTTTACCGAAGCCGGGTAAATCTGTGTTGTTGTATTTCTGCTTTTATTATTCTATTATTATTAGTGCTATAATTATTTTATATATTTATGCATTAAATTTTTATAATTATTAGTATCACCCTATTCACCCCCTCTAGGGTGAAATTGATCCTACAAGTGGTATCAGAGCTAGGAACAAAAGCCAATTTTTGATTTAAAAATTTGATTTTTTTTTCAAAAATAATTTATTATTTTAAAAATTTTAAATGTATTTTTCTGAGGGTCAGTCTATAGTTAGACCACCAATGTTCAATGGTGAATATGCTTACTGGAAAAATAGAATGAAATTTTTTTCAAAAACCATTTATGCTTGGAATATTGTTGAGACAGGTTATAGGACACCAACTATAGTGTTCGATAATCAGAAAATAGATAAACCGATGGATCAATGGACAGATCTTGAAAATAGACTACATAATGCTAATGCTAAAGCTATTAATTCTATTATTTGTTCATTGGATCAAATCGAATTTATTCGTGTCTCACATTGTCTAACTACACAGGAAATCTGGCACACACTTGAAGTGACTCATGAAGGAACGTCTCAAGTCCAGGAATCTCGCCTTGCCATGCTTAGTAGAGAATACGAGAACTTCACAATGGCCAAGGATGAAAATGTCAAAGAGATGTATGGAAGACTTCCCAATTTTGTATACAAATCAAAAGCTCTCGAAAAATCATATATAGAATTGGAAATAGTCCAAAAAATCCTCAGATTCCTTCCATGAAGTTTTGAAGAAAAAGTTACGGCCATTCAAGAATCAAAATATTTGAAACAAATCAAAGTTGAAGAACTCAACGGAAATCTCAGCACTTATGAGCTAGAAATGAAATTCAAGGAAGAGCGCGGAGGAGGTGATAATCGAGAGAAATCATTAGCTCTTAAAGGAACAACGGAAAGTGATGATGATGGAGCAGTTGAGCTGGTGCTACTAATAAAGAGATTCAAAAAGTGGAATCGCAAATATGGAAATACAACTCTAAATCAACAATTGAAAAGTAGAATAGTCAAATTTCTAGACAATCCATACGAGCAAGAGATCATTTTCCACTAGCGCAATAAACCTTGTAACATCAAGGCCAATTGTCCTCAGAATCAACTCAGTCAAGGAAAGAAACCGAAAAGGAGAAGTTTAGCAGCCACTTGAGATGAAACTGATGAAGATGATAAAAGCACTGGCAGTGAGAGTGAAAAATAAAATCTGTGTCTTCGAGGTGATATAATGATAGTGATGATGACGAGCCAAGCGAGGTATCAAAACTTACTCACTCATAATTACTTATATATTTTCATGAAGTAAATGGCTGTTTTGAAACATTTAGGGAGAAATATGCTAAAATTGAATCACAAAGAGATAGTTTGATAGAATTAAATAAACAACTTAATCATTTGGTTAAATACTACCAAAACAAGTGCCCTAAGTTGATAAGTTTCCATCATTTAAAGAAGAAATTAAAAAATTAGAAATTAAAATTAAAATCACTTGAAAATGAAATTATGATTTTGAAAGAGAGTGAAAATACTTGGAGAGAAAATTCTATTAAAAAGTGCACTCAATTATTAAATGAAAAGGAATCTCTTAAAACACAAGTCCTACACTTGTCTACAACTTCAGGAAAATCTTCCAAAGGAGAAAGATCGTTAAATATGCTATTAGGGAAACAAACTATTAATACGGTTAGACAAGGACTTGGGTATAATCAATCTGAATGTGTTGGTAGTATTCAAGCCAAATCCGAGTGCACAATTTGTTGAAAAACTGGACACAATCAAAACAAATGTTGGTATAGACCAAAACACGTGAAAACTATTCCAATTTGGGTTCCAAAAGGCATGAATACAAAATTCCTCAAAGTCAAACAAATTTTGGGTACCGAAAGATAAATAGTTTTGGGTCTACACAAACATATTTTCAAAGTCTTTTGCCACTAACAATCATGGACCTACAAAAACAAATAGGTCACAAAAATCATTTCTCGTGTAGGTATGGTTATTTTACTGCTAATACCATGTTCACTACTTGTTTATTTGCATGGTTTCAATTAAAATTCAAAATAATTTCATTTAAAAGCTGTTAAAAATGATTTTAAGGTATTTTGTTGCACACTTCACGGCCTGGTCTATGACATCCAACGAATGATAATCTTGACTCAAAGGAAAATTCGGATGCAGATTACACTGGTAATCTAGTTGGTAGAAAAGGTACTAGTAGAACGTGATTTATGTTGAGATATTCAGTAGTTGCATCATTTTCAAAGAAAATATCTGCATATCTTTCAATTCAACTAATTTTCAAACAACAGACATTTTTCTTATAGAACCCTTCCAAAAAATCGTTTTTGACCTTGTTTCAAATTAGTCAATTTGATAATTATTTTTGGATTTGATCTTAAATGACTACATTAACTAATCTGACACCCTACTGATTGTTGAAAAGATAAATAGTGATTGAAAAAGTGACGAGCATTGATATTGATCATATATTATAACTTGAGAAAGTATATTTAGTAAATTTCCTTAAAAATTTAAACAAGATTTATAATAATTCTTGATTGGTAAGAATTCCATGATCATCTCTATTTCTATCATATTTCTAACGACCATCACTCATTAAAATCCAATATAGTATGTCAAAATGTGGTATTTTTTAAACAGGAAATCATTCGTTTTTATTTTCTTTTCTTTTTAGAAATAAAAACATCTAAAGTATTCACTCTCATTTAAAAGTCCTCACAGTTATGCATGAGTGAATTACTTGGAATTTTTGATTATATGCTTTCATGCTCATTTAAAAGTCCTCACGGTTATGCATGTATGGAATACATATCAAAATTGATTTTTAAATAGACAAATTGATTCAAATCCGGTTTAAAAGTCCTCATGGTTATGCGTGGTTAGAAGATGCTTGAAATTCATTTTTTTCTAAAAAATTGGAATACTACTAATCTTATTAAAAAGTCCTAACAATTATGCATGGTTAGTAGATATTCAAATTCCTAATATAAATATACCACAAATAGACACAGCTATACGGTTTTATATCATCCCTATAATTCTAAAGTGGAATATGTGCCTAACATAGTATTTATGATTTTTGTTCAACATAAATGAATGTAAATCATCATAGTGGAGTTCAACATGAACTGTATACAAGTGCAGACTGCAAGCATCATAATGGAGTTCAACATGAAATGTATATAAGAGCAGCACAGACTCGAAGAAAAGGAATTAAAGATGAATGCAAATCAGCATAATGGAGTTCAACATATACTGTATACAAGTGCAGACTACAAGCAGTGTACATATGCAAAAATCATGTAAATCCACCAGGCTTAACATATGCATGAAGTCTAACTACCAGGAATCTCTATCACTTACTAAACTACTAGGAATTCCATGAAGTCTAACTATCTTCTTCTTGAACAACTTAGCTAAAACAAGTGTCATTTTGGTTGACTTAACTGGAATAAAATGAGCACTTTTGGTCAATCTTTTCACTACGATCCGTATACTTTCATTTTCTCTATTTGACCTTAGCAACCCGTCTATAAAATCCATAGATATAGAGTCCCACTTCCAAACAGGAATCTCTAAAGGCTGAAGAAATCCTTTGGATCACAACTAGTCGAACTTCTAAACATGACAACATAGCAGTTTCTGTACTTGAACTACCCTTAGATCTCCATTGTACTCTGCATGTAATCAATGTATCCAAATCTTTCCACTCGGCTATCATAGCCAGCATTGCATTCTAATGTTCCTGCTAAGTGCATCTACAACTTTGTTTCCTTTTTCCAGTATATACTCAACATCAAAGTCATTGGCAGCTAAAAACGCTAACTACATCTGCTGTCTCAAATTTAGCTCCTTCTGAGTGAATAAATACTTCAGCGACTCATGATCCATAAATAACTCTAATCTCTCTCTCAAAAGGTAATGTTTCCACAACATTAAAGCAAAAATCACTACTACTACTTCCAAGTCATGCGTAGGATATCTGACTTCATGCGATCGAAGCTGTCTAGAAGCATATGCAATCACTTTACCTTTCTACATCAACATAACTCCCAATCCAACTCCACAATCATCTGTATATACCACTAAGTCTTGATTCCCTTTTGGAACAACTATTACAGGTGCTTTCATCAATAAGTGTTTCAGCTTCTGGAATGCATCCTCACACTTATCTGTCCAGACGAACTTTACTTCCTTCCGAGTTAGCTTAGTCATCGGTGCTACTATCCGCAAAAAATCCTTAATAAATCTCTGATAATATCCAGCCAATCCTTGAAAACTTCTTATCTCAGTCATCGTTTCGAGTCTCTTTCACTATTCACTACCTCCATCTTAGTTGGATCTACTGACAACCCTTTCTCTGAAACTACATGACTAAGAAACTTCATTTCTCTCTTCTATAAATGACATTTCAAAAACTTTGCCTTCAGTTGATATTCTCTCAAAGTCTCTAGCACTACTCTAAGATGAACTTCATGCTCTCTCTCTCATCCTTAGAGTATACCAAAATATCATCAATAAAAACCAACACTAACCTATCCAAGTGCTCTTGGAAAACTCGGTTCAGCAAATCTACGAAGAAAGCCAGCGCATTAGTCAATCCGAATGACATCACCAACCATTCATATGTCCCATATCTGATCCTAAACATCGTTAAAGGAATACTCTCTTTAGCTACCCAAAGCTGATGGAATCCAATCACGAAATCCAACTGATAAAATACTTTGGCACCGCTCAACTGGTCGAACAAATCGTCGATTCTAGGTACTGGGTATCGATTTTTATCGTCCTCTCATTCAGCTTATGATAATTGGTACATAGCCTTACCAATCTGTTCGGTTTCTCCACAAAAATTGCGGCAACACCCCAAGGCGAACTGCTTCATCTAATAAAATTCTTGCCTTTTAAGTCCATCAACTGCAGCTTTAACTCTCTAATTTCAGCAAATGTCATTCTGCTTGGCGGTCTACTCACCGGTTCTGCTCCAGGTACTAAATTGATTTGAAACTCAATGGCACATTTCGGTGGCAATCCAGCTACTAGCTCAAAAACATCTACAAATTCTCTAACCACGAAAATTCGACTTATCTCGTCTTCTGCCTCCATAACACCCAATAACTCATTAACCTCACAACTAGGGTTTTCCATGGAATATACTAACCACTCTCTAAAGTCAGGGTGTCTAAGTGATATTTTCCTATCGTGGAAAAATATCCTAGCATCGTATTTACTTTACCAATCCATACCCAGAATAATTCCAAACCTTACGAAATCAAACAAATGTAAACTGCAAACAAAGGTGTAACCTAAAAATTGAACTCAAAGTGATTGCACTTCGTCTCAAGTGTCGCATACCCTTCTATCGGATTAGCAACCCTTAAGTAACTAAATATGATGGTTCTAGGTTAAGCTTACTACCAAACATCGAGATATAAAAGAATGTGATGCACCAGTATCAAACAGTACGCTAACAAACATACCATGTATCAAAATCGTACCTCTCAACATAACTTTCCCTTTCTCTTGTGTTGTTGGTCTTGAGGTAACGGGTTCCAATGCAAGCGCTTGACCTTTCTCTCCCTTAGCTAGCTCTTTGCACTGGTTCTTGCAGTGCTCAATCTAATCGCAGTTGAAACATCTAACACTTTTTTTCTCCGCAGCCTTCTTTCCTTTGCATGTCCGGAAGAGCATGGTGGCCTTTCTTATCATACTTGTAACAGACCACCTCAGACTTCCCTTTCTTTTCAGCTCCACCCTTTTGAACTCCTTTATTATGGAAGAACTTTCTTTTCTGACCTTGCCCTCCTTGAGCTTCCTTGGCCTTATTTTTTCAGCAAAGCCTGCATCTCCTACTGCCTTAAAGCCATCTCTACCTTGACATCACAAGGTTCTCTGATGTGTATCAACACCACCCTAGCTAGCTCAGGCTTCAGACCTCTTATGAACTTCTCATTCCTCTTCATCACAGTGTTTACAGTAGCATACCCATACCTTACTAGCTCCTCAAACCTCCTAGCATACTCAAAAACAGTCATTTGTCCCTACTCCAACTCAGCGAAATTTCTAATCAAGGTAGGCTTTGCAACCTCAGACATGAACCTTCCTTCAAATCTTCTCTTGAGTTCATCCTATATTAGAACTTCTTCATTAATGTCGACTGTAACATTGTTCCACCAATGCAGCGCTGCTCCTTGCAACTGTCTTGAAGCAAGCCTGCTCTTTTGCTCATCATTGAGCCTCATACCTGCAAAGATCATTTCATAATGCAGTAACCAATTCTCTATCTCAATAGCATCTTCGGTGCCAATGAATGGCTTTCCTCCTAACCGAGTATAATCTCTATTCAGAATAACATAGTTAGTTACCACTGTAACTTCCTGATTCCTTCCTACAATATTTTCTTCAACTCTCCTGCATCAATTCCTGCTTGCACCATGTTTGCGAATAACTGATACATTTCTCCATATCCATTTGTAGGACTCAAGCACCCACATTCTCTGCTTGTGCCTGACCTGGGTTTCTCCTAGTACTTGGTCTGGCATTTCCGTTTGCCACGATGCTTCCCATACCAATATTAACTCTTCTAGCATCCATATCTGCATTTAGAGCCATGTGAGATACAGAAGAATAGCCTAATAAAGATAGGAGACAAGATATATAGCGTATCTTATATATACCAAATATAAGTACGTTACTACGGCGTCATCTCGTACCCCATCTTTTCTCTAATTCCTAAGGATTATGTTTTTCAAAAATCATTTTTAGGTTAAAAATTTTCATAAACTGTGCTCTGATACCAAGTTGCAACATCCCCTATCTGAAGGCCCGAAGCTAAACGCTACAGATGCTGCAGTCAACCAAGTATTAACTTCCAGTGACCAAATACGGTAATGTTAGTGGTATTCATATTATCAGGATCACATGAATATGAAACAAAATCACAGATTTTAAAAACAGCTTTTCTCGTTACATTTCACAAAACATGTTTCATATCCATTTACGTAATCCCATAACGTTTCCTAAGAACTAATCAATTATTATTATTACAAATATGCCAAGAGCGACATATGAAGATGTCCCCTTGGATGATTAGAGAATATTAGACTTACTGTCTTAATACATCATAGCATAAATTTTAAAACAAAATATCTTTAGATATCTAGAATTGGCTCCTACACGTCTTCGGAAGCTTTGTTCATCCACCTACTAAAACTTAAAAACCTTCAACCCTTAGTCTACTCAAATCAATTTGAGCACCTGAGAGTTTATGGGGAAAACGTAAACTTCAAGTCAAACAAAAAGCCTGGTGTGAATAATACTATACATATTGGTTATATACGAAATTGAGTGAGACCACGCGCTTAGAGGACTGGGTTTCCCCTTACTAATATCTCTTTCGAAACATATCTTTTTTCAAATCATAATCCTACAACCAAACTAGTTAATCAAAGAGATTATATCAAAATAGCAATATCGTTTATGCAAAAAACAGGTAATTTACTGGACCAGCTGTCCAAAACAAATGTAGTTTTGTTTGGCTGACTACTAACCTTTGGCTGACTTGGGTCTACCAGACAAAATGATAAATATGATCTAAAAACTATTAGATAAGTCTTTCGGACGGTCTCTCCCTAACTTACTTCTCCAAGGGTCTCATGATCCTAATGGTTTTGTGGGCTCATCAATAACCTGTCTTCTTTTCTGTGTATGTGTATTCCTCTATCTGTATAACCATCATTTAAGTCTACCTATGACTACGCCCTACACACTAGAATTTTAGACAAGTTAGCTTGGTGCTAATAACTATTGAGTAGGGTGCCACCCTACACCAGTCCCATCTGGTCTTCAAATCTGAGTCATTTTCTTAGGGTTAACTACCCTTTAAAATTTTCCTTCAAAACCTTTTCAAAATGATTTAAACCTTTAAATCATGCATATATAAGGAAAATATACTCTTTTCTTTACTCTAAGCTATTTTCCATGTTATATGTACTTTACTCAAAATAATGTTGATGAAATCATTAAGGATTTCCCATCCCTCCAATATAAGTTAAAATTCTTCTTAACTTGATAACACTTAGGCTATATTGCCAAAAGCTACTCATTCGAAATCTTTATTTAAAACCTTTAAACAACCCTTTCAAAACCATTGAAAGTACCCCTTTTGAAACCATTGAAAGTACCCCTTTCGATATAAGTAAATTACTTTACTTTATAACCTAAGGCTGAAAGGCCGAAACATACCTTTCGAAACCATATACCATTGTCTTTCGAAAACATTGAAAACCCTTTTTTTTAATGCATTGAAACCTTAGCATCCTTTTCAAAACATAAGACCTGTCTTTCGAAAGAAATTGGAAACTTTCATTTAAAATATTTCACATACCTTTCGAAACCATTGGGGGAACTCCCCTTCGAAACCATAATTTATATTATTCAAAAACATTAAAGTATACTATATAAAACAAATTCTTCAAAAGTATTGGGTTCAAGTAAAAGCTTGTGGAACATAGTTTTGAAACCATTAAAACCATTTAAGTCGAAACCTATGAGTTTGTCTTTCAACAGAACTAAAGGTCATAAAACAACAAAGTCGAAAGCTCTCTTTCAAAAACATTTTTCCTAAGTAAAGAAAGTAGATGGTTTTGACACCATCGCTTTCGAAAGCATTGAATAAGCGGCTAAGTCTTAAAAACAAAATAATCCTTTCCAACCAATTTGGGTCGAAAGGTAAAAAGGCGGTGGTTAGGGGTTTTGGCCCCTTCAAAAGTATTTACTTAAACAAAAGGAGCAACCTCTTACGAAACCATTCCTTTAAAAGAATTTGACCTAGTCGGAAGTCAACCAAGTTGAAAGCATTCCTTTCGAAAGAAAACAGGCGCATTTTCATTTAAAAACAAAACAGGCTTTGATCCTCTTGGAGCCTTTAGTTTCGACCCAGTACCTTCTGCCTATGTCCAATGCACTACATACAAGATATCTGATGCCATATGCATTGGTTTCAATAGAGTCGGAGACGGGGGTAAGGAGTCAAAAGCCTAGTGTCTAAAGCATTGAAACAGGAAAAGGCGTGTATAAACTGATTTGACTTTTTAATCAATTATTTTTACCTAACCTACCTTGTTTGTTTGGTTGCAAATTTTTTTTTCTAAAGTACTGCCAATTTTAAGAAATAACAATTTGAATTATTTACAAACCCCTTATCCTTTTTATAAATATATAAAACATTTAAGTCCCATACTTTAAATAATTTTATATATCCATTAAAATACTTAGGAAAATTCTACAAAAATTCCTATAAATCATTTTCAATATGTTTTCCAATATATATAAATTTCGAAGCCTAAGCCAATATAATATTTCCAAAATAATATATCTGGCCTCAGGTTAAATTTGCAAGTCATTTGAATGTCATAAACTAGGTTTTCTAAATCAATTCTCATCATAAAATGCATATAAAATGACCTAACTCATCAAAAAGAGTGTGTGTGTGTGTGTGTGTGTGTATATCCATTTATCATTTAAAACTTGGCAAGAAATTTGCAAATACTTTCGGAATTAATCTAAAACCGAAATCAATCAAAAATATGAAATGTAATCATTATTCACCTTTGTTTTGATGTTAAGGAGATGATATTTGATCTTTTATTTAAATTAATTAGCTTCTTCCTCTTGATTTAGCTTGGTTTCCCCTCTTCCTCTTTAATGGTGACTGACCTCTAGTTGTTTTTAGTTTTAATTTGCGAATATGAATGAACGTGTGAATATGGTGGTTAATAGTTTTGGGTATAAGGGCGTTACTTCTTTTTATTTTGCCCTTGCCTACTCACCCTAATTTAATTCCATTTAGTTCATTAGTTTACATACGCACGGCTATCCCTTTATAAATCTCAAATCTCGCTCTCTTAACAAATTGCATTATTTCATTTAATTTACCTAATTAAATGTTCTAAATAATGTTTCTAAAAATATGGGGAGTTACATCAAGCCAGGAAGATTAAAGCAATAATAAATCTCACGTTCCTTATCCAAGCAAGGCGAATAATTATCTAAACCATCTCATATAAGTCTTCTTGAATGTTTTAATTCGGGTTTAAGGCTTAAAACCATATGATTGGATGGATGATGATATGCTTTGATTTATATGCCATGTTATAGTTTAAACAAGGATTTTTATGGAATAGTATAATTCGATTTTAAGGTTAAAATCGTGAAAATTGATTTTTGAATGCCATGATGGTTGAATATGTTATGTAATACATTATAGTGGAGTTGGATTTTGATTCTCATAATGTTCTATGCTATGGATAATCTATTATGAATTTTGAATAAAAGAAATAGATAATTTTGGGTTTAAATTATTTAAGGCAATCAAGTTTTGTTTTCGGGTCTAAAATTTATATATGTTAGAAAACATATTAAAAAGGAATAATTGTAATTTTTAGAGATTTTTCCTAATTATTTTACAATGAATATCAAATTATTTAAGTTAGAGGACTCAATTTTTTGTTAAGGGGAAGGGCGCATTTGTTAAAATGATTTCATTTGTTAGTTGTTGAATTCGTAGCCTTTAGAAAACAATTTTTATAAATAATTGGAAACCGATCATATTTTGAAAAATTAGGCAAGTTGGGTAAAAGGTAATTACTTTGAAAGGCATGAAAATCAACTTTGTATCGAATACAACTTCGCCACATCTATTTACTTGCTTCCATCACTATACTTTCGCTAATGACCTTTCGCACCCATTCGAAACCAATGCACAAGGTATCAAGCAATTGATACATAGTGTATTAGGGAAAGGTGGAAGGGACTGGTGTCGAAGGCATGCTTTCGAAGGGGTTGAAGCCATTGTTATAAGCTTTCGAATCAATCCAACTTGCCTTTGTTTTTAAAAGAAGCTTTTAAAGTAGTTGCCTATTTTGAACCTATTCGATACTTAGTTGCTACATTCATACCTTTTGAATCGATTAGAGGTCGATTTTCTTTATAGTGTTTGAAATGGAAGCTTTCGTCCTTTTAAATTTTAAAGCCACTTCCTTAATGCTTTCGAAAGGGTTGTTTTAGTCATTTTAAATAAGAGTTTAAGAGGCAATGGTTTCTAAAGGTTGGTTTTGAAGCTATCCTCTTCCCTGATTCTTTTACTTGAGATTAATGCTTTCGAAAGGGATACTTTCGCTTCTGTTCTCTTTGACCTGGTAGTTGCATTTAATGTTAAACCCAATGATTTCAAAAGGGGTAGTTTCAAATGGTTTCGGAGCTATGCTTCCATAAATTCTTACTTGAAATAAATGCCTTTGAAAGGAATGTTTTAAGTGTTTCGAAAGGAATATTTTTCTATGTTTTGAAAGGAAGGTTTCCAATGCTTTCGAAGGATATGTTTTTAATGGTTTATAAAGAGAAGGTATAAGATTTTAAGTAATGCTTTCAAAAGGGACAGTGACGGAGGGTAGCTCATGATGTCACAATGATCAGAAGGATCTAGTTAAAAGCCTTAGCTTTCAAATAAGAGAACCCAATCTCATTTTTAAAAGGTAAACTCATGGCAATGTAAAAGAGTTTTGAAATGGCATTTAAAAATGAAGTCTTTGAGGAATTTTTCCTTGCCAAGGAAAAGGGGTTAAGGGTATTAACCATGTTTTAATAGAAAACGATTAGAAGAAACAACGAATGTTTACATTATTATGTTTTGATCAGTTAATATGTATGCTTCTGTAATCAAATTCACTTCATAATTAACCCATAATTGTATTTTGGGGTGTTACAGGAAGAATAGCTGGCTAGGTTGACCCAGTAGTGAATAAACATTGAATTGACTCATGTGTGAGTAGAATTGCATCCAGGAGGTCAGATGGACCAGAATATAGTATGCCCAAAGCAGATCAAAGATCATTGATTTAAACAGGTTCTTAGTAAGCCTATGAAAACTATGAATGGAAAAAAAAATTGGCCTAGGGCCAATAGTTTCTTAGGGATCACATGATAACTATGTCCGAAAGAAGTTAATGATAGAATCAATAGTTTCATAGTAAGCCCATGAAACCTATGGCATGAGAGATGTTATTGAATATAATAGGTTCATAGTAAACCTATGAAAACTATGATTAGATAAGGTTGTTGGTAGATACCAATAGGTTCTTAGTGATCCCATGAAAACTATGAAACCACACTGATAGTTCGTAAGCTTGAAACAGATTATTGATCAATTTATGGAAACTAATATCTTAATGGTGACCCTAGAAACTATAACTTGAGACAGATAGTCAGGTAAATGGGATGAGAAATCCAGAGCATGTTGTATGTTTGTATATCATCATGATACATTTTATTATTTTATGTCTTAACCATTGTTGATGCAGGTGCATGGTATATGGTTATTATAAACTGGGTTAAGATATTAGTAAGGGGAAAACCCGTTTTACCTAGCGGCGTGGTCTATCTAGATATCTATATGGTTCAAGATGCTAGGTTATTATTCACACAAGACTTTTTGTCTACCTTGAATTTTATGTTTTCCCCTCAAACTCTCGGTCCTCAATTGATTTTGAGCAGTTTAGGAGTTAAGATTTCCTGGTTCTCCTTTAGACGATTAATCTTCAGAGATGTGCAGGAGGCAAGCTAGCTTCTATGAGTTATTTTTATTTGATTCTGTTACGTAATTGGATGTAATGGCAAAGTTGTTTAATTGCATATATTTAGACCCTAGTCTACCAAGGGGGCATCTCCATACATCATTCTTAGCGTATTTTTTAGTAATTATATTTCTTTGAACGTGGTTTACGAATTGGAATTATGTCATGTGTTTGAAATGTGATTAGAATTGGAATGAGAAATTTGTTTTCAAAATTAAGTTTAAAAAATTTCATATCCATGTGTTTCTGGTGCATTAATGTATCTAATATTACCGCATTTGTTCATCAAAAATTAATAACTATGGATGACTATAGCATCCGTAACAGTTAGTTTTGGGCCCCAAATGGGGGATGTTACATGTATCTCCAAAGCAACTACTATAATAGCCAACTCCAAATCATGAGTCAGATACCACCTCTCATGCAGTTTCGGTTGTCGACTAGCGTATGTGACAACCTTACCTTTCAACATCGATACCGCACCTATTCAAGTACTACTAGCATGTGTGCACTATCGATTCCCTATTCCCGCTTGGAATGACTACCATCGGTGCACTCATCGACCCCTTTAATTGGACTCATTAACGCATGTCTACATCTAACGTCTTAAATAAAAGTCTGAGTCTTCTTGTCAAGTCGGTTAATGGTGTCGCTACCTTTGTGAAGTCCTTCATAAAGCATACATAACATCTCGCCAATCCTAGGGAACTCCTCATCATTAGTTGGTGTTTTCTCAAAACCTCCAACATAATCATCAATCATGTCTTGTGCTTCTCCTTCGTCTATGGGTGGACAGAAGTATCATCGATGAGCACAAGCATAATCTACTCAAGTTTTCTCTCAAAACACGGTTTAAGAAATCAACAAAGCATACCGATGCATTGGTTAGCTCGAACAGCATAACTAACCAATCGAAAATCAAAATAGCGCATAAAATGATGTGATTAACACATTCTCTTTTTTTACTATTAGTGGATGATACCCCATCGCAAGGTACAACTGAGAGAACAACTTCGTGCTATAAAGCTGATCGAACAAGCAATCAATAAGTGGGAGTGGATACTTGTCTAACATCTCACTCAGCTCATGATAATCAACATAAAACCTTAAAGAGCCATTTGCCTTAGTGGGGAACACTATAGATGCATCCCACTCAAATATGCTCTTACGAGTGAACACTCGCATCAATAATTCATTCGCTTGCACCTTTAGTCTCCTTTTCTCTTTAAGCTTCATATGCCATAAAGGAATAATTAGTAGTATGGCACCTCTAGCCAAATCAATACGAAACTCTACCCTATATAGTTAACCCAATCACCTCATCGAATGTGTCTAGACACTCTCTAGCTATAAGCATAGATAACAACTCGTCGTGTGGATTATCGAGCGAATATAGAAACCTAACCATCACCATATCATCAGGTACGGGTCGAACACTACCTTACGCTCATCATCGGTCCCTGTCGTCAACAACGGCCTCTCGCAATCCACAACTATTTCGTACCTCCTCAGCCATTTAATTCCCAGACTATAATAACGAACCTAATTAAACCCAAAAAAATCAATAGAAAAGAGACAAACATCCATGAATCAATAAGGCAAAGTCAACTCTAGGTGTTTGCACTCAAGGACCATAATCATTTGAAGTGACTTAGAAATTCCAGAATAATGATGCGCAAAATCTCTGCAAACATATTCTGTAAATCGAGGCTAGTGGTCCACGATCCTACCCACTCTTAGTTCTAGAGATGAAGTCAATAACTGTATTTCTAATATGCCAGATCACCCTTAATACATAATAAGAATGACTGGTCTTTCATAGAGAAAACTGCAAGTGCTCATGCGTGTAATATAGATTATATACTATACATACTACTATACGGATTTGGAAATCAACATTTATATATATAACAAATACGTTGTTTCTCGCATGCAGGTATACTCTCGATCCTGTCTACGGTGGCAACTCCTACATATCTCTACTGGATCACGATATCAACTAAGGTTAATAGCGTAACCTAAGCTTCGGTACAAATGTGATATTCACCATCGACATCCATTAGATATAAAATAGTACGATGCTGTCGTGCTGATCGATGTAGAACGACCATCAAGGTTTATGATGAAACGAAAACATCACACAATCACATAACCTATCATATATCTCACAACGCATTAAATAAAACATAATAGTTATCACAGATATGAAACAGGCAAGACAGTAATAACTACGTGATCTATATAATCTGAGTACACAGGCATACGCGGTTATATAAAACAGTGATAGAGTTTACATAACTGATATATAAACTTAATGTAACCACCCATACCTTAATAAATCTAATTTTCATAAAAAAATAGAAAGCCAAGTCTAATAAAGCACAGATCGTTCAATTTGGTACTTGTAAATAAGTATGAGCATTATTAGAGATTGATAGTCATCTAAAATCACAGCGGAAACAATAATAGGACAAAAATACTGATTATGACTACTACCTTAGAATTAATGGTATTCGTTGGATAGAAGATTATCACATCAGCATCGAGCATGAGAGAAAAGAAGAATTTTTCAATAACTACACATGTTGGGCTCTAATGACATGTTTCTCTAAATGTATCCTTTGCGTTGTAATGAGGAGGGGACCAGAACAGCATTTTGATGACTGAGAAATCTATAAACCGTTCACAATATAAATTTATTGTAATGACCCTAAATTTTCGACTCGAAAATTAGACACTAATACGTCCACTTTAGAAGTGCCGAGCAATCGAACGCCGGAAATTCCAGATTGTTAGGGTAAAGAAGAAAAGAGGCAGAAGAAGAAACAGAAACAAAACACAGAAACTCACATTCGCAGCGGATCAAAATAGAATATCAAATAATAGCATTTATACAAAGAAAGTTGTAACCGTTAGATTACATCAATATATCAGAGTATAATTCATTCACAAATAAACTGGACAGTTATAACAACTTATCCCAGAATACTATCAATACAAACTCAAATACACCATGGAATATACTCTATACGTTCCAGCCATCCAGCTTGCCTCTTGAGCTCCAGAATGCCCTAACTTGAAAATATGAAATACTCGGTCTGACCCGAGCATTACATAAAAGTAACACCCGGGTCAGGCTGGAAACCACCATGAGTAAACCCATAAATTTGAATTACTCAATTTTAAAACATAACTGAAACCTAGGGTAACTCATACCTTACTACGAGTTCTTAATTTGTTATAGTCAATCTTTATTACCAAACAATATTTTAAACTGTTACTCGGTTTAAATGGCCATGTTATTTAATTTAATTCCATCCCAGCCTAGTTGATTCTAAACTCAAATCTATAAAAAATTGAAGTGGTATGGGTATTTGCTGATACTCGACCCCGGCCTCTTGGAATCCAGTGTCCTCTTAATCCAAGTTATTTAGGTGAAAACAATTCAATTCTTTAAACAGGATGTCAGTTTACAAAACATTTCACTACAAATAGATAACTTACACTATCACAGTTGGACCAAGCATTTCATATCACAGAGCATCACACATTAATCAATTCAAGGGATTCAACATGACTTAATCATCCAAAAGCAAGATTAATTGATCACATAATTAATTTAAACCAAAAAATTAATTACCTAACCCTGCTTAATTAACATTAATTACAAACCAATTGTCATTACATTAATTAATTAATGAAATTAATTAATCATCCTTAATTATCCATCTTAAATAATTATCCTCAATTACTTATAGTAATTAATTATCCTTTAATTAATCACATAAGTTAATTACATTAATTAATTATCTCTTAATTAATTATATTAACAAATTAACCCTTTAATTACTTACATTAATTAATCTTCAATTAATCACATTAAGTAATTATCCATTAATTAATCACCTAATAAACAATTATTTAAAAACCTTTAATTAATTCCCAAAAATAATTCAAATCGTATAAAAGAATTTGTTTAAGAAAATTATTAAAACTTGATTGATTTTAAATTTTAAAAACTTATAGATATACTCCTAACTTCCTGACCCGAGCAACAACCCGAGCCCAACTCAAACTTTTCGAGCCTTGCACCGAGTCAAAACTCATCCTCTTCTTTTAAATTTTTTTTTAAATTTTAAAACCTGTTATAATCACCGACGAGCTACCTGATAACTTACTCGAGCCAAGACTCTACCTTCCCGAGATCAACTTCGTGTTCTCCCCTTCTTCCTAAATCTCAGACGAACCCAGGCATACACACAAACACGTGCACGTGTACACATGGTCGGAGCGCCCTCCGATCATCGCCATAACCATCCTTAAATCGTCAACGACTTCACTGATCCCCTCGATCACCTAGCTTAACGAAATCGACAGCAACACAAAATCGAGCCAATCTATCACTACCTCGAACTCATCTCGATCAGAAAATCCTCCACTCGCCGTCGATCCTGACCCCTAGAATCCACGCTGACCACACCAGAGCTACGTCACTACCCCACGCTTCGTTTCCTGCACGTGAGATCTACTCCGGTGCACCATGGACGTCTCCAGAATCTCGAGAACATCGACACCCAAAACCAGACGACAAACCTTACTCCTTCCCATGCCGATCACCATGATGATCGAAAATATCTCCTCTCATTTTTCTCGAGTGCCTCAACCTCCGAGCTACCACTAACAACGACTTCGATCGCCCTCGATACTTCGATCGCCAGAAATCAACAAAAAACAAACCCCGTTCAACCTATAAATTCTACCTACATATTATCCTAAAAATCTTGAAATTCTCTTTAAAAATCATGTTTTCAAAAGTCGAATCAGATTCTATATGAAATCCTAAAAACATGAAAGTCGAATTCTTGGGATGATTTGAGTTTCACCGTAATACCTTGTTTTACAGTTAATTACTTAATAATCTCACCTACAAACGTTTTTTAAAAATAGAATTTAACCAATACAAACCTATCTTCTTTAAACATCATAACGCCAACCAGATTATATGAAGAGGAACCAGATTTTTTTTGTATAAGTTTCGTCTGTTGAGAACTAAACAGAGAAATGCACAGACACTCATATAAATATATTCAGCAACTTCATACAGATATATATATACACAAAACATATTCATTCATTCATGCATACATCTTACAATATTACTTCATTTGTCTATCACATGCATCAGATCAATAAGTGGATTTTGTATAAAGGTGAATGTTTACTCACAGTGATCGAAGTTTGAACAGAGAACAGGCTCTGTTTTAATCCAGAACTTGGTTTTGAAAATATGGAAATAGATTTTGATCTGAACTTGATTAGTTGCTTGATCTTTAGCTCAATTGAAATGATTTATGCTGAGATGATCTGATCTTTGATTATGTTTGAGTTGAATCTTTGCTTGATTATTTGATTTGCTTCAGATTTTCAGTTCTGAGATTTGTTCTTTGATCTTGATCTTTGCTTTTGATCAGATTTAAGTTTGAATTTGAAAAAAGTTTTGTTTGCAATCTTATCTCTTCTCTTGTTTGTATTTTCAGATTTGTAGATTTGTTTCTTTACTAAAGAAAATGAAGTGATGAGGTAGGGATATATGTATATTTGTTTTAATTTATTTATTATTTTTGAAAATAAAAAGACAAATGACACTTGTATTATTTGCATGCTAATCTACTTACAAATGTTAATGCATGATCTAATTATCTTACACTTGTTAATTTCATGTGTTAATTAGCTTACACATGTTTTTGCATGTATTTAATGTTTTTAAATATAGTTTTACATTATATTCTCAATTTTATATATATATATATATATATATATATATCTTTTTGTATTTTCTATAATTAAACAATGCATTTCCTTTTTAAAAAAATATATAACCTTAAAAAATGATTTTAAAATTTAATTATATATTAATAAATAAACACACACACACACACACACACACACATATATATATATATATATATATATTATATTTTAACCCCTAATTCACTTTTGAAAATTATTACATTGAATTCAAATCCAAATTCCATTTGCAATCTACTTATATATATATATATAAATATATAAATAAACAAATACATATTTTATTTGTTTTTGAAAAGATAAATTTTGCCAATTTGAAATAATTATAAAAGAAGATCACTAAACTAATATTGTAAAATTTCAATAATTATATCAGGAGATTATCAACTAAATATTTATCCAGATATTCTTAATTATCAATATTTTATTGATTCGACTTATATATCAGTGTTTTTTAATAGTTAAAACCTATTGATTACCAATTATCAGATGCCCAAAATTCCGGGTTACCACATTCCTCCCCCTTTAAATCTTTTCGTCCTCGAAAAGAAACGAAGCCAGAATTTATTAAAATGCTTATTATCAGTTAAATTATTCTATGAACATTTTAACTATAAACTCTTTTATTTTAAAATATTTAAAACACTTTAAAATTTACATAATATTCCCAAAATAGTTTTTTATAAAAAAATACTCTTTATAACCTGATGTCTCAACAAGTCTATCCTTGTTCTTACAGAAATTCGGTCATACGTTGATCACGCGTAGGACTGAAAGTCTATAAGTACTTAGTAAACCCGTTTTCAACACCTAAAGAAATTACTTAGAAAACATTTTTGAAAATATAGAAAATCATTTTTAAGAATATAGTAGAAAAATTTGGTGAGAATGCTCTGGAAATCATCACCTCCTCTATGGTCGCAGTTAACCCGATGGTTACGTTTCCATCCTGGCAAAATCGATAGAAAACTGTAGGCACTCCACGCCCCTCGATTACACCATGGAACCTGCCACGGATCGCAGCTACACCCCGGTTTTACGTCGCCATCACGGCAAAAACCCATGTAACTGTAGGCATCAGCGCCCTCGAATTTCGCCGCCAAATGAAACTTCGCCACTACTACATAGATCGCAGACTACATCAGTCGAGTCCCAATGTAGCCTATAGGTACTCACTGCCACATAACTTTCGCTATGTCTTTATAGATCACAGTCTATCGATGTTACGTTGCCATCATGGAAAAATCGAACGTAGACCGTTGGCTTTCACTACCACACAACTTCCGCTATGGTCCGTAGTAGATCGCATTGACATCGAGTTACACCGTCGTCGCAGCATAACCCAAATGTCTCTATAGGCATCAACGCCCTCGAGTTATGCTACCACACACACAATCCTTAGGAACTTCAGTTAGTCCGGACTTCCTTCCAGGATCAAATTTAGAGCCTCCCCCTTAGGGCTCAAGGAAGAACCACTCCGTGGAGCTCCTATGTAGTTCATTTCAATGGAAGCGCCTTTTTCCCCAGAGCCAATCTCAAAACATTTTATATTATACACATATAGTATCTTTTAAATCATATTCTTTATGATTCACATAAAAATCTCCTATACACAAAATCGATAGTTCCAAACTTGGCTTCCCAAATTCCAAAAATTGATTTTTCCCAAAAATCAAAAGCCCTTCAAAATCAGTGAGTTTCAAAAAACTTTTTCCCAAAATCATTCTCATAAAATCCTTTATATATATATATATATATATATATATATATATATATATCCTTGAAAAAAATTTGGATTACTTCATACTTACAAAAATTTCCTTTTTATGCTTTAAATAAAAATCTTTTCTTCTGCCTATAGGTTCATAAATAGGAAGTTTATCATATGCAACAAATATATATAACTTTATTTATGCTAAATCAAGCATTCAAGTTTGATTTTTTTTATAAAGCTATTTACCACCTTACTTCATAAAGTGGATTTTAATCAAAGAAATATCCAACTTCCATTTTTATTCATCATATATTTCTCAAAATATACTTTTCTTTTCAAAAATCATTTTTACATTTCTTGTTCAAAATTTTAATATCTGTTACACTCAAGCACGTACGATATACATATACCATTAGTACGCAATATCAAATCTGATCGCTCACTCGGTCACACAATTTCACTTCCGAATTAGTATCGTCCACCCAACTTCCTAGTGCGGACTCAGATCTGGTTTCTTGATCAGAAACTGTCATTCTCCTCGCATAGCCATAACTATGATAGAGAATTTCCAGAATTAATCAAAAAATCCATATCTAAGGTTCGCCATTGAAATTCGAGTAAAAAAATCCCAACTCGGATCGATATACTATCCCAAAATTCTATGCTGGAATTCGGATCAAATCATTATGCGAATAGAATAATATACATACATCCTACGTATTTACCTTCATTGTTTATTGGCTAAATCAATATTCTTTCTATTCACATTCATTTTTCATTTCTATTCACTTACTCACAATTGCTTCCATTCTCATTTGGGTTATTACTTCAATTTTAAACAGTTTTGCACTCTGACCAACTTGAATTTTAGAAAATTGAATTGAAAAGGTTTAAAATAGATAAGTAGTTGTAAAATAGTTAATAGTTGTAAAATAGCTACAAGTTGTTAAGTAGTTATAAAAATAGTTGTAAAATAATTGAATAGTTAAATAATTGCAAAATAGTTGAAGAATAATGATTAGTTTGTAAATAGATGTAAAATAGTAATTAGTTTTGAAAATAGTTGTAAAATAAGTATAAGATAGTTTGGATTTAAAAAGAACGGTTGTATAGTAAATAGCCAGGAAAAATAGATTTAAAACAGTTTATATTAAAATAATTTATTTGAAAATAGTTTCAGAGTCAAACTGGTTCAATTTCCCAAATCTCCATTTTCAATTAATTTCCAATTTTCCACTTCCATTTGAATTGATTCAACTCCAATTCAATTTGAATTAACTCCAATTTCCTTCCCAAATCTAAATCAATTCTCGTTTGTATTTAAACTCATTCAACTTCAATTCACGTCCAATTAATCAAATTCAAATTTTCCATTTGAATTTATCTCAATTCCAATCTCAATCTTCAAATCATCTCGAATTATATAAATTCGAGTTAAATTTTTAAATGTTGATTTAATCCTTTAAATCAAATTAACCTTTATTTTTAATTTAACAATCTAAATCTTTAAACAATTTAATTCTGAGTCAAATTTCAAAATTCCATTTTAAATTACCTTTACTTAACTTATTTCAAAGTTCAAATAAGAGTTCAAAACTTTTTAAACAATTTAATCTTTGAAATCCAACTTATTACCCATTTTTAACTTCAAATTTTTTGAAACCAATACTTAAACAATTTCGGTTTGCGAGTTCATTTTAAATATTCAAATCTTAAGTTCAAAGTGAATCCATCACCATATGCTCAACCTTTATTTCTTAAAATCAAAATTATTCAAATAGCTTCAAATTAAAGTTTTATTTCCATTTTATTTCAGTAATAGATTCATATATTATCTCAATCCACTTCATGATTCAATTAAAATAATCCAATTCTCAGTATCATAGATTAATAATAACAACCAAATGATATCAGGGTAAGCTAAAGTAAATAAACATCTAAATTATCTAAAACATTCATCAATAGCATCCAATATCCATTCCCAAAACTCAAACTGGTTTTGAGATCACTCATAACTCCCTTTCAATTCAACACAGTTAACTTTCCCAAGTTAAATCTCAATTCACTTAATCCAGTCAACCCCTAAATTTGAATTCTCTATTTCAAATTTTAAACTTCTTATCAATATTTCCTTCCACTTATAAGTTCAAAAACTTATTTCTCTTTAGGTTCACATCACATTCCAAGGGAAAATTCAAAACTCAACACTTAATTATTACTTCCAAATTTAAACCACCTTTGGTTTTTTTATTCAAAACAAATTTTCTCTAAAATTTTCAAACAACTCTTGTTTTAGGATAAGATTCCTACATTTAAAAATATTATTTATTATATCTTTTAATACTTTGAAAACAATTTAAATTTTCTGAACTTAGATTTAAAACTTCACGTTTTAAATCCCTTCCAATTTACAAGTTATATTTATCTAAATTGTTACTTCCTTAAAACTTTCCATTTTGCTTTATCATCATTTATTATCAGGAACAAACATCCCATTATTAAACACTACAACCAGATTATCATATCTGGAAACCAATTCATTATTATCTCATTCTGAAAACACTTCTACAAATTTTAGGATTTTAATTTCAGTTTGGATCCATTTTTAGATTATTTAATTTGTATAGTTCATATTATCCAATTCTTGTATGGTTGTATTTCTATTACCACTTAAATCTTATGATCTTATTAAAGTTTGATAATCTATAACCAATTACCTTAATATAATAATAATTAGAAAAATTATTGCTTTATATATCAAAATATAAGCTTGTATAAAGACTAATTTTAAAACCATTTTAAAATCTTTATATAAGATAATAACAAATACGCCCTAATATATAATACACTCAACTCATTCTCGGGTACTACTGACCCTATCCTTAATGAGCCTCCCACCAGATCCAAGATTCTCGCTTAACCTTCAGCTCTGATACCAAAAATGTAATAACCTAAAATTTTCGACTCGAAAATTCGACACTAATACGTCCACTGTAGAAGTGCCGAGCAATTGAACGTTGGAAATTTCAGATTGTTAGGGTAAATAAGAAAATAGGTAGAAGAAGAAACAGAAACAAAACATAGAATCTCACATTCACAATGGATCAAAATATAATATCAAATAATAGCATTTATACAAAGAAAGTTGTAACCGTCAGATTACATCAATATATCATAGTACAATTCATTCACAAATAAACTGGACAGTTATAACAACTTATCCTAGAATACTATCAATACAAACTCAAATACACCGCGGAATATACACTATACGTTCCTGCCATCCAGATCGCCTCCTGAGCTCCAGAACGCCCTAACCTGAAAATCTGAAATACTGGGTTTTACCCGAGCATTACATCAAAATAACACCCGGGTCAGGCTAGAAACCAGCATGAGTAAACCCACAAATTTGAAATACTAAATTTTAAAACATAACTGAAACCCGGGGTAACTCGTACCTTACTACGAGTTCTTATCTTGTTATAGTCAATCTCTTATTACCAAATAATATTTTAAATGTTACCCAGTTTAAATAGCCATGTTATTTAATTTAATTCTATCCCAGCCTATTTGATTCCAAACTCAAATCTATAAAAAAAATCGAAGTGGTTTCGGGCATTTGCTGATACCCAACCTCGGTCTCTTCGAATCCAATGTCCTCTTAATCCAAGTTGTTTAGGTGAAAACAATTCAATTCTTTAAAAAGCATGTCAGCTTACACAATATTTCATTACAAATAGATAACTTACACTATCACGGTTCGACCAAGCATTTCATATCACAAGCATCACACATTAATCAATTCAAGGCATTCAACATAGCTTAATCATCCAAAAGCAAGATTAATTGATCACATGATTAATTTAAACCAAATAATTTAATTACCTAACCCTGCTTATTTAACATTAATTACAAACCATTTGTTATTACATTAGTTAATTAATGAAATTAATTAATCATCCTTAATTATCCATCTTAAATAATTATCCTCGATTACTTATAGTAATTAATTATACTTTAATTAATCATATAAGTTAATTACATTAATTAATTATCTCTTAATTAATTATATTAACAAATTAAACCTTTAATTACTTACATTAATTAATCTTTAGTTAATCACATTAAGTAATTATCCATTAGTCAATCACCTAATAAACAATTATTTCAAAACCTTTAATTAGTTCCCAAAAATAAATTAAAATCATATAAAAGAATTTGTTTAAGAAAATTATTAAAACTTGATTGATTTTATATTTTAAAAACTTGTAGATATACTCCTAACTTCCTGACCCGAGCAACAACCCAAGCCCAAACTAAAACTCCCCGAGCCTTGCACCAAGTCAAAACCCATCCTCTTCTTTCAATATTATTTTCGTTTTAAATTTTAAAACCTATTATAATCACCAATGAGCTACCCGGTAACCCATTAAGCCAAGACCCTACCTTCCCGAGTTCAACTTCGAGTTCTCCCTTTCTTCTCAAATCTTAGACGAACCCAGGCATACACACACACATGTGCATGTGTACACATGGTCGGAGCGCCTCTGATCATCGGCGCGACCATGGACCATCCTCAAATTGTCAACGACTTCACCGATCCCCTCGGTCACCAGTTTCAACGAAATCGACAGTAATGCAAAATCGAGCCAATCTATCAATACCTCAAACCCATCCCGATCGGAAAATCCACCACTCGCTAACGATTCCAACCCCAAGAATCCACGCCGACCGCACCAGAGCTATGTCACTACCCCAAGCCTCGTTTCCCCCACGTGCGATCCACTCCGGTGCACCATCGACGTCTCCAAAATCTCGAGAACATCGATACCCAAAACCAGACGACAAACCCTACTCCTTCCCCTGTCGATCACCACGATGATCGAGAAAATCTCCTCTCATTTTTCCCCAGTGCCTCAACCTCCAAGCAACCACCAGCAACGACTTCGACTGCCTTCGATCCTCCGATCACCAGAAATCAACAAAAAAACAAATTCCGTTCAACCTTTAAATTCTACCAACAAACTATCCCAAAAATCTTGAAATTCTCTTTAAAAATCATGTTTTCAAAAGTTGAATCAGATTCTGTATGAAAATCCTAAAAACATGGAAGTTGAATTCTTAGGATGATTTGAGTTTTACTGTAATTCCTTTTTTTACAATTAATTACTTAATAATCTCACCTACAAACATTTTTTAAAATAGAATTTAACCAATACAAACCTATCTTCTTTAAACATCATAACCCCAACCAGATTATATGAAGAGGAATCAATTTTTTTTGTATAAGTTTAGTCTGTTGAAAACCAAATAGATACATGCACAGACACTCATATAAATATATTCAGCAACTTCATACAGATATATATACAAAATATATTCATTCATTCATGCATACATCTTACAATATTACTTTATTTATCTATCACATGCATCAGATCAATAAGTGGATTTAGTATAAAGGTGAATGTTTACTCATGGTGATTGAAGTTTGAACATAGAACAAGCTTCTGTTTTAATCTGGAACTTGATTTTGAAAATATGGAAATAGATTTTGATATGAACTTGATTAGTTGCTTGATCTTTAGCTCAGTTGAAATGATCTATGCTGAGATGATCTGATATTTGATTAAGTTTGAGTTGAATCTTTGCTTTGATTGTTTGATTTGCTTCAGATTTTCAGGTCCAAGATTTGTTCTTTGATCTTGATCTTTGCTTTTGATTAGATTTAAGTTTGACTTTGAAAAAAAGTTTTGTTTGCAATCTTATCTCTTCTCTGGTTTGTATTTTTAGATTTGTAGACTTGTTTCTTTACTAAAGAAAATGAAGTGATGAGGTAGGGAGATATGTATATATAACTTGTTTTAATGTATTTATTTTTTTTGAAAATAAAAAGACAAATGACACTTGTATTAATTGCATGGTAATCTACTTACAAATGTTAACACATGATCTAATCATCTTACACTTGTTAATTTCATGTGTTAATTAGCTTACACATGTTTTTGCATGTATTTAATGTTTTTAATTTTTATATTACATTCTCAATTTGTTATATATATATATATATATATATATATATATATATTTCTTTTAATATTTTCTATAATTAATTAATGCATTTCCTTTTTTTAAATTTATATAACCTTAAAGAAAATGATTTTAAAATTTAATTATACATTAATAAATACACACACATATATATATTATATTTTAACCCCTAATTAGCTCTTGAAAATTATTTCATTGAATTCGAATCCAAATTCCATTTACAATCTACTTATATATACATAAACAAATACATATTTTATTTTGTTTTGAAAAGATAAATTTTGCCAATTTGAAATAATTATAAAAGAAGACCATTAAACTAATATTGTCAAATTTCAATAATTATATCAGGAGATTATCAACTACATATTTATCCAGATATTCTTAATTATCAAGATTTTATTGATTCAACTTATACATCAGTGTTTTTCAATAGTTAAAATCTATTAATTACCAATTATTAGATGCCCGAAAATTTGGGTTATTACATTTATACCGATTATTTTTCATTTCATAGTTATGTCTATTGAAGTTAGCAATTCTAATCTAACCTTGCATTGGACACACGATTACTTACCTACCCATTTCCGAGGTACAAAATAATGACGAAGCCTTGTCAACCACCCATTACTTCCATATCCATTTGCCACTTAATACTTCTAAATATGAAGCGGGCTTCTACTATCACCACATAATGCTTTTAAAAGAGAAATATGCAGACTTTGCAATTTAAGACCTCAATCGAGGTAGACTCCGTCGTTTAAGACCTATTCCTAAGGACTTCTAGCATTTTCGTTGGTTATTGTTCCTAACTACAGAGACCTTTGACCACTATATATGGTCTTATAATTTATAATAGCCATACCACTGGCGCATCTATCATTATTAAAGTCTTAGCAATGTGAGAGACTATACCCAAGCCACTTAATACCTTATTAATGAGGACTAGCGAGCCTCTCACCATTTAACACCTATTTACGGTTATGCCTTTGTCGTTTAGTACCTAACCCTAGGGTGACTCTTCGCTAGTACTATCTAGCTGACATTGCTTGAAAATCTCATTGGGCTACTAAGTACTTCTTTTATAGGAAAGAAGCGGACCATATAGCCGCTTAATACCTCAAACCTGAAGCAAACCTTATAGCTACTTAATACCTCAAACTTGAAGCGAACCTCTCCCGAGATATCTAGTATCACTCTTATAAATACAGAATCTCATTAGATTACTTCTTTCGGTAGGGAGGTGGGCCCTAAGATAGCAACTTAGTACCTCAACATTGAAGTAAACCTTTTTAGAGATATCCCTCACCACTTTCTAATTCCAGATTTGGACCATTTAATACTTTTCAAGTACAAAAGTATGTCTAATCTCTTATGCCACATGGGTCCTATGATTATATCTCATATTAGTAGTAAGTGCACATGACTATTGACAGCCTCAAAGTGAAGGTAAGTCTTCCATCGAGTGACTCTACTGACCTCTCATCACTAACCTACTAATTCCAATCAACCATCCTAAGTCTTTGCATATATTATCTTAGCTTTACATCAGACTAAGCTTACTAATTCCTTTTTTATTTATGGCAATAAGATTTACCTTAAAATTATCTACCCATACATCCCCTTTTAATGCTCATAAATGTCGGTTTGTCCATAAAATCCTAACAGACATTTCCTAATACATTTATATATGATTACAGATTTCAAATTAGAAACTTTTTTATATCTATTTTGTTTTTATCAGTCTCATTAATCTATTTGTCCCTATTAGATGTAACCCTTAATTTAATACTATCCATTATTTCTCATTAATTGCCTATTAATTTAGGTTACAATCTTTTATTTTCTATTAGTGAATTAATAGGAATCACTAACTAATTCCCAAAAATATGAATTACTACCGTTTCTAATTCTAAATATTCGCTTGCCTAAATATAATAATAAGTAACGAACATTATGCATAAATAATGCACGAATAAACGCTGTTCTTCTTTATTAATGCAATAGATACGTATATAATGCCTAATAAAACTACCTATCATGACCAAATATTTTCAAGTCATAAATATGTAGCTAGAATATCCTTTCCATATTTAGTTTGCTGAAATTAAATTCCTTAGAAAGATTTTCCGCTATAATTTCCATAAAGAGGGAATTAGGGAAAAGGACAAACTTTGAAGAAAAAAATTAGGTTGAAGGACACCAAGTATCATTTTTAGGCTGAGGGACAAATGCTAGTTATAATTAACATTATATTCAACTTTTACACTATACAAAATGCTAGTTATATCCAACATTATATTCAGTTTTACACTATACAAAATGCAAATTATAACTAGCACTGTCCTTTAGTCTAAAAAACAAACTTGTTGTCCTTCAGCCTAAATTTTTCTCTAAGTTTGTCCTTGTCCCTATTTTCCCGTTCCATAAATTGGTTTAACACAAAAAGAAAAGATTGACTCTGTTTGAAATTATAAGGAATGGATAATTTCTTATTCCTTGTTAAATAAAACGACGCCCTTCTGAATGAAAAGTGGGGAAAAAAATAAAAAAATTATAAAATCAAACGAATGTTCCTCTCACAAATTAAACTATGAAAAACTTATAACATAGCACAAATTAAGCAGTAATCCAAAAATTCTATTCTGCACCAAGTATAGATTTGGAACAAAAATATACAACATTCAAATTTTAAAATCTTTGGGACCGATTTCCAATCTAAGTGTAAACATATTTCAAATTAGAGAATATTTAGGAAATAGTTTTTTACACTAATTTAAGCCTGCAATTACAAATAAAATTGATTTAGGCATAAAAATCAAATGTATGCTAACGAAATACATTTGAACTCATAAAAAAATATAAAATTTCTCACTAACCTTTTAAAAACGATCCAAATCTCCAGATCTAAAGTAGAACCTTTTGATTCATCTCCAAATCCTTTTTAAATCAAGAAAAATGGATGTAAGGAGTATATACATATATCAGAATTATAGATCTGAGAAGAGATATGGTTGGGAGAGAAAATAGTTACAAATATATAAATTACCTCAAATACGCCTATAGTTGATTCTTTTCCCTTTTCCTTTGTATTAGATTTTTATTCTTCTCTAATTTGTATGAATATGGATATAAATATCTTATTTTTATAGTTTAGAAAGAAAGTGGAGAAGAAGAAATGACAGAGCTTTATTGCTCTATTCAGAAAAATATGAGAAGAGAAGGAAGGGTTAGGTCTGTATTTATAGACTCTAGAATCAACCAGAACCATTAGATCAAAATATAATAGTTCATGATCATTGGACCAGGGAAAACCCTAGCCGCTGCCTTATTGGTCAACCGCCTCCTTTATGGGGGTCGACCGCCCCATACTAAGCGGGTCGACAAGTGGAACCCATTCAATTAATTAAAAATGTTATTTTCTAAAATGAATTAATTCCAGTTTCGAATTCATTTTTTCTCCGTAACTTCTTCATTTAGACTCTAATCGCAAAACTCCAAATATAAAAGTTTCTCAGGATTTTGCCACAAATACAATGGTGCCAAATTCATGGTCAAATTCCATTGTTTTCACAAATTCTATTTTTGGAGTCTAATTATTTAATTGACTAATTAGATAAATAACGCCAAATTAAAGGTTGTTACACTCAACTAACAAGCTTCCTTTCATAATAGTGAGCTAACACTATCAAGGCGCTATAATGTCACACAGCGCAGTAAACAATAATAAGTCCAAAATATAAATATGAGAAAGCTTCACCTTTTGTTAGTCCACCTGCACAGCTCCAGGTGTTGTTTGCACCTTTTAGTCTACTCATCTAAGAGTACTCGAGATAATAAGAAGAAAAGCATCAAACCTTAAGTTAGACAACCATTTGGTGTAAGCGATAAATATTCTCAGAACACCACAAAATTCGGTATAGTATATGGAACAGAGGGTATGGAGAATCATACCTGACATGTCCCTGTATCCATAGAGTTAACACATAATATTGGATATATAATACTCTATAACATAGTAGTCATGGGTGTACTATACATCAAAGCACTAAGGATGTCTGGATATCGAAATTAGTAATATATACATCATGTGACATCCCTAAGGTGATAGAAACAATCAAACAAACATGGAACCCATCACATTCACTCAGCCAGTGCGTTGGACATATAATATTCGTATGACCAACTCCATAGAACCAAGGACTACTTAACATCCCAATTTCTCGGTACTTGAATCCATGCCACTCGGTAGGCTAGCAACTAGACTACGTTCATCATAGACGTCCCTAGGTACTCAGATCAAAACATCATGTGATCCAGGGATTCCACCATAACACAAGTGAGTGTCCTCATATACCTCTGCTTTACGAGTACACATCAAAACCGATGAATAACAACGAACCCTTTGCATATGTCATTCATAGCAGAGCTTATCTTCGAACTGTCCATATAACTCTTTGAAGTCGTCATGATTGGGAACTACTCCAGACAACAATCATAAGTCATAGAATGCCATCATGCGTCTCATAACCTCCCTTCGACAATCCCCTCATTCCAACTCATCGTCGCCTACTTTTCATCTCAAAGTACAACTATCTATCGTCGAAGCCATCACTTCCCATCATAGAATCATTATTGTCGAGTCACAAAGTCATCACGTCGAAGCATCATTCTCGATTCCAAAACTACTTGTCAAAGAGCTATAGCATCAAATCAAATGTCAAATGAATGAATGAATGAACCATTACACCATGCTTTTCAAAGCCCTCTATCGTCCACGTCCAATTGGCCAAATTGGCCATCATCAATAGTGGTAGGTATCAGCCACTCCAAAGTAGTCGATAACGACCACTTTGGCGTGTACATAACCAAAAATGGTCAAGTACAAACCAAATGAAAACATCCAGCATCTATCTCGAATTTTGAAGCACATAACCAAGTCCACCGTCCTTCATCTTTAGATCAGTCGGCATGCACCAATGCTTCTCCATATATTTATCCCATCCATTCAAAATTATCATCATTTGTTCGCTCAACCATTATGCACTAAACTCTATCACATCATTAGAGTTTCCATATTGTGAATATTCAATCAATATACACTAAACTCTATCTAGTGGGATTTTCCTAATCCTATGTGGGCTTGGAATAGAGTTTTCAATCAACTAACAAATAAGCAGATGTGCAACCAACAAGTAGATAAATGTCCATAATAGCTTACATATATCCATAATAACACAATAAAATACATCCAAACAACTAATCTGGGATAATATGGGATTAATGTCAAAGTAGCCTATATCTATCAATATCGTTAAAATAGTGCATCCATGTGAAAAATATAATAATTAATTCAAAATCATTTTAAGATACTTTTAATTCTTTTTATATTCTAAATATTTTAGAAATCACATTTTAAAGTTAGAAAATATTTCAAAACATTGTTTTAATACTATACAAACAATCATAGTATGGTGAGAGACAATATCCCTCACCTTAACCAAATCTTTCCAAACCAACGACAAGCTTTAGTGTTCTCCATCATGAGTGGAAAGCATGAAACGGCGTCCAAAATGGACCTTATATGTAAAAGATATGCAAAATATAAGAAGCAGGATTATTTAAACAATTTTAATTAACTTATTAGAAATTAATTTAAACTAATTACCTAGATTAGTGTTAACCCTTCTTCCCCAAATGCTTGTTCACCCGTACGTATCCAGATATAAGAAAAACCTACTTGTTCCATAGTCGCTCTCCTCAATTTCTCAACTGTTACTTGACAATTTCACGAACCATCGATTCCATCATGCCATGCTACGCGAGCTCATTGCCACGGACCCAATGAGATAAGGCTCGGTAGCCTTCCGTGATGCGCAACTTGGGCACATCTATGCCAAACACGAGTGTCACATTATTCTAAGGCGAGTTGGAGCTTCGATGATCGATGTGGCAAGGTGCCAAATGCCAAAAGAAGTTCATTTATGCCCTCCGTTTCACCTATTATCGCTTGTAGCTCCAGCAACCCAAAACCCTAATCATGGCCAAGAATGCGGATCTTGACCAAACGCTGCCATCTCAAATTCCACCACGGTCATCACAAAGATCTCTTCGGTACTGATTTAGTGAAACTGGTTTCATATTTTTCGTTGAGCGGATTGGTGAAAATTAATTTTTGAAGTGAAAAAAAAATGACCATTATTCTTAGCTTCAAGAATGAAAAAGTAATCGTGGGTTGTGAGAGAGAGTATGGATAAGGGTTTGGTGATTGTTATATTATTACTTTTATTTGAATTATCAAATACTCATTCGTGCATTTCGAGCTCGCAAGATCAAACGGTGCATCCAATCACCACGAAACTAATCTACATGATTCTCCTCATTTTTTGATCCCGATGGTATAAATTCTATCGCTATCCTAGATAGAGTCCTGTAATGATAATTTAGTGCTTTTCGAGACCGTTACGACCATCAGATCGTCCAAACTTCAAATATAATGATCCTTACACTCATTCTAATTTGCAATGTTGATGTAAACTCAACAGAAGTGGTCTCGAGTCTTGATTCATTCGTATATGAAAAATCATATTTTTAGGGCCGTTAATTAATTAACATTTCAATGTTTAAATCAATTATTTAAATATCTTACCGGTAAAAATACGCGTCATTACAAAGACTGCTTAGAAGACAAAGGACATGATTAAAGATACTTATCCTTCACTATTTTGAGCGTATGTTCTATATGTGTTGTATATAGACTTTCTACTGGTCAAACAAGCTAGTATTATTGTTATATGATGTTATAGATGTTTGTGTGTTTGATATGCTTAGTATACAGTCCTTAATTAATTTTGAGGATGAAATTCTTTAAGGAGGGAGCCTGTAACACCTCTAATTTTAATTAATATTATTTAGAAGGTTTAACTAGATAAATTCAATAGAATAATATGATGTGTACTGTGATAAGGAATTGGGATTTGATAATCAACATGGTCGAGCCATAATTAACTAACTAATTGGTTAATAAGGTTGTTTTGTGCCTCAAGCATAATAGATAATGAGAAGGGTAATTTAGGAATAAAAAAACCGTTCATACCTTAAACCCTCACTCTCCTCTATCATTCTCACTTTCACAAAATATATGCAATCAAAAGAATATAAGGAGTCCGGTCATTGGTAAGGGGGAAATCGTGCAAAATCTAAAGGACATTCAAGAGCAAATTTAGAAAAACAAAAGCACTCAAGGTGAATAATAATGAAACCGTCTCGCTTTTGCTTGTTTGATTTCGAATCTTATGGGTCTTTGATTTGTTTATCTTAATATGACATGCCATGTTGATGTTATCATTTTTTGGATAGAATAATGATTTATTAGAATTTTATGGAATTATTTAAATGGGTTTCAAGGGCAAAACCTAAGATTTTGATCTCCAAACAAATTAATTTTTGAATATGTCAAGTAAAATATTATTTTGGAAACGAGATTTTAATTTCATAATTTTTCAAATTTAAGAGAATATTTTAGAAATTTCTTAAGGAGGAAATTGAGTTATTTACGGGTTTTAATTATTTAAAATAATTAAATTCGGAGTTTATCTCTAAAAAATTTATATGATGAAGAATGTATTATTTTCGAATTATTACGAATTTTTGGGATTTTTACCAAGTGATTTCAATTTATTATGAAATTATTATGCTAGATAAGCATTTAAATGGATAATTAATTAAGAATATTAATTAATTGTTTTAAATTATGGTTTGGACTTGAAATTATTAGTGTGATGGGCTTCTATAAAGATTTGGGTAAAGAAATTTTATTATCCAATAGGAATTTGACAGAGTGTAAGATTTGGTCAAAATGTTTATTTTAATAGAAATAAACCAGTTTGCATGTTAATTACAATGATGTGATGTCGCATATACCCTCTTCGAGCCTAAAGGAATGTTTCCTCTATGAACATTGACGTTGATATTGAGGTAAGCATATGATGATTGCTTCGGTAGCTATGGAATGAGTCCATTAGTGTCGATGTTGATAATGTCGGTAACCTATAATTCGCAGCAACGTGTCCTCGTGATTCGTCTAAGAATTTTAAAAGTTTATTGTCGACGTTGACGACATCGCATGTCTTCATCATTGTTTCAAATGATGTTGCATATAAATGTTTTAAATGCTTTTGAAGTCGTCTATATAAAATTGCGGTGACGCTGCATGTCATCTCTTTGACTTTGTATATACGAAGTACCATAGTAGTCGAAGTGAGACTTGTAAACTATTTTGTAAAAAATACAGAGCCTTGTCGACACTCTTTCTTTTAAGGTCGGAGAGGCTTACTTTTATACAAACTAAAAATGTTTTAAAGGCGCGAAGAGGCCTATGTTTCAGACGATCAATGACCCAATATCTTCGGCAATTGGTCATATAATTTATAAAGGTTTTAAGTTTTTAGTCTTCAACCATGATAGAGGTCGATAAAAGTTTTAATGCAGCTTGTTTTCAAAAGATAAAACCATCCTTAATTATTTCGGTGATACACCCTATAAGGATGAGGAACGAAATCCTCATACCCTCACCGTAAACATCTATTGTACTATGAAATGGCATAAAACTTTAGTAACATAAAGAGCTATATATTTCCTTGTATTAAATATGGATTAAAGGGGTTAATCATATATCATTATGAGAATGTTTTCAAGGGACTTAATAATGGAAAAGCCCAAATTTTTAGCTAAATTTACCAAAGGGAATATTACTTAAGATTAAGTAATCATGAGACATGAAAGATTATTTATTGAACAAAATTAAATGATGAATGTTATATGTTCATGTGTTTATTTGATCAGTTACTATGCATGTTGTTATTATCATACTAACATTGTTTATGACCCGTAATTAAATTTTGGGGTTTTAAGGGGTAGAATAACTAGCTAGGTTGATCTAGCAGTGAGTATAAACAAAAATTAGCTTTTGAGTGAGTAGAAATGCATCCAGGAGATCAAGTAGATCAGAAGTATAGGATGCCCAGAACTGATCAAAAAATTATTGATTTAGATGGGTTATTGGATTGGTCCAATAGGTTCATAGTCGTCCCACAAAATCTATGTTATGAGAAATGTTATTGGAAGGGTCCGATAGGTTCCTAGTGGTCCCATGAAAACAATGTCCGGATGATGTTATTGGTAGAAATCAACTGGTTCATAGTAATCCCATGAAAACTATAATTTGAGAGATGTTATTGGAGAATCCAATAGGTTCGTAGTAAGCCCATGAAAACTACGATTAAAAGGTTATTGGTATAAACCAATAGGTTCTTAGTAATCCCATGAATACTATGAAGTTGGACAGATTGTCCCTAAGAATTGAGATAAGTTATTACTCAGCCCATAAAAACTAATAGGTTTTGAAATGCCCCAAACCCCTTAATATACCCAAAAGGAAACACTAAAAGGCATGGTGCGTTGTAGGTATAACTAAAGCTAACAAAGACTAAGATTCACAAGATAAAAATACATAAAAACAGCAGAAACTTAAAATATTAACTTAATTAAAACAAAACTTCATAATGGCTTCATAAGTAAGTCAAATACTACATACATGACTAAAAATCCAATATATCTCATGAAACAAAAACTCATAGTCTCAAAAATCAGAGTACATAATATCCCTCATAATAAGCTAGTACATAGAAAGAACAAAAGATGAAAGAAAAGAAATACATGGTAGCAAACTCCTCCAAGAAATTTCCAAGCAATTGCAATCTACTGTCCTCTCCCTTGATTACCTAAGCGAGGGGAAAGGGGGAAAATAGAGGAGTGGGTCAGACTAAAAGTTTGGTGAATGATAGTAATTACTAGAGTCTTTAAGCAAATTAAAAGTAATAGAGTCTACAATAATCCTAGTATATAAAGAGGAAACAAAGGAAATAGGAAAGAGGTAACTGGAAATATATACGATTAACAATAAGATAGGTTAACTTTGATTACTCGCACTTGTTCTTGATAGCTGCTTTGATTAGGCTGAATTCCTAATCCTATAATTTAGCTACCCTTCGATCGTCCTGCTACTCCATAGACCTTACTGCGGACCAGAGACTAGATAACTCCCTACACAGCAGCCAATGGTATCTGCGAAAGATGCACAAAGAAACCACTGTGGATCCAGATGGCACATAGCTCCCTACACAGAAGGCAATGGTGTCTATGAAAGACACACTTACTAAATGCTTGGAATTCACAGTGATTACTGAGCACCAGAATGGAATTTGCACGCGTAACTTCCACTATGCACATGCTACATTTTGCTCCACCTATTGGGATATTACCTTAAACTCCAGCGTAAGTGTGCCCCTCGTCTCACTTAAGGCTAATGTGAGACCGCCGTTTGTCCATAGAAAATATGGAAAATGCTGTTGGTACTAGCCCGTCATCCAAACAATATCTAGTTGCACCCCTTATCCAAATCCCCTGTGATCTGGACTTCTAATTGACCAATTACTACCATTTTTAGCATAAGCGTGCCCTCGTCTCTCTTCAGGCTAATGTGTGTCCACCATTTTGTCTAATAGGGAATGCTATTTGGTACAGGTCAAATTTTCATCTTTGCTTATTAACTTATATAAATTATATAAATAAGCCTTTACACTTTTCTCTACTATTTGTGCTTATTAATTTATCCTAAGTCTTAAAATAAACCTTATTCTATTCTTTTTCTTATTATAACGTATGTTATAATCATGTCTTTTACTTAACCCAAGGTCTAAGTGTGTAAATAACCCTCTTTCATCTTTTACTTTTTTTAGTTATAATTCTAAGTTATAACTAGGCCAATCTTTTTAATTCAGTCTAATTAATGTCATAATTAGGCATAATTTCAGTCCAATTAGGCATAATTTCATTTAATTCCATTTATATTACAGACTTTGTAATTTACATCATATCTTCCATTATTTCAGTTTTCTTACAGTATAATCCATATTTTGCGTTAATCCTATTCTAATCCTTACGTGAAGAAGAAGGAGAAATGAAAGAAAACTAAAAATAGAAGAAAATCCAAAGCGTAGAAAGAAGATGTAAATAACGTATAAATAACAGTAAATAAGCTAAAATACTGTAAATAAAAGGAAAAACTATAATTAACAGAAATAAACTGAAATTACTAAAAAAATAGCTGAAAGGAAATAGACTGAAAATAATCTTAAAAACTGTAAATAAACTACTGAAAAGGCTATTCCAAACATCGTAGTAAAACTACAACTATTGGAAACCCTATTATTTTAAATTACTTATAGAAATCTAAAATAATTACAATCACTCATCTCTGGTCTTAAGCTCTTCCTTTGGTCTTCCCGGATCTACTTGGAGTTGTAAAATAATTTAATTTATAATGATTTTCTTCTTGGAAGAATAATTCTTTTTAGGGTCCTTCCTAGAAAGGTGAACCCAATTAGAGAAAACCTAGAATAAGAAAAGGTGTTAGGTCTTAGGGTTTATTTATAGGGGTAGAAATGGATCTTGAGGATTGAATGGGATGCAACCACGTCATAGGCTGAATAGGAGCCATCGGATGCAAGAATGGAAGGTCCAGATCGAGGTAAAGAATGTAAAACACGTTATTAAGTCGGAAAATTCGCTCAGGAATGTTCGTTCATAATTAAGGGAGGCGGGTCGACCGGGCGGTCGACCGCCTAGTGCCCAGGTTGACCTGCCTTATATATGTGTATGTGTGTGTTTGTGGGTTTATATATATATATATTCATTTCTTCCATTTCTGCTTATTTTACATCTTGGTCGTATTAGCTCGGTTTCTGACATTCTATATATGGAAATTGACTAGAAAATACCATGAACACAGTGGTGCAATTCTTGTAGCTCAATTCTGATGATTTTACAAATTTATGTTATTATTTAATTTAACGAATTAATTATTATGGTTAAATTTCAGGTTGTTACAGGATTTAGCGATCCTATAAAAACTATAACGTTGGACAGATTGTACCAAATAATTGAGACAAATTATTAGTCTGCTCATGAAAACTAATGGGTTAGTGACCTTATAAAAATTATAAATTTGGATAGAATGTCAGACAAATTTGGATGGGTAATCCAAGGTATATTGAATTCTTGCATATAATCGTATATTTTTATGTTTTAATCATTGTGGATGCAGGAGCACAGTATATAGTTAATATATTTTGGTTAAAGTACTAGTAGGGGAAAAACCCATTTCGCTTAGCAGCGTGGTCTCACTAGATATCTATTTGATTCAATAGGTTATTATTCACACCTGACTGTTTGTCTGACCTGAATTTTTTTTTTCCTTCAAACTCTCATGTATTCATTTAAGTAGTTCGAGAGTAAGGATTTTAGGTCTCTATTAGGCCAATAAGCTTTCGAAGCTGTGCAGGAGGCATTCTAGCTGATTAAGAGTTTTTATCTGATCTGTTGTGTAACAACCCGCATATTTTACGATTTTATATTTAAATATTTTATTTAAATATAGCATCGTTAGTTGGAATAAATTCCAAAATGTGACTTGTTGTAAACAGTCGAATTTGGACTCAAGACCGCGTCCATTAATTTTAAAACAATGTTTACAACTTGTTTGAGTATAAACTTCGATATGTTTGGAGTTGATTAGGATTTTGATATTTTGTTTGGGCTTTGGGTTGTGTTCTAGCCCACTAACCCAACAAGAGAACCCAAATTCTTCTACCTAATAACCCCCACTCCACTCCTCTTCATTAATTCGCTCATCCACTCATAATTTCCTAACACTCAAGCTAAATGAAGATGGAGAAAGAGAGGAGATTAGAAATTCCTAAGCCCTAGTTTTCTTAGGGAATTCAAGTTCTAGTTCTAAAATCAGAGAGAAACTAAGATAAGCATCCTCTTTATCTTCTCCATCTCAATCCCTCTTCAATTTTCAGAATTCTCTATAACCTAACTTAGAAAATTCATTTCATTTGATAATAATTGAAGATACTTAAGGTGTTGTTGAATAGAAATCAATCTTAGCTTGTTTTAGAGCTTCTCATTTCTATATTTAGGTTTAAAGGTGAGCTCTTGAACTCACATCTATGTCTATAGCTTTCATTGTAGTTAGGTATGAATTCCTAACATCTATTTCATGTTCATTAGCTTTTGATTTGAATTGATTTGGTGAATTTTTCAATTTTGGTATTTTGAAGTCAAAATCTTTAAAGATCCTATCTTGGATGTTTGGACATGTTATTTGGGTTGTATCGAAGAGCCCTATAAGGCTGGGTTGTCGCTTGGCAAAATTCTCTAGCCTCCTTCGCTCGTCCGATCGCTTTTGAACCGATTTGGCCATCAATGGTCTAGGCAAACTATTGCCCAGTACAGGCAACCAGACGTCTGGTTAGGGCACCAGAAGAAAAAAAAATATACGGCAGAAAAGGAGAAAAAAGGGTAGAGCCTAGGACCAGATGTCTGGGAGACTTCTGAAATTAAAAAGAAGATAGGGAAAAGAAAAATAAATTTCCCGAGCCCTAGGTCAGATGTCTGGCCAATCCAACCAAACGTCTGGTCCTATGCAATTTTGCCTATTTTTGTTGTTTTTGAGTGGATTTCCAATTTCCATCGATTTTTGTTGCTCCAGTTAGTTATTGTCAATTATTATCGACATTGATGACTTCTTTTATGGATTTTGGAAATATCTATTTGATTGGATTTGATATCGATTTTTATGGTTTGAATTCACGTTGTCGAATGTGGATTTTTGGTGAAAGATTGTTTTTACAATCATTTCTGTGATTTGTCACTTTTAAACAGAAAGGTTTCTATACTATCAGTAAATACACAAACTCTTTCACAAAAAATGATTTCAACATTACTTTTAATACAAAGCTCATTTTTAAAACCGTTTTCTAATCTATTAGTATATACAAACCTTTATCTCATTCGTATGAGAAATCTAATTAAACGACTAAGCAAAACAAGTGGTATGAAATGCTTGCGTTTACTTCGTCGGTTAATTCTTGGACTCGTTCGATTGAAATCTTGTGACAATTTTCGAGTGGAAATCTACAATTTGTTCATAAATATTTAAGTTAAGCAAGTGGTTATGGGACATAAAGCTAAACTCGTCTATTTACTAGCTTAGTGTAATTTACACTTCTTATTGATCAATGATGATCGTTTTATGGTTTAGACTAGCGATGTGTGATGTCTGTTTGTCCGCGTGGGGGACTATACCCCGTTTTGTAGAGCTTCGTCTCATTTTTATGGGCTAATGACCCATGGTATTTTAACCGTTTTATGGAATTTGGTTCATAGGGCGTATCGCTGTACTACGTCGTTGTTCCAGCTTATTTGAGTTTCAGGTTCATCGGGCATATCGATGTACTACGTCATTGCTCCGGCTTATTTGAGTTTTAGGTTCATTGGGTGTACCATTGTACTACGTCGTTGTTCTGGGTTATTTGAGTTTTAGGTTCATCGGGCGTATCGGTGTACTATGTCTTTGTTCCGGCATATTCGAGTTTCAGTTTCCCGATCGTATCGTTGTTCAACGTCGTTGCACCGGCTCTATGGGTTAGCGACCCATAGGTTAGCATCTCGTTTGTGATACACGTGTTGGTGAATTTTCATGCTCCCATTTGTGATAGGCCTCCACCTTTGTGTTTTTTCGATTTCTAAATATTGATTTCAGTAATTCGTGTTTCACCAATTTTTGATATTTTCATTGATATGTTTTGTCAATATTTGAGGTTGGTGAATAAGCTAAATAATATGATATTCTTTTTGGTGTTTTGAGAAGAATTGAGATATTGTATGATTTTCATTGTTATCATATATTTCTGTTATATCTCTTATCTTATCTCATTTTATATGATATTTATAGCTAGACTGATCCGTTTATTATTTTTCTACTTAAATAATACTCGGGTCAGACCGGGGTGTCTCAGATGCTTCCACTTGACTTCTTAGCAGGGACTAGCTTCTGACTTTTGGTAACTACTTTAGCTCAGTAGTTTTAGTTTTTATACATTCGATATAGAGACTCCTTGATGTAAATATATTCTTTTGTCTAGCACTTGTATCTATTCTTTTATGATGTAGTGGATCTTGTATGACCACAATTTTGATGTTCAATTCTATGTATTATATTCATATATGTTTCTGCCTTAGTGATATGAATATCTGTGACTGATTTGTGTTATGCTTATTTTATATTTGTTTCCAAAGGCCTCATAGCCACTGTGTAGTAGCTTTGAGTTTGTATTAGATATGTCAGATTTCCTCTTGAAATAAAGTGTATGTCATACCATCTGACATATCGGTACTCGCACAATGCCAATACACAAATGGTTGCTCCTCAACAGCCTTGTTCTTCATATTAATTGATGGCATTACCCAGTAATATCCTTGGTTAGTGTGAGTATAGAGGTGGGGCGTCATAGCTTGGTACCAAAGCCAAACTTTGGAACAATGTAGGATAATCTGACAAGGATCATTGTCCTATGTTTTTCTTAGGAATCGTGCCTTAGGATTTAATTCATGTCTGGACACATTCAATCCTATTTTCTTTTATGATGCCTTATTTTATCAATCAAGTTTGTAACCGTTTTCCTCTTCTTTCTTTCTTAATGAAGAGAATTGGTTAGACCTGGCCATCCCAGCATCAGTCCATCCATTACTACTCCTTAGGATGGTGTATTCGTGTTTTCCCAACAGCTTTTGGATCTTTTAAAAAATGCCCAAGCTTTCAGAACAAATCCTGAGCCTACTCATCTAAATCTGGGTTTTCACCTTGTGCGGTGATTATACCAATTTGGGTGGAAGGCCATTCAACGGTTCCGAAAGCGTTATAGAAGTCCAAGCTTGGCTTAGAACATGCGATCGCATCTTTTCTCGCATGAACCTTATGGGTTTACATCGAGTCCAAGTGGCTTCTAGCATGCTCTAGGAAAGAGCATTAAATTGGTGTGAGCATTTACTTTCGAAAATTGTTAAAGCAGATCTTACTTGGGAGCAATTCTGGAAAAGGTTCGAGTTAAAGTTGGTGCCGAAAGCTGAAAAAGTAACTTTATCCCGACGCTTTATTGACCTTGTTCAAGGTGAATCTTTTGTGACAGGGTATGTCGCATCTTTTGAATCCCTCTCTAAATATGGGGTCGAGTAATATTAATAATCCATTGAAGAAAATCAGAGGTTTATTTATGGGTTGAATAAGAACCTCAAAATGCCTTTACTTCTAAAACTAGAAGTGTCTTTCAATCAGCTTGTAGATATCGCTCTACGACTTGAAGAAGCCGATAAAGAAAGTGATGTTGAAGTTGTGGGTACCAAGAATAACTTCAACAACAACAAGAAGAAGAGACAATTCAGCAGTAAGTTGAAAGGCCCAAATCCCAACAAGAAAGGGAAGCAAGCAACTTCGGTAGCAAAGACTCCTACCCCCAACAATGGAGGATGCTACAATTGTACTTCTAAGGACCATTATGTAAATAGGTGTCTAAGGCCTATTTCTTGTCGCTATTGCAAAAGTTAGGACATCATATATCTTCATGTCCCATACTTCAAAGTAAGAAAGAGGGAAAGTTGAATATTATGCAATCCCCTAGTAACACTTCTCTTGGTCAAGGTATTTCTCATTTTGTCCTTGACGGCATTAATTTGTTTCCTGATTATCCTATTTGAATTCTTTTGATACGAGTGTATCTCATTCTTTTATATCAAAAGAACTTGTTGATACTTTTTCTATAAATATTTTGGGCTTGATGACTTCACTGAGAATTGCTAATCCGGTTGGTGGATCCACAACACTCAGTTTACTTTGTAAAAATGTTGAGATTATTTTATGTGGTTATGCTTTCTGAGTTGATTTGCACATTATGCGCTACTTAAGTTTCAGAATTGATTTTGGGAAAGGATTAGCTTAATCGTTATTAAGCCCATATCCTATATCGCGAGAGGACTATCCATCTTCGACATGCTTAATCTTTTAAGCAGATTTCTATTGTTCTTAAAGATTTAGATTCCAATTCGGTGGCATCATTTTATTCTTTAAATCCACATGATGAGGAACATGTCATTTCCCTCATTTAAGTAATTCATGAATTTCCTGACATCTTTGAGCCTGTCTTAGGATTATCACCTAAGCGATCTATTGAATGGTGCTAAGGTCATTTCAGTTCGACTTTGCCACCAGTTTTCATTAGCTATGAGTTGCGGATGATAGCTTTCTACTAACTGCATTCCGCACTCATTATGATTCTTATGAATGGCTTGTTATGCCATTTGGTTTGACGAACCATCCAGCTTATTTCATCCATCTTATGAATCGAGTATTCTAAAAGTATCTCGATGACTCCATCCTTGTAGTCATTGATTATGGGTGAAAACAATAATTTAAAATTGCAAATCTTTCTAATAAGATATATTTATAATTAGAATTTTGAATGTCTTAGCTTTTCGGGAAAGAGGATCATGAAATAAATGATTTAGCACAGAAGCTACTTTTTAGAAATTAAAAGAACTCCTTTCTGATGCTTTCATTCTTGTGATTCCCGAAGGAAACCAAGACTTTACTGTTTGTACTGATGCTAGTCGTATTGGTTTGGGTGTCATTCTAATGTAAAAGAGAACATGTTATCACTTATGCTTCTAGATAATTAAAGCTTGCTGAAACTAGATATGCTACTCATGATCTAGAGCTCGCAGCCATTGTTTTCGCTTTTAGAATTTGGCATCATTATCTTTTGCGAGAGAAATTTGTTCTCTACACTGATGATAAATCTTTGGAGTATTTGTTCTCTCAAAAGGAACTTAATTTGCATCAACAATGTTGTCTCAAATTCCTTACATCTTATGATCTTGATATTCTCTATACTCCTGGAAAAGGGAAATCTTGTTGCCGATGCCTTTAGTCGTAAGTAATAAGCAGTTGTTTCCATGATGATATCCGAATGGAATGATCTAGAGACTTTTTCCACCTGTAAGATTCGAGATTGTGAATTCGATTCATATTCATCTCTTGTTTTATGTAGCCTTGAGGCTTATCCTTCTCTTTTAGACAGCATCCTTGAAGCTCAAAAGCACTATCCTGAATTGGCTCATCTTAGCCAAAGTTGTAGGGATAAAAATAAGATTGATGGTTTGAAAGACTTTGATATTGATGCTCGTCAAAACTGGAATTTATAGACCCAATGTCACATTCAGTGTGGAGGCATTCGAAAATTTGATAGACTTATTGTGCCAAATATTAGTGATCTTCATAAAGATATTTTAGAAGATTCTCATCTTTCTAATTTTACCATTCATCTCGATAGTAGTAAAATGTACATGGACATGAAACGACATTATTATTGGAATGGAATGAAATATGATATTGCTAACTTTACTAAGTGTTGCATGACTTACCAACTCGTAAAAGCCGAGCATCAAAGTCCCGGTGGGTTATTGCTACCTTCAGACATTTCCGGTTGGAAGTGGGATCAAATTTCCATGGACTTTATTGTCGGTCTTCTCCGTTCTCATTCGGGTCATGTTAGTTTATGGGTGATTATAGATGGACTTACAAAATCTTCCCATTTTCTTCCTGTACGGTCCAACCGAACCGTACCTTTTTTGGCTAAACTCTATGTTAAAGAAATTGTTAAATTGCACGGAGTTCCTACTTCTATTGTTAGAAATCATGATCCATTGTTTACTAGTGGATTTCGGAAGGGTCTTCAAAAAACTTTGGGAACGAAGGTTAATTTTAGCACCGCTTATCATCCTCAGTCCGATGGACAAACAGATCATGTGAATCAAACTCTTGAAGATCTCCTTCGTGCATGTGTTCTTGATTTTGGTGGAAATTAAGAAGATCATATTTCTCTTGTTGAGTTGTCTTAAAATAATAGCTTCCAATCTAGTATTAGTATGGCACCATCCGAGGCCTCTACGGAAGGCCATGCTGATCTCTTTCGTATTGGCTTGAAACCGATGAGAAACTAGTTTTAGGTCTAGATTTTATTCGTGATTCCACAGAAAAGATTGACCTTATTCATCATAGGAAGAAAGAAGCTTAAAGTAGACAAAAATCCTATGTTGATAACCCAAGAAGGAATTTGGAATTTTCTGTGGGAGATTTGGTATTCATTTGTGTTTCACCCTATGAAGGGTGTTGTGCGTTTCAGTCGATCGAGGAAGTTAACACCTCGATATATTGGTCCATTTCCAATCACCGAACGCATTGGTTCCATGGCTTTTCGCCTTTTAGTACCGGCTCAATTTTCTGCTATTCATGACGTCTTTCACGTTTTTTACATTTCTCAACTACGAAAATGCCTTAGAGTGGTTGTTAATCTTTATTTTCTTCTTAATAATTACGAGGACGCAATTTCTTTAAGGACAGGAGTCTGTAACAACCCGCATATTACGATTTTATATTTAAATATTTTATTTAAATATAGCATCGTTAGTTGGAATAAATTCCAAAATGTGACTTGTTGTAAACAGTCGAATTTGGACTCAAGACAACTTTCATTGATTTTAAAACGACGTTTACACCTTGTTTGAGTATAAACATCGATATGTTTGGAGTTGATTAGGATTTTGGTATTTTGTTTGGGCTTTGGGTTGTGTTCTTGCCCACTAACCCAACAAGAGAACCCAAACTCTTCAACCTAATAACTCTCACTCCACACCTCTTCATTCATTCTTTCCACTCATAATTTCCTAACACTGAAGCTAAATGAAGATAGGGGAAAGAGAGGAGACTAGAAATTCCTAAGTCCCAGTTTTCTTAGGAAATTCAAGTTCTAGTTCTAAAATCAACGAGAAGCTTAGGTAAACATCCTCTTCTTCTTCTCCATCTCAGTCCCTCTTCAATTTTTAGAATTCCCTATAACCTAACTTAGGAAATTCATTTCATTTGATAATAGATTGAAGATTCTTGAGGTGTTGTTGAAGAGAAATCAATCTTAGCTTGTTTTAGAGCTTCTCATTTTTACATTTGGGTTTAAAGGTAAGTTCTTGAACTCACATCTATGTCTATAGCTTTCATTGTGGTTAAGTATAAATTCCTAATATCTATTTCATGTTCATTAGCTTTTGATTTGAATTGATTTGGTGAATTTTCCAATTTTGATATTTTAAATTCAAAATCTTTAAAGATCCTATCTTGGATGTTTGGACATGTTATTTGGGGTGTATCGAAGAGCCTATAAGGCTAGGTTGTCACTTGGCATAATTCCCTAGCCTCCGTCGCTCATTTGATCGCTTCCGAACAGATTTGGCCATCAATGGCCTAGGCAAACTGTTGCCCAGTACAGGCAACCAGATGTCTGGTTTGAGAGCCCAAACGTCAGGTTAGGGCACCAGGAGAAAAAAATATGGCAGAAAAAGAAAAAAAGGGCAGAGCCTAGGACTAGACGTCTGGTCCAAACCAACTAGACGTTTGGCAGACATCTGAAATTAAAAAGAAGATGGGGAAAAGAAAAATAAATTTCCCAAACCCCAAGTCAGAAGTCTGACCAATCCAACCAGACGTCTGGTCCTGTGCAATTTTACCTATTTGGTTGTTTTTGAGTGGATTTTCAATTTTTATCGAGTTTTGTTGCTCCGGTTAGTTGTTGCCAATTATTATCGACATTGATGTCTTCTTTTATGGATTTTGGAAATATCTATTTGATTGGATTTGATATCAATTTTTATAGTTTGAACTCACGTTGTCGAATGTGGATTTTTGGTGAAAGATTGTTTTTACAATCATTTTTGTGGTTCGTCACTTTTAAATACAAAGGTTTCTATACTATGAGTAAATACTCAAACACTTTCACAAAAAATGATTTCAACGTTACTTTTAATACAAAGCTCGTTTTTAAAACCGTTTTCTAATCTATTAGTATATACAAACCTTTATCTTATTCGTATGAGAAATCTAATTAAACGACTAAGAGAAACAAATGGTATGAAACGCTTGCGTTTACTTCGTCGGTTAATCCTTAGACTCGTTCGATTGAAATCTTGTGACAATTTTTTAGTGAAAAACTAAATTTTGTTCGTAAATATTTAAGTTAAGCTAGTGATTATGGGACATGAAGCTAAACTCATCTATTTACTAGCTTAGTGTAATTTACACTTCTTATTGATCAATGATGATCATTTTATGGTTTAGACTAGCGATGTGCGATGTCTATTTATCCGCATGAGGGACTATACCCCGTTCTATAGAGCTTCGTCTTATTTTTATGGGCTAATGGACCGTGGTATTTTAATGTTTTATGGAATTTGGTTCATCGGGCGTATCACTATACTACGTCGTTATTCCGGCTTATTTGAGTTTTAGGTTCATCGGGCGTATCGTTGTACTACGTCGTTGTTCCAGCTTATTTGAGTTTTAGGTTCATCGGGCGTATCGCTGTACTACATCGTTTTTTCGGCTTATTTGAGTTTTAGGTTCATCGGGCATATCGCTGTACTACGTCGTTGTTCCGGCATGTTTGAGTTTCAGGTTCCTCGAGCATATCGTTGTACTACGTCGTTGCACCGGCTCTATGGGTTAGCGACCCATAGGTCAGCATCTCTTTTGTGATACACGTGTTGGTGAATTTTCATGCTCCCGTTTGTGATAGGCCTCCCTCTTTGTATTTTCTTGATTTCTAAATATTGATCTCTGGAATTAGTGTTCCACCAATTTTTGAGATTTGCATTGATATGTTTTGTCAATATTTGAGGTTGGTGAATAAGCTAAAGAACATGATATTCTTTTTGGTGTTTTGAGAAGATTTGAGATATTGTATGATTTTCATTGTTATCATATATTTCTGCTATATCTCTTATCCTATCTCATTTTATATGATATTTATAGCTAGACTGATCCGTTTATCATTTTTCTTCTTAAATAACTCCGATCAGACTGAGGTGTTTCAGGTGCTTCCACTTGACTTCTTAGCACGGACTGGCTTCTGACTTTTGGCTAACTACTTTAGTTCAGTAGTTTTTGTTTTTGTATATTCGACATAGAGACTCCTTGTTATAAACATATTCTTCTGTCTAGCACTTTTACCTATTCTTTTGTGATGTAGTGGATCTTGTATAACCACTACTTTGATGTTCACTTCGATGTGTATATTCATATCTATTTCCGCCTTAGTGATATGAATATTTATGACTGATTTATGTTATGCTTATTTTATAATTGTTTCCGAAGGCCTCATGGCCACTGTGTAGTAGCTTTGAGTTTGAATTAGATATGTCAAATTTCCTCTTGAAATGAAGTGCATGTTATACCATTTGATATATCGGTACTTGCATAAAGCCATTACACAGATGGTCGCTCCTCGACAACCTTATTCTTCATACTAATTGACGGCATTACCCAGTAATGTCTTTGGCTAGTGTGAGTATAGAGATGGGGCGTCACATGCTGTGTGTTTGATTTGTTTGAAAGTACGTAACAGCAAAGTTGTAATATTACCCAGCATTTAACTCTAATCAACCAATGGGGCATCTTCATATGTCGCTCTTGGAGTATTTTTTAATAATTATAATTCTTTGAACATGGATTTATGAATGGAATTATTTAAGGAATAAGAAATATAAGTTGAGAAAGGAGAATGAAAATTTGTTATTAAAAATTTGTTATTAAACCGTGTCAAAATTTTTTCATATTTGTATATTTCTAATTATTGATATAATTAACATAGCCATATTTTATCGTCGAGAATTAATAATTATGGATGACTGCAACATCCATAGTAGTTAGTTTTGGACCTTAGAATGGGGGATATTACAAGATAATTAAACATAGTAGCATACTCATTCATTGAGAGACTGAACCAATTGGTTTTGAGGAAATCGATTAGTGATGTTTGAATAAGATTCCATAACTGATCCCAAGTGCAAGTGGGAGATTGATAGAGTTAGGATATGCCCTAGAGGCAATTATGTAATTCGTTGCATATATCTAACTCGTTGACCAATATTGTTTGAAATAAAGGTGTTTAATTTCTATTATATACTTGACATAATATGTTATATTAATTAGTTGATTTAATTAAAAGCAAAATAATAGCAAATCCATAAATGATATGTTTTGTGCTAATAGTTACAAGTAACTATGAGTAATTTATCACAATGAAAATAAATATGTCATTTTAAATATTCCTAATTAAGATGTATAGAGACTGGATATTGATATATCCATTAAGACTAGAGTACGTAACGCTATTTAAATGTTAGGTAGTGTAGTATTCAAGATTGTTGGAGACACTAAGGAATTACGTACTGATAGTTAGTGGATAACTATGAAATGACTCATTCGATAATTTCATGTTGATTAATATGGCTAAAGTCAAACAGAAAATATCGATGTAACTAATTTTCATAGTTCTCTCGACTTGAGAATACTATTGATCTTTAATGTAGAAGCTTCGTTTTAATTATAGTTAAATTGTCGTACGGCGCCCATCGAACGAATATTGTTAGGTCAAGGGAAAGCATTGGAAGTGAAACATTATTCAAGAGAGGACTCGTCTCCTCAGTTATATGAGGATAGTATTATGGTCAACAAAAGTCAACTCAAAGTTAGTCTCTAGCCAGAGCATTTCAGTTAATAATAATTGCTATTATTGAACCAAGGACTTTGTGTTTCAACTATAATGTTGAATGTGGACGATAATATTGACCACTATCAAATTCCATAAGTCCAAAGTGATATAGTTTTGTCGAAGAGAATTGATGTAAATAGTTTTCACAACCAGGTAACACTTAAATAAGTAAAATTGAATTTTACCAAAAGCTGTGTAAGTGATAGGTTCAACGAAAATGCCATAGTATGTGACATGTGAACGTTAATATTTAGATTGTTCAATATCAATCACAAAATAAATTTGCACATTTGAGTCGCACAACCGTAATGATGAATTCTTCAAAAAACTACATGATTTAATTACTTATAAGAAAATGTAAATTAATTAAACTAATTAATATTTGAAAAATATTAATTATTACTTAATTAATTTGATGTTTAGGAGTGGTTTGTAATTATTTGAATGCGTTTATAATAGTTATATCTGCACGCATTGATATACGACATCGATGTAATTTTAAACTGGTGTAAATAAAAGATAATTGCATGTAGTGATCTTTGGAAATCTTATGTTATTTAATAGCATGTAATTTTATTCATACCATGTAAAGAAATAAGAGTGGAAAGAGAAAGATAATCAAGAGAATTAATTAGAGAACTTTTTAATCGAAGAATGAGAAAGGTTTCATTCGTTCAATTAAAATATATTCACTAATTTGTTTTCAATGTACCATTCATTCTTTCTCATCATTTTTTTTAACTTTTCTGGTTTTCTCCTTCCTTTCTAATGGCTGAAAATATGAGAGCTTTCATGGCTTCAAAAATTCCTAAAATCAAATAAAAATAAAATAAATTTATGAAAAGTGGTTTATTCCTCTTGATCCTTGGCAACATCTAGCGGCTGGTTTCTGAATCTTGGAGATTGATTCATCATTCAATGTGTAATTTTGGCTACATCTAAAGGAGAGTTCATTGTTTCGAGATGTACTTCAAAGCTTTGGAATTAAGTTACGATCCTTTTTATTATAATGATTTTGATATAATGTTTTAATGAATAAAATTTGAATATCATAATTTATATGTATATAATATTGTCTCATTTGATTTGAAAATGGTTTATGTAGTTTGAAAGGTCTATTACATGAATTGTAACGACCCGAATTTTCAGTTGTTTGATTTTGAACATTTAAATGGTTTTAAATATTGATTTGGAATACAAACTGATTTTTGATTATGAAGATTTTAGTTGAAATTATCGAATAAATTTAAATTTCAAATATAGCGATTTACGCAATACGAAATAGTGAATAATTGAAATTTTAGTTGAATATGAATCGAAACGATTTCTAATGTTGGTATAAATTCTATTTGAATTAGAATTGAGTTAATAAGTTTTTTAAACTGAAATTTCAAGTGATTTCGTAAATTTTGGAAATCATCGTTTGTATCGACGCGTTAAAATAGCGATCCGAGACAAAATCTCGGAATTCGACAAACCAGTTCTATTAGATCCATAATAGTGTATTATTATCGAACTTCAAATTTCGTAGTGTTTGGAGTTAATATTTGATCATACGGGATAGAAAGGCGTTGAAATTTGTATCAAAATTTTAATATTATAATTGGGTTCGAAAAGCTATCTTTTGCGTACGATCAAATTAGGTCTTGAAACTTGTTCCATTTTGATCGGAATAGGGGTAAAACATTATAACGCCAAGCGGCATGCTTCGTTTGGAGTTTGAAATATTTTCGGGTGAATGGTGTGTGAAATTTTTCATAAATAGCCCTTGTTTTTTCCCATTTCTCAAAACCTAACCCTAATAGGGCAGCCGTCGCCTCTATGAATTCCAACGGCCGAAATCACCAAATCTTCCACCCTCAATCTCTCCTCATCCATCCATTTTCACGACACAACCCCAACATGGAAGTTGGAGAGCTCGACAAGCTCTACGAGATCAACGGTCAAGATCTGCATTGGAGTGACGTGGTGGCGTCAAATTGCTCTTGTTTGTGGACTGTTACGAAGCATTTTATATGGCAGGGGCGAGGCTATTGGGTTGCGCATGGAGCTCGAAGGAGCGAAGGAGGATGGCGCACAGATGGCGGTAGTTGATCGTTGTACGGCACGACAATGGAGGAGGGGCAATCGGGGATAACATGCGTGAGATAGGTTTAAACGCACGTGGATAGTCCTGTAGTGCGAACGAAGAAGATGGATTATAAACGATAACAAGGTGATTAAGGTAATTAATCATATTATTAATTATAATTAATTATTGAATTTTAAAAATGTATAACTTTGTCATACTAGGTCCAAATTGCACGAAACAAGCAGCATTGAGCGCGTATTCGTGAACATTGCGCTATGGAGCTGGTTTGGATGGATTTGGAGCTTGTTGGAATTTTGGATTAAAATTGAATGCCGGTTTAATTTTAATTCAAAAACAAAACGTTTTGGCAAATTAAAAATCAAGGTGGGTAAATCCAACTCATTTGGGTAACTAGTTTTATTTTGAAGCGTTAAAAATTATTTATTGGTTATTGGATGAATTGATAAATTATTATGATTAGTTGGATGTTATATTATATATAATAGTATATATATTAGTAGTTGGGTATATTCCCGTCGATTGGAGCGGATGAGACACTATGCACCCCATATAATAGCGGATGACCCCATATTACCACGATATCTTGCCTTGAAGCGGGATTGCGGTTGCAAGGAAATAGGTTGGAGGGATCCAACTGGATTCCTCAGAAATATATTGATTGCTCATATATAGTGATATATAATGTGATTGAATAATCTGTTATGGATTGTTGTGTTATTTGATATATTGGATGCTATAGTGGCACTGCCCCTAATTTTTGTATTATAAATACCATAAATAATATTTGTGAATTTTAAAAACGTAATTCAAAAGCGATTTTGAAAATGGAATATTTATATTAAATTTTGGGATTTTTAAGAGGAAATGGATATGAATAAAATTAATGATTGGATTTTTGGATTTTCACTTAACTATTTCCAAAAGAGTTGGAAATAGAGATTTTAAAATAATTGTTAAAGAATTTGTATAATGAATTTTAAGGAGTATTTCTCAAAAATATGGCAAATAAGTTGAAATCAGAATTTTAAACGAATTTGATAAACAATTGGAATTTATTGGGAAATAGATTTGTAAATGGGATTTTAAATAGAAATCGATTTATAAATGGAGTTGTTAATATCAATTTGTTATAGACTGGAAATGAGTTTTTAAATTTATAAATGATGTTTATAAATAATGCGTAGTGGTTATCGTTTGATAAATTGGTAATGTAAATTCATTGTGTGAATTTAAAATGAGATATGGGAAATCAGTTTAGAAAGGAATAGTGAATCTTGTTTTGGAACTTGGAAATAGCTGTGGAATTGGTAATGAAAATCGATTTGGGATAAATCGAGAGAGATTTATAAATGTAAAATTTTATGTTAAATTTTATAGAGAAGTTAAATTTTGTTTTTAAAAATGGATTTTTTATTTTATTTATTAACTATGTAGTTTAAAACTGCTTTAATATTGGAATATTTCGGGAAGTTGGTTATACAAATATTTTATATTAGTTGATAAATTCTAACTTCTATAATAAATTGTGGGAATCGATTTTAATTATAGATGAAATGGAAATTAAATATTGTTGTTACTAAAAAGTGATTGAAATTAATTTACAAATACTCTCGAGGTTCGTAACCTAGGTTTTATTTAACGGATGTGATTTTATAAGAGAAATCTTATAATGGAATTTTGGAAACATAAGAATTTCCAAAATGGTTAGATACAGAAACTTCGAAAATGAATTTAAATTCATAAAAGATGTTATAAATTGTCAAATGAGATTATGAATAAGTATAATCGAGTTTTATTGGAAATTGTAAAGAGAATTGGAAATTAATTCCGGAGATTTACAAAATGGGCTATAATGGGTCGAGGAATTGCAAATGAATTTGGAAATGTCTGTTTAAGTGGGTAAAAGGGGAATCTTCCTTTTTTTTGAAATTATAGTCATATAATCGATGTAAGTTATGAAGATTTCTTAAGTATTGATATTATTAATGGGTTTCGAAAATTTTTCTTACAATTTTCCTAAGTATTGAAATAAAAGGTTTGAAAATATTTTAACAATGAAATGACTTATATAGAAATATTTTTCTAAGTAATGGATTATAAGTTGGATTAGAAAAAAATTTCTAAGTGTTGAAATGGGTTGAAATATCCTGTTATGGACATAAGAATCTGAAATTGTTTTCAAAAGTTGGAATACTAAAAGAGAGTTGAAGATATATCCATGTAAAGATATTTGAATGAATGTTTTGAAAGGGATTTAATAAAATATGGGCTAGTGACTATTTATGTGTGTAATTTGATAGTTAAATAACCGACTATGAAAACTAGCTGAATTCGTTAATCGTTTCGAAGAGACCGGGATCGGATTTAATTATCCGAAAACCACTTCGATCTGATTTGTGCGTTATAAATTGTGATATCGTGAAGATAATGAAGACGGTGAATTTGGAGATTCGGTTTGTTCAAACCTAGAACAACCTGTATGGATGAATGTTATCATTGCATCGTTGCTTGGAAGGCGGTGTTAGCATTCCAAGAATGAATGCTATTCTTAAGGTAATACGTAGCCTCAAGCCTCGTCAACCAGGAATGACTAATGCAGCAAGGCTATGTGGGTCGCTTTCATTAGGATATGATCGTCACTCATCTAGAGTAGACATTTATCATCATCACAATTTATCATTTGTTGCATTTCAGGGCCTATTAGTAGTGATCATATTGGGTACTATACAGTAAGGGGTAGGCCAGTCTTGTATTGGCAGGGATTGATAGATTCGATCTCGGTACATTTTTCTAGAGGTGTACTATGGCGGGCGGTACCCAGTAGCCCTATCGTTGTATGGAATCCAATATCCACTACGATCCTGTACGGTTTTAGGTGTATACCAAATATGTTGAAATGTGAGATGCAAGCATTTTGGCTATTTTTAATTTTTTTTCTATAGACAATATTATAATATCATATGATTTTGATATAAAATGTTTTGGTTATCGTAAGGTAAAAACCCATCGTATTTATGTGTGGCGTGGTATTACGAGATGCCTTTGTTTTTTCAAAAGGATTTTTGAAAGTAATTAAATTCAAATTGAGTGTGTTTTCCCACATTGGTTTTCCAAACTAACTCGGGTGTTATTTTATTATAATGCTCGAGTCGGACCGAGTAGTGCAGATCTAGTTTAGGATCCTATGGAGCTCAGGAGAAGTGCTGGAGGATTTCAGGCATATTACACGTACTTGGTTATTTCCACTATGTGTGTTATGTTGTAAATTCAGTACATGTGGGGACAAGTTATTATAACAGTCCAGATTGATTGTTAACTGATGTACTCTGATGATTGTATGTATGTTATAGTTTCTTTGTATAAAGATCTGTTATTATATAATATATTTGGTTCCACTGCGATTATGAGATTTTGTATGTGCTGTTTCTATTTCTTCTACTTTCTTCTTTCTCAGCCTCTCTCTTCCTTTCCATGACCTTCCATCATTCTGTACTTTTTGGATCGGACATGTATGGTTTATTGTCGATTCAAAGGCTACGGATTTGTGGGTCGTCACATTTGGTATCAGAGCGCACGGTTAAAGAGAGAACCTAGGCTTTGGTGGGGATTACTCATTATAGATAGGGTCAGAAGTACGCTAGAATGAGTTGAGTGTATTATAGATATGAGTGCGTATTTGTTAGTGAATATAAAATGTTTTATATTGTGTTAATTTATCTGTTGAGTGGCTTATGAATTCTGGTTGAGTAATGTGACACCACGACATTGATAGGAGTTTCTAAACACTTAAACACGGTAAACCGACATGGTATTGTTTTAAAACGGGTAAATGAAATAATTTTACCCAAAACTATATTTTGATATAAAGGAAATAATTTTCTAAAATTATTATTGTATATTTGAAATGTTTGGTTGATATTATTATAACCTAAACAAGATGATAAAATTTGAAATGGTTTATATAACCAAATTGAAACTGTATAAGAATGGGTTATGCACGTGTGACGACCGCCCATGACTCCCGCACGGAAACAAGGGAATGGTGCGCTGAAAGTGTGCCAGGCAACCATGAGTGACCGTCAAGGGTAAAATAAACATCTCAGACTCTATCGTAAAACTCACAGCGCATGGATAAAATACAATAGAGAAATATAATATAGTGAAGCTCCCATAGAACAGAATATCATCATCTAATCATAATAGCTTTATACATGGTCTGAATCATGGATACAAGAAGCCTCACTACATAGCACTCAGAGTAATCAACAAACAGCGAAATATCCAATACATAGAATATGAAAATAATATGTAAAGCCTCCTGCTCGCCTTCGTCATCATCAACGTGAGCCACTAAGATCAGCACCTGCCACCTGTTACCTAGTCTGCCCATCCCAACATGGATGAACAGCCCAAGGTAATAAGAGGAGACATAAAACCTTGAGTCAGACAAAGTCTTAGTGAGCAGTAAATCAACTATCAAACATACCAAAAGAGCATAAGGGATAAAAGGAATAGGAACCAAACCATCCCACTCCGCCTCTTACTACAGTGATAGCCCCCAGACACACACTAAGGAGAAGCAAGCATAACATGGCAGACAATTAAAGTAAAGCAATAATCATTCGAGTCAAGGTCGATGTTTTCCAAATACAACCCCCAAGGCCTAAACCAATATCAGATAAGCACCCAGAAAACACCGCTCTTGAGACCGAATGATGATACAATCAAGCGTCCAAACATCCATGACTCTGGCTATCACTGTTATCATTGCCTTGATTTCACCGTTAATTGAATGACCAACTCATTCTTTTATCCATCTGTCAAGGGCTAATGGTAACCCCGGCTCTAGACATAACTCCGCACGTCGTCGCAGCCCGTGCCTAGGAATTTTCGCAACTACCCAGAGTACTAGCACATCGTCGCAGCCCGTGCTTGGAACGTCGTCGCAGCCCGTTCCAACGTACTCTTGCTTTGAGCATGCTAGAACCTTCAACAACGATGAGATCTCAGCCTCCTAGTCATCCTCCTCGACGACTATTTCCATACTAGCTCAAGCGCCTCTCAAGCTAACCATTATCAACCAACTCGCATCGCATCATCGAGTTATCAACATGCTTGGGATGATCCCGTCTAGATTAAACCAAGGCTATCTCACATCATTCTTCGCTTTATCGCATCATAGCGAAGTCTCATCTCAACATCATGGCTTGCCTCATCGCATCATGGCAAAGTCCCATCTCAACATCATGGCTTGCCTCATCGCATCATGGCCTCATCGCATCATGGCAAAGTCCCATCTCAACATCATGGCTTGCCTCATCGCATCATGGCAAAGTCCCATCTCAACATCATCTAATCCATACATATGAGCTTCAACATCCGCTTCAAATGCCACAAGCAGCTTTCACCATTCAAGAGCCTTTCCATTTAGCTTTTGAATCATCCTCAACCATCTTGTTCCAAATCAACCACTAGCTAACTTGAAACAATCAAATCAATCATACATCCAAACAATCAAGCATTCAAACAAGATCTAATAAGCAATATTAACTATAGTGGCAATTTCGTAAATAAATGAACATAAGTCTAACATGCATGGATCATGGGTTTTTAGCATAGATCTAACAAATATAAATCATGGGTTTTTATCTCTACAACTTGGTAAATGAACTTGCATAAGTAAACATCTTTATAAGTAATGGATCTACACTTGGATCTAAGGAAAAATGCATAAAATCACTATCTACAACACTCCAACAAACCACCAATCCAATATACTCCTTTGGGTCCGCGTGAGAGATAACCACCACTCACCAAATCACCCAAAAACTTCAAAAACTATCAACTTTAGATCTGGACAGCGAAGCTTCAAGCTTGATTCGTCGAAATCCCGCTTGAAACGATGAAATCTAGCTTGGTTGGATGAAGATCTTCAACTTTAGCTCTTGGATCTTCAATCTCGATCTTCGATCTTGGATGGATGTTAGAACTAGATTGGAATGGAGAAAAGAAGATGAAGAAATGTTGTAGTCGAGCTCTCAAAATGTCAGCACTTCGTCGCTTCAAAAACCGATGCCAAAAAGTGAAGATAGGCGCCTCTATTTATAGGCTGAAACCTTAGGTCGTCCGCCCCCTTAGGTCGCCCACGACCTAACTATTGCCGACCTAAAGACCTTTGACCTAAAACACATGCACGCGACCTAACAGATACGCGCAGCCTAGCTGCCCAACGACCTAAGCCTTACACCAATGCTCGACCTAATATCACCATACTCACGCGACCTAACGTCATGGCCGATCTAACACTCCTGTGACCTAGTGACTTATTAACATCCTGACTCAACGACCTAACCTAGTCACGACCTAACCAAACCCAGGGTCACACGACCTAACGGCTTAATGGTTTAAGCTCCTACGCGACCTAATGCCTTCACGAGTTACGACCTACGACCTAAATACTCCACCGACCTAAACTCACACGACCTAATTCCTCAGCATCCTAACTTAGGTCGTCTACGACCTAACTAACATGACTAACTTCCTTAGGTCGCTCATCGAATAAGTCGTAAACCCCATAGGTCGGTCAACTACTATAACTCGTTCACGACTCAACTTCCATAGGTCGTAAACACTCTTAAGTCGTTGTCTAGTAAGTCGCTTAACCCCTAAAACCGATAACTCGCCTAAGCTACTAACTCGTCCAGTTCCTTAGGTCGTTAACCCTTAACTCGGCAACCACCCTAAGTCCTAAACCATTTCCTTAGGTCGTATAACCGACCTATCCCCTTAACTCGTTCTAACACAATAACTCGTGAAACTTTTATAGGTCATAATTCCTATAACTCGAAACCCCTTAAGTCGTCTACGACTTAAAAATACACGACCTAAGCTAAATCCACCTACACGAGTTAGCTTCCACACGAGTTAACTTTTCATGACTTAAGCTCTGAACAACATGAACAACACTAACAACCTAGTAGCCATTATTTTACGATTAGTCGACACGTAAAATACGGGTCGTTACATTCTCTCCCCCTTAGGAATTTCGCCCTCGAAATTCCAAACAAACAACAGCAATCAAAACTATTCTGCATGCCTACCATCCATAGCAATCAACAAACCATGCATCCAATTCCTAACCTAGCATGCAGAATTCTAAGACTAGAACAAGGTACAAATTCATGAGATGTCAGGACACCTTAGGGCCATACCTCGAAGAGTTCAGGATGAGCTGCCTTCATCCTCTCTTCCTCCTCCCACGTACAGTCGTTAACATCATCACTCCATTGTATCTTGAGCAACGTAATCGTCTTCCTCCTAAGCTGTTTCGTATCGGTTTCAACAATACGAAGCGGCTTACGAGGTCTTCTAACAACTGGATCAACCTCCAAATCTTCACAGCTATCAGAAGAAACCACCGTATTTGAGTCGTGCACATACTTCCGTAGATAAGATACATGAAAAACATTGTGCACACCCGCCATCTTTTCCGGTAACTCCAATCTATAAGCGAGCTTTCCAATTCGCTCGATAATCGGGAATGGTCCAACAAATCTCGGAGTTAACTTTCCTTTCTTTCCAAATCGAATAACATTCTTCAGAGGAGAAATCTTCACAAAAACCATATCACCTACGTCGAATTCCAAATTCTTACGACGATTATCGGCATAACTTTTCTGACGATCTTGGGCTGCCTTCATTCGTTGCCGAATGATCCCTATACAATCCGAAGTCTGTCGAATCATCTCTGGCCCAAGTATCAGTTTTTCTCCAGTTTCCAACCAACATGTCGGAGAGTTACACGGTCTTCCATACAATGCCTCAAATGGTGCCATACCAATACTCGACTGATAACTGTTGTTATACGCAAATTCCACCAAATGAAGATGATCCTCCGAAATCCAAAACATAAGCTCTGAGAAGATCTTCCAAAACTCGGTTGACTCTCTCAGTCTGACCATCTGTTTGGGGGTGATAAGCTGTACTCAAACACAACTCGGTTCCCAAAACTTCCTGGAAGCTCTTCCAAAATCCACTAGTGAACAATGGGTCTCGATCACTCACTATACTCTTCGGAATACCATGTAATCGAACTATCCACTTAACATACAATTCAGCCAACTTCGATGCAGTCCTAGTTGATCGAACAGGAATGAATCTTGCACTCTTGGTCAAACGATCTATAATGACCCAAATCCCTTCATTTCCCGCTCTTGTCCTAGGTAGACCATCGATAAAATCCATCGATATTTGCTCCCACTTCCATGTAGGAACTTCTAACGGCTGAAGCAATCCACTGGGCTTCTTCTGTTCAGCTTTTACCAACTGACAGTTCATGCACTTGGAAATAAAATTTCCAACATCCTTCTTCATACCTTCCCAGTAATAGGTTCTCTTCATGTCCCGATATATCTTATTTCCTCCTGGATGAATTGTCAACTTCGAGTGATGACTTTCCCTAAGAACTTCATCTCTCAATCCATCTACATCGGGAACAACTAGTCGTCCTTGCTTTCGAAGCCAACCCTCTCGATCAACTTCAAATCCTTTACCTTTTTTTGGATTTAATCCAGATTCCAAATCTCGTAAAATCTTGACAAGCTTATCGTCTCGCTTTTGGCTCTCGCCAATTCTCTCCACAAGAGTAGGCCTTATCGATAAGTTTGCCAACATCTCAGGTTCCAATTCACATCTAGGCCTGAAATCAAATCCAGCCAAATACTCGAGACTCTTCCATTCCGAAAACATGGCTCCCAATCCTGCATGTCTTCGACTCAATGCATCAGCTACTGCGTTACCTTTTCCCGGAGTATAAGCTATACCAAAATCATACGATGCTAAGAACTCTAGCCACCGTTGCTGCCGAAGATTCAAATCCTTTTGGGAAAACAGATACTTCAACGACTTATGATCCGTAAACAACTCGAATCGAACTCCCACAAGATAATGTCTCCACATCTTCAAAGCAAATACGATCGCCGCTAACTCCAAATCATGAGTCGGATAATTCCTTTCATGCGGCTTCAGTTGCCGACTTGCATATGCAACAACTTTATTCTTCTGCATTAGTACTGCTCCAAGTCCAGTACCACATGCATCGGTGTAAACCACCATCTCATCATTCCCACTTGGAATAGTCAAAACAGGAGTACTCGTCGGTCGCTCTTTCAGGATTCCAAAAGCTTGCTCACACTTAGCATCCCAACTGAATACCTGATTCTTTTTCGTCAATCCTGTTAATGGTGCAGCTATCTTGGAAAAGTCCTTGATAAACCGACGATAATATCCTGCTAATCCAAGAAAACTTCTCACATCAGATGCATTCTTATGTCTAACCCAATCCTGGATCGCTGCCACCTTAGCGGGATCAACCGCTATTCCATTTCCAGAAATAACATGGCCTAAGAATCTCACTTCACTCTTGCAGAAGTGACACTTCGAAAACTTAGCCTTCAGCTGATGTTTCCGCAAGATTTCCAAAACCAAACGCAAGTGCGTCTTGTGCTCTTCTTCAGTTCTGGAATAAATCAGAATATCATCCACGAACACAAGTACAAACTTGTTCAACTGATCTCTGAATACTCTATTCATAAGATTCACAAAATATGCTGATGCGTTAGTCAATCCAAACGGCATTACCAGCCACTCATAAAAACCGGATGGTGTCCTAAAAGCAGTCTTCGGCACACTATCCTTCGCCACTCTTAACTGGTGAAATCCCGTTGCCAAATCCATCTGAGAAAACACCTTAGCCTCATGAAGCTGATCAAACAAGTCATCTATTCTCGGCAATGGATACTTGTTCTTCTTAGTCACCTTATTCAGCTCACGATAATCCACACACAACCTCAACGATCCATCCGCTTTGGTTGCGAACACAACTGGTGCACCCCATTCGGACACACTACGCCGAATGAATCCTTTCCGCAAAAGGTCATCAACTTGCACCTTCAACTCTTGTTGCTCCCTAGGCGCCATCCGCCTAAGAGGCATCACAACAGGTCTGGCTCCCTCAACTAGATCGACACGAAACTCGATCTCCCTATGCGGCGGTAATCCTTTGACTTCGTCAATGACATCCTCAAATCCATTCACAATAGGCACCGATGACAGTCCATCCCGTGGAACAACCAGCGAATACATGAAGCTCATGAAGACGTCTTCCTCATGCTTACATCGTATCACAACCTTTCGCCCTTCCACATTCCCGACTGTCACCTCTAGCCTCTCACAATCAATCCTTGACGCATACTTCCTAAGCCAGTCCATACCCAAAATAATTCTGAACCCCGCAAAGTTCAGAACAAAGCAATCACAAACAAACGAGCAATCATGACTCGACACAACTAGACCATGGCATATCATACACAAACATGACGAACCCCCAACTGGATTTGTCACAACCAATGGCCTATCAACAATATCCGGTTTCAAACCTAACCGGCCCACCAAATCATCACAAACAAAAGAATGAGACGCTCCAGTATCAAACAACACTCTAACTGGAACACCACAAATGGAAAGAGTACCTTGAACCACCACACTCTTCCCCTTCTCTTCAGCAGTGAGAGCTTTTGAAAACGATGGCACAGCTCCCAAAGCATATGCTTGCACAATCTGCCTGTCCTTCCTCGGTTCTGGACAATCTTTCCTAAAATGCCCTGGCTTGTCACAGTTGTGGCATTTTGCCGGCGCCTTTGGATTCCTACAATCCTTGGAGAGATGGCCCTTCTGCTGGTAATTATAGCAAGTCATTTCGTCCCTCGGCTTCTTCTGGCTATCGTTACCCTTCTGTTGCTGTTGCTTCCTCTTCTTTTTTCCACCCTTCTGCGACTTAAACCCTTCCTTGGTTACAGCAACAACAGAACTCTCCCTAGGAAACAAACTCTCATGCCTGAGAGCTTTCTCCACAAGCTTCTCAAACGGATCGTCCAAGTGATCCACCAACTGCCTTCCAAGATGAGCGTCCAAACCGGTCACAAACTTCTCATTCTTCTGATAGGGAGAATCGATATACGATCGAGCATACTTGGACAAAGCCTCAAACTCAGAAACATACTCAAGAACGGGTCTTCCACCTTGCTTGAGCTCCACAAACTTCTTAAACGGAACAGATTTCTGAGCCGTAGAGATGAACTTAGCTTCAAATCTAACTTGGAATTGCTCCCAAGTAATCTCCTCCTCCGGAGTATCAATGGTGATAGAATTCCACCAATCCGAAGCTCTCCCTTGAAGTTGCCTTGATGCGAGCTTCCTCTTAGTTGCATCCTCAATTCCCAAGTCACAAAAAATCCTTCTACAAGCATCTATCCATCTCTGCACTTCAATGGTCGATTCCGTTCCCAAGAAAACCTTTCCTCCAAGAGAAGTATAGTCCTTACAAAGCTTAGCAAAATCCACTGGTCTTGGAGCTTGAACTTGAACTCCAACATCCACTGATGGACCTGAAGCTGGTATCCTTCTCATGATCGAAGTCATCATGGCCTCAAACATAGGAGCATAATCAACAGCTTCCCTAGCATCATGGCCTTCCCTAGCAGCTGGTCTCCCCCTTCGACTCATCCTTAATATCTACAAAAAGGAATGACTTAGAACACCTTGAGAAACAACTGCATAAGGAGTTCAAATCCTTCTAAACTACTATATTATATATAGTAATCATTCATCAAAATACAATTACGTCTCTCATACGTAGTTACGTCAGCGAGCGTTGGCTAAAATCGATTAACCAAAGCTCTGATACCAAATGTGACGACCGCCCATGACTCCCGCACGGAAACAAGGGAATGGTGCGCTGAAAGTGTGCCAGGCAACCATGAGTGACCGTCAAGGGTAAAATAAACATCTCAGACTCTATCGTAAAACTAACAGCGCATGGATAAAATACAATAGAGAAATATAATATAGTGAAGCTCCCATAGAACAGAATATCATCATCTAATCATAATAGCTTTATACATGGTCTGAATCATGGATACAAGAAGCCTCACTACATAGCACTCAGAGTAATCAACAAACAGCAGAATATCCAATACATAGAATATGAAAATAATATGTAAAGCCTCCTGCTCGCCTTCGTCATCATCAACGTGAGCCACTAAGATCAGCACCTGCCACCTGTTACCTAGTCTGCCCATCCCAACATGGATGAACAGCCCAAGGTAATAAGAGGAGACATAAAACCTTGAGTCAGACAAAGTCTTAGTGAGCAGTAAATCAACTATCAAACATACCAAAAGAGCATAAGGGATAAAAGGAATAGGAACCAAACCATCCCACTCCGCCTCTTACTACAGTGATAGCCCCCAGACACACACTAAGGAGAAGCAAGCATAACATGGCAGACAATTAAAGTAAAGCAATAATCATTCGAGTCAAGGTCGATGTTTTCCAAATACAACCCCCAAGGCCTAAACCAAGATCAGATAAGCACCCAGAAAACACCGCTCTTGAGACCGAATGATGATACAATCAAACGTCCAAACATCCATGACTCTGGCTATCACTGTTATCATTGCCTTGATTTCACCGTTAATTGAATGACCAACTCATTCTTTTATCCATCTGTCAAGGGCTAATGGTAACCCCGGTTCTAGACATAACTCCGCACGTCGTCGCAGCCCGTGCCTAGGAATTTTCGCAACTACCCAGAGTACTAGCACATCGTCGCAGCCCGTGCTTGGAACGTCGTCGCAGCCCGTTCCAACGTACTCTTGCTTTGAGCATGCTAGAACCTTCAACAACGATGAGATCTCAGCCTCCTAGTCATCCTCCTCGACGACTATTTCCATACTAGCTCAAGCGCCTCTCAAGCTAACCATTATCAACCAACTCGCATCGCATCATCGAGTTATCAACATGCTTGGGATGATCCCGTCTAGATTAAACCAAGGCTATCTCACATCATGCTTCGCTTTATCGCATCATAGCGAAGTCTCATCTCAACATCATGGCTTGCCTCATCGCATCATGGAAAAGTCCCATCTCAACATCATGGCTTGCCTCATCGCATCATGGCAAAGTCCCATCTCAACATCATGGCTTGCCTCATCGCATCATGGAAAAGTCCCATCTCAACATCATCTAATCCATACATATGAGCTTCAACATCCGCTTCAAATGCCACAAGCAGCTTTCACCATTCAAGAGCCTTTCCATTTAGCTTTTGAATCATCCTCAACCATCTTGTTCCAAATCAACCACTAGCTAACTTGAAACAATCAAATCAATCATACATCCAAACAATCAAGCATTCAAACAAGATCTAATAAGCAATATTAACTATAGTGGCAATTTCGTAAATAAATGAACATAAGTCTAACATGCATGGATCATGGGTTTTTAGCATAGATCTAACAAATATAAATCATGGGTTTTTATCTCTACAACTTGGTAAATGAACTTGCATAAGTAAACATCTTTGTAAGTAATGGATCTACACTTGGATCTAAGGAAAAATGCATAAAATCACTATCTACAACACTCCAACAAACCACCAATCCAATATACTCCTTTGGGTCCGCGTGAGAGATAACCACCACTCACCAAATCACCCAAAAACTTCAAAAACTATCAACTTCAGATCTGGACAGCGAAGCTTCAAGCTTGATTCGTCGAAATCCCGCTTGAAACGATGAAATCTAGCTTGGTTGGATGAAGATCTTCAACTTTAGCTCTTGGATCTTCAATCTCGATCTTCGATCTTGGATGGATGTTAGAACTAGATTGGAATGGAGAAAAGAAGATGAAGAAATGTTGTAGTCGAGCTCTCAAAATGTCAGCACTTCGTCGCTTCAAAAACCGGTGCCAAAAAGTGAAGATAGGCGCCTCTATTTATAGGCTGAAACCTTAGGTCGTCCGCCCCCTTAGGTCGCCCACGACCTAACTATTGCCGACCTAAAGACCTCCGACCTAAAACACATGCACGCGACCTAACAGATACGCGCAGCCTAGCTGCCCAACGACCTAAGCCTTACACCAATGCTCGACCTAATATCACCATACTCACGCGACCTAACGTCATGGCCGATCTAACACTCCTGTGACCTAGCGACTTATTAACATCGTGACTCAACGACCTAACCTAGTCACGACCTAACCAAACCCAGGGTCACACGACCTAACGGCTTAATGGTTTAAGCTCCTACGCGACCTAATGCCTTCACGAGTTACGACCTACGACCTAAATACCCCACCGACCTAAACTCACACGACCTAATTCCTCAACATCCTAACTTAGGTCGTCTACGACCTAACTAACATGACTAACTTCCTTAGGTCGCTCATCGAATAAGTCGTAAACCCCATAGGTCGGTCAACTACTATAACTCGTTCACGACTCAACTTCCATAGGTCGTAAACACTCTTAAGTCGTTGTCTAGTAAGTCGCTTAACCCCTAAAACCGATAACTCGCCTAAGCTACTAACTCGTCCAGTTCCTTAGGTCGTTAACCCTTAACTCGGCAACCACCCTAAGTCCTAAACCATTTCCTTAGGTCGTATAACCGACCTATCCCCTTAACTCGTTCTAACACAATAACTCGTGAAACTTTTATAGGTCGTAATTCCTATAACTCGAAACCCCTTAAGTCGTCTACGACTTAAAAATACACGACCTAAGCTAAATCCACCTACACGAGTTAGCTTCCACACGAGTTAACTTTTCATGACTTAAGCTCTGAACAACATGAACAACACTAACAACCTAGTAGCCATTATTTTACGATTAGTCGACACGTAAAATACGGGTCGTTACAGCACGTGGGTTAGAATAAAAATTGATTCAAATCTGAATTTGGAAATTAAATCCCAGAGAATTTTAGAAATGTTTTCCAAAGTGTTTCGAAATAAATAATAGTATTATGTTTGATATATTTTTGGAATAAAAATTGTCTTAAATGGATTTTGAAAGTGATAAAGTACTGAATTCACTTCAATGCCTGGAGAATAATTCCGATGGAGATCGCGACATCGTCGGTGTTAATTTTCATGTTTCTAAGTGATGGAATGCTACCGTAGTATTTGATAGGGAGATTATTGTTGAAAAAAAATGTTGTTTTATAAATTCCAAGGGAGATTATTTTGGACAAAACCAAGTTTGAGTTTAAAATTCCAAGGAAATGGTTTGTTAAAACAAAGAGTTATATATATATATATATATAGTTCAAAATGATTTGAAATAAAAATGGGTGTTTGAATTCTGGAATTTCCATTTAAATGATTAGTGAAACAGAAAGAAGATAAGTTTTTGAACTTATAACCAGGAAATGTGAATTTCAATATGAAGTTAAAAATTTAACTTAAGCTGGTTAAATGGATTGAGCTAGTAAATGGATGGAATGAATTAAAATTTAACTTAAACTAAGTTAAATAAAATTGGATTGGATTTGAAACCACATCGAATATATTGAATATAAAATTTTAGTTGTAATGATTTTATAACTATAAGTCATAAATTTTTAGTGGATAACTCATGACGAGTTAAACTAAGTGATTTCTGGAGTGGAAATTCGAATTTGAATCATATAATAGAATTGGATTTGATTTGTGATAAAGTGAAAAAGAATTGGACTTAAGAAAAAATTAAATGGAATGGAATTTGATTGCAATAAAATAAACTTAAGCACATAGTTGAAGTGTTTATACAACAACAAATTAACTTAAGTTTATATAAATGTTTGAATAGAAACTTGACTCAAGTAAATTCATGGGATGGGCCGTTAAATGGAGTTGAATTCAAGTCAAGATAAATAAAGGGATTTTTGGAAATTAAACTTAACTTAGTTAAGTAAATTAAAATCAAACTAATTAGAGAGTAAATTAGTGGATTGAATGTTGAAAATGAGAATTGAGTTATAAATGAAATTCGACTTAAATGTAAGAAAATTAGGTATATTTTGAAATATTATCTAATAAAATAGAAGTGGATTGAAACGGTGATTACATAAGTTATAAATGAATTAAATTTAAGTGTAAATTGAATATGGTTAGGAATGTTGTTGATAAGAATGAAATTCAACTTAAAGTAACTAATTTATGAGATGATTCACAAATAATTTGGCATGGATTGGTCTGTTGTTGAATATAAAATTGAGAAAACAAGATTTTGTGAATAAATTAAATGTGGATTAACAAAAAGTTGATATATTGATTTGGAATCAAATTAAAATAGCTATAAGCTTAAGTGGTTATTTTATTAAATGGATATCATCGAATTTTTATGGAAAAATTTGTCGTTTGATGTAAACGTAAGTAAACAAAATTTGGTGAATCAATAGAAAGTGAATAAATTGATGTAGAATCATATTGGGAATGGACATGAATATACTGGATATGAATATGGAATGAATACAAATGAATTGTTTGTAAATCATTTGGAATTGAATAAAATGGTATGTAAATCGGTTGAAATGAATAATCGAATGTTGGAACTTTGTGATTATTGATAAATTCATGCTATAACAAGTTTGGTTATGGAATTTATGTGATTAACTAGTTAAATGAATGAAAGTTATTAAATTTTATATATTTGGTACTTATGAGTTCTATTTGAGTAAGTACAAGCACATGGAGCTATTTGGCTAGATTTTGATTGCGCAAATTGCATATAAATTAAGCGAGTTCGCTTAATAACGCTAAAATAAGGTACGCTTATGGATTTAGCATGCGGAAATAAAAATATTGATATATATTGTGTTTTCTAGCCAAGAGTGCTAATGTATATCTCTTTATCATATTTTCATATTGCAAAAGGATCTCTGTACAAGAGAGACTCTGCCAAATTTTGAAAAAAAATGAAAATTTTTGTTAGCCAAAATTTGATTTCGAAATGTATTTGAAATAAGGGATTTCGATTTAGGAATGAAAACAAATTATTTTTAATGGAACTAAAAGATTTGGGAAAATGAAATATCGAGTTTCAACTAAGTGAGTTTTAGCAAGTTAATGGGTTTGTTGCATTTTACCTACTTAGCAATTTCGGGGACGAAATTCTTTTAAGGGAAAAGGAATGTAACGACCCGAATTTTTAGTCATTTGATTTGAAACATTTAAATGGTTTTAAATATTGATTTGGAATATAAATTGATTTTTGAATATGAATATTTTGGTTGAAATTATAGAATGAATTTAAATTTCAAATATAGCGATTTACCGTAATACGGAAAAGGTGAATAATTGAAATTTTAGTTGAATATGCATCAAAACGATTTCTAATGTTGACATAAATTCTATTTGAATTAGAATTGAGTTAATAATTTTTTAAAACTGAAATTTCAAGTGATTTCATAAATTTTTGAAATCGTCGTTTATATCGACGCGTAAAAATAGCAATCCATAGGCACAATCTCGGATTTCGACGAGCCAGTTCCATTAGATCCATAATAGTGTATTATTATCATATTTCAAATTTCGTAGTGTTTGGAGTTACTGTTTGATCATAGGAAATAGAAACGCGTTAAAATTTATATCGAAATTTTAATATTATAATTGGGTTCGAAAAGCTATCTTCAGCATACGATCGAATTAGGTCTCGAAAGTTGTTTCATTTGATGGGAAGTAAAACATCATAAACGCTAAGCAGCATACTTCATTTGGAGTTCGAAATATTTTTGGATGAATAGTGCACGAAATTTTCTGTAAATGGCCTTGTTTTTTTCCCATTTCTCAAAACCTAACCCTAATAGGGCAGCCGCCGCCTCTATGAATTCCAGTGGTTGAAATCACCAAATCTTCCATCCTTAATCTCCTCGTCCATCCATTTTCACGACACAATCCCAACATGGAAGTTGGAGAGCTCGACAAGCTCTACGGGATCAACGATCAAGATCAGAATCGGAGTGATGTGGTGGTGCCAAATTGCTCGCGTTTGTGGACTATTTGGAGGCATTTTATACGGCAGGGGGAGGCTATTGGGTTGCGCACGTAGCTGGGAGGAGCGGAGGAGGATGGCGCACGCAATGGCAGTAGTTGATCGTTGTACGGCGTGATAATGGTGAAGCGGCAATCGTAGATAACACACGTGAAGATGGGTTTAAACACGCGTGGATAGTCCTGTAGTGGGAATGGAGAAGATGGATTATAAACGATAACTAGGTGATTAAGGTAATTAATGATGTTATTAATTACAATTAATTATCGAATGTTTAAAAATGTATAACTTTGTCATACGAGGTTCAAATTGCACGAAACGAGTTGCGTTGGGTTTGTATTTGCGAACACTGCACTATGGAGCTGGTTTCGATAGATTTAGAGCTTGTCGGAAATTTGGATTAAAACTGAATGCCGGTTCAATTTTAATTCAAAAATGAAACATTTTGGCAAATTAAAAATCAAGATGAGTAAATGTTACTCATTTGGATAACTAGTTTTATTTTAAAGTGTTAAAAATAATTTAATGGTTAATTGGTTGAATTCATGAATTATTATTATCATTTGGATGTTATATTATATATAGTAGTATATATGTTGGTAGTTAGGTATATTTCCACCGTTTGGAGCGGATGAGATACTATGCGCCTCGCATAATAGCGGATAACCCTATATTACCATGATATCCCACCTTGAAGCGGGATTGGTATTTTTTGTTATATAAAATCTGTGGTTATAGAAAAATATGTTGGAGGGATCCAACTGGATTTCTCAAAAATATATTGGTTATTTCATACATATTGATATATGATGTGATTGAACAATCTGTTATGGATTGTTGTGCGATTTGATATATTGGATGCTATAGTGGCATGGCCCTAATTTTGATATTATAAAAACCATAAATAATATTTTTGAATTTTTAAAAGGAAATCCAAAAGGGATTTTGGAAATGGAATATTTATATTAAATTTTGGGATTTTTAAGAGGAAATGGATATAAATAGAATTCGTGATTGGATTTTTGGATTTTTACTTAACTATTTTCGAAAGAGTTGGAAATAAAAAATTTAATAATTGTTAAAGGATTTGTATAATGAATTTTAAGTAGTATTTCTAAAAAATATAGCAAAGAATTTGAAACCAGAATTTTAAACGAATTTGATAAACAATTGGAATTTATTGGAAATAGATATGTAAATGGGATTTTAAATAGAAATCGATTATAAATGGAGTTAGTTGTTAATGTAAATCTGTTGCAGACTGGAAATAAGTTTATAAAATTTATAAACGTTGTTTATAATAAAGCGTAATGATTATCGTTTGATAAATTGGGAATGTAAATTCACCGTGTGAATTTAAAATAAGATATGGGAAAACTATTTAGAAAGGAATAGTGAATCTTGTTTTGGAATTTGGAAATAGTTGTGAAATTGGTAATGAAAATCGATTTGTGATAAATCGAGAGAGATTTATAAATGTAAAATAGTTATGATAAATATTATAGAGAAGTTAAATTTTGTTTTTAAAAAGGGATTTTTTATTTATTAAACCGTGTGGTTTAAAACTGTTTTAATATTGGAATATTTCGGGAAGTTGGTTATATAAATATTTTATATTAGTTGATAAATTCTAACTTTTATAATAAGCTCTGGGAATCGATTTTAATTATAGATGAAACGGAAATTAGATATTGTTGTTACCAAAAAGCGTTTTGATATTTTAAATAATTATTTAAAACCTGTTTTTAAAATAAATTACTATTCTTTAAAAGTACTTATTTTATATATACAGAGTTTTGGAAAGTGACTGAAATTTATTTATAAATACTCTCGAGATTTATAAACCATGTTTTATTTAACGGATGTGATTTTAAGATAGAAATCTTATAATGGAATTCTGGAACTTAAGAATTTCCAAAATGGTTAGATACAGGAACTTCGAAAATGAATTTAAATTCATAAAAGAAGTTATAAACTGTCAGATAAGATTATAAATAGGTATAATTGAGTTTTTTTTTGGAAATTGTAAAGAGAATTGGAAATTGATTCCGGTGATTATAAAATGAGCTATAATGGGATGAGGAATTACGAATGAATTTGGAAATGTCTTATTAAGTGGGAAAAGGGGGAATCTTCCTTTGTTTTGAAATTTTACTTGTGTAATCGATGTAAGTTATGAAGATTTTTAAAGTAATTATATTATTATTGGGTTTTGGAAATTTTGTTTATAATATATCCTAAGTATTGAAATAAAAGGTTTGAAAATATTTTAAAAATGAAATGACTTATATAGAAATATTTTTCTAAGTAATGAAATATAAGTTGGAATTGAAAAATATTTCTAAGTGTTGATATGAGTTGAAATATCCTGTTATGGATATAAGAATTTGAAATTGTTTTCAAAAGTTGGAATACTGGAAGAGATTTGAAGATATATCTGTGTAAAGATATTTGAAATGAATGTTTTGATAGGGATTTAATAAAATATAGGCTAGTGACTGTTTATGTGTGTAATTTGATAGTTAAATAACCGACTATCAAATCTGGTCAAATCTGTTAATCGTTTTGAAGAGACCAGGATCGAATTTAATTTTCTGAAAACCACTTCGATCTGATTTGTGTGTTACGAATTGTGATATCGTGAAGATAATGAAGATGGTGAATTTGGAGATTCGGTTTGTTCAGACCCAGAACAACTTGTATGGATGAATGCTATCATTGCATCGTTGCCTAGAAGGCAGTGTTAGCATTCCAAGAATGAATATTATTCTTAAGGTAATACGTAGCCTCAAGCCCATCAACCGGGAATGACTGAAATAGGGGAGATGCAGCATGGCTATGTGGGTCGCTTCCATTAAGGTATGGTCATCACTCATCTACGCTAGACATTTATCATCATCACTATCTATCATTTGTTGCATTTTGGAGCACATTAGTGGTGATCATATTCTGTACTATCCAACAAGGGGTAGGCAGGTCTTGTGTTGGCAGTGATCGATAGGTTCGATCTCGGTACATTTTTCTAGAGGTGTATTGTAGCGGGCGGTACCCCAGTAGCCCTATCATTGTATGGAATCCAATATCCACTATGAGCCTGTACAGTTTTAGCTGTATACCAAATATGTTGAAACATGAGATGCAAGCATTTCAGCTATTTTATATTTTATTTTCTATACACATTATTATAATTTAGATGATTTCGATATAAAATCTTTTAGTTATCATAAGGTAAAAACTCGTCATATTTATATGTGGCGTGGTCTTACGAGATACCTTTGTTTTTTTCAAAAGGATTTTTGAAAGTAATTAAATTCAAATTAAGTGTGTTTTCTCACGCTGGTTTTCCAGACTGACTCGGGTGTTATTTTATTATAATGTTCGGGTCAAACCGAGTAGTGCAGATCCAGGTTAGGATGCTATGGAGCTTAGGAGATGAGCTGGAGGATTTCAGGCGTATTACACGTACTTGGTTATCTCCGCTGTGTGTGTTATACTTATAGTCGATACATGTGAGGACGAGCAGTTATAATTGTTCAAATTGATTGTTGACTGTTGTACTCTGATGATTGTATGTATGTTACAATTACAGTTTCTTTGTATAAAGATCTGTGATTATATATTATATTTGGTTTCGCTGCGATTATGAGATTTCTTATGTGTTGTTTCTATTTCTTCTTCTTTTTTCTTTCTCACCATCTCTCTTCTTTTCCATGACCTTCCGTCATTCTGTACTTTTTGGATCGGACATTTGTTGTTTGTTGTCGATTCAAAGGGTACGGATTTGCGGGTTGTCGCATGAATTAATTGATGTTTTTAGATAGATAGATTAAAATTCAAGTATGACTAAATAATGCTTTGATTACAAATTTATGTTTTAAACATTCAAATCAAAGTGTAATTATTTAGATCTGAAAGTTTGCATGTTCGTACTAATTGATTAGTTTTTTTTTAATTTGACAAATAAAATCTGAAATTCGAATATGACCTATACTATGTTTTTATTTTAGATCTATGTTTTAAACATTCAAATCATAGTGTAATTCTTTAGATCTAAAATTCTGTATGCTCATATTAATTGATTGGGTTTTATTTTGATAAACCAAAACTGAAATTTGTACACGATTAGTATAATGTTTTAATTATAGATCAATGTTTTAAGAACATAAATCAAAGTATATATAGATTTGAAAATTTATACATTCTTATTATTTGCATTTGTACTATAATAGAAATTTTTATATGATTAAAGGATGTTTTGATAATAAATTTATTTCAATAATTTTCTAAATTTGTTACTCTATTTGACATCACAAGTATCCTTCTTTAAGTATTCAAAGACCTATTAATATATTGCTTAGTTTAGTATGTTTTGCTTTTGTTTAATAATAAATATTTATTCATATGGGTTGAATCTCTTAATTTAATTGTATATATACATATGTATTTGTTAAATAATTTAAGTTCACAGATACATCGGAAAATTTTAATGTAATATGGAAGTTTATTTTGAATCAATTAAGAAGTTTTTGTTTAATCTTATATACACATAATTACATCTATAAGTATGTGCACATACAAAATTTAATGTTTATATTTCAAATTGTATAATTTAAATGCTTTATTGTCATTAAAAATTTTTAAATGAGGCAATAGTATATGCATATCAATTATTATTGGTTGTTCCTATTCTTGTGTCATGGTGATTCATTGATTGTTAATCGAATGCTGCAAAGAGGAAAATGAATTAATCGACTTTGTTATTTTTTATTTCTTTCTTTTTTGTCCCTTATGTGATTACTTCTAAATTTATTCTTATTTATTCGTATAAACCATGTTATGAATTGATCATACTTGTCTTATGTTTAACTATTATGGCACACGGTTAAGGAATGACTATATTTGATATATTCAAAGCATTATCATATCCCACACTTAATTGTTTTAGAATTAAATTAATAAAACAAAATATGATATTAAATAAAATATTGATTTTATTCAAAAAAACTTAGAAAAGTTCGAAATGAATTTTGATTTCATAGGCTCGTCAAAGATCCATAATGGTAAAAAAAATTGAAATTCATTCATTTCTTCCGCTGCAGACTGGCCCAGTTCCAACAAGATGATGGGACATCATGAGTTTGAGTTTGTCTAACACCCATTATGATGATGTTATCTTATGACTATTGTGTGTGACTTTCCCTAAGGAGTTGTATGGATATCTAAGTATTCCCTTCCATGGAGAAGGTGGGGATATGATGTAGAAGCTACCCATTTTGATGTTTGGGTTAGTAACCTTTTATTATAATTGTTCATTTTGAACTGTTTGCTTTGATTTATTGCTTGCTAGATTACATTTGATTCATTGTTGTATTGCATTGTTGTTTGTTAAATTATTTACAAAATTTAGTTGCTTATTTGCTTATGTCTGCTTATTAATTCATGTTGTGCTTGTTTGAATTGATTTTTATACTTGTATTATGTTGATTTAATTGTTTGTTTATTTACACTCTTGTTTGATGTTCACCTATTAATTCATGTCATGATTATTTGGATTAATTCCTTTAGATTGTATTGGTTACTATTGATTGTCAATTTATTATGGTTAGTTCAATTATGTTTTTCGTTTGTTTGTTTACTATGTATGATCTTTTGTGCAAAAACTGCACAAATGCGAAAAAACAATGGACAGCATCTAGATTTTCCAATTTTAACATCACTTAATCTAGCAGCAACTATTCTGTTACTCCAAATAAATAGTAAATAACTATAAAGAAGGAAAAGAGACACACAATATTATACAGTTTCCACTATCATCAATATAGTGTACGTCCAGTCCAATGGAGAGAGATTTTATTACACATGAGAGAACTACAAGAGATTACAAGATAAGAGTTTACATACCAAAGCCCTAAATTAGGATTAACAAGAAGAGACACTCCATTTGGGGATCATTGGTTGAATACCAGGATGGGTTTACAATGAAGTCTACCCTCAATATATAGCTAATGTAAATTCATGTGAGTCATCAATCAAGTAACCAAGATAAGGTAAGAAGATAATGGAGGCAAATTACAATGGTAACAAATGATGCAAACATAACAATTAATTTACTCATTCCTTTAATTAGCAAAGATGGAAGAAAATAATCTCAAAGCAATGCAATTACTGAGAAACAAATTATATGCATATCCTTTTGCATATATTTTGTTCCATAACTTGCACATGCATTTATTTTCTTGCAATCTCATGCAAATGTGATCCAATAATTTATTTATTTCCATAATGAACAAATGTGATTACTTTCCTTCTTACATATTTGTTTCCTTCTATTTGTGATTTTGTATCACCAAAATTTAACACTCCACCTTGATGCAAAATCACATATCTCCAACACCCCACATCGACTCAAGTTCTCTTCTCAACATAAAACTCTTTAAATCAAACCCCGCCTTCAACCAAAATCTCTTAACGAGATATAGACCAAAAATGAATATTTACCTAATGGGTTCCGATAAGGCCACTGTGACGACCCGACTTTCTCACCACAGAAAGTCGCATCATCTTGAAGAAAGAAAGGGACAGAAAAGAGAAAAGAAAGAGAAGAAAGAAGAAACAATATCAGAATCTCAACAGCGGAACGAATAAATTATATTAATAACATAAATATTACATAGTATACAACACTAATCAGAGTTACACAAATTACACATCATATAATAGACAGTTATAAACACCTGTCTAGTTATTACAATTCAGTACAACTCAAACAAGAGATACCAACACAGAGAACACACAGCGGAACTATATATCTAACGCCGAAGCCTCCTGCTCCATTGCTCCTCCATAATTCATCAAAAGCTAACCTGAATCCCTTGGCTACTCGTAAAAAATTTGAGCACCCAAGAGTTTAAGAAAACAAAAGATAAACTCTGGGTCAGACATGGGTCCGGTGTGAGTAACATGTTAAAGTTGCTTAACTTTGAAAAACCTTTAAAAAGAAAAGGTATCACGTAAGACTTCCCACACATAAACATGGAAAAGTTTTTACCTTACGCTAACCAAAACAATTGATAGGAAATCCAGTGATATTATAATAGGTCTAGGTTTTCAAGTAAATATGAAATAGCCGAAATTGTTAGATTTATTAAATTTCAGCTACTAGCCATAAAAGCGGGTAATACAATCAAAACCGTTGGCACTTATTGAATTTTGGATTCCATCAATGGCAGGGCTACCAGGGTACCGTCTATCACAGTACGTGGCCTATATCAACGTACCGAGGATCCCTCCCAATCCCCTGCAACACAAGACCGGAACCATCCCATACTGGACAATCCCGAACAAGACAACCTCGCAGTTGGCTTACGTTCCAACCGCCCACTCGGCCGAAATAAAAAGGGACTTCTAGACAGGGAAAAATCCCGTCCTACTTGGGCATGACCCACTTAGCCTTGCTGCACCTCCCATGTTTTAGCCATTCCCGGTTGATGAGCATTGAGGCTACGATTACCTTTAGAGAACACATCTCTTAGAATTCTCATCGTCCAGCTGACGATGTTCTGAAAGCATTCAATCCATACAAGTTCATTCCGGGTTCGAACGAAACCGAAGGCATTATCTCGTTACACTCATTTTGGAATCACCCACAGAGTTAACGACGATAACCCTTTCACTTTGAATCTTTATCTCGAATATGAAAGTACTACCCCGTCAAACTCATCTTGGAATCACCCTCAGAGTTATACTGACGAATAGTCCATACACCTCGAGTCTTCACTCTTCACAAGAGATTCACGACCTATCGTTAATTTGGATCGATGTCGTTTTTGGATATCCAAATATGGAAACCCAATCTCGGTCTCATCGAAATCCAAAGTGTATCTTTTAGGGCCAAGTTGTTTTAAAGGTTTAAACAATTCAATTATCTATATACACACAAATAGATAATTCACAGATTCACAATAGATAATCAACATTATCATCACAACAGATAATCCATATTATCATTATCAAAAGGTAATCCAAATCATCATCACAATGCAACCAATGCATCCATATCACTCAATATTACTTATCTCATATCTGAGATTCAAACCATTTAAGGCAAACAACATCATCCATCCATATAAGCAATGATTAATAATCATACCAAATATAATTAATTTGAAATGAATTAAATTAATTACATCATTTCTAATAAATTTAAAGTGAATTAAATTAATTACCATTATCAAACTTGCTTACATTATCATTAATTATCAATCAATTAATTAATCATCAACCAATTATTCATTTTAATTAATCATCCCTAATTAATTAACCTTTGATTACATTCAAGTAATTATCCACAAATTAATTTCTCAAATTAATTATACTTAACCAAATACAGTAATTAATCCTTAATTACTTCATTTATTAATTAACTATAATTAATTACATTAATCCTTAATTAATTACATTAATTAATTCCTTCATTTATTAATTACTTCTAAACAAATCCATTCTTAATTACTTCATTAATTATAATAATTAATGATTTCTAATTACATTTTCTTTTTAAATTAATTACATTAGGTAATTAATCTTCATTAAACCATAATTGTTAATCACCCTTGATTAACTCCATTCAGTAATTAACCTCCCTTAATTACTTCACCAGATAAATTAATTACTTCTTAATTAATTATCTCTAATTAATCCCTTGATTAATTCACAAAGTAATTATACTCAAATTACTTCATCATCAAATCACTTTCAATTAATTACATACAGTAATTACCCATAATTACTTTCCTAAGTAATTTCTCCATTTAATTACATTAAGTAATTATACTTCACAAATCATTAAATGATTATTCTAAATTAATTAAACTGAATTAATTAACTTAGTCTAATCAAATTAAACTCAATTAATTACAATGAGTAATTAATTCCTTAATTACTTCCATAAGTAATTATACTTAACAATTTACATAAATGATTATCTTTAAATTAATTAATCTAATTAATTATTTAAAATTAATCACATTAATTAATTATTAAATAATCCTTAGTTAATAACCTCATTAACTATTAACAATTCACTAATTATTTTTCTAAAGTAATTAACTTATTTTAATCATTATTAATTACAAATTAATTAATCATTAATAACCCATTAATTAACCCTTAATTAATTAATTAATTAAGTGTTAACTGTAACTTAATTAATCCTTTATTACTTGATTAATTAATTATTAATCATTAATTAAAAACTAATCTTACTTAATTAATGATTCATAAATTACAAGTTAATTACTCCCTTAATTACTTTAAGTAATTATCCATTTCATTAATTTATAAAATAAATTAATTATCCATTTAATTACCCTAATAATTAAATGCATAACAAATCATTACATTCTAATTTAACTTTAGATAAAACTTTTTCTTATCAATGGTTAAATTATCATAAGTATATTTGGAAACATTCATTTCCAAATTTAATTTCAATCTTCATTTTAAATTCAAGTTTTAGAATGAAATTCATTTTATCTTCAACAAGTTTAAAAATCAATTTAAAAAATTTAAATTTACATGATAAATAATACTTTTCTTATAAAAGAAATTTTACAAGAGTTTATAACAAATTTCTTTTTCAATTCAAACATCAAATTTTACTTTATCATTCAAAATTGTCACACACTTAAATTTATAAAACTTAAATTTATTTTAAAAGATTGAAGTTCAGATTTGAATCAGTCTAAACTTTGTTTAAAACATTTCTTTACATTTCAATTCCAATTTAAATTCAAATTTCTTTAAAAACATTTTTAAACAATAAGCCCTTTAAAGTATTTTAAACAAATTTGAAGTTAAAAACTTATTCATTTCCATCTTAATATTCAAATTAAACTTGAATCCGTAATTTAAAAATTAGATTTACAACATATTTTAAATCTTTGCTTAACACTTTAAAATTCAGTTTTAAATTTTGAAAACATAACAAGGTTTCTAACCTGTAAACTAACTCGAACCCCAAATAATTCACTCGAGCCTAACCTAAATCTAGCTCGAGCACTTGAGTAAAACTCGAGTAACACATCCCTTTGAATTCATTCAAATTTAAATATGGTCAGGTTTTACAAAATCCTGTACTGACAGTTATAAAAACCTGTAACCATTCTTCCCCGAGCCACAACAATAGCTACTTCGAGGCAATCAACCCCACTCTTCGAGTAAAACATGATTCTACTCGAACATCACTCGAGTACCTTCTTTCCTCCAAAACAAGCTGATACACAAAGTTCCCCCGTGCACCTGCACCAACCCCGCCGTCACCTCCGACCTCTCGCGACCACTCGCAAGTCAGCGATCACCTTCCAACTAATTTTCGACCATCAAGCAATCTGCAGAAGCCCAAAATCACAATCGAGCTTTTGAGCTCAAACTGGAAAAAAATGTCGAAACAGTAATTTGCTTCAAACACCAAAATCTGATCACCATAGAAGCTTCACCTCCGGCCACAACCACTTCCACACTCCATCAACCACCTACTCGAATCAGGGAAAACTCGGTCGCCCATAGATGTCGAGACGATCAATTCTCTGATCAACAACGAAAACTAGGGTTAAAATTTTCAATCCCTAAATCACCACTGTGTAAATGCTTAAATCCATTTTCCAATAATTTTTCCTGCATCTTCGATCATCACTCCATCACCAGAAACGATGATAGCCATCCCGATTACTCAGATTGACAGAATCATACCAAAACACTATTTCTGGTTAAACCAGTAATGCCCAATCAATTTCAAACTAAATATTATGATTTAGGTTTTAAAATTCAAGTATTAGTTTAAGAAATCGATTTATACTCTTGAATCCATGAATCTGGATGATCCAATTTTTACCTACAAACAAATTTGTTCTGTTATTATTTAGTGTTTTCAGAGACATTACAGTTTTATTTTATTTTTTTCATATTAAATAAAATTAATGCTTTAACTTATTTTACATACCATACTTTGTTTGAATCTTAACCTTAACAAAGATTTGAATATAAGATCATGATTTTGACCAGAGTTTAAACCTAGAATTCTAGAACAGACAAAAATAAATCAACAGTAAGCATGCATTCTACCATACATATATACAGGAAATTTTATCATATTCTTTTACATAAATCATGACTATATCAGAAAACAATCAAGCAACTATATTTACTTAAATTAGTTTTAAAATAAAATGTTACTCACATTGAAAATTTGATGAGCAGAGCCTTTGAAAACTTTAACCTGAAAGGTGCTTAAATTTGAAAGTTTCAAGTTGCTGCAGTACTTAAGATCTTAAAAATTCAGTTGCAAGTTTGCTTTTTAAAGACTTTAAATCTTGATTTACTGCAAATGCTTTCCTTGATTTACAGCTACATGCATGCTTCCAGAAAATAATGCAGGCTTGGACAGAAATTTGCAGTTGCATGCAGGACTTTAGAGTTGTAGAATGATTTCAGGCATTTAATGTTTTGAAAAGGCTACTGGTTTATGTGATTTGCACTTCAGATTTGAATATGATTCAGATGGTTTTGGTTTAGAGGAGATATTGGTTTTTGATTTGGTTTTTGAGGGGGATTCGCAGGAATTTCCTTTGAACAAAAATTTTCTGTTTTGAATGTAGATTGATCAAAGAAATTAAATTTTAGGCTTGAATATTGATTTCAGATTTTTTTGGCTTCGATTTGGTTAGAAGGAGTTTTGCAGATTTTTACAGCTGAAGATTACTCAAGTTTTGAAAAAAAAGAATAGAAAAGAAAATGAAATGAGGAGTAATATGTTTATATAAGTAGTTTTTGATTTAATTAAAATAAAAGAAAACGAAAAAAATTAAATAGGACACTTGTTCTAATTTCTAACATTTATCACTTTGTTTATTTTATGATTCAACACATGTCATTTAAGTGTTAAGAAATTTACATATGTCTCTTTAAATATTTTATTTTAATTTAAATTGTTTATAAAAACTTTAACTTATTTTATTCCTTATGTATATATAAATTTCCTTTTTTATTTAAAGAGAAATGAAACAAAACAATTTATAAATAAAAGCTTATTCAAAAAAATTTAAGTATTTATTCTTTTAAATTTCAACACATTAAATTCAAATTTAAATTAAACTATAAAACCTAATTTAAAAATCAAGTTATATATAGATGCATATATAACTACCATTAAATTTAAAAATAACAAAACCTGTTTCTAAAAATCTATTTATGTTTGTAAAAACTAGGTATTATCATTATTATTTGAAAATAACAAATTAAACAATTTTAAAATGATTTACAAAAGAGATTATAAATCACTTCTATTACTCAATAAATTAAGATCATATGTAAATTGTATTTTAAATTCTTATATATGATTTCAAGCAATATTTTAAAAAAAATAAAACAAAGCTTTTATGTTAATGTTATTTAAATTCATATTTAAGCTAATTAAAAATATAAATTTAAACCAATAAGATTTACCTTTAATATTTACAAACCATATAGATATTTATTGAATTGCTTTGAAAAGTTAAATGTTTAAATTTAAATCAAATTTCAAATTTACCAAAAATAAATTAGAATTGGAAAATTGATTCATTTACTAAATTCCAAACCAAAGCTTATATATTTACAATATATACAATTATATATATATATATATATATTATAAATAGAAGACAATTTATTTGCTTTAAAAAGATAAAATCTACCAATTTAAATCTTTATTAAAAGATGATTATTAAATCAATTCAAAATTTATTATCAAAAGTTATCAAACCAATTAAATTTTAACACAGACTATTAAATTTATATTGCCAAATTTCCGGGATATCACATTCCTCCCCCTCAAAAGAATTTCGTCCCCGAAATTTAAAAGCAAAGGTAATTTAATAATCTATCTTAAGATTTTATTTTAAAACACAAGCATATATTATCAATCATATGCTAACAACCATAGCAATCCAATTTATTCAAACAAACAAATCTAACTATCCAGACAAAATTCTGGATAGTATTTCCTAGAGTTTCCCACATATATATATATATACACACACACACACACCGGGATACTCGCTTTACAAAATCCAAACAATCAAACTACTAAGCTACAGAGCTCCTATCCAACTAGATCAACAAAACAAAACAGGAAATCAGACTACAGACAAGTCTGACTCAACAATCACATTCTCCTGAATTGCTGGTTCCACAACCAGAGATAGATCAAACATGTACTCCCTCGGAGATACGTGAAACACATCGAATCCCAGTTATCCAAACTGACAATTCAACCTTGAAAATCAAACACCAATTCTCACAAGAACACAGAAAAGATCCGAAACACCTCGGAGCTGACTTACCCAGTCTTACTCAATCTTAAAGCCCTTTAGATCGGAGAAAACTTACCCAAAATCAAATCTTCGACTCCAAAATCCAAATTCCTTCGTCTCTTATCCACAAAATACTTCTGACGATCCTGGGCTGCCTTCATCTTTCCTGATCAGCTCAACCTTCACTGATGCCTCTAGAAACAAATTGGACCAAAACAACCCAACATAATGATCTCCTCAAGATCAATCCCAAACCAAGAATACCAATTCTACTCCATAGACATCAGAAGACTAACTTACTTCTCCTATCCGGAAAAGATAAAACAAAAGCACTCCCAAACTGCTTCCGCTGCACAACTCTGATCTGAAATAGGAGAAAATGCTGATGAAGAACACGGGTTCAAACTAGACAACACATCTCAGAAATATGGTTCAACAGATTCACAAAAGAAAACTCAGATGTCCCACTTGATCCTAAGCTTCTTCACCAAACCTTTGCTCTAGAAGTCACCCTTCTACTAAACTGAAGCACCGGTAGCACTTCTAGAATCCAGTCGATAAGAAAACTCAACCTCCAAATACGGACAAACTTCCGATAACCCAAGAGAACACTCAAACTATCGCAAGTCACTTTTGCGATCAACCAGTCCAATATCCAAAGAAAATTGTCCTCTCCTTACCAATCAGAATAGCTTATGCTTATCTAGCCAATCCATCGAAGAAATGGATCCACTTTGCTACTTCTGAACTCCACCTCCAGAAAAACTGCTAACCAGAAGACCTTCTTGCTAGCACACAGAATATTCCGAGTTGCACTACTGATACCGATGCCAAAGACTTCCTAAACTTGTTCCAAAGAAACATCTTCGGAGACATCCATAGTCACTGCGTCTCATCACACAGCTACTAATTCTTGAGGTATCAAGATACCATTATTTCCTTGTGCCCAACCGACAGATCCAAACTCAACTCATCCAACTCAAAGATGAACTCCGAACCTTAACAGGTTTCCTTCAGAGATCGATGAAATCTCTACACTCTGCACAACTCACTCGAGACGGTATTAGCTCTATAGTCTCGATAGATACACTTCCAACCTCAACACTCAAACTCCAACCATTGGTAGTAGTCGTGTTACACACCCCACTACCTTATCTACCTTTATAACTTATATTGGAAAACCTGTATGGGTAACCCAACAAATAGGTAGAAGTAAATATATATATATATTTAAAATTACAAATACGCTCTCTCAAGAAAGAAATTACTTCAAAGCCTAGGTATTCACTCAACCTAGCGCTCTGATACCAACTGTGACGACCCTACTTTCTCACCACAGAAAGTTGCATCATCTTGAAGAAAGAAAGGGATAGAAAAGAGAAAAGAAAGAGAAGAAAGAAGAAATAACATCAGAATCTCAACAACGGAACGAATAAATTATATTAATAACATAAATATTACATAGTATACAACACTAATCAGAGTTACACAAATTACACATCATATACTAGACAGTTATAAACACCTGTCTAGTTATTACAATTCAATACAACTCAAACAAGAGATACCAACACAGAGAACACACAGCGGAACTATAAATCTAACGCCGAAGCCTCCTGCTCCATTGCTCCTTCAAAATTCGTCAAAAGCTAACCTGAATCCCTTGGCTACTCGTAAAAAATTTGAATACCCAAGAGTTTAAGAAAACAGAAGATAAACTCTGGGTCATACATGGGTCTGGTGTGAGTAACAGGTTAAAGCTGCTTAGCTTTGAAAAACCTTTGAAAAGAAAAGGTATCACGTAAGACTTCCCACACATAAACATGGAAAAGTTTTTACCTTACGCTAACCAAAACATTTGATAGGAAATCCAGTGATATTATAATAGGTCTAGGGTTTTCAAGTAAATATGAAATAGCCGAAATTGTTGCATTTATTAAATTCCAGCTACTAGCCACAAAAGTGGGTAATACAATCAAAATTGTTGGCACTTATTGGATTTTGGATTCCATCAATGGCAGGGCTATCGGGGTACCGCCCGTCACAGTACGTGGCCTAGATCAACATACCGAGGATCACTCCTAATCTCCTGCAATACAAGACCGGAACCATCTCTCACTGGATAGTCCCGAACAAGACAACCCCGCAGTTGGCTTACATTCCAACCGCCCATACAGCCGAAATAAAAAGGGACTTCTAGACGGGGGGAAATCTCATCCTACTTAGGCATGACCCACTTAGCCTTGCTGCAACTCCCATGTTTTAGCCATTCACGGTTGATGAGGCTTGAGGCTACGATTAACTTTAGATAACACATCTCTTAGAATGCTCATCGTCCACCTGACGATGTTCTGAAAGCATTCAATCCATACAAGTTCGTTCCGGGTTCGAATGAAACCGAAGGCATTATCTCGTTACACTCATTTTGGAATCACCCTCAGAGTTAACGACGATAACCCTTGCACTCTGAATCTTCATCTCGAATCTGAAAGTACTACCCCGTCAAACTCATCTCGGAATCACCCTCAGAGTTATACTGACGAATAGTCCTCACACCTCGAGTCTTCACTCTTAACAAGAGATTCACGACCTATCGTTAATTTGGATCGATGTCGTTTTCGGATATCCAAATATGGAAACCCGATCCCGGTCTCATTGAAATCCAAAGCGTATCTTTTAAGGCTAAGTTGTTTTAAAGGTTTAAAACAATTCAATTATCTATATACACACAAATAGATAATTCACAGATTCACAATAGATAATCAACATTATCATCACAACAGATAATCCATATTATCATTATCAAAAGGTAATCCAAATCATTACCACAATGCATCCATATCAATCAACATTACTTATCTCATATCTAAGATTCAAACCATTCAAGGCAAACAATTTCATCCATCCATATAAGCAATGATTAATAATCACACCAAATATAATTAAATTAAAATGAATTAAATTAATTACATCATTTCTAATAAATTTAAAGTGAATTAAATTAATTACCATTATCGAACTTGCTTACATTATCATTAATTAATTATCAATCAATTAATTAATCATCAACCAATTATTCATTTTAATTAATCATCCTTGATTAATTAACCTTTAATTAAATTCAAGTAATTATCCACAAATTAATTTCTCAAATTAATTATACTTAACCAAATACAGTAATTAATTTTTAATTACTTCATTTATTAATTAACTATAATTAATTACATTAATCCTTAATTAATTACATTAATTAATTCCTTCATTTATTAATTATTTATAAATAAATCCATTCTTAATTACTTCATTAATTATAATAATTAATGATCTCTAATTACATTTTCTTTTTAAATTAATTACATTAGGTAATTAATCTTAATTAAACCATAATTGTTAATCACCCTTGATTAACTCCATTCAGTAATTAACCTCCCTTAATTACTTCACCAGATAAATTAATTACTCCGTAATTAATTATCTCTAATTAATCCCTTGATTAATTCACAAAGTAATTATACTCAAATTACTTCATCATCAAATCACTTTCAATTAATTACATACAGTAATTACCCATAAATTACTTTCCTAAGTAATTTCTCCATTTAATTACATTAAGTAATTATACTTCACAAATCATCAAATGATTATTCTAAATTAATTAAACTGAATTAATGAACTTAGTCTAATCAAATTAAACTCAATTAATTACAATGAGTAATTAATTCCTTAATTACTTCCATAAGTAATTATACTTAACAATTTACACAAATGATTATCTTTAAATTAATTAATTTAATTAATTATTTAAAATTAATCACATTAATTAATTATTAAATAATCCTTAGTTAATAACCTCATTAACTATGAACAATTCACTAATTATTTTTCTAAAGTAATTAACTTATTTTAATCATTATTAATTACAAATTAATTAATCATTAATAACCCATTAATTAACCCCTAATTAATTAATTAAGTGTTAGCTGTAACTTAATTAATCCTTATATTACTTGATTAATTAATTATTAATCATTAATTAAAAACTAATCTTATTTAATTAATGATTCATAAATTACAAGTTAATCATTCTAAGAATAATTAATCTTAAACTTTTAAGATTACTCCCTTAATTACTTTAAGTAATTATCCATTTCATTAATTTATAAAATAAATAAATTATCCATTTAATTACCCTAATAATTAAATGCATAACAAATCATTACATTCTAATTTAACTTTAGATAAAACCTTTTCTTATCAATGGTTAAATTATCATAAATATATTTGGAAACATTCATTTCCAAATTTAATTTCAAACTTCATTTTAAATTCAAGTTTTAGAATGAAATTCAATTTATCTTCAACAAGTTTAAAAATGAATTTAAAATTTTTAAATTTACATGATAAATAATACTTTTCTTATAAAACAAATTTTACAAGAGTTTATAACAAATTTCCTTTTTAATTCAAACATTAAATTTAACTTTATCATTCAAAATTGTTAAACACTTAAATTTATAAAACTTAAATTTATTTTAAAAGATTCAAATTCAGATTTGAATCAGTTTAAACTTTGTTTAAAACATTTCTTTACATTTCAATTCCAATTTAAATTCAAATTTCTTCAAAAACATTTTTAAACAATAAGCCCTATAAAGTATTTTAAACAAAATTGAATTTAAAAACTTATTCATTTCCATCTTAATATTCAAATTAAACTTGAACCCATAATTTAAAAATTAGATTTAAAACATATTTTAAATCTTTGCTTAACACTTTAAAATTCAGTTTTAAATTTTGAAAACATAACAGGATTTCTAGCCTGTAAACTAACTCGAACCCCAAATAATTCACTCGAGCCTAACCTAAATCTAGCTCGAGCAAAAACACAAAATATCTTGAGTAAAACTCGAGTAACACATCCCTTTGAATTCATTCAAAATTAAATATAGTCAGATTTTACAAAACCCTGTACTGACAGTTACAAAAACCTGTAACAACCATTCTTCCCCGAGCCACAACAATAGCTACTTCGAGGCAATCAACCCCACTCTTCGAGTAAAACATGATTCTACTCGAACATCACTCGAGTACCTTCTTTCGTCCAAAACAAGCTGATACACAAAGTTCACCCATGCACCTGCACCAACCCCGCCGTCACCTCCGACCTCTCGCGACCACTCGTGCAAGTCAGTGATCACCTTCCAACTAATTTCCGACCATCAAGCAATCTGCAGAAGCCCAAAATCACAATCGAGCTTATGAGCTCAAACTGTAAAAAAAACATCAAAACAGTAATTCGCTTCAAACACCAAAATCTGATCACCAGAGAAGCTTCACCTCCGCCCACAACCACTTCCGCACTCCATCAACCACCTACTCGAATCAGGGAAAACTCGGTCGCCCATAGATGTCGAGACGATCAATTCTCTGATCAACAGCGAAAACTAGGGTTAAAATTTTCAAACCCTAAATCGCCACTGTCTAAATGCTTAAATCCATTATCCAATAATTTTCCCTGCATCTTCGATCATCACTCCATCACCAGAAACGATGGTGGCCATCCCGGCTACTTAGATTGAGAGAATCATACCAAAACACTATTTCTGGTTAAAGGAACTTAATTTGCGTCAACACCGTTGGCTCGAATTCCTTGCATCTTATGATCTTGATATTCTTTATACTCCCGGAAAGGGAAATCGTGTTGTCGATGCACTTAGTCGCAAGCAACAAGCGGTTGTTTCTATAATGATATCCGAATGGAATGATCTCGGGGTTTTATCCACTTGTGAGATTCCGATTTATGTTCATCTCTTGTTTTATGTAGCCTTGAGGCTCATCCTTCTCTTTTAGACCGCATTCTTGAAGCTCAAAAGCTTGATCCCGAATTGGCTCTTCTTGGCCAAAATTTTAGGGATAAAATTGATATTGAAGGTTTGAAAGACTTTGATATTGATTCTCGTGGCGTATTCGAAAATTTGGTAGACTTATCGTGCCAAATATTAGTGATCTTCGTAAAGACATTTTAGAAGATTCTCATCGTTCTAAATTTACCATTCATCCCGGTAGTAGTAAAATGTACGCGGATATGAAGCGACTTTATTATTGGGAGGGAATGAAATCTGATATTGCTAACTTTTTTAGGTGTTGCGTGACTTGCCAACTTGTCAAGGCCGAGCATCAAAGCCCCGGTGGGTTATTGCAACCTTTAGACATTCCAATTTGTAAGTGGGACCAAATTTCCATGGATTTCATAGACGGCCTTCCCTGTTCTCGTTCGGGTCATGATAGCTTATGGGTGATTGTTGATAGACATGCTAAATCCGCCCATTTTATTCCCGTTCGGTCCAATCGGACCGTTCCTCTTTTGGCCAAACTCTTTATTAAAGAAATTGTTAAATTACATGGAGTTCCTGCTTCTATTGTTAGTGATCGTGATCCATTGTTTACAAGTGGATTTTGGAAGAGTCTTCAAAAATCTTTGGGAACGAAGCTTAATTTTAGCACCACTTATCATCCTCGGTCCGATGGACAAACCGAGCGTGTGAATCAAACTCTTGAAGATCTTCTTCGTGCATGTGTTCTTGATTTTGGTGGAAGTTGGGAAGATCATATTTCTCTTGTTGAGTTTTCCTATAATAATAGCTTCCAATCTACTATTGGGATGGCACCTTTTGAGGCACTCTCTAGAAGGCCGTGCCGATCTCCTTCTTGTTGGCTTGAGGCCAGTGAGAAGCTGGTTCTTGGTCCAGATTTTATTCGTGATTCCACACAAAAGATTGACCTTATTCGTCATAAGATGAAAGAAACTCTAAGTAGGCAAAAATCCTATGCCGATAACCGAAAAAGGAAATTAGAATTTTCTGTGGGAGATTTTGTGTTTATTCGTGTTTCACCTATTAAGGGTGTTGTGCGTTTCAGTCGATTAGGAAAGCTAGCACCTCGTTACATTGGTCCATTTCCTATCACCGAACGTATATGTTCCGTGGCTTATTGCCTCTTATTAGCGGCTCAGTTTTCTATTATTCATGACGTGTTTCACGTTTCTTAATTACGGAAATGCCTTCGAGATTCCAATTCTATTCTTGAGCTCGGTGTTGTGGTAGAAATTGAAGTTTCGCCTAATTTGACTTATAAGCAACATCCTATTCGTATCATTTCTTCGAAGATTAAACGCCTTCAAAATAAAGATGTTCCTCTCGTGAAAGTTCAATGGTCCTCAAATCCTAAGGATTGTTCTTGGGAATCCAGAGAATTCATCAAGCGAGCACATCCGGACTTACTTTCTCGTGCTCCTTGAGGTGAACTTCTTATTCCACATTTCTTCTTTTGTGTTGATATGCTTTTATGGTTGTTAATTTTTGATTCATTTATTTCTTAAGATTGCGAGGACGCAATTTCTTTAAGGAGGGAAGTCTGTAACAACCCGCATATTTTACGATTGAATATTTAAATATTTTATTTTAAATATTCATCGTTAGTTGGACTATTATCCGAAAAGCTACTTTTTGCAAACGATCAAATTAGGACTCGAGACTACCCCCATTGAGTTCAAAATGACATTTGCGATCTTTTTGAGTATAAACTTTGATATGTTTGGAGTTAGTGGAATTTCGCTACTTTTTCACTTAGGGCTTTGGTTTTGTTTCAGCCCATTAGACCCAAGCTTCACCCCTCTTCTCTTCATTACTTCATTTCTATTTCCTAATACTCAAGCTTAGCAACAATGGAGAGAGGAATGGGAAATTAAAACTCCAAGCCCAAGTTTCCATTTGCAAATCAAGTTCTAGCTCCAAATCCAAAGAGAAGCTATTGGTAAGCATCATCTTCTTCTTCTCCAACTCATTCTCCTTTCAATTTCAGAAATTCCTAAACCTAACTTTGGGAATGTTATTCTTTTGAGCTTAGATTCAAGCTCATTTGGGTTGTGTTGAAGTGTGGTTGATTCTTCCTTTGCTTTCAAGCTTCTCCTTCCTTATTTTGCGAAAAGGTGAGATTTTTATCTCACATCCAAGTCTATGATTATCTTTGATTGTTAGGTATGAATTCCTAACGCTTATTCATGTGCATTTGATTTTGATTTGGATTGGTTATGTGAATGTTCCAATTTTTGGCATTTTGAAGTCAAATCTTTAAAAATCATAGCTTTGTTGTTTGATCATGCTTTTGGTGAAGCATCGAAGAGCCTATTGGGCTAGATAGCTGATTCGCGTAAACTCCTAGTGTCGTTGCTCGAACGATTGCAATTTGGTAGAGATTGGCCTTCATATTGATAGGCTTGGAAGTGCTGGAATCAGGTTCCAGTCGACTGGAACTTTGGTCCAGTCGACTGACCTGCTACCAGAACACTTCCCTGGCTCTGGTCCAGTCGACTGGCATACTGAGTCCAGTCGACTGACCAGCATCCCGTGGATTTTCTGGGACTGAGTTCAGTCGACTGAACTCAGTGAGCCAGTCGACTAACCTACTCCTATTTGCCTATTATGCCTATTTTTGCCTACTTTTGCTTGGTTTCCAAATTTAATCGATTCATGTTGATTCCCGATTTGTTGTTATCATTTATTACCCACTTTGATGACATTTTCTTCGGGGTTTTTGTGAACATACATTTTGATGGATTCGGTATCGATTTCTTTGGATTCTATTCACGTCTTCGAACGTGAAATTTTGGTGATTGATTGTTTCTACAATCATTTTTTTACTTTGTCACTTTAAAAATATAAAGGTTTCAATACTAGTAGTAAATATCAAAACTCTTTTATCAAAATGATTTCAACTCTATTTTCAATATCAAGCTTGTTTATAAAACCGTTTTCCAATCTACTAGCATATACAAACCTTTACATCACTCGTATGAGAAATTTAATTAAACGGCTTAGTAAAACAAGTGGTATGAAACGCTTGCGTTTACTTCGTCGGTTAATTCTTGGACTTGTTCGACAGAATCTCTTGTGATAATTTTCGAGTGGAGATCTACAATTTGTTCGTAAATATTTAAGTTAAGCTAGTGGTTATGGGACGTGAAGCTAAGCTCATATATTTACTAGCTTAGTGTAATTGAAACTTCTTGAAGATCGATGATGATCATTTTGTGATTTAGACTAGCAATGTGCGATGTCTCTTTGTCTGCGAGGGAAACTAAACCCCGTTTCTGTGGAGCTTCTGCTCAATTTGGTGGGGTAACGACCCATGGTCTTCGGGCCGTTTTGTGGAGATTCGGCTCAAAACTAATGGTTAGCAACCATGGAATAGCGTTTTGTTTTGTGATACACGTGTTGGTGAGTTTTCATGCTCCCGTTTTGTGATAGGCCTCCCCCCTTTTCGTGATTTCTGGATTTCCATTGATGATTTCTAGAATTTGTGTTTCACCAATTTTCGTGATTACATTGATAAGTTTTATCAATATTTGTACATTGGTGAATTTGTGTGTCATTAACTTTGTGTTTGGCATTGATATAATTGTCAATATTTATGGTTTGGTGAATAAAAATAAAGAGTATGATATTCTTTTTGATCTTTGAGAAGATTCTTGTGATATTGATTAATCTCTAGTTGATTTTCAGTTGCATACTTATTACAGTATGGCTTTATGGTTATCATACGGCTTTTTTCATATCTCTTATTCTATATCATTTTATCTGATATTTATAGCTAGACTGGTCCGTTTATTATTTTCTTATTAGATAATACTCGGGTCAGACCGAGATGTTTCAGGTGCTTCTACTTGACTCCTCATCTGGGATTATTATCTTGACTTTTGGCTAACTACTTAGATTAGTAGTTTTTGGTTGTATACATTTGTGATATAGACTCGTTGATGTATACATATTCTTTTATCTAGCACTTGTAACTATTCTTTTGTGATATTGCGTATCTTGTTTGACCACTACTCTGATATACACTTTTATGTGTTATATTCATATCTTTTTCCGCCTTTGTGATATGGATATCCGTGACTAATTTGTGTTATACTTATTTTTATATTTGTTTCCGAAGATATTATAGCCACTGTGTTGTAGCCTTGAGTTTGCATCGGTATGTCGGATTTCCTCTTATGATGAAAAGTTGTATTTTTATCTGGCATATCGGTACTCGCATAAAGCAATTATACAGATGGTCGCTCCTCAACATCCTTATTCTCCATGCTAGTTAACGGTATTATCCCGTAGTGTCCTTGACTAGCATGGGTATAGAGGTGGGGCGTCACAAAAATAATCTCAAAGTCATTAAGGCCGAAAAATTCTCTCAATCACCAATCCAAATACAGAGTCAAAAAACAAAAGCCAATGAACATAACAAGGCTAATCCAAATCTCTTTATGAAATAAAAATCTCTCCCCTCCCACATACCTCATCTGCCAAACAACAAATTTCCAATGGAAATCAACATAAGACCCTCACATCAACATTGAGCCATGTAGCAGATACAGGTTTCCAAATCTAGCTGTGCCTTTAACATGGCAAACTCCTTATGACCAAATTTCCAAGACTGGAACACTCCTCTCTCTCAACATAATCTCCTCCATCTTTAACTTCAATATTGCACAAAATCTCTTTTTCCATCCAAACGAGTAATATTATAATTACTATCGAATCTACCGTTCTTTCTTGAAGCCACTGATGCACAAATTTAAATAAATCACCTTACTCGGATACCAATCTATTGTGTAAAAATTGCACAAAATGCGGAAAAACAATAAATAGGATCTAGATTTTCCAATTTCAACATCACTCAATCTAGAAACAATTATTCTATTACTCCAAATAAATAGTAAATAACTATAAAAAAGGAAAAGAGACGCACAATATTTATACTGGTTCCACTATCATCAAGATAGTGTACGTCCATTCGAAAGGAGAGAGATTTTATTACATATGAGAGAGTTATAAGAGATTACAAGATAAGAGTTTACATACCAAAGCACTAAATTAGGGTTAACAAGAAGAGACACTCCATTTGGGGATCACTGGCTGAATAGCGGGATGGGTTTACAATGAAGTCTACCTTAATATATAGCCAATGTAAATTCATATGATTCATCAATCAAATTACCAAGATATGGTAAGAAGATAATGGAGGAAAATTGAAATGGTAACAAATGATGCAAACATAGCAAATAATTCACTTATTCCTTTAATTAGCAAAGATGAAAGAAAATAATTTTAAAGCGATGTGATTACTGAGAAACAAATAATATGCATATCATTTTACATATATTTTATTCCACAACTTGCGCACGCATTTATTTTCTTGTCATCTCATGTAAATGCGATCCAATAATTTATTCATTGCCATAATGAACAAACGTGATTATTTTCCTTCTTGCATATTTGTTTCCTTCTATTTGTGATTTTGTATCACCAAAATTTAAAAAATTTAACGACGAGATAGTTATCCAATGTTGACTTTTATTCAGCTTTACATTAAAGATGCTAGTAAGATGCTAAGGGACTGTTTGATTTAGTTATAGCGGGATTGAATTGTTTTCTAAGCAGAGGAAGACAAGACGTTCGGGTTGATTAAGAGTTATGAAGATGTTCCTTAAAGATGAGTAATAGTGATTAGAGGATTTTAGCAAGTAAAGGCTTGATAAATACCATTAAGGAACCAAAGATAGGAATGGGGTCCATTACATGGAATTCTAAAAATATTTCAAAAACTTATTTTAGGCTTCCATAAATATTCTAAAACAAAGAGTTTCTATTTTAAAGGGCGATCTGATTTCTTATATAAGATAATGTTTTCTCAAAATTATTTTAATTGGTTTAAAATGATGGAAAATATTTTGAAAAACTGTTTTAAAAACTAATAATGCATTTTTAAAAAGGGAGATCTTTTTTTAAAGGAGATGGAAGCTTTGACTTGAAAATTAAAAAAATTGGTAAATGTTTTGCTTTTAAGGTGTATTGGAACTCTCCTTGCTGGCAGGTCCCTTTTTAGTATTGTGGGTGGGTTATCCCGGTCATTATATGGAGAAATCACTATGGAAGGATGACGACTTCAAAACTTTTGTATGGATCGACGACTTATGATGGGTGTCTAGAGGCATTCCGAAGATAATGATCTAACAATGGAAGTCATGATGGTGATCCGCAAGAACAAGTTCAATGATGAGGGCTTGTGAGTAGGATTTGTGATTATGTCCTGCTGTGGAGTTAGTCAGGATGGAATGACGATTGAGTTCCACGTTAGAGACACTACAAAGGGTTGTTGATAACCCGAAGGCTTTTAGTGTGCTCATAAAGAAGGGACATGTGGGTAGCTCCCACCTAGATTTGCAATCGTATCCAGAGCTTGCAATAACTGATTACCTTGGGCTATTGTGATTGTGAGCCTGGTTCCTAGACATACTAAATGGAATTGATTCGAGTAACAATGAAGCTGGGATTTCGATTGGGTCCTTGGTTTCCGATTGTACCATATAAGTTATCATATAGCCAATGCACGCAAGTGATGCAAGAACCTATGCAGTTGTAGCACAAGTGGATGATCAAAATATTTGAAGAATATAGGCATGACTAGACACATGATATTTTGGATGATGTAGGTATGAGTACACCGATGAGACAATAAGGAAGATCATTAACAGTTTGGGGCATGCATGTTATGATGGATGTATATTTAGCATAGAAATTAAAAACACGTGTTATTGATTAATGGGTTAATGTGGTAATAGTACCATGCTATTTTTAATGTGTATATTATTTTGAGTTATGATGCCTATTGATTTATTTTCAATTGATTGTATGTGCATGTTTGGATCAACCTATGTTATGTTTTGTACTTTAATTATAGTCAATTATGGTTGAATTATTAAATTTCATGAGATGAGTTAATCTATTGTTGAGATTGTTTCGCTCTTTTGTTGAAAGCATGTTATTTTTACATGTTATAATTTGGATTGTATGATTAAAGAAGTGCATGCAGTATTATAGTATGTAGAAAATTTAATTCCTTATTGTGAATAAATTGTACTGTGTCATGATTAATGGTGTTATGTGGTTGTTATGTGATATTTTGATGTTAACTTGTGAGTGATATGTTTCCCCATATTTAGTTATTAAGTCCACAATGAAACTTTATTAATTTGGTTGAAAGTTGTATTTGAAGAATTTACGAGGGTGCAATTTTTTTAAGGGAAAAAATGTAACGATGCATAAATTTTATGCATTCAATAATAAAGTAATTAAGAATGAATTTTTAATAAAAGAGTGAATTGGATGTCATATTTATAACATTGCAAAGGCCTTTCAAAGACGATCGATTTGGTATATAATTATGATGGATTTGAATTTACGGTTTAGAATATATTGACTTTACAAGTCTAAAATATTTGCACCTATGGCCAATAATTTTCAGTGTTCTAATTTTGAAAACAAAATGTACGTTTATTATGGTTGGTAAAAAGTAGACTTCACTTGAAGAGGTCATGGGTTCAATCCTTGCTAGCAATATTTTTTTGAATTTATACTTTGAGAGAGAGATGGGAAAGAAAAGGTATAGTAAAAATGTATGGTCAATATACATACACACATGTATGGTGTGTGTAGTAAATGTGATGTAAGGAATTAGTTGCGTAGGTTAGTAATCAATTGCGAATTGATTGACATATAGGTAAATAATCTATTTTTAATGGAGATTGATTCTCTAAAGATTGGGAATTAATTTTCTGCATGTAAAGGTAAATATTCAACGAAATTTCATATGTTACTCTCCTTATATGCGTACGCTTAAAATTCCTTTATCCATCATACCACCCTATAAATGAAGAAGGTGGAGGTAAGAGGAAATCAACTTTTAGGGAAGCAACCATTAAGTTTCTTTTTTTTTACAATCTTCATTCTCTTCTTAATTCAAAATGTATAGAATATACTCCATAAGAGAATAGTAATTAAAAAAAGGCTGGGGATTCACTCAACAACGCATACACGTGGATTTTGACAGCGATTTGGGTTGTGACGGAAGAATAAAATGCTACACTTCACTGATTTGAAACAAAAATATGTTAATCTTCGTATGAGAGTTTGGAGACTGGTGGAAAAAAAATGTTTTAGTACAGTTTATTTGATTAATTGAATTCTACGTGATGAAATAGATATTTATTGATGGAAAATTATAATTATTAATATATATTTTGATATACTGATAATTATTTGACCTTGTGAATATTTTGAATATATTATGCAATGTTAATTATTTATTGTTGATTATTGTGTTATTGGGTGCTTGACTGTAATCAATTGTTTATTTAAGGTTTGAATGTAATTGTTTGATATAAAATTGATGAAATTGGTTAGGTTTGATAAATAAATGATAAATAATGTGATTTATGGATTTTTTTTATAATGTATGGAAATATCAGTGTTTGAATGAAGTAAAATCAAATTAACTAGAGAAATTTAATAAGTTTATTATTTATGAATTTCTGGGTGGCCCATATATAATAACGGAGAATATACTTATTTTGGGATGTTTATAATTATTATTCAATAAACAGCGATCTCATAAATAATAATATGGTTTTTGTGAAAATTGCACCGTTTTGAGTTAAATAATAATGAACTGGTTTGTGGTATATTAAAGAGATCTAATATGAATATTATTACTTTGACAAGAAATAATGATACTATTGATTTGGAAGGTAATTTGATAAAATTACCATTTTTGATATAAGATACAAAAGATTCGTAATAATGAGATTACATCAAAGTATTTTGAAGTATATATTAATTTGAGAGAATTACTATTGTTTTGGAAGTAAATGAAAATTTATAAGAACAATAATAAAACAATTTTATACTAAAGAGATTAATCAATGCAAATGTATTATTTGGATGATTGTTAATTGCTATTTAAATTATTACATACGTTGTTCTACGATGATGGGTTAAAGATAGGTATGCGATATTTTTTCATTATTACTACGAGACGAAGAGTAGTTAACTATGGTTGTATGGTGATTGAGGTAGTGTTACTAATGTAGTTTGGATTAGCACACATTTGGTGATTGATGTTTTGATATTATTATGAGGTGACTAACATACATTTTATGATTTATACTTAAACTGTGAAGTGTTATTATAATGGATGATTAGTATAAATGTAAGTATAATTGTGTTGTTATTAATTTAATGATTGAATACAGTCAAATGTATATTATGTTTAACGGCTAAGTATACAATTGTTGATGTTGCCTCATACGATGATCTATTATGATGGATGAGTAGAAATATAATTTTTACTTCTACTAATCGCATTGGTTGTGTTGGTTGCAATGGATGCATTGTTTGTATTGTTGCATTGGTTACATTGATTTTATGATGCAATGTACTAACCATTGTTTTGATGCATGAGAAGAGCGATAAATACAACTATAGGAGCTTGATTCTTCAAAAATGATTTGTATGTGGTTTTTTTCCTATGCAGTAGCTACCGAATCCCTTAAATTGGGTTGATGTGTATAGAGTTAGATGCAGTCCAAATATAGTTGAAATCCTTTTCTTTTATGCATACTTGTGAAATTGGTGAGTGAAAGGAAGCGTAAAGGAAAAGATAGGAGCTTAGGTTTTATGTTGCATCCACATGTTGTTTGCCTAAAATTATTTTGTATGTATCACTGTTGTGTCGCTTTGTAAATGTTTAATGAAAAAAAGATTGAGATGATATAACCACCTTGTATATCCTATTGTGATATGTACGTTGTTTATTTTATTCCATTGTGAAGTTTTCCTTTTTATCTTTATTATTAAATACCCTTTTTAATTTTATACTATATGTAATGTTTGAAATTAGTTTTAAATGTATTTTGTTGCGTTATAACTATTTTTAGAGAAAAAGTGGATGTAAGAAACAAAGCTGGGCGGAACTACTGGAAAATCCGATGATAATTTTAAATATTTATTTTCAATATTGTTACGTGCACATAGGGTTTGAATATGATTATTATTTCTATTCTTGTTATTGTGCTGCATAACACAAATGTAGTAGATCAACGCTCTGCTTTTCAATAATACCTTAGATTTACACTCCAATGCTGGATATCTAAAAACAACGCAAACTTAAAATTATATGACGGTTCAAAGAACATGTGTCAATTGAAAATTTACAGGTGGAAGTTCGATTTTCTGAATATTAAAAAATAACATATGTCAATATTCTACAGGACGGGAGGTGTCAAACCGACTACAACAAACCGAAATATCCATTTACCAACTTAGACAATTAAAATACAGGAAATTTTATTCAAGGACACATTTTGGGGCTTTTTTTTTATGAAGGACGGCCCATAAATATTTTTCTTTAAAGGACACTTAGCGTTTTTAGTTTAGCGGCCCAATTCTCGCGCGCTTGTTCTTCTTCTTCGTTCGATCCAAATTTTGAGTCGCGATCAACTATCTTTCTCCTAATTGTAATATCAATCAACGTTATTCCTTTATTTCAATTTCGTCCACTTCAACGATTATTTTTTTCTTCTTCCGTGCTTTTGTTGATCTCATTCTTTTCATATCTGTACGGTGATCTCGTTTTTCTCAGGTATGCTTATATCAATCTGTTTTTTTGATTTTTTTCTATTCGAGATAAATAAAATTGTTCGTGATTTATAATTGTGTTTATTATTATGAATGATGTGCAGTGTTGTTCTTCTCTTTTTTTTTTCATTCGTCGATGGATGATCGTGGAAGTACCAGCAGGTTTTTTATTGTTATACTCGTTTCTTTATGCAGTGTTGTTTTGTAGTTACTTTTCATTTGATTTATTTTGCATTTTCTTGCATTAATGTTGGGATGATTGGAGAAGTGTCGTTGGTTGGGTTGTATATCAATTTGTGATTGAGTGGAAAACTACTATATTTTAGGTTCAGTTTCTAGGTATCATTTTTATATTTTCTTAGTATCATTTTTTTTAATCAGTTTCTAGGTATCAGTTTTATCTACGGTAGGTATCAATTTTGTAAAATTGAATTATTACTGTTCTAAATCGTATATATTTTTACTACTGTTTATTGTTTATTTATTTTTTGGCAGTGGGGATAACAGCCTTCTTTGTTTGTTTGTGATGAATAATAATACTTTTAGCACTCGATTGTGTATCGCTTGCTCTTTGTTCGATTTGAAGAATGAGATATGCCAATATTGGTCTCAATTAACTCCTTCTTGCATTCAGATTTCTTATGTACTTGAGGCCAAAGTTATTATGGTTGACACTGATTCTGATATTCAGAGCATAGTTTGTTTTCAATTACACAAGAAAAGTTCTTTCTTTGGTTTTACTGTTAAGGTTAAGGGTTGTGAATTGGAAGTTGTTGATGGTGCTTGTATTTCAAGTTCATCCTATGTTTCTGCTTCTTCATCTTCTCTTGTCTCTGTCTGTTCCAATGTTGTTGTTAATGGTAAAAGTTATTTAAAAGATATGTTGAGGAGAGGGTCGACATTAAGCATTTTCAATTTTGTTGGTTTTTGTTTCGGAGGCGCTGAACATTTTAGAGAGTTCTTGATGGCATATCAAATTCAAATGGGGTATGAATTAGTATTTTTAAAGAATTGTGCTACAAGAGTTACTGTAATTTGCTCTTCATATAAGGATGGTTGTCTTTTCAAAGTCCATGCTTCCTGTGATTCTGGAGAATTGAAAAGGTTCTTTATCAGAAATTTGGTTCCTGATCATTCTTGTGGGGCTGGTCTTAGACATGTGAATAATCCACATATATCTAGTTCTTTTGTTAAATCGATGATTATTGATGAGATCCGCGATTGTCCAAGTAAAAAGCCTAAGGATATTATACTTGATTTTAAAAGAGAATACAATTTTCAGTTGTCTTATGGTTATGCTTATCATGGGAAACAACTTGCATTGATGGAGTTGCACGGTAATGATGCTTTGTCTTATAATGATTTGAGTTGGTATTTGGAAGCAGTGAAGAAATCTAATCCAGATAGTTATGTTGATATGGATGTTGATCCTTGTAGTAATGAATTTCAAAGGGTGGTTATTGCTTTTGGCGCTTGTTTACTTGGTTTCAAGTCTTGTCGTCCTATGATATTCTTAGATGCTACTCACTTGAAGGGCCGTCCTGGTGTATTGATGGGTGCTACTGCAAAAAATGGTGATCAAGGTATGTGTTCGTTTTCAAACTTGATTTGTTTGTATTGAGATTATAATACTTGCCATAATTATTAATGTACATTTTTTATCATAATTTGTATTCTGTTGGTATCAGTTTTAAGAAATGTAGTTTATAAGTAGCAAGTTTCTAGTATCAGAATTTTCATTAAATTAAATTGTAAGTGTGTATTTCGTATAATATGTTCATACTGCTAAACAGGAGATTAGTATCATTTTTTGTATATAATTAGTATCAGTTTCACTTAGTTCATATATGGTATCATTTATAGTTATGTAGTATTGGAATTTGTTTTGTATCGAAATATGTCTTTTTTGTTTCTTTGTTGTTTTATAATGAAGATTAATGTGCATAATGTTGTGCTTATCAATATTTTTATAATGGTCATATCAGGTTTTAGGTATCAGTTTTGTTACTGTTAGTATCAGTTTTATGAATTGTTTTATATTTATGGTTGTAGTTATTTTTATTTTATTTTTTACTAATTATTTTTTCGTTTGCAGGTTTCTTCCCTTTAGCTATGAGTGTAGTTTCTGTTGAAAATGTGGATAACTGGACATGGTTTTTGAAACATTTAAAACAAATGCTTCAAGAAGAGCGTACTTTAGTTTTTATGTCCGATCGCCACCAAGGTTTGCTTGCAGGTGTTCGTGATATTTTTCCTTCAGATTATCACAGTTATTGCTACTTGCATATGGAACAAAATCTTCTTTCTGCAGTGAAAGCCAAAAATGCAAATGTGTCTATTGTTGATTTATTCAAAATGTGTTCTAGAGCTTCAAATCTATATGAATTTGAAGGAGCATATTCTAAGTTTTGTCAAATTGGTGGTATTGCTGGTGTTAATTTTTTAAAGGATAAGCCATTTGATAAGTGGGTGGATTTATTTTTTCCAGGGAAACGTTATGGTGAATATAGTTCCAATGTTGCAGAAAGTTTTAACAGTTGGATTTTAAATGAACGAGCATTGCCTATTACTTTGTGTTTAGATGGTATTCGTATTAAGATTATGGAACAAATGGCTAGAAGAAGAGAAGAATGTCGTTTGTGGAGAACAAGTCTATGTCCTTCTATGGAGTTACGTTTAAATGAATTGATTGAAGAAGGGTTTGGATGGGATGTATATAAATCTTCTGATTTTGCTTTTGAAGTGAAATCTCCAAACTCTCATTCTGTTGATTTGAAGGAGCGCATTTGTAGTTGCAACAAGTGGAAAATTACAGGATTTCCTTGTGCTCATGCTATAAAGTGCATGAACAAGTCAAAGTTGTCTGTATATGATTTTGTCGAGAATTATTTCACTGTTGATGCTTATCGATGTTCTTATGTCAATGCTATAAATCCTATTCCAAATTATGATAGGCCTATTGTTGATGGTAGCATACAAGATGTTATCAAGCCACCAAAGGAGAAACGTGGTGCTGGTAGACCATCAGTGAAGCGCAAAGGAGGATTTTCATATTTTCATAACAAGCAAAACAGATGTGGCGAGTGCAAGCAATTTGGTCATAATAAACGGAATTGTCAAGCTTCAAAGAGGATATGATTTGATTTTATATTTTTAATTTGTTTAGAGTAATAAGTGTATGTGAGACTTGTTTCAGTGGTCTATAGTAATTGAACCTTTTGTTATTAATTTGTATTTAGTATAGCATATTATGGAATTGATTATAATTTCAGCTATTTTAGTATATATTATAGTATCAGTTTTTTGTTTTTGCAGTATGATTTCTGTTGTTTGTTTGTGGAAGTTTTGGTATCAGTATCATTTTTATAGTATCATATTTTTACAGTACCAAATATTATCAGTTTATAGCTGTATCAGTTTTTTTAAGTTTTGGTATCATTTTTTAAGTTTTGGTATCACTTTTCCAGTTTTGGTATCAGTTGATTTGGTTGGAGATAATGTTTCAATGATTGGATATAAACAGTTTTAATATCAGTTTCTGTTTGTTTTTAGAATCAGTTTTGTGTATTATAATATGTGCTATAATTTACAGCAGTAGTCCTTAATAATTATAATAATATATAGTGTTTGCAAAACCTGATACCTGAACTAATTGTTGTTGCATACAGTATGTTGAGTTTAAGTTTTAACAAAACTGATTTTATCAGTCATAAGAAGTAATTCCCAGTTACTATTTTGTATTGTAATGTTACATGAAATTTGATAATATCATCTTACAACTGATAGTTGTATCATAAAACTGATAATATTATGTTGGATCCATAGTTAGATGATAGAACATACATTATTTAATCTTGTTATAATATAAACAACAGGAAAAGAAAAGAACATCACCACAACATGTCATTCCAGGAGATTAGAATTGTTTTTAGAAGTAAAAGCAGTAGTGTTTTGCTTACAGAACAACATTACTTCATAAGTGTGAAATTACAACAGAACATCATTAATTCACAGCTATACATTTGAACATAACAACATTACGTCACAGGAATCAAATTTAATTGTGAAATAATGCAGTGTGAACTCATTTCCTTTCTTTTCCTTGTTCATCTAGGCTTGTCATGTATTTTGACAGACTCCAGCAGTGTTCATCGTCTGTTAATATTGCATGTGCAATTCTTGCTCTTGTTGATAATATATCTTTCTTTTCAATTTTAATTGGTATCCTGCTTCTGTTCAGCGAAATGATGAATATCATTACAAAAATCCCACAGTCAAGCCTGTTTAAACCAAGATGTAATATTAGTATTAATTTTCATCTGCTTTATTAATAGGTTTATAATTAGTACAAAAATTTGAATTTTAGAGATAATTGTACAACAATACAGTATGTTTTGAATTAAAATATTTAGCAGTTGTACTAGTACACTGTGTATTTATTTCTGTAGGTATCAGTTTATTTTTTGTAGGTGTCAGTTTTGTTTCTGTAGGTATCAGTTTCTTGTTATGTAGGTATCAGTTTTCTTCCTGTAGTAAATGTTTATTTGTATTTCAAGTTTATTGTATTGAGAGATAATAATTCTCAATATTTTTATTACAAATCAAATTCAATTAAATAAAAACGGTATATAATGATGTCTAGAAGTATGTATTGAAAATTATGATGCAAAAACATTTATTATAATGGAAAAAACCTTACGTGTCTGCTCCCTGCTGTGCACACTTTATCTGATGTATTTCATCTGGTTTCACTGCCATGTCTTTTATGTCATTGCTTTTCCAGATTTCTTGGAGCATTTCCTCTATTTCATTTCTCTAAAACAGGTAATATATTAAAAATTTAGCTCATATTCACGGTGATAAGTATTTTTTTAAAAGAAAGATAAATCTCATACCAATTTTATAGCCTCCTTTAAACTTGAATTGTTTCTTTCGTTTGATCTTCTTGGGCGGTTAGAATCAATGTGGCACCATTGCATTGTTGGGTATGTTAAAGTTACTAATGTCCAGTGGTTACCACAATGCAACGGAAAATATATACTTTCAGTAAATTTGTCGTGTACAATAGATTCTAGCATAGGGAGAATGAGACTTTTCTTCACACTCTTCATATTACAGACAATTGCTTTCTGTTTAATATGAAAATAAGTTATGATATAATAAATGAAGCAATTATTATGTATTTGAATATTAAAGTTTTATTTACCGTCATTGTTGTTGTGAAAGCATAGCTGTGGTCTTCTATTCCACATTTTGAAATGTACCAATCTATAATCTGTATTAAAATCAGAATAGTTTACTTTTTTTATTGGTGGAGCTATATTAAATTGTTAATAGTTTCATTACTCTTAGTAGTTGGTGTGTATGTTGATAAGTATAAAAATAATAAAGTATAAGGTCAATTTAAGCATGTTGTGCATTTTGGTATCAGTTTTGACGTAAAGAAAAAAATTATTATGTACCTGCCCGTCTGTTTCGCCTCCTTCTAGTAGAAGTTTTATTGCATTCTTTGTTATGACACAACCTCCTCTGATTGTGTCATTGTCTTCCCATGCCACTACACTATTTTGATAACAACAATTTGTATATGTTAGATGAACTTAATTTCATATTTAAAATTAATATACATATTTGAACACTTACTTCTGTGATGATGTTGTTAATGAAAAGAAAGTTTTGATCACATTTTGTTGCTCAACGTTGAGGTAGATCAAACATTTGCAATGACCAAGCCCTATCTCGTAAAGTGTTGGCTCTATTACTGCAAGTGGCTTTGGACTATTGTCTTGGTCATTTTGGTTTTCAACATTTTCTTTTTTTCCAGGTTTCTGTTTTTGCTTATTTGCAACTTTCTTTTGTTTCATCCCATATTCAAAGCTATCACGTTGCTTTTTCACTCTTGTTCTTGCCTTTAATCTTTGAATATAGGAAGCTGTCCCTTTTTGTGTTGCTTTGATTTTTTTGTCAGTTGATTTTATCACTTTTTGTTTCCCTTTTCTAACAGATGTTTGCCCATGTTCTTCTGCATCTTTTTTTTCAGTTTTTTCGCTTTCAAAGTCTTGTGTGTCGTAAAGCTTGAAGGATGGAGGGGTAAAGTCAAGCACTGAAGCGACATACGGTATACTTTTGTTTTTTTCGTCTGTATCCTGTTGAAGAGTTTGAGTATCTTCTGATCTGTCTCCCTGCACTTCACTTTCTTTTTCCAACTCTTCTTTTTGGTGTACTTCAGTTGGAGTTTGTTTTTCTTCTTCATGTTCACATTGTCTTTCTTCACTGCTTGTTTTTTTACCCAATTTAGTTTCTATTTCGATTGGCATTTGTTTGTTCATTTGTTCTGTTTTATCTGCTATTTTTTTTACACTCTCTTCAGCTTTTTCTTCATTTTTTTCTATTTCCATTTGTACAATAGTATCTTCATCTAGTTCATTTTGTAAAATGTTGCTTTGTAGGTTGAAACTTTCCTTTTTATTTTCACCATTTTCTTCACTGTCATTCAAAACATCTTCAACTTTATTGTTGTTGTTTTCAGCCTGTGATGTTTTCTCTTCATTTTCTTTCAGTTTCAACTTTATTTCTTTCAACTCTTCTTTCAACCTGAAAACTTCTTGCTCTGCTTTAATTCTTTTCTTTTTTTCCACTTCTAATTCTTTTTTTGTTTTCTTTGTTTCTTCTTCCAAATCTTTTATATGCATTTGGAATATCCTGATGCTTACATCTTCCTCAAATGAATGTGCAGTTTCTGTGGTTTCTTCAAACTTTCTTTTCTTTCCATGCTTTTGTTTTTGAATTTTGGGAAATTTGTGTTGAACAGTCTCTGTTTGAAGTAGACTTTCTTCATATGGGCTGAGATTTGTGATTTCTTTCACCTAGAAAATTGGTATTGGAAAATTTGTTTCAGTTTTAAGCTATGATATCAATTTGCAATGATAATTGATTTTTTACTGTAATGAAAAAATAAAATTGTATTCAATAAAACAAATATTTATTTATGATTATTTTCTGATACTATTAATATCAGGTTCAATCATATTAGTATCAATTTCTTACAGTATAAGTATCAGTTTATAATCATATTAGTATCAGTTTCTTATACTATAACTATCAGTTTCTAGTATGTACAATTATGGTATCAGGTATTGGATTGTAGCATCAATATAAATTGTGAAATTATAAGGTATCAGTTTTTGCATTCTAGTATCAGTTTGGAATACATCCACATTTATTTTCAAGCATGTAATCATTTGTTATCAGTTTTTTCATTTTTGTCTCAGTTTATGATACTATTAGTATTTGTTTCAAGCAAGTAAACATATTGTTTTAGTTTTTTTCATTCTATTTTTTGTTATTGATACTATTTACTATGTTTTGCTATGATATCATTTTTTGATCACTGTAGTATCAGTTTTATGCTATAGGATAAATGACCGACAATAAAACTTTATTATGCATAATAGTTAAAGCATATTGATTAACATAAAATGAAATGGAATTTTTACTTACATCACCCTCTTTCACGTTATCAAAAACTGCTTTGACTGCTTTGTCTTTGAGTTTCCTTAAATCCCATTTTGCAAATCTTGGTAAGGCTGGAGTATAATATTGTCTTTGTTGAATGAGATCCAGTTTCTCACAAATGCAATACTGTTAACATTAAAAGAATTGATTAGATATGTTTGTTAAAAAAAATAACTAATAAATTTTTTAATAAGTAATCTTACCAGTGGAAGCATGGAGCATCCCGACATATTTCTTGGATTATGAATGAACTTCTTAACAAATTTATTGAAATTCTTTTCTATCGTCAGTGGCCAAGAAACTAATTGCATTGTCTCTACATTAATTAAGTATGGAAGAAGTCCCCATCTTAATTTTTGCTGGTTGTTTGGAAAGAAAAATGTTAATAGTATTTCAATTACTATTAACATTGGCAAGTCTTCTTCATACTCTTTTTTCTTTTTTGCAACTTCTTGCTTTATTCTTTTTTCCACAACATTTCTTGTTATATAAGTGCTGTTGCCGAAGTTTCTGTTTGCAAATTCTCTACATTGCATTGGAATTGTTTTGTTTGTCATTTTTTGAGTCGGCTCAATGTTAATTCCTTTTAGTGGTAGGCCAAAAATCAAACTTATATCCGTTGCTGTAACTTTCATCTTTTCTGTGGAAAATAAGAAAGCATCTTCGACAACTGAGTAGCATTTGTACAAAGAATCCAAATTGTGTTGATGCTTTTTGCATTCTTTCATCATAATTTTCTCTTCAAAGAAAACTCTAAAGAAGTTGTAGAAAGGAGTGCTCTTCATTATATCCATTTGCTTCTTTGATAGAGCATTTTTTTGTTTTATCAGTTTTATCGTTTTGAATATTGCCTGCAGTCCACATCGGTAAGCTGTTTCATGCTTTTTGTCTTCAGATTGCTGTTTTGTTTCCGATCTTTCTTTTATGTATTTTGGATGAGCATCAACAAAATCATCATCATCCTATTAGATAAAAATAAAGACAGTAAGTTATCTGTGAAATAAATTATGTTTTAAAACAACAATAGATTCAGGTATTAGTTGTAGTGAAATATCTTCTGTCTAATATACAACAATTTCAATTTTGAAGTAACTAAGTATCAGTTTTGCAGTACCTAAGCATCAGTTGGTATTAAGTAGGTATCAGTTTTCTCTAATCAGGTGTCAATTTTTCCAAGTAGGTATCATTTTTAATAACTAGGTATCAGTTTTTTGTAACTAGGTATCAGTTTTCTGTAAATAGATATTAAGTTTTGTAAATAGGTATCAGTTTTTTGTAAATAAGTATCAGTTTTTGTCTGTTTCATATTTCAACTAAATGATACTGACTATTATTTAATCAAACAATTTACGCTTAATTATAAACACTATTATTATTTGTTACTAGGTATCAGTTGGTACAAATTAGGTATCAGTTTTCAGTAATCAGGTATCAAGTAGGTATCATTTTTATATAACCAGGTATTATTTTTTGGTAATTAGATATCAGTTTTTGTTAGTAGGTATCATTTGTTTGTTTGTATCATATTTGAAACAAATGTCACTGACTACTGTTTTATCAAACAATTTATGCTTAATTATAATGACTATTATACTAGTAATTGGGTATCAGTTTGTTATACCTATTAGCCTTTTCTTTTACCAAATGATTTACAGGTAGTATTTTTGAAATATACATTATGGTATAAAGTTATGATGTTTTATATTTTACCGAATTGAGTTGTTCTTCGTCTGGTTCTTGATCCACAGCTTCTTTATCTTCTTTTTGCTGAGATTTAACAAAATGAAATTATTAGTATTTCAATGTTGCTATAATAAAACTATATTAATTTTGTTGTGTTTGATTTTATATTAATAGTTACCTTCTTTGGTATACTTTCACTTATTTCTGGTTTGCTTGTTCTTGCTGTCATTTTTTCCTCTCTTTTCTTTGTCCTTTTTTCTCTATTTTGGTTTTGTTCTTCTGTTGCTGTAGGTTTTTTAAGCCTTAATTTGTTGCTTTTTCTCTTTCGTGCCGCCGCTATCGTTTGTGCTAAAGGAAGGTTTTCCTCTTCTATCTCTGCATTTACTTTTTGAGCATCTGCTTCGTCGACATTTCGATTTTGGTTTTGTTGATTCGCTGTCGACTTAGTTAGGTTTTCTTCAGCTTTCGATTGTTGTGGTCGTTCTTCATCTACATTCGATTTCTGAGTTTCTGTTGGAGATGTAGATTTTTTTCTTGTTTGCGGTGCCATTTTTTTATGTCGAGGAAAATTAACGTGAATTCTTTGGTTCGAGCAAAATTACCGATTGTTGGACTGTAAGGAAGGAGGAAGAAAATGGACAGAGTTCTTCGTTTTGTTTGAATTTATTTCTGGGCTTTGGGCTTTGTCCTTACGATAAAAGTTATATGCGCGTGTCCTTTTGGACAAATATATATTATAATTTGTCCTTAAAAAAATTTTCCCCATTAAAATATAGCAAGTAGGCGAAACTCACATCTCGAGCACATAAAATATTAGTGCCCTTATCTGCCACGTGCTCCATGTTCAATGATAAGGCGATGATTGACACTTGTACATCATCTCGAATATCATAAATCATTCTCATCAAAGTCGTAGTATGTTTATGACCTGAAGTCCAGATATCGCACAGCATTAACCAATAGAATGAGCTACTTTTGCATTAGAATCTAATATTATTCTGTGTCAACACATTTGATTCTCGCTCTTACAAGCATACTATATTATATATAAGTTCAAAAAAACGAACAGTGAGTGCTCCTGCCATCCATAAATGGATGTTTGGCGTGCAGGAGATTTTCTCGATTTCAACCACACCTTTTCACATGCACGTTGTCGTTGCATTACATTAATATATTATCTATCCATCCACTACCACTAAAGTACTTTTCATCCTTGACAAGGTTGAAACAGTGATAAGTTTCTACTGTTGGATTATAGATATAAATTACAGGGGTCCACGTATATTAAACAAATTTAAATTACGCATCTGATAGTTATCACAATTTCCACAGTTGAATCACTTTTTCAAATGAAAAACAAAGCAAACTTCATTACATTTCCATATATATATATACACACACACACATAATCTATTGCATGTTTTGATCTCTGGCCATGCTTCCCTCCACAACCGGTGCCATCATTGTTTTGGTTTGTCTCTCCATATTACCCTTCCATCCTACCCAATCGCCCAAATGATTAAGTGTAAGGAAAGAAATTTATATTTCCGTATAAGCAAATTCGTAACATATAATATTTACCTAAATCAACGTCAAACCCACGATTTTTCAATTCCCTGTACTCTTGACACAGAGCGCAAGTGTCACAGCATAAGTGGATCAGGCAGTCCGGACATGGGCTGTCCTCCAGGAAATAGGCCTGCCTCATCTTGGCCCGATAGAAGCAAGAAAACATCCAATGGCATCCGGTGAGACAGCATATTATCGCATATAGCACTGCGCTCACTTCACATGCTGTTTTCAACAGATCAATTTCATCAATCTATCCATTTCCTTTATTTTTACCGTAAAATTATGTTTATTGAATCAATGGCTTGACTTACGGGTTGTTCCTTTATCAATGATCTCTGCAATGCGACCAAACGTGATACATGGGCAGAAACATGTGGTAATACCTGAAGCATATTATAGTCAAGTAAAGTGCAGAAGAAGAAAGAAATTATTATGTATACGTACAAGTTGCAACATCATCACAGCAGTCGCAGAGGCCAGTGGACCAAGGCACAGGAGTCGAATTCACTGCCTCTGTGCCCATCGGTAAGAAAATCGGAATATTGATCATGAATAAATAATTCTACCTCAAACTCATGTGTTACGTATATATAAATAAAACAAAGAGAACAAAAAAAAGATAACTGTATTTGGGAGGGAGAAGTTCCAACCGAACGAACATAAATGGCAATTTACATTGAACACCCCGAACAATCCCTAAATTACATCACAATCTTAAACGTACAAACAGATGACTAAGAGTAACTTAGTCGAAAGCCTGAAAGCAGTCCTTAACAGAGGTGAACCCACCATCAACGGTCAGATTGAGAGCGCTGACGTAGTTGGAGTCGTCGCTGGCAAGGAAGAGCACGGACTGGGCCACATCATCGGGAAGCAGGTCGAGGCCCTTGAGGTTGGCATTGGAGCCCGCGAAGTCTAGGAAGCTTTTTACCAAATCGTCGTGCCTTTGGCCTTCAGGCAAGTAGGGCATGGAGAGCTTGGTGGGCACAGCATAGGGGGAGACGCAGTTGACGCGGATGCCATGCTTGCCGAGCTCGGCTGCAACACTTTTGGTGAGACCCAGGATGGCGTGCTTCGAGCTTGTGTACGAGTGTGGGCCTAGACCGCCTAGCACACTTGCCACGCTCGCCATTGAGATGATCGAGCCCTTGCCTATATTACCTAATAGAGCTTAATATTCTGATTTTTCCAAAAAGATGATTGCATATTCAATTATCAAAACTAAGAAGCTAGGGCACTACAAAATACACAAAGATATCATAGATAAGTCTAACATGGAAAATGTCAAGGATTATTGCTTTTAAGCGCATCCCCAAGGTAGGGTAAGAAATTACAAAATATAATATGTAACTCCAAAACTCACTTCAACAAATGGTTGTATTTTGCAATTGGTTACATATTCAGAGGAATCGGTTCAGTTTCTGTAATTGTGTCAGACGCTTGTTGAATAGACGTCTGTTCAAACAGACACCTGATTATTGGACAGCTGTTCAACAACCATCTAATAACAGCATATTCCAACATATTGAACAAGCATCTGAACAATGTCTGTTGAACAAGCGCTTATTTCCACAGCGCTCACGTCTAAAATCGAGCACTTGTTCAACAAGCCTCTAAGGCCCAGACGCTTGTAGAACATGCGCTTCTTTCAATTACCGTTGGAAATTTACCCCAGTTACATTTTGTAACCCATCAAAATGAAATATGTAAGAGCAAAACAGTTGGAGAAGCTCCAAGACTAAAAATCTTAATTTCAAATCCTTTAATGGCAAACTAGTGTGTAACCCGAGCGTTGCACAAGGTAGCGTTGTTGAAAATAATATTTAGATTTTAATTATTATTATTGAAAATTGTTGAATTTTTTTAAGCACTATATGATAAACTTGTTGAAATAAGAAAAAATTATAATTTAAAATGACATACAACATTCAGATGTAATGTAGATGGTCGCTAATATATATAAATATATATATATATATATATATATATATATTCTTTTATTATATATGTAAATAGTTGATGCTATGTGATGCAAGTATTTTTTTATGTAAATGGATGAAAAAAATTGAATTATCCATTTCTATTAATATGAATATCGTACATATAATTTTAATGATTTATAATGGAATAATGAATATTATGTAATTGAATATACTTAAATATTTTAAATCAGTGATTAGTTTGACTAATTAAATATATGGAGCTGAATGTTAGAAATGAGAGAAAAAATGAGAAGAGCTTTGTATGTAGTTGAGAAAAATATCTTACGATCAACTTATCTAAAAATGAACTTTTATTCATTATCTGATATTTCAATTAGTAAACCTTTTTTAACTTAGCAATTAATCATAAATTTCACCTTGTTGTAGAAGTGTCGTGTTACAACTTCAATATTTCCAACAACAAAATAATGTTGCGTTAATTTGAGTTGTGAGTTTGGTAAGCTTTAATACCATGTTGAAAATGAGAATGTCGACATAACCTAATTTGTATTAGAGTAATCCGTGCATCGACATTCCAATGTTGTAAAACATAAATTTATCCTTTAAAAGTTGTAAAAAAACAAAATTTTGTACTAAAAATGTATGGTATTATTTTGAGATAAATGAGTTATAAATTAAAAAAATATTATTGTTTATGTTTACATCTTATATTATACGATCCATATATCTTTATATATGAATAAAAATAACAATTTTATCATCTTCGCTTATATATATATATATATATATATATATATATATATATATATATATATATATATATGAGTGTTGTATGCATAAATCAATATATTTTAAGATTTATTAAATGAATTAATAAATATTAGTAAATTGAATTTATTTGAATGATTTAAAATAAAGATTACATAATTGGTTAAATACATGTATATGAGAAAAATATATTAGAAGAGATGTGAAGGGTTTGTAAGTAACTATGGAAATTTAAAATATAGGCGTTTAAAGTTGAAAATATAATTTTTCAGTGCAGTATATGATAACTTCATTGAGATAAACGAATTATAAAATATATTTGTTATTATTGTTGATGTATACAATTTATGCTATTGATTTATATATCTTTATATGCAAATGAAAATTTTGTTTTACCAGTTTGTTGATGCTACTATGGTATATTGTTGAAATTGTCATATTTTATAATTTACATGATATATCAAATGTTAAATAACTGAGTTTATCAAATGGTTTAAATTTTGAATTACGTAATTAGTTTAATTGTATGGACTTAAATGTAAAATATTATAAGAGAATTAAGAAAGCATTTGTGAATAATCTTAGGAAATTTCAAAAGTATGTATTTGACTATAAATTGGCATTAGAAGTGTAGTAGAATAATTATGAAGTGATAAATTATAAAAATTTAAAATTAAAATATCGAGAGAAAATTAAGAAGGGTAGAGAAAACTCCTACAATTAATAAGAGAGCTTAAATTTCTTTTGCTTTACTATTATTTAATAGATTCCTATTAGAAAAGATGTGGTGGTTAAAGACATCATGTTTCGCACTTATTAATACTGTATAATGATATTATGAAGTAATTCCTATCGTCCCTTAGCAACATATGTAATGTGATGCCCTTTCGAATATTAACATAAAGTTATAAATCCATATCTTAGTAGTTTAATGTGTTTTTTTCAAGTCGCAATAAAAATGTAACTAAAATGAAAAATGTCGCCGCTAACAATATTGCGATTAAGCTTACGGTCAGATATTATTATGGTTTGATGATAATTTGTATTGAAGAAATAGAGAGATTGAAAATGAAGCAAATGTTATTGTATTGAATTGTTTCTACTGAATTTCATACAGACTGTATTTATACGGTCGTTACTAGTAAAAGAAAATGGGTTTTTATACCCGCAGCCGCTTATTAGCTTATTACAAAATAATATACGAGATAACCTATCTCATTCGTTCTGTTACTTTAGCTCTCTCCCGCAAAAATGTCTAGAGTTTGCCTTTCCATAGCGGCTCCGCTTCTATTTCTTCGATCTTCAATTTTTCCTTCAAAAAATGAGTGCAGCCAGAGGGAAAAGCAACAGCTTGCTGAATATACATCACTATTTCTTCACAGTCATTGAGAATCGCACGAAAGTGAGAAATATCATGAAAAGCTTCTGACTTTGCTTCATATACAGTCAGATCTCCTTCATATACAGTCACATATGGTGAGAATCGGGCAGATTTGTCATGGATTTGGCCAGATTTATGTTTGTCTTTGTAAAGAGGACCTTTTGAGCACCAACCAAAGGAGACTTGAGAATGCATATGACCTTATCAGTGTAGATCTGTCACTTTTGTGTCAGATTTATGTTTAATTTGGTTCGAAGATCCTTGCTTTCTAAAGTTCTGATACTTTTGTCACTTTTGAGCACCAACCAGATGAGACTTGAGCATGCAGATGACCTTATCAATGTAGATCTGTCACTTTTGTGGCGGATCTATGCTTTATCTGGTTCGAAAATCCTTGCTTTCCATTCGCTTTGAGCTGGATTCTAAGTCTGGTAAAATTCTTTGTAGACAACGCTTTTGTGAATGTCTGCAATTTGGTAAGTTGAAGGTACGTGGTTTACATACAGTTTGATTTTCCTTCATTACTTGCTCTCGAACAAAATACAAGTCTATTTTCATATGTTTTGTCCTGCAATGTAGAACTGGATTTGCAGACAGTGAGATTGCACTTTGATTATCATTCTATATCACTGGTATAGTGTTAGTATTTATTTTCAGTTCACTTAACAATGATTGTATCCATAGAACTTCTGCTGTTGCACATGATATGCTTATATACTCTGCTTCGGTGCTTGATCTAGACATGGTTTGCTGTTTTCTCGAACACCATAAGACTGGATTTCTTCCTACATACATGCAATGACATGTTGTAGACCTGTCATATGGATTCGTGGTCCAAACTGCATCTGCATAACCAACTATGTTTAGACGTTTGCATGCTTTAAACTGTAATCCATAATCGATTGTTCCTTTTAGATATCTAAGAATCATCTTTACTGCTTTCCAGTGTTCATCTTTTGGATCCTGCATAAATTGACACACTTTGTTAACACTATATGATATTTTTGGCCTTGTAATAGTTGCATATTGTAAAGCACCAATAATACAATCCTGCATAAATATGGGTTCTCCCCTGTGTTTTGATAGTTGATGGTTTGTCACCATTGGTGTTGGCAATGAATTTGCTCCTTCCATTTTTGCTTTGGTCAAGATTTCCATGATATATTTTCTTTGACATAAGAACATTTCTGATTCTGATATTCTTATACCCTCTATGCCCATAAAGTAACTTAGTTCTCCAAGATCTTTTATTGAATATTGTTGATCTAAGAACTGAATAATGTTGTTGATTTCTGTCTCATCACTTTCTGTAATAATTAGATCATCAATATATATTAGTGCATATATAATAAAAGCATTGTTGATTTTTATGAAAAGTGAATTGTCTGACTTAGCAGGTTGAAACCCTAAACTTGTTAGTGTAGATTTCAACTTGTTAAACCAGACTATAAAGAGCTTGTTTAAGACCATAAATGACCTTATTTAGTTTGCAAACTAGATCTTTATTTTCTCTGTATCCATGAGGCTGCTCTATGTAGACCTCCTCTTTTAAGTTCTCGTTCAAGAAAGCATTATTTACATTAAGTTGTCTGCTTTTCCATTTGTTATTCAATGCTATAGTAAGCACAACTCTGATGGTAGTTGGTTTAACAAATGGTGAAAAGGTCTGATCAAAATCAAATCTCTGCTGTTGTGTATATTCATTGGCCACAAGTCTTGCCTTGTATCTAGCAATGGTTCCATCAAGATTTTTCTTTAGTTTGAAGGTCCATTTGCATCCCACAACATTTTTGTTTTCTGGTAAATGAAAGTGCCCATGTTTTGTTTTTCCATAAGAGCGTCATACTCTTCATCCATTGCCTTTTTCCAGTTGTTGTTGCTCACTGCTTCATTAAAGTTGCTTGGTTCTTCTGAAATGATTGTTGCATTATATATTTTTGGTTTGTAAATCCCACTTTTTGATCTGGTAATCATAGGATGTCTGCTCTTTATTGGTTGAGATATACATGCTTGTTCACTTGTGTTGTCTTGATGTTCATATTCTCCTTCTTGACTAGCTCTGTATGACTGACTGTTTGTAGGAGTGTGATTGGGTTGATCATATTGTTCTGCTTGTTCATGACCTGGTACATCGAGCACAGTGTGTTGTGAATCAAAGTGATTTGAGACTTCTTCAATCTATTCCTTCCTTCATTCTGATACAAAGATATATCTGGTATTGAAACGTTTGGATTGTATACTTTCTGTGTTGTTACACCTGTGCTAGAGAATGGAAAAATACTTTCATTAAAAACAACATGTCTGCTTATAAACACTTTACCATTGCTGTCCAGGCATTTGTAACCCTTTTGATTGCTTGCATATCCCAAAAAGGTACATGCAGTAGATCTAAAATTTAGTTTATGAACATTATAAGGTCTTAGACAAGGGAAACACGACATCCAAAAATTCTTAATCTATAATAATCTGGTTTTGTGTTGAACAAAATTTCTAAAGGGCACTTATTTTTCAACACTTTTGTTGGTAGCCTATTTATTAGATAGACTGCAGTGCTAAAAGCAACTGGCCAAAACTTCATAGGTAAAGACCCTTGAGCTAATAACTAAGACCGCACTCTACAATATGTCCGTGTTTCCTTTCAACTGAACCATTTTATTCTGAAGTATATGGACATGTTACTCTATGAATGATTCCTCTTTTCTGAAATAATTCATTAAGTAGTTTGAATTATGTGAATCCTTAACTTGTGATCAGTTTCTCACTGGCATAGTGTTAGTATTTATTTTCAATTCACTTAACAATAATTGTATCCATAGAACTTCTGTTGTTGCACATGATATGCTTCTATATTCTGCTTCGGTGCTTGATCTAGACATGGTTTGTTGTTTTCTCGAACACCATAAGACTGGATTTCTTCCTACATACATGCAATGACATGTTGTGGACCTGTCATCTGAATCTGTGGCCTAATCTGCATCTGCATAACCAATTATGTTTAGACGTTTGCATGCTTTAAACTGTAATCCATAATCGATTGTTCCTTTTAGATATCTGAGAATCCTCTTTACTGCTTTCCAGTGTTCATCTTTTGGATCCTGCATAAATTGACACACTTTGTTAACACTGTATGATATTTTTGGCCTTGTAATAGTTGCATATTGTAAAGCACCAATAATACTTCTGTATTGTTTAGTGTTAAATATGGGTTCTTTCCTGTGTTTTGATAGTTGATGGTTTGTCACCATTGGTGTTGGCAATGAATTTGCTCCTTTCATTTTTGCTTTGGTCAAGATTTCTATGATGTATTTTCTTTGACATAAGAACATTTTTGATTTTGAAATTCTTATAACCTCTATGCCCAGAAAGTAACTTAGTTCTCCAAGATCTTTTATTGAATATTGTTGATCTAAGAACTGCATAATGTTGTTGATTTCTATCTCATCATTTCCTATAATAATTAGATCATCAACATATATTAGTACATATATAATAGAAGCATTGTTGATTTTTATGAAAAGTGAATTGTCTGACCTAGCAGGTTGAAATCCTAAACTTATTAGTGTAGATTTCAACTTGTTAAACCAGACTCTGGGAGCTTGTTTAAGACCATAAATGGCCTTATTTAGTTTGCAAACTAGATCTTTATTCTCTCTGTATCCTTGAGTCTGCTCCATGTAGACCTCCTCTTTTAAGTTCCCATTCAAGAAAGCATTGTTTACATTAAGTTGTCTGCTTTTCCATTTGTTATTCAATGCTATAGTAAGTACAACTCTGATGGTAGTTGGTTTAACGACTGGTGAAAATGTTTGATCAAAATCAAATCCTTGTTGTTGTGTATATCCCTTAGCTACAAGTCTTGCCTTGTATCTAGCAATGGTTCCATCAGGGTTTTTCTTTAGTTTTAAGATCCATTTGCATCCCACAACATTTTTGTTTTCTGGTAAATGAACTAGTGTCCATGTTTTGTTTTTCATAAGAGCATCATACTCTTCATCCATTGCCTTTTTCCAGTTGTTGCTCGCTGCTTCATTAAAGTTGCTTGGTTCTTCTGAAATGATTGTTGCATTATATATTTTTGTTTGTAAATCCCACTTTTGATCTGGTATCATAGGATGTCTGCTCTTTATTGGTTGAGACGTACATGCTTGTTCACTTGTGTTGTCTTGTCGTACATTGTCTTGATGTTCATATTCTCCTTGACTAGCTCGCTATGACTGACTGTTTGTAGGAGTGTGATTGGGTTGATCATATTGTTCTGATTGTTCATGACCTGGTACATCGATCACAGTGTGTTGTGGATCAAAGTGATTTGAGGCTTCTTCAATCTATTCCTTCCTTCCTTCATTCTGATACAAAGGTATATCTGGTATTGAAACGTTTGGATTGTATACTTTCTATGTTGTTACACTTATGCTGGAGAATGGAAAAATACTTTCATTAAGGACAACATGTCTACTTATAAACACTTTGCCATTATTGTCCAGGCATTTGTAACCCTTTTGATTGCTTGCATATGCCAAAAAGGTACATGCAGTAGATTTAAAATTTAGTTTATGAACATTATAAGGTCTTAGATAAGGGAAAAACGACATCCAAAATTTTTTAATCTATGATAATCTGGTTTTGTGTTGAACAAAACTTCTAAAGGACACTTATTTTTCAACACTTTTGTTGGTAGCTTATTTATTAGAAAGACTGCAGTGCTAAAAGCATCTAGCCAAAACTTCATATGTAAAGACCCTTGAGCTAATAAAGTAAGACCGCACTCTACAATATTTCTGTGTTTCCTTTCAACTAGACCATTTTATTCTTAAGTACATGGACATGTTACTCTATGAATGATTCCTCTTTTCTGAAATAAATCATTAAGTGGTTTGAATTATGTACCACCATCAGTTTGCAGAATCCTTGTGATCAGTTTCTCTCTGCTTGTGTTATAAAGTGCAATGTTGCCTTGTAAATTTCTGATTTGGTTTTAAGAAAATATATCCATGTGTGTCTGGTGTGTTCATCAACTAATGATATGTAATAATTAAAACCATAATCTGAATTGATTGGTGATGCACCCCAAAGATCAGCAGCAACCAATTCAAGTGGTTTTCCATACTCAGTTTGTGAATCAGTGAATGATAACTTGTGGCTTTTGCCCAGATAAGCGCATACATGTGGTAAAGTAATATTTTCAAAAGAAATTATATTATCCATTAAATCCTGCTTTACAACACTGATATTGGGATGCCCTAACATTCTATGTCAAGAGTCTAACACGCTATTTTTCTCATCGGTAACCGTAGATAGATTACAGGATTTTTCATAACTTCTAGATTTTCTTGAATTAGCAAGATTAAACTTGCATAATCCTTTGTCAAGATTACCCTGCAAGAGAATATCCTTAGTAATTATATCTTTGACTAAGCAATAATTATGGTAAAATTCAAAATAAACATGATTATCGTTTGCAAATTGTGATACACTTATGAGATTTTTCTTTATTTGTGATACTCTCAACAAATTATTGAGATATAACAGTCTGACCTTTTATGCAAGTGAGTCCAGTGGTGTGATTTCAATACTCTTACCATTTTCCATGTGTATGGACTTTTTACCTCTGTACTCCTTTTGCTCCAAGTTCAGATTTTCCAGATTATTTGTAATGTGATTGGTAGCCCCTAAGTCAGGATACCAGCTTTCATATGTTGCATCATCTGTCTTTATAACTATGTTTTGTTGGTGTTTTCTTGATGCTTCTAATTGATTGTTTGAGTCAACTTATGCCATGTTAACATTTGGATTAGCTCTTCTTTGATTGTTTTGATTTTGATTTGCTGTATAATTTGCATTGAATCTGAAATAGCACTTGACTGCAGTGTGGCCAATCTTTTCGCGTATTTGACATTTTGGCATGTTACTGTTGTTTCATCTGCCTTTGCCTCTTGCTCTGTTGGTATAACCATCTCTTTGATATGTTTGATTTATTTCACTATTGCATTGACCTTTGCCCTTGTAATTAGCTGCATAGTTGATAGACATATCTGAATCTAGTGGCTTTTTATGGTCAATTCTTCCTTCATGGGCAAGAAGTGTAGAGTGAATGTACTCTAGAGATGGCATGGTTTTCTTTGATGTGATCACTGCCACTACTGATTCATACTCTTCACCAAGACCATTTAGAATGGTTAAAACTTGTTCTGTGTTTGATACTTTATGGTCTGCTACTTCTAACATGTCACATGTCACTTTGATCTTTGATTGATAATCTTTCATGGGTAAGTTGTCTGTCTTGATGCTTTGCAACATTCTTTTGTAGTGCATTGTCTTTACAGCTGACTGTGTACTGAAAATTCTCTCAACAGTACCCCATATTTCATTAGATGTTTTGCAGCCAAGAACCTGAGGTAACAAGTACTAATAGATGACAATAACCATGAACTTATAAGTATGTCTTGTCTTTGATACTTTGTGTATTCCTCATTGCTAATCACTCTGTTTTCTTGATTAGTTATAAACTTTGGAGGGACAGAGATGGTGCAAAGAATAAGCCCATCAAGGCCATAGCCATTAAGTGCAGTTTCAATTTGGAGAGTTTCAATTTGGAGCTTCCACAGTAGATAATTGTCATCTTCAAGATGAACAGTTATCAATTGGCTTTGAGGACTGATCGCTATTTTGATGAGACTCTCAGTTGCAGTTTCTAACTGCTGTGTATTGGCAGAACTTTCTGATGTTTTTGTGCTGCTGTTATGGCCATTCATGATGAACTTCGGCAAGAATCAGTCTAAAAAGAGAGGATTATGAAATGAGCAGATGCAAGAACTTTTTCGACAGTCAAGAACCAGGTTAGATGCAGCAAAACTTGGATGATGAGTCTTCTCTGATAAGCTGGTGTCACGGCACTTGCTTTTCTTGATAATTTGATTGAGTTCTTGATTTTGCTTTGATTTTCCTTCTTTGAATTTTTGTATTTGTCGGAGTTTGGTAGCAGCCGAAACCTTGTGTTTCAGGCACGGCACATAACTATGATAAATTCTTGATAAAAACCCAAATGATGAGATGAATCTATGATGGGTTCTGATTATCAGATGATGATATCAGATGATGATGATCAATCTGATGATAAACATTTTCCTTTTTTGTTTTCTTTTATCAGTAAGAAAATTTTGATGCTTTTAAGCCTTGAATGGCTCTGATACCATATTATGATTTGATGATAATTTGTATTGAAGAAATAGAGAGATTGAAAATGAAGCAAACCTTATTGTATTGAATTGTTTCTACTGAATTACATACCGACCGTATTTATACAGTCGTTATTAGTAAAAGAAAATGGGCTTTGGGCTTTTATACCCGCAACCGCTTATTAGCTTATTACAAAACCATATACGAGATAACCTATCTCGTGCATTCTGTTACTTTAACTGGTATCAATAAAGATAAAGTTAATACCGAAAAGAGCGCAAAAAAGATTTCATGTATTTCAAAATGTTTATCATCAGCTAGACATATGGGATCCTGGAAATATATTTATTATTCCATAATTATTATAACAATTTTTATTTAAGATTGCAATCAAAATGTAACCTGTTGTCGCAAATTTTTTAACTACTACACCGAAATGGAAATTGCCTTATAACCAAACTTAATGTTTAAAAATATGAAAAAATAGAAACAAAATTCAGACTTTTTTATATAAGAGAAAACTGGGTTTGCACTGCAGTTAACTATACCAAATAATAGAAAATGGCAACTTTTATCCCCTCAAACCTCTAAATTCCAATTAAATTAAGAGTATTTTTGCCCATAAAATAATAAACACAAGTAATTGCCTGTACTTTTACTATAGATTCATATAGCTCAAATAAACGGATAAATAAAAAGCATCTCCCTAAACAGAAATATAAAACCATAAAATGATTCAGACATCCTCTTACAATCCTTCTTTTTACCAAAACAAAAAATCAGCATTTTTGAAAAGGTAAAAATAAATAAAAACAAAAAATAAAAGAACAAGATCTATAAATACAGATTCAATCACGGCCATATTTTGTTACTACAACATGTACCATTTACCAATTTGTTTCTACTTGATACTATCTATATGATGATCAGCTTATCAATGGTAACCACTTGCTTATATGTATGGTTACAGTTACAAATACAGTCATAATATTTATATGTAAGATATCTCAGATTCAATATATGATAAGGCACATTAAAATTTACTTCCATATGATGTTTATTTGGAAGATAAACTCTTACCTCGAGGGATCATAATACGTGCTGCATGTTTCATCCCAAGAAAAGTGCCGTTCAAATTCACATCTACGACCTTCTTGAATTCACTGAAGTCAGCATTTCGAATATCAGTCACTTTACTACCACCAACTCCTGCATTATTAACTAAAATATCTACTGTCCCAAATTTCTCCACTGTAAAGTCTACAGCATGACTAACATCTTCTTCATTTGTAACATCACAATGCACAAAGCATGCATTAGATTCTCCATCAAGAGATTCGCATACGATTTGACCAAGAGAGTCTTGCAAGTCAGCGATGCAAACCTTTGCTCCGTGTTTATGGAAGAGGCGAGCTATGCTTTCTCCTATGCCCGATGCTCCTCCTGTTATTAGAGCTACCTTCCCTTCCAAACTATATTCCAGGTAAAGCACAGATCAATTTCAAATTCTATGTATAAACTGTATTGACTAACGTAAACATCGCCCTTTTATTTGATCCCATATGAACAAGATATGTTCCGCATATTCAGCAAAATTTATTGCCATTATCAAGATTCGACCATTGCTTCTCTTGCTGGTAATGCAATGTTTTACCAAGATGAGCTACAATTTCGGTACAACTGAACTTGGATAAGTAGTGCCTCTAGCACTTATATCGATAGACTTCTTATGTCTGTATTCATTCCTTAAGAGTTGTACAATTTCCTATAATAACATAACTTATTTAATTTGGAATCTCTTTCACTTTAACAAAGAATGTGGATATTGACCAGCAAACAACTCTTCAATCATGATTCATTACTTTACTTTCCAAAACATCTGAGATGATGTGGTGTCAAGAATAGTCCCACACCGGTAGATTGATTTGTTGAAATTTATGTGAATTCTAAGAGAGAACTCTCTTCACGTTACTTATTACTTTTGTAACAGCAAGTGGTTCTCTAACTTGTTTTTTCTCCTTCTTTTTAGCAAGTGGCCGAGTATTTTATCGCTCAACTGTAACTGTCACATTTTGGTTCTCTAATTTGATGTGCGATTAACTGCCACACGTGATTTGCATCAATCAATACAAGTGACTGTGTTTGTCACAATTGAACATGAGGATTCAGCAATTTCATTCTAAAAAAAATTCATCAATAAAATTGCATGACATCGGTACACATAACAAGCTGAGAAAAATGAGCATACCGATTGGACATTATTAGTTGCGTCGAGAACCTGGAGTTATGCAGGAACAAGCACAGTGACGAAATCTGCCATTTCCCAAGAAACATATAAACAACTCATAAGTTATAAACCCACGAGGGATCTATTAGAATGACTAACCTTATGTTTACATAGTTGTGTATAAAACCAAATGAAGAAGATTGCATTTTTGCAATCTAAGTTTTTAACACCGTAGCAATTAAATTCTACCTCGTAAGGAATTGAAACAAGAAAATGGCTTAGTTTACACCTATCCAACCAATGATTGCAAAAATCGCGATATCGTACGTTCCAACGCGCGATTTGGAAGGAATCGCAGCCTTCCCGATCCAATTTATCCAAGAGTTAAATTGGATCGCAACCCGTGTAAAATGTGCGATTCTATTTCAGAACGAAAATATTGGAGTCCAATACTGAATCGCAATTTTAATTTAAACATCGAACCGAAACAAAATCAAAAGAGATGTAGTCCGGCATCGCGATCTCGATACAGCAAAAAAGAGAAAAAGAGAAAAAGAAAGAGGGATAGGAAAAAGAAGCAGCAGGAAACCTGAACTTTTAGAAACCCTAAGCTTCAGGAAGGAAGATGACAGACAGAATAGTTGAAAAGTTACGGTTCCTGATACTGTTTTGACGCTGGTACAAGTAAAGCAGCTAAGGGATTGTGCTAATTTTTGAAAGAAGAGAATGACTTGTATTTTTTAATAAAAATTGCGAACGATGGTGCAGTCTTTTAAAAAATAAATAAATTTATTTTATAAAATTCCATAATGGAAAAAAATTGCAATTATCTACTAAAATTATACTTAAATAGCAATTATTATTATTATTTATTAACAAAGAATTTTTATTTTTTGAAAAACTTTTTAAAAGGTACAAGCTAACTTGCATTTCTCAATTAGTTTGCATTTCTCAATTAGTTTGCATTTTGTTGTTTAAAAAAATGAAGATTTAATATACATATTCAATACTACATGAACTTTTCTTGTAAATATCAGAAATATGGACTTGAAATGCAAAACCTCTTAACATAACGTATTAAGATTGAGTCGGTATTATTTTGGATTCGGCATCGCGATCTCGGTCTTCATATTTGTCAAACCATTTTGAGAAAAGAGAGGTATATTATCGGATTTGAATGTATTTCTGAAAGAACTCGTAAAGAAATTCGATTGACTGGACAATGTAGCGACTCGCAGTTCCGTACCCTTTTGAGTTGATAAAAATTCACTCATGTTCAACCCAAATTGTACGAAAGAGCGAATAATTAGGGTAAAGAAGAAAAGATAGAAGAAGAAATAGAAACAATAACACAAAATCTTACCGTCGCAGTAGAACAAAATATAATATATAACAACATATTTTTATACAAAAGCATCTGTAACTATTTTATACTTACAATCATCGGAGTACAATAATCAATAAATCGGTCTGGACAGTTACAATAACTTGTCCTCATACAGTGGAAATATAAGTCAAGTACGTAAATACGTCTGAACTCCTCCAGCTCGTCTCTTGAGCTCCATAGCATTCTAATGCTGAAACTGTAATACTCGGTCTGACCCGAGCATTATAGCAAAATAACACCGAGTCAGTCTGGAAAACCAGCATGAGAAAACACACTCAATTTGAATTATTAGAGTTATCAAAATCCTTTGAAAAACAAAGGTATCTCGTAAGACCGCGTCACACATAAACACGACGGGTTTTTCACTTACGATAACCAAAACATATTATAGAAAATCCAGTGATGTTATAATAGTGTCTAAGTACAAATACTTATTCAAATAACTGAAATTATTACATTAATTAAATTCCATCATAGTAGGCTCTACAAACAAAACCGTAAGCTCGTATTGGAGAATGTATTCCAATGAATGATTAGGCCACTAGGGTATCGTCTATCATAGTATACCTTTAGAACAATGTACCGAGGACCTCGCCGGGATCCCCTGCTACACAAGACCGGTCTACCCCAAACTAGATAGACTGAATATGTTATCGCCCCGGGTGTTCCCACCCTTACCATCGAGGGCTCCTTCCATGCACAACTATATCCATAATAAATAGGTTTTCGAGGACATCTAGAAAAGTGATAACATATCCTAATTGGGTGTGACCCACTTAGCCTTACTACATCTCCCATGTTTTAATCATTCTCGGTTGATGAGACTCGATGCTAAGCTTTATCTTTCAAGAAACAAGTCTTCTTAGAATGCTCATCGTCATCCAATGATGATGTTCTGATAGCATTCTTCCATACAAGAGTCTGGACAAACTGAATCACCATCTTCATCATCTTCACGGTATTCATTCGTTACGTTCGAACCGGATCGAAATGGTTTTCAGATAATTAAATCTGATTGCGGTCTCTTCGAAACGATTAATGAAATTGGCCGATATTAAAAGTCGGTTATTTAACTATCAACAAAATATCCATAAGCAGACGCTAGGCCTTATTTTATAAACCTACAAACATTTACTTCAAAATATCTTTACTGAGATATATGCTCAATCTCTTTCAATATTTCTATATTTTGAAAACAATTTCAACACTTGTATCTGAAAGTGCAGTGTGTATACAATTATATGTGCTAATATAGTATACACGGATCGTGTAATATGGATTACAATACAAATGCAGAAATAGATGATAATAGCATTGTAAATAAAAAATAGAAAAATCACACCAGAGATTTTTATACTGGTTCGGAGCACCGTCCTACGTCCAGTCCCAGACTTCTATCTGGATTTTCACTATTAACTACCTCGCTTCACCCGGAGGAACAGGTTTACAATACCCGAACAGCCGAACGGGATTTCACGCCTCTAATATACTGAGGACTTCAACACTTGCCTCTTACAACACCGAGGACTTCAACACTTGCCTCTTACAACACCGAGGACTTCAACAAAAACAATTACAATTGTTGTTGACAACTTGTGCTCTTGTAAACACGGATTTGTCACTTGTAGTACACTCTTCCTATAATCTTATCCTCAAATTGTGAATGATGTTTGTGAAGATTATGGAATTTATATTGCTTATTGAATCAAAATATATTGAGATAGTGTCAATGATTCAATAAGGAATGAAAGTAGTTTAGAGCTTTTTGAATGCAAGTGAATTCAGAGAATAGATAGAAAGCATATATAATTTTAATAAAACTTGTTGTTTTAATCAATGATATTGATGTGTATTTATAGAGAGAAAATAGTTATAACCCTTGGTGAAAAGTTGCAGTCAAAAGTTATGATTATTGATGAAGAAGAAGAGACGCAACCATTGAAGAAGGATGTGTCTTTTGGAAGAAGTTGCTCTCTGTTTAAAAACGGTCGACAGGTCAAAAACTAACCGGTAGACAGGTTTTTAAAAATATAGTCGTTATGTGCATGTGTGCACGTTTATTGTGCACATCCAACAGGAACGGTCGACCGCCTATATTTGGACCGGTCGACCGGTCTCTGTTAAATTGCACAATAAAGTGCACAACCTATATAAATGTGTATATATATATATTATATTTTGTGCATGATTATTTGAGGATAGATTTTGACAATTTTATTACTATTATAACATCAAATAATCAACCTATAATCTAGAGTACCATATGTAGGTCTTGATTTGTCGATCGCTTTAATATTGTTGTCAGCAATCAAAATCTTCATAGAAGCTGTGACTCAACATTCTCCCCCTTTTTGATTGATGACAATATAAAAACTCAAGTATAGAATCTCCCCCTGAATATGTGATTTCCTGCAGACAATTATTAGCTCCTTTCATCCTGCAAACAATTATTAGCACCTTTCTCCCCCTTTGTCATCGACAAAAAGGAGTAAACAATAGAAAATATAAACCAAAGAGAACAATGCATACATTCAAACACAGGATGTTTTGATGAAGTACAATGCAAGTCATAGTCTACTACGAATAAAAAGATGGACACTATTTAGTACAAGTGCCATAGATGTTTTTAAAGAAATGAAAAGAAAAACAAACTAACTTCATTCCGACTGAATCTCTTCCTCATCATCATCATCATCATCATCGTCGTCGTCATCGTCATCGTCATCATCATCGTCATTGTCCCCACGACCTTGTCCGCTTGTACCACCGGATTCCTCGGATGTCGACCAAGTAAAAGTTGGAGGAGCCGGACGTTTTCCGGGGTCTTGATGTTGGGTCGAGACGGATGTGCTACATGATATAGCATCCCATATAGCGCCGAAGAATGACTTTACCTTATTGAATCGTCTATCAATTTTCGAATCCATTCGTTTTAGTCTTGATTCAAGTAAAAATTGATTCCGAGCGATGGTTTCAAGAGATTCTCTTGTAGATGATTTAGATTTCAATAATCTAACATCTTCAGAACGACGACGAGATGGTGGAGCTTGTTGTTCTTGAGTATCGCGTTGTTGCCATTGTTCGAAAGGCATAATATGAACATATGGAGGAGGAAGCTTCATCCGTTTGATAGTAGTGGAGTCAATACACTTTGGTGTAGAATATGCCGAATCCGGGGGTGTGACTCCACATGCAAGCAACATACGCATAATATACTCGTTATAGAAGAAATGTGGACGAGTAGAGTTATTTACCTTAAGAATTTCATCGAAAATCATGTGAACCCAATTTATTTCGATATCACAGTAGATAGCATAAAGAGCCTTGAAATTCTCTTTGTAAACGGCATCATAGTTTCCTAATCGAGGAAATAGAGAGTGCATTAGGACATGGTGTAACAACCTTGCAGTCGGTCGTAGCCCAATCGATTTGGTGCCGTTACTATCATCTTCTATAAATTTATGACTCGTACTATTCCGGGTGAAAACTTCACAAAATGTCGATGAAAACTCTTCACCTCTATTCGGTATTCCCAAAATAGAAGCAATTCTATCATAAGTGAGATAGATTCGTTTGCCACATACTACTGACCAAATAACTCCATTTGGATTATCCGGAGTATATTCCTCTAAATTCATATTTGCGTAAAATAGCTTAATCATCAAATGATTAATTTGTACGCTATTTACAGAAAAATCAATAAGAGGAGAGATACGAGATCTATTTGCTAATCTTTGAATACCGTATGCAGTGAAATCGTCGAATTTGATGAATGAGCCCGGATGGAACTTGTAATTTGTCATTTGATTCCATCTAGTTACTGCAACCGGAGATTCTAGCCATTTTCTAGCAGAGAGAGTAAGAGAAGAAGTTTCTGATGTTGCTCTTTTCTTTGATTTCTTCTGAGGAGGAGCCATTGAAGAGAATTTGAGAGTTTGTGAAGCTTGAGAATATGAACTAGGGTTTGGAAATGGGAAAGTTTTCAGTAGAGAGTAGAAAGTAAAGAGGGTTGGTGGCAAAATATATACGTGAAGTATATAAAAAAAGGAATAACTGCCGACCGGTCGACCGCCTGCATATGGCCGGTCGACCGTTTTCAACCCGAGAGCAAAACGGTCGACCGGTCATATTTCAGGGGGTCGACCGGTTTGGCTCTGTGTGCAAAAATGCAGAATTTGGCAAAAATTTTGAAAACGAGTCGAATGAATATATTATATATTATGTTATTATTGCAAAAATATACTGTATTACAAGAATTATATATGAAAGCAAAACAATATACATTATGGAATTCTAATGAGAAGGTGAGTTGTTATTAGAATTCTTGTCGTTTTCAATGCGTTTAGCCCACGGACTCCACTTATTTCGAGCTCCTTCGTTTTCGTTATAATTTCTATCCCAAGAGTTTGGAGTCGTTGAAGTCGATGGCCTGCATGGCATTGGTTCATGAACATCGTGCTTGTTTGATCCACAGAAGAACGATGCCATTCTTTCTAAGACGGATAAACGTGCCGACATACGTTGTTGTTCATGATAGAGTTGGTTTTGTCCATAATGCAATTGTCTCTGTAGGTCGATTTGATGCTTTTGGTAGTGATGTATCTCATCGATTTGTGCCTTCGTGCGTGGAGAGCAAAATAGTGCTTTCTTTGCACGCTTGGACGTTGGAGTATGGCCAGGTGTGTGAAAACAATGGTGAGGGCATTCCGGCCTTTGTTTCGGTGTAGTCGGAGAGTATTGTTCCTCCGACTCCGAGCTTGTGATAGAAATATGAGATTCCTCTGCGCATTTGTCGCAAATGTGTGCCATGGTAGCTTGTTTAAGATGATTTATAATTTTCAGCAAGAAGGTGAATGAATGAAAGTGTATTTTTCAAACGTTTATATAGAAAAAAAAGTTTGCCAATGAACTTGAGGATAGGATTTGTTAGAGATAATTAGCCGTAAACAAAAACAATGATGCATAAAAAAGTTATAAAAATAGGTATAGTTTGTTATAGGCTGAAATTTAAGAATTATTTGAAAAATATATAGCCTAAGTTTGAAGGTTACTTATTCTATTCTAGATCTTTCCGAGATACTAAGCCAAGCTCTCTTCGTAGTTTAATAAAACTAGATTCAAGTAATGGTTTAGTGAAAATATCGGCTATTTGATTGTCAGTGTGAACATATTCAAGATGTATATTACCTTTTTCAATATTATCTCTAAGGAAATGATGACGGATATCAATGTGTTTAGTTCGAGAGTGATTCACTGGATTTTTAGAAAGATTTATAGCACTTGTGTTATCACAGTATATAATAGAATTTGATAAATGAATATCAAAATCTTGAAGTGTCTGTTGCATATATAGTACTTGAGTACAAGCGAGAGCCGCTGATATATATTCAGCTTCACATGTTGATAGTGAAACACAATTCTGTTTCTTACTAAACCAAGAGACAAGTGATTTTCCAATAAAATGGCACGTACCACTTGTACTTTTTCTATCCGTCCGTGAGCCACCAAAATCAGCATCACTATATGATACTAATTCAAATGGACATTCTTTTGGATAGAAAAGACCAAAATCTTTGGTATTATTAAAATAACGAATTATACGTTTCACTGCTCGTAAATGTGATTCCTTTGGATCGGCTTGAAAACGAGCACATAAACAAACACTCATTAATATATCTGGACGACTAGCTGTAAGATAAAGAAGAGAACCAATCATGCTTCGATATAATTTCTGGTCAACATTCTTACCACTTTCATCTTTTTCAAGATGTGTAGTTGTACTCAAAGGAGTTGGTTTACCAGATGTATTTTGTAATCCGAAGCGTTTGATAAGATTTTCACAGTATTTTTCTTGATTGATAAAAATACCGTTTGAAAGTTGTTTGATTTGAAGTCCAAGAAAATAAGATAGTTCTCCCATATGAGACATTTCTAATTCTTTGGTCATAATACTTGCAAATTCCTTGCAGAGTTTATCGTTTGTTGAACCAAAGATGATATCGTCTACATATATTTGGATAACCAGAATATCTTTTCGAGAATGTTTAATAAACAAAGTTTGATCGACTTTGCCTATTTCAAATCCTGAATTAATAAGATAGCTACGTAATCGTTCATACCAAGCACGAGGTGCTTGTTTTAAACCATACAGAGCTTTCTTAAGTTTGAACACATGGTCAGGATATTTTTCATGTACGAATAAAGGTGGTTGTTCGACATAGACATTCTCTTTGATAAATCCATTGAGAAAAGCACTTTTGACATCCATCTGATAAAGTTTGAAATTATGATAACAAGCAAAAGATAATAGAATTCTAATAGCTTCTAGTCGAGCAACTGGTGCAAAAGTTTCTTCATAATCGATACCTTCTTCCTGATTGTATCCTTGTGCTACTAATCTTGCTTTATTTTTGGTGATATTTCCTTGTTCGTCAGCCTTATTTTTATAGACCCATTTAGTACCAATTACTGACTGATCAGTTGGTCTCGGAACAAGTTCCCAAACGTCATTGCGCTCAAACTGATTTAGTTCTTCCTGCATGGCAATGATCCAGTAATCATCTATAGCAGCTTCTTTTGGATTCTTGGGTTCGATATTTGAGAGAAAAGCGACATGACCCATTTGATTGAGTTGACTCCTTGTTCTGACATGTGATGTTATTTCACCTATTATATTTTGGGCCGGATGGTCTCTTAATATTCTTGGTGGTGATTGTAATTCACATATTTGAGGAGTATTCTCAATAATTATTTCTGAGTCAGAATCAGTATTTGAGATGATTTGATTATCAATGACTATTGATTCGTCATCATCTGATATTGTGTGAGGATGCTGATAAATTTCATCAAAAGAGACATGAAGTGATTCTTCAATAGTTTTGGTTCGTTTATTAAATATCCGATAGGCCTTACTTCGTTCCGAATAACCGACAAATATTCCTTCATCGGCTTTTGGATCGAATTTTCCAAGATGGTCTTTCGTATTTAAAATAAAGCACTTAGAACCAAAAACTTTGAAGTATGAGATTTTGGGCTTTCTTTTGTTAAACAATTCATAAGGAGTATTCTTGGTAAGAGGTCTTATGGACACACGATTTAAAACATAACAGGCAGTTGCAACAGCTTCTGCCCAGAAGTGTTTTGGTAAGGTGGTTCCATTTAATAATGTTCTTGCACATTCTTGTAAAGTTCGGTTCTTTCGTTCTACTACTCCGTTCTGTTGTGGAGTTCTGGGAAACGAAAAATTATGATATATACCTTTCTTTGTACAAAAATGTTCAAATTCATTATTTTCAAACTCTCCGCCATGATCACTTCTTATATTTTTAACTTTAATCCCTTTTGATTTTTGAATTCTTTTGACGAAAGATTTGAAATGATCGAAAGTATCACTTTTATTTTTTAAGAAAATTGTCCATGTATAACGAGAGAAATCATCAACAATTACAAGCACATATTGACTTTGATTTATTGATTGAACTCTAGTAGGTCCAAATAAATCCATGTGCAGTAACTCAAGCGGTTGTAATGTTGATATGACTTTCTTGGATTTAAACGATGATTTGGTCAATTTTCCTAATTGACATGCATCACAAATGTTGTTAACTTTAAAACTCATTTTGGGTAGTCCTCTAACTAGATTGTTTTTGGCTAGCTTGTCAATAGTTCTGAAGTTTATATGACAGAAACGTTTGTGCCATAGCCATGGATCATTGTCATTAGCCATAAGACACATATCTGAATTATGATTAATATTCATATTTAGAATATATATATTTCTGTCTCTATAACCTTCAAAAACCAAATTATGGTCTTTATCTAAAATACTACACTTATTATTTGAAAAGGAAATTATAAAACCCTTGTCACATAACTGACTAATACTAAGTAAATTGTGTTTTAAATTTCTAACTAGCATGACATTAGTAATAAGAGGTAAGTTAGATGTACCACAATTGCTCACATCGCCTTTGCCGATGATATAACCTTTTGAATTGTCTCCAAAAGTGACTGAGCCACCATCTGAGTATTTAATATTTGTTAGTAAGCTCTTGTCTCCCGTCATATGCTTTGAGCAACCACTGTCCAATATCCACTTTCCTCTTTTCTTCAGTGGGACCTGCAAAAAATAGAATTAAGTTCATGGTACCCACTTTTTATAGGGTCCTAAGAGTTAGGTCTTAGGAGTCCAAACCCATTTGGGTCCGGTATCCCCTTTATATATATAATTGTTATTAAAATGTACATTATTCATGAATTGCTGAATGTATTTGTTCCTAATCAAATTATTATTTGTTTTAGGAACCCATATTTTGATAGTCTTGACATTTCTCTTTTGAAATTTCATAACTGGTTTTGGTTTGAAATATAATAAACTAAGATTTTTCTTAGCTTCAGTTTTTTGTATTTTCTTCTTCCTTTTATTTCTAAGATGTTTCTTAGTTTCATGTTTGTTATATCCCAAACCTTGTTTATCTGAAATAGATTGTGAACTTTCAATGATTTTAGTCAAATTTTCTCGACCTTTGTTAAAGTTAGAAACATTTTGAGTAATGTCATCAAACTTTGTTTGTAAACTAGCTTTTTCTAGGTCTAGAATTTTGACTTTTGCTTTAAGTTCATGATTTTCAGTAGTGAGAGCATTATTTTTCTCTTTTTGAGCTTCTATTTCTTGACTCAAAAGAGATATTTGAGAGTCAACATTAGATGATGATTCTTGAATATTTTCAAGTTCTTCTTCTAATATTTTCTTCTCATCTTTTAACATATCTCGTTCAAACTCTGCTCTACTTAAATCTGCTTTGACTACTTTTAATTGACGTTTTAAGTCTTTATATTTGACTATCAATTCAGCATTAATATCAAGTAATTCATCAAATGTAGGAATTTGTACCTCATCTTCTGTTGCCATAAAGCAAACATTGGCTTGTTCATTCTCCGAATCACTTTCACTTTCTGATGAAGATGACTCTGAATCATCCCATGTTACTGAGAAGGCTCGTTTCTTTGATTTGTCCTTCTTATATTTGAATTTGTCATTTTCTGACTTTTTATTTTGTTCTGGACAATCCTTCTGCATGTGTCCCTTTTTATGGCAGTTGAAACATTCTATAGCAGATGAAGATGGTTTACTTGATCCAGGTTTCCTTTTATTGTAGCGACTGGCTTTTCGATATTTTAGGAATTTTTTGAAACCTTTAGCAATGAACGCCAAATCTTCATCTTCAGAATCTGATTCATTCTCATCTTTCTCAACATGAAATGCTACATTTTTCTTTTCTTCTTTCTGTTCTTTTCTAGCCTGCAAATTTGCTTCATAGGACATTAAATTTCCTATCAATTCATCTGGCTTCATGACGGAAAGATCATTAGCTTCTTCAATTGCTAATACTTTTCCTTCCCATTCATTAGTCAGAGAATGTAGGACTGTTGAAACAACATCAAAATCAGAATACTTTTGTCCTAACCCAATAAGTGCATGGTGAATAGTTTGAAACCGTGAATACATGTCATTGATTGTTTCATTTGGTTTCATTTTGAAATTTTGAAATTGACTTTTCAGCATGGCTATTTTGGCTTGTTTAACCTTGTTAGTACCTTCATGAGTGATTTTTAGCGTTTGCCAAATTTGATATGCAGTAGTGCAGATACTAACACGGTTATATTCATTTTGGTCTAATGCACAGAACAACATATTTATTGCTCTTGCATTTACGGCTGCTGCCGTTTTCTCAGCCACAGTCCATTCTGAATAATCAGTTGTTGGATTTACTATTTCTCTTTGAGTAGCATTCCAAGCATCATAGCTACTTGATTGCATAAAGAATGACATACGTGTTGCCCAATAACTGTAGTTAAGACCATTGAAAAATGGAGGTCTTTGTGTCGATTGCCCTTCTGTGTAAGTGGTGTTTTGAGAGCTAGTACTTGCGTTATTTGCCATATTACAAGAATATATCAAATAACTGTGTTACGGTTATATGATGACCTGCTCTGATACCAAATGAAAGTGCAGTGTGTATACAATTATATGTGCTAATATAGTATACACGGATCGTGTAATATGGATTACAATACAAATGCAGAAATAGATGATAATAGCATTGTAAATAAAAAATAGAAAAATCACACCAGAGATTTTTATACTGGTTCGGAGCACCGTCCTACGTCCAGTCCCAGACTTCTATCTGGATTTTCACTATTAACTACCTCGCTTCACCCGGAGGAACAGGTTTACAATACCCGAACAGCCGAACGGGATTTCACGCCTCTAATATACTGCGGACTTCAACACTTGCCTCTTACAACACTGAGGACTTCAACACTTACCTCTTACAACACCGAGGACTTCAACAAAAACAATTACAATTGTTGTTGACAACTTGTGCTCTTGTAAACACGGATTTGTCACTTGTAGTACACTCTTCCTATAATCTTATCCTCAAATTGTGAATGATGTTTGTGAAGATTATGGAATTTATATTGCTTATTGAATCAAAATATATTGAGATAGTGTCAATGATTCAATAAGGAATGAAAGTAGTTTAGAGCTTTTTGAATGCAAGTGAATTCAGAGAATAGATAGAAAGCATATATAATTTTAATAAAACTTGTTGTTTTAATCAATGATATTGATGTGTATTTATAGAGAGAAAATAGTTATAACCCTTGGTGAAAAGTTGCAGTCAAAAGTTATGATTATTGATGAAGAAGAAGAGACGCAACCATTGAAGAAGGATGTGTCTTTTGGAAGAAGTTGCTCTCTGTTTAAAAACGGTCGACAGGTCAAAGACTAACCGGTAGACAGGTTTTTAAAAATATAGTCGTTATGTGCATGTGTGCACGTTTATTGTGCACATCCAACAGGAACGGTCGACCGCCTATATTTGGACCGGTCGACCGGTCTCTGTTAAATTGCACAATAAAGTGCACAACCTATATAAATGTGTATATATATATTATATTTTGTGCATGATTATTTGAGGATAGATTTTGACAATTTTATTACTATTATAACATCGAATAATCAACCTATAATCTAGAGTACCATATGTAGGTCTTGATTTGTCGATCGCTTTAATATTGTTGTCAGCAATCAAAATCTTCATAGAAGCTGTGACTCAACAGTATCCATAACAGGATATTCCACTATTTTAAATACTTAAAAATATTTCCAACTTCCATTTTTATAACACTTAGAAAATATTTCTGTTCCAAATCATTTCCCACTAAACATATTTCCAGAACCTTCCTTTCAATACTTAGGAAAATATTTACATGTATAATTTCCAAAATCATCTCAATATTAAACTTGGGAATATTTCATAACTTATCTCATAAGTCTCCGGAATTTTTATAAATCCTTCCTACGATTCCCAAACCGATTATACTTATCTATAATCCCAACCAACCATTTATAACTTCTGTAAATGAATTCAAATCCTTTCCGAAGTTATCGCATCTAAAAATTTGAAATTTTCTTAAGCCTCTAGAATTCCATTTATAAGATTTCTCTTATAAAATCTCCTTAAATTAAAACCTATTTACACGTCTTGAGAGAATTTTATAAATAAATTTTCAATCATTTCAAACTATATATTATATAATGAGCATTTTTAAAGAATAGCAATTTATTTTTATTTTTAAAATATGTTTAAGTTATTATTTAAAATATTAAAACTTTTAATAAACCATCAATAGCTCATTTAAAATGAAACAAATCAATTGACAAAGTTGATTATAAAAATTAAATTTTATTTCAATAAAAAAATTAAATATCTAAAAAATCCATTTTCCGAAGTATTCAAATATTAACTAGTTTAAAATTTCATAGTTTAAATAATAAAGTTTTCCCTTTAAAAAAACGAACTTAACTTCTTAAAAATAAAAATATATTTTAAAATCTCAAATACCAATTTATTTTATATCTTCCTCTCGATTTCACAACATATCGATTATTTGTCGATTTCCTAACCATTCTCATTTCAAAAATAGAATCTACTATTTTTCTCAACCCTGTTTCTATATTCTAATATAAATTCACCCTATGAATTTATATTTCCAATTATCATCCTGATATCGGTTCCTTTATTTATAAACATCGTTTATAAATTTTTACACTCCTTTGAATTTTACTTGCTTATAAAAACGGCTTATTTATAAAATTTCATTTTATAAATCCATTTCTTTATAAATCTATTTATAGCTTCCAATCGATTTTTAATGTCTACTACAACTCTTTTTTTATATTTCCAGAATACCATTTATAAATTCTTTTATATAGTTCATTTTTAAAATCTCCATTTAATAATTCACAATAGTTAAGTATAACTAAAAATCAAATATTTTCTAACTCGGTTTCTTTGAAATAACCCCAATTCTAATATAGACATTTTTATATAAATTCCCTTGAATTCCTTCGATTTTTTTTAAAAATATTTATGGTATTTAAAAATATTAAAATTCAGGCCAGCGCTACAATAGCATCCAATAATTCTAATCGCTACAATAGCCTATAATAGATTTTCTACACAATTCATATATCACAATATATGAAATTAAATTCAACATTTTGAGGAATCCAATTGGATCCCTCCAACCTGTTTCCCTACATCCACAGATGTTATATAGGGTCATCCGCTACTATGTGGGGAATAGGGTCTTCTCCGCTATAATGTGTGGGAATATCACTCCAAATACTAATACACACACACACACTACTATATATATAATATCATTCATCGGATAATAATTATTAAATCTACCAAGCATCCAATAATTAGTTTACTATTAATAATTAATATCTAGCAATCCAAAAAGAGTGAGATTTACTCATTTTGATTTTTAAATTGCAATCCTTTCAATCCTAAATTAGATCGATTGTACAATTATTTTGTCGTTGCAGATCCAACGATCGATTTTGTGTTTTGGACCTCGAACGAATTTGACATGGATTAATGAACATTTTAAAGAATAAATTGATAGTTAATTCAAATTAGTGATCCTTTAAAACTTAAATGCTACCTTAACACCCCTAACTGTCTCGTATCATCACTTCAGCCAAGATCACAACCACGACCACTACATCGACCAACGTTGCCCACCACCATTGCCAAGCTTTCCCACGTACCAACGCCCTTCCATCCTCACGTTCGAACCCCCAGACAACATGCCTCCAATCTGTGTAGTTAATACCTCGCTACAACCCCGCTATATAGCGGATTTCTACGGCTACGATTTTTCCATATAGCCCCAAAATGTAGCCTTTCCGCTTTAATCCCCGCTATTTCCGCTATATCCCGTTATTTCCGCTATTTCCGCTATATCTTTTTTAATAAAATGAATTGAAAAATTGCATTTATACGTTATAAAATTATGAAACTAATTTATTTGATTTAATTTTTTAATATATTTTCAGAAATGAAAATACTCTAATATTCTACCAAATTCAATTATGTTATATAACAGTTTTTCGTTTATTTAAAGTATATCCGCACATGTTTTTATTTAAAATTATTTATGTATTATTTATAATTCAATTGAACGATAATTTTTCATTTAATTACCATTTATATATTTGTAAAAACATTAAGTGCGAGTTTTATATGCTATTTTAGAGCCATCCGCTATATCCCACTATATCCTCGTTGTATCCCCGCTATGATTTTTTGCACCTCCACCGCTTTGATTCTACCGAGCGCATTAACTGCACAGCTTCCAATATCAATAATCTTCCCCCACCAACTCATTGACCTCGACCCAAGAATCCAGGCGACACCACTATCGCCTCTATTTTCCACCTAGAGTCATCGCGACCACTCCTTTAGTTCGATAGAAGGTCGGTAACCCTCCCTATCATCGCAATCCCCTACAGCCATTGCCACAAATATCGCGACCTACTAGCTCTTCCTGGATGAAGATCGACACATCATGATATCGCCGCGAGCCATGAAAGCTCTTGGATTTGAGAACGATCGACCCTCTGTCGCACAAGCGTCGCTCTCATGCTCTTCACTAGGTCGCGAACTCAAGAGGCTCGATCGAATTTATCGTTTCATGTTGCCTGAATTGATTTCGAATTCGACTTCGACAGTCTCGGCCTGGATTTTTTTGTTCGAATTTGATTTCTTTCATTCGAATTGAGAAGAAAGGATAGGGATGCAATTTAAATGGTAAAGGAGGTGGGTGCGTAATTAGTAAGGTAAGGTGGTGTGTTTGAATGGAGAAGGGCTGATTTGATTTTGATCTGATTTAATAAACTCTAACAAAATATTGAAAATATCTCGTATTACATACCGAAAAATCTCGAACTCCTATCGAGACGTGCCGCTGGGCATTTATAATCTTATGCCCCCATTCTGAACTCGATGGGACAAGTATCAAGACCTACTTCGATCGTGTGTGGAAGATAGCTTCTCAAATCGACTATTTAAATTAAATCTAACTAAATTATTTCTATGCGTTTCTATCCCGTACGGCCAAACGATAACTTCAAACATTACAAAATTTGAAATCCGATAATAATACGCTATTGTGGACCCAATGGAACTAATATCGTCGAATTCCGGGACTGTGTCTCGGGTCGCTATTTTAACGCGTCGTTTAAATTGACGATTTCCAAAATTTACGCAATCACTTAAAATTTCAGTTTTAAATTTTTTTTAACTCAATTCCAATTCAAATAGAATTTATATAAATATCAAAAATCGTTTCGATTCATAAACAACTCCAATTTTCAAGTATTTAACGATTTTCGATTATAAATTCAACCATTAAATTGATTCGGTAAATCATTATATTTGGAATTTAAATTCATTTTAAAATTTTCAACCAACATCTTCATATTCAAAAATCAATTTATATTTCAAATCCATATTTAAAACCATTTAAATATTCAGAACTAAACGACGAAAAATCCGGGTCGTTACATTCCTCCCTCCTTAAAATAATTTCGTCCCCGAAATTGTTGAGGCAGGAAAATTGCTTCAAACCGATTACTTATTAAAACCCTACTTATTTAAAACTCGTTATTCACTTTTCAAATCTTTTAGTTCCACCCAAACATTAGGTTATAAATTCTATTTCCAAAATCCTTTATTCCAATTGCAATTTTAAAAATCAAATTGTCGTTAACAAAAAGTTTCTAAAATTTTCTAGCGTCCTGTTTTTATTAAAATTTTTGACAGAGTCTCCTTTGTACGGGGGACCTTTTGCAATATGACAAGAGAGATAAATATATATACATCGACCCACGCGGTTGGAACACACAATATATATATATATATATATATATATATATATCAATATTCATATTTTGTGGTATTTAATCCGAAAACGTACCTTATTTTAACATTATTAAGCAAACACTTACTTCAAAAGCAATATCGCAACCCAAATCTAGCTGAATAGTCCCCATGTACTTGTACTTACTCAATTTAAACACGTAAGCACCGAATGCATGAAATTTAATTACATTTTATTCATGTATATGGTTAAAACACACAGATTTCATAAATAATGCGTGCTAAATATATTTGTAAGCAATTATGTGGTTCCAATACTAATTTAATTGCTTTCAATCAATCCATATACCATTTTATTCAATTTAAATGATTTACAACTCACTTTTCATGCATTCAATTTATTTTTATGCCAAACAAACTCATATCCATTTCATTTTGATTTAGAATCAATTTTATTCACTTCTATTAATTAACAAAAAATTATTTTCTTCCGTCTTCGTCAAACGACAAAAAAAATTCATGCAAATTCGGCAATATTCTTTTAAATCAATAACCATTTAAGCTTATAGCTATTTTAAATTGATTTCTCATCAATTTATATTCAACTCTATTTCATTTCAAATTTATTCTCAATCAATTTAGTTGCATCTCATTCATACCCACTTTCATTACATTCAGATTCATTCTATTAAGCTCAGAACCATTTCTGCTACTTCAATAAATACTATTTCATAAATTTATTTGAGTTAAGCTTCCATTCAAATATTAACTTAAGTTAGTTTGTTAAATTTCAATTATTTCAACCTTATAACTTAAGTTTATTTCATTTCAACCAACTTCCATTTCATTTACTAATTAATTAATTAGTTCATTCATTTTATTCACCTCAATTTTAGTTCCATACTCGAATTCATTTAAATGATACGAAGGCCATATTCAATTTATTTATACTCAAATTTAATTTATTTATAACTTAAATCATCTCTATTTCAAACCACTTCTATTTTATTTGACCACATTTTCAATTTTATTTAATTCGCTTACTTTTAAGTCGAATTTAATTTATAACTCAAGTTCCCTATCAAATTAACTTATCTGTTTAGTTCACTTTCAATTTATATTCCAATATCTGATCTTTATTTCAAAAAAACCACTTCATTCAATCTACTTGAATTCAATTTTATTTTATAATTTAAGTTTGGATTTTATTTCCTTCACCAAAATATCAAACCATTTTTATTTTGGGTTTTTCCATCTCACTTTTCAATTTTATAAGTCACACAACTTATTTTTTACATTTCCATCAATTCTATAATCGAATATATTCACATTTTATTTTTAACTTGAGATTATACATCCATTTATGGCCTAAGTATATTTTTATTCGATTAATTTCAATTTTTATAAGCTATTCCAATTTGTTTATTCACAATTCTAGATTTTCACTCAAATGTTATTTCATTCAAGATTTATACCTTATGGTTATATAATATTTCAAAGCTCAAAATTTATATTTACTTCAATTCCATATTATTACTAATCTAATCCAAATTTTATAACTTATGGTTATATGGTCACTTTATAACTCGTATTCATATATTTAGTTCAATTCCATATGATTCAAATCCGATTCACCTTTCTATTTAAATTTCCATTCCTTTTAACCAAGAAAGAATTTAATTCCAATCTTAAATTTTTCCACACTTCCTTACTTATAAAAATCTTCTTCCATAGGACTTCAGAATTTGTAATCACCCGGTATTTATTTCAAATTACTTTGAAATCAAATACACACACACACACACACACGCTCTTTTTGGTTTAACAAACCACTTCCTTTGAATTTCAAAGTCAACCCGATCTTATCCAAAATAATTCCCTCTGAATTTTCAAAACAGCACTTGTTTTTCCACTGAAAAATCTCAATATCAGATTACTATGGCAGCAACCCATCACTTAGAAACTTGAAAATGAACACCAATGATGTCGCGATTATCATCAGAGTTATTTTCCTGCGACCGAAGTGATTTCAGTGCTATATCTCTTCCAAAACCCATTAAAACAATTTTCTTTCAAAAATATCTCCAAAATAATATTACTATTATTTATTTCAAAATACTTTGGAAACATTTCCAAAAATCTCCGGGATTTAATTTCCTAATTCTGGTTTTAATTTATTTTTAGTTTTTAACTCATTTGTATAATTCATACTTATACAATATCTATTTGGTTATATAAACCATTTCAAATTTTAAAATCTTGTTTTGATTATAACATCCAAAAACATCAATTTATAATATAAAAATTCCAAAAAAATTATTTCTTTTATATAAAAATATAATTTGGGTAAGATTATTTCGTTTACCCGCTTCAAAATCATACTGTGTCGAATTACTCTATTCAAGTGTTCAGAAACTCCTATCAATTTAGTGGCATCCCACTACTCGAACAGAATTTGTATACCACTCAACAAATAAATCAACATAATATAAAATAATTTATTTTCGCAAAAAAATACGCTCTCATATCTATCAATACACTCAAACTCATTCTAGGATACTACTGACTCTATCTCTAATGAGTAATCCCCATCAGAACCAAGGTTCTAGCTTAACCTTCATCTCTGATACCAAATGTAGCGATCCGCAGTTTCGTACCCTTTTGAGTTTATAAAATTTCACTCCAGTTCAACCCGAATTGTACGAAAGAGCGAATAAAAAAGGTAAAGAAGAAATGATAGAAGAAGAAATAGAAACAACAACACAGAATCTCACAATTGCAGTGAAACAAATATAATATATAATAACAAATTATTATACAAAAGAATCTGTAACAGTTTTATACTTATAATCATCAGAGTACAATAATCTATACATCAATCTGGACAGTTATAATAACTTGTCCCCATGCAGTGGAAATATAAGTGAAGTACGGAAATACATCTGAACTCCTCCAGCTCGTCTCCTGAGCTCCATAACATTCTAATCCTGAAACTGTAATACTCGGTCTGACCCGAGCATTATAATAAAATAACACCGAGTCGTTCTGGAAAACCAGCATGAGAAAACACACTCAATTTGAATTATTAGAGTTATCAAAATCCTTTGAAAAACAAAGGTATCCCGTAAGACCGCGTCACACATAAACACGACGAGTTTTTCCCTTACGATAACCAAAACATTATATAGAAAATCCAGTGATATTATAATAGTGTCTAAATACAAATACTTATTCAAATAGTTGAAATTATTACATTAATTAAATTTCAGCATACTAGGCTCTACAAACAAAACCATAAGCTCGTATTGTAGAATGGATTCCAACGAATGACTAGGCCATTGGGGTACCGCCCATCATAGTACACCTTTAGAACAATCTACCGAGGACCTCGCTGGGATCCCCTGCTACGCAAGACCTGCCTACCCCAAACCTGGATAGACCGAATATGTTATCAGCCTAGGTGTTCCCACCTTTACCACCGAGTGCTCTTTCCATGCACAACCATATCCATAATAAATAGGTTTCTAGGGACATCTAGAAAAGTGATAACATACCCTGATTGGGTGCGACCCACTTAGCCTTGCTGCATCTTCCCTGTTTTAGTCATTCCCGGTTGATGAGGCTCAAGGCTAAGAATTAACTTTTAAGAAACAATTCTTCTTAGAATGCTCATCATCCTTCAATGACGATGTTCTGATAACATTTGTCCATACAAGTTGCCTTTGCTCTGTACAAACCGAATCACCGTCTTCATCATCTTCACGGTATTCATTCGTTACATTCAAACCGTACAGATGGTTTTTGGATAATTAAATCTGATCACGGTCTCTTCGAAACGATTAGCGAAATTGGCAACATTGATAGTTGGTTATTTAACTATCAACAAAACATCCATAAGCAGACATTAGGCCTTATTTTATATACCTTCAAACATTTACTTCAAAATATCTTTACTGAGATATATGCTCAATCTCTTTCAATATTTCTATATTTTGAAAACAATTTCAACACTTTTATCCATAACAGTATATTCCATTATTTTCAATACATAGAAATATTTCCAGATTCCATTTTACAACACTTAGAAAATATTTCTATTCCAAATCATTTCCCACTAAACATATTTCCAAAACCTTCCTTTCAATACTTAGGAAAATATTTATATGTGTAATTTCCAAAATCATCTCAATATTAAACTTGGGAATATTTCATAACTTATCTCATAAGTCATTGGAATTTTGATAAATCCTTCGTACGTCTTCCAAACTGATTACACTTATTTATAATCCCAATCAACCATTTATAACTTCTTTAAATGAATTCAAATTATTTTCGAAGTTATCGCATCTAAACATTTGAAATTTTCTTAAGTCTCTAGAATTCCATTTATAAGATTTCTCTTATAAAATCTCATCCTTAAATTAAAACCTGTTTACACATCTCGAGAGAATTTTATAAATAAATTTTCAATCATTTCACACTATATATATAATGAGCATTTTTAAAGAATAGCAATTTATTTTTATTTTTAAAATATGTTTTAAGTTATTATTTAAAATATTTTCAGTTTTAGTAAACCATCACTAACTCATTTAAAATGAAACAAATTAATTTACAAAGCTGATTATAAAAATTTAAATTTTATTTCAATAAATATTAAATATCTAAAAAATCCATTTTCCGAAGTATTCAAATACTAATTAGTTTAAAATTTCATTGTTTAAATAATAAAGTTTTTCCTTTAAAAAAGTAACTTAACTTCTTAAAAATAAAAATATATTTTAAAATCTCAATAACCAGTTTAATTTATAACTTCCTCTTGATTTCATAACATATCAATTATTTAGCGATTTCCTAACCGTTCTCATTTCAAAAATAGAATCTATTATTTTTCTCAACCCTGTTTCCAATTCTAATATAAATTCACCCTATGAATTTATATTTTCAATTATCATCATGATATTGGTTTCCTTTATTTATAAATACCGTTTATAAATTCTTACACTCCTTTGAATTTTACTTGCTTATAAAAACAACCTTATTTGCAAAATTTCATTTTGTAAATCATTTCTTTATAAATCTATTTATAGCTTCCAATCTATTTTTAATGTCGAATACAACTCTTTTTTTAAAATACCTTTTATAAATTCTTTTGTATAATTCATTTTTAAAATCTCCATTTAATAATTTACAATAGTTAAGTACAACCAAAAATCAAATATTTTTTCACTTAATAAAAGTGGTCGGTCCACTATAAAACCGTCGGCCATGCCAAAAAAAAAAATCAAATATACTTTCATAACTCAATTTCTTTAAAATGACCCCAATTCCAATATAAATATTTGTATATCAAAAATTCCTTCATTTTTTTTAAATATTTATGGTATTTAAAAATATTAAAATTCTGGCCAGCGCTACAATAGCATCCAATAATTCCAATCACTACAATAATCTATAATAGATTTTCTATACAATTCATATATCACAGTATATGAAATTAAATTCAATATTTTTAGGAATTCAGTTGGATCCCTCCAACCTGTTTCCCTTCATCCACAGATATTAATACAACATAAACAAAATACCAATCCCACTTCGAGGGGAGTTATCATGGTATATAGGGTCATCCGCTATTATGCATGATGGATAGGGTCTCATCCGCTATAATGTGTAGGAATATCACTCCAAATACTAATACACACACACACACACTACTATAGATATAATATCATTCATCGGATAATAATTATTAAATCAACCTGGCATAAAATAATTAATTTTTACTATTTATAATTAATATCTAGCAATCCAAAAAGTGTGAGATTTACTCACCTTGATTTTTAAATTGCAACCTATTCTGATCCCAAATTAAATCCATTGTATAATTATTCTGTTGTCGCGGATCCAACGTGATCGATTTTGTGTTTTGGACCTCGAACGAATTTGGCATGGATTAATGAACATTTTAAAGAATGAATTGATAGTTGATTCAAATTAGTAATCCTTTAAAACTTAAGTGCTACCTTAACACCCCTTACTGTCTCGTATCATCGCTTCAGCCAAGATCACAACTACGACCACTACATTGACCAACGTTGCCCACCACCATTGTCGAGCTTTCCTATGTACTAGTGTCCTTCCATCCTCACGTTCGAACCCGAGGCAGCATGCTTCCAATATCAATACTCTTCCCTGACCAACTCACTGACCTCGACCCAAAAATCCAGGCGACACCACTATCGCCTCGGTTTTCCACCTGGAGCCGCCGCGACCCCCCTTTAGTTCGATAGAAGATCAGTAACCCTCCCCATCATTGCAATCCTCTATAGCCATTGCCAAATATCGCGACATACTAGCTCTTCCTGGATGAAGATCGACACATCACGATGTCGCCGGGAGCGATGAAAGCTCTTGGATTCGAGAGCGATCGACCCTCTGCTGCACGAGCATCGCTCTCGTGCTCTTTCCTAGGTCGCGAACTCAAGAGGCTCGATTGAATTTATCATTTCATGTTGCCTGAATTGATTTTGAATCCGACTTCGACAGTCTCGTCTCGGATTTTTTTCATTCGAATTTGATTTCCTTCGTTCGAATTGAAAAGAAAGGATAGGGCGCGACTTAAATGGTAAAGGAGGCTACTGCGTATTTAGGAAGGTAAGGTGGCGAGTTTGAATGGAGAATGGCTGATTTGATTTTGATCTGATTTTATAAACTCTAATAAAATATTGAAAATATCTCGTATTACATACCGAAAAATCTCAAACTCCTATCGATATGTGCCGCTAGGCGTTTATAATGTTATATCTATATTCCGAACTCGATGGAACAAGTCTCGAGACCCAATTCGACCGTGTGTGGAAGATAGTTTTTCAAATCAACTATTTAAATTAAATTAAATTAAATTATTTCCAGGACTTTCTATCCCGTACGACCAAACGATAACTCTAAACATTACGAAATTTGAATTCTGATAATATACACTATTATGGACCCAATGGAACTGGTTACGTTGAATTTCAAGCCTCGAATCGCTATTTTAACGCGTCGATTAAATTGACGATTTCCAAAATTTACGCAATCACTTAAAATTTCAGTTTCAAAAACCTATTAACCCAATTCCAATTCAAATAGAATTTATATAAATATCAGAAATTGTTTCGATACATAAACAACTCCAATTTCCAAGTATTTAACGATTTTCAATTACAAATTCAACCATTAAATTTATTTAGTAAATTGTTATATTTGAAATTTAAATTCATTTTAAAATTTTCAACTAACATCTTCATATTCAAAAATCAATTTATATTCCAAATCCATATTTAAAACCACTTAAAATTCAAAACCAAACGATGAAAAATCAGGGTCATTACACTGGACGTGGACCGAAGATTTTACCTGACCACTATAAAAATTTATGTCTCTTCTCCATTCTCTTTTAATTTCTTCATTTTAATATTTGTTTGATTCGTTTTCTAGTGAATTTTAGGCCTCGACCAATCTTTTGGGAAACGTTTTTATTGCTTCCACTAAGATGAACTTAGATTTATATTAGAGAAGATGAAGAGTCATAATGTAAAAGTCATTGTTGGACCGAGTCAACCAGAGCATGAGGCAGGCAGGTGGTGCTTACTAGTTCAAATCCATATTTTATCTATGTGGCTAGAGAGGAAATTGAAAGGACGATGACAAGTTACAAGCCAGATTGATATCTCGATAAGAAAATATGACGAATGGATTCTTTGAACGGATGGAATAATAAAGTGCAACTAGAGTTGTTGAAAATCAAAATCGAACGCTAGAAGGCAGAATAGATAGACAAGGAAGTTAAGCGAAACGATTTAGAACCATCTCCTAGCACGCCAATAAGGTACCTAGAGGTCCAAACCAGTCGATGGTGACATGTTTGGACATGAGGGTATGGTCGAGCATGGAAAGGTACATCAAATGGATGATGTCGAGTCTTTAAATCTAAATCAAAAAGCAAACTTGCAACTATAAGGATTAGAATCGAAACTTTCCCACAAGAACGGGAGCATGAAGAAGATTTGAATCAAAGGTGTGCTTGGAGATTTCAATTGAATTCAAATGATCAATTATTGAGATGGTAAGACGTGTACTTCGAGGTGAAGTTATGGATCGAAGTTTGGAGGACTTGAGTGGAAACCATTTCACCCCAAACACCCGATACGCAAGAAATCCATCTAATTTCAAGTTACCTACTTTGGAGCCATACGATAGAATAACGTATCCAACTATTCACTTAATGATATACATCCAACGTACGTGAGTGTTAGCTACTTTGGAGGAGGTGATGGGACGATGCTCATATTGTACTTGACTGATTTGGCTGCTGTGTGGTTTCTCCAACTAGATAATTGGTCCAACATTAATATGTGTACCGATTTAGTGGAAAAGTTTATGAGCCAATTCATAATTCACATAGTTTGACCAAGAATGCGTTCACACTTTCAAGTACAAAGCAGAGAGAGGATGAGCTTTGTAGAATTATTTGATTAGATTTAATGCATCATTGCTGCATTTCAGAAACAATGCTCGTCGATAGTACTTGGTGAAGTTTTTTGGCTTCACCACACTCAACAAGATCGTGGAGCAATCTAGTCATTAATCACTTCCATAAATTGGAATCAGCAAATTTAATCTGTGTTCTGCCTTTAAGAAGTGACTATATTACCGAAAGCTTACATAGCCTAATAGACGCACTCCAACTATTTGTTGAAATATCGAGATGGTTTTGTAAATGAATGGCAATCCAAAATTAGTTAACGGAATAATAAAAGTAAAGGACGTAGAATTTTTTACATGGTTTGGATTATTGTTAATCCTACATCCATAGAATAATCCACTATTTATTTTCTATTTTTTGGTACAGATAATTACAATCGTATAGTATAAAAAGTACATTAGTAGTTGTCCGGTTGCCTTTGATCTTTTTTCTTCAATCTCCGCCTTTAGATTTGACACTTGTCGTTCATCTGCAATGCATATTCGTTGTACGTAGATTGGTGAAGGGTTTTGGTGAGAAACCATGACATTGGTGGGATCTTGGAAATTTGAAGCGAGATGTCTGAAAAATTGGGTGGGGAAGCCCAAATCTGTATGGGTTGGTATCCTTTCTCCCAGAATGGTAAATGTTTTAAAAGGAATGGTAGGGGACGGCCCTGATGCTTTAAATATATTATTGATGCATATGAATTGCTGTAGTGGTGAATAACGCTTTGCGTTAAGGTTGTACCGCCAATACCTTTGCCGTCTTTGTTTAACTTAACATCATGCCGGGTTTGAATGGAATACCATTTCCCATTCTAATTTGTTGGTTGACTTGGCATATGCTTGGAATATGCTTAAGGCTATTTGTGATTTGAGTTGGGTGCAGGTTGAGTCGCCCTCTTTGCAAATATGCTTGGACCGCCAATGAGAGATCTTCACATTTTTTATTTACCTGTAAGTATGATTCTGCGTTGAAGCATATCCAGAGCGGCCATGTATATAGCCCCTTTGGAGTGCTTTTGACCCTGTACGGCGCTGCCTAGGTTGCCCCCGATGTATGCTAGCGCGGACCTTTTCCTGTAGGTATTGACAAAATATGAGCCTTAGAGATATGGAGAGCTTAGTATATCATGTATTGCTTCCTACGTCTCGATGGAGTATTTCACTTTTTGTCTTTGATTTTCGATATAGCTACTATGACCTGCCCAAGTTTCCTGATGCATGCAGTATTTATCGCTTACCACGGTTCCATTGGTCGCAGGGCTTGGGTTGGGTTAGGTGTTGTGACTTCCAGCTAGTTCCCTGTTCAGTACGAATTTAACTTATTCACTTCTTTTTCTCTAGTCTTCTTGACATGATGGTATCATTTCTGACTTTAAGGACTGCCAATTCCCTTCGCCGTAGTTCATCGTAAGTACATGTATAACACTTGTCTCCACATCTGCGATGACTTTAGGTTAGGGTAGACTTGTTGTCTTAAACGCATGGTATGTATGTCTAGTTAGTTCTTTCTTGTCTACCTTTTCGGTGCTAGAAAAATTTCTTTTTGGCCACATTTGCATTTAATGCCCTTGCACACATGTCATTCCCTTACTGGACTATCTTCAAACAGCTGTTCAATATGGCCTTTCATTTCTCTATGCGGAATTTTCTAAATCTTTGCACCCATTATTTTAGTAGCAAAATCTATGTTTTATAAAAATCTTTGGTCGATTTAGTCGTGCAGCCATTATTCAAATCTAGATACTTATATTCTTTCTTCATTTCTCCCATATTTCCTTTTATCTTTTTGTTTGAAAAGAACCGATATTAGGTTAATTATCAAATTTGGGAGTGTCTTCGGTAGATTGTCAGTAAGAGAAATTGTTTTCGATTCTTGTTATATCCTTTAAGAAGTAATCTTTATAATTTTGATATAGATTCCTATTTTCCTTCCTCTATGCTTCTTCCTTTTGAGATCACCCGACTGGAAGAGGCTTTTAGCGTCCTTTGACGATTTGGATTTTCTGGCTATGCGGTTAGGGTCCCAAATCCCATGAATGCATTAATACACAGCTGGAGGGATATGTCTCCATACTCCCAAACATTTCCAGTGTGGTTTGTACCTTTTTATGCATCCGACTATTCAGCAATGGCTTTCTCCTTAGATGTTGCTCCGGTTCAACTTTCCCCTCATTCGCATATTCTTACCCTAGCCACGTTGTTCGGGGGATGCTGCATCATAGTTGGAAGGAATAGAGCAGACCTTAGAAGAGGGTGAAAAGCTACATGGCATTCTTTACAGAGAGAAAATTGAGCAATATAAGAAGCAAGTGGAGAAAATGTCTATAGAAATCACTAGATTGCTCAATGACAAAGAAGTCATTGAGTATAGGAGGGTGATTTCTCGGCCCTCCCAGATACTGTCCCTGCTTTTCCTTAATAAAATAATAGGTTAAAGGGATTAACCATGTTTTATATGAAAGTGATTTCAAGGATATTAAGCCCAGGCATTGGTATTATTATATTATGTTCGCTTCTTCTAATATATATTCACATTATAATGGATCCATAACTGTATTTTGGGGAGAAAAGAGCAAAATAACTAGCTAAGTTGACCCAGTAGCGAATATAAATCGAATTAACACTTAAATGAGTAGAATTGCATTCAAAAGGTCAGATAGACCAGAATGTAGGATAGATAGGTTCATATTGAACCCATGAAAACTATGTTTAGGAAAAGTTATTGGCAGGTGTCAGTGGATTCATAGTAAACCCATGAAAACTTTGATTAGATTGAGTTATTGGCATGAGCCGATAGATTTGTAGTGAACCCAAGAAAACTATATCCGGATTGAGTTATTGATAGACGTCAATAGGTGTCTAGTCAATCCATGAAAACCAGGATAAGTGGAAAGTTATTGGAGATACCACTAGGTTCAGGAAGAACCCATAAAATAATGAAGTTATTGGCAATAGCCAATAGGTTCTTAGTGATCCTATGAAAATTGTGAAATATGACAGGGAGTCCATAAATTTAAACGGGTTCATAGCTAGCTGCTAGCCCATGAAAACTATAAAACTAGACAGGGAGTCCATAAACATTACACAGGTTATTAGTCAACCCATGAAAACTAATAGATTAATAGTGGCCCAAGAAACTACACACACACATATGACAGATAGTCAAAATGAATGGGGATGAGTAATCCAAAATTGACTTACTTTTTTGCATATCATCATCATATTTTAGTTTGCTACGTTTAACCATTGTGGATGCAGGAGCACAGTATATAGTTTTATAAAGTTTTGAATAAGACACCGGTGAGGGGAAAACCTGTTCCACCAAAAGGCGTGATCTCACTAGATGTCTAAATGGTTTGAGATAGTAGATTATTATTCATACTAGGCTTTATGTCCAACTCGAAGTTTATGTTTTCTCATTAAACTCTCGGATACTCAACTGATTTTGAGTAGTTTGAGAGTTGAGGTTTTCAGATACCTCTTTAGATGAATAAGCTTCCGAAAATGTGCAGGAGGCATGATAGCTATCTAGAGTTTTTTCTATTTTGGTTCCATTGTGTTTGGTTTTAAAGGCAAAGATATTTACTTGCCTAGTTATATACTCTGGTCATCCAAGATGGCATCTTTATATGTCACTCTTGGCGCATGTTGTAATAATTATATTTATCTGAACGCGGTTAACGTATTTGGGATTATGTAATGAATTTGAAATGTGATTTGGAATGGATTGAGATGTTCTTTTTAATTTTTTTTAATTTTTTTTTCATATCCATATGTTTCTGTTATATCAATGTATCTAGCATTACCGTATTTTGTCACCGATAGTTAATACTACAAATGACTGCAGCATCTGTAGTGCTTAGCTTTTAGCCTCAAATAGGGGATGTTACAAATAAGTACACTTGATTTTTTACAAATGTTATTTCATTAATTAAAAAAGAGTGTAGAATTTCACAAATAAGTACACTCTTTTTTTAAAGTTACAATTTGAATACCACTCGGATTTACGATTCACGATTCAAATCCCGTTTCGATTCAAATTTCAAACTTTACGATTTAAGATTTGAATCTCATATTGAAACCATTATATCCAACTATTAGTTCTAGCAATCCATGGGGAAATAAATAGACGAAGGCATCAAAATGATATCTTCAATACAAACAAAGGGTAACAATAACTTTTTAAAAATATGCAAGTATGCCTTAATAACCAAAAGAGTAAACGAACACAAGTTTAGTACTGGTATTTCAAGATGATGGCATCAATACAAAGATGACCATCGTAGTTTCTTTGAAGTTGCATACTTTTAAGGTGATTCAGCTATATATTGTCAATTTATTACAACTATCACTACCGTTGAAAAGATTAATTTTTTTTGCTGATAATACTTTTGCCACCAACAATAAGCAAGCAAAAATATATAGGGATCATTCTTTTGCCACAGAAAAGGCATCTTTTTGTTCATTTAAGCTTAAGATATCGATAATTTATGTTTATAGGTTACTGAATGCCCACAATCAAAATCAAATATTACTCAACTATACCAAATAAGTATCGATTAAACATTTAAACCCCCGTATCAATCACAAATTTCTATATGGAAATCGAACAAACACGTAGCAAAAAGAAAAGAGTTACCTGAAAAAGAAGACGCGGCTCCCGAACTGAAGGCAAAGGTGTGAGAAAAGTAAAAAATAATTCATCGTGATAAACAATATAGTGTGATAAATTTAAAAGTGCACATGGGGATAGTGAAAGAAGGAACGACAAGTATATAGATGTTTCGTTGTTGTCTTTCCTTTCCAACAAGAAATCCCCACTAACGTTTGTTCTTTGATTAGTGTCTTCTTTTCTTTCAATGTCTCTTCCAAATGTGGCAAACTAACGTTTGACAAGAACTTAAGGCTAGTTTTGATATAGGGCTCTCAATGAGTAATCGAAAAATCGAAAATACATTTGTATTCTTACTCGAAATATGAAAAATTATATGATATCTATACAGCTATATCCGTATCTGATAATTATCCGTCCAGGTTTATCACTATTATGGTTATTATTTTTTCGAATTTTAGTGTTAGTCCTTGAGAAGGATGGTTTTTATGACAATAACCTTAGGACTTATTATAAAATATAATTACTAACATTATTGTTTAGATATATATATATGTATATACAGGACATAAACATGCATGTATCAAGATTGAAGACTGTACAGTATAAAGATACAAGACCGGTGAATTTAAAGATCGAAGATATCAAGATTGAAGACTCATGAGTATCAAGATATCAAGATTTCAAAGTACAAGATAAGTATTGAGTCTAGAATTATGTTAAAAATTCTTGAAAGCACTTACATCTTTATTCGAAATTTATTTATGAAATGGAATCCACTTTGAGCCTGTTAAAGGGATGAAACCCACGACAATATATAGTGGAACATATAGTGGTCCTATTTTGATATCCACTATTTTTATGAAAATACTTTTCAAAAATACATCTCTTATTTTAAAAATGTTTTTCAAAATCTTCTTTTAATAAAAAAGACATCTTTCCTGTTTGAAATACTTTAGCCTCAAAATTATCTTTATCATTTTTTAATATTTTGATTTAATAATTTTCCTTGATTTTAAACTATCTCTTGTTTGAATATTTAGCTTTTTATACACTCAGATTTTAAATCACTTTATAGATTAAGATTGTATATCAAAAATTACATTCTAAACTCTTTTATATGGTCAAACTATATTCAAGTATATTTATAAAGTTTAGAAATTGTTTTGAAAAATTATAGAAATCAATTTTAATAAGAAAATCAAAATCACCATTTCTGCCTAGAGCATGTCGACATACTCCTTCCTCCCATGTCGACATGGTGCCCTTTAATTTTCAAAAGAAGTGTCTATTCATCGTATCCTTTCACGAATAGATACGTCCGTTAATCTCTATAAATACCAGTAAGTTCTAAACGAATTTTTACCAGATTTTCATTCACTTTCTCTCCTCTTCATCTTCCACGTTTATTTTAAAGAATCCCAAATCATACTCCTTCGAAATACCAAATGAATCGAACTTGATTATCTCTTGTTTGATTCTCTGCCACTCTCCTCAATAAGATCTCAGTGCTATGCATAGTTATAGGATTATTTGTAAATCAAATTGTTGAGTAAAAGGTGCGGTTGAGCCTTGAAATCAATTGGGTGTGATTGTTGCCCTGGAAATCAATTGAGTGGTCTTATGGCCTGATAAATTAAGAGAGTTTGCCTCGGACTTGAATACAGGAGGGTGTACCTCGTGGCCTTGAAATCGAGGGTGTAATCTGTGAGATTATTTTGAAAAGAAATCCATACAACTGTGCGGGACTGGATGTAGGGTAACTCCAAACCAGTATAAAATCCTGGTGTGTTCTTTTCTTTACTGCCTTTATTTAGTATTTACATCTGTGTATGATTCTGTGATTATATCTGTGTTTGAGAGTTGCATTTGTTGGTGATTAAATTACATAAGTTTCAAAAAGATTTAGAAAATCAACAAAACACTATTCACCCTTCTCTAGTGTTATTCTAGCCTTAAGATCCGTAATCCGCATTCCTAACATTTGGTATCAGAGCATGGTTTTCAAAGTCTTCATTATCTGAATTTTGAATTTTTTTTAAAATGGCTACCAACACCGGTTCTATTAACACTATCACTAGTTCATTTGTAGAGGGTCAGTCTACTACCAGACCACAACTTTTTAATGGCAGTAACTATGCATATTGGGCATGTAGAATGAAAATATATTTACAGTCAATAGGATTAGACACTTGGAATATAACACAAACTGAATATTCCGAACCCACAAATAATTTTGCACAGTGGACTGTTAAGTAAAAGACTATTGCACAAAATAATTCTAAAGCCAGGAATATTTTATTTGTTCACTTGATAGGAATGAATTCAATAGAGTATCTGTTTGTAAGTTTGCATATGATACCTGGAAAACTTTGTGAGTTACTCATGAAGGAACAAGCAAAGTCAAACAGACCAAAATATCCATACCCACGAATCAATTTCAATTATTCAAAATGAATTCAAATAAGTCCATTTCAGATATGTATAGTAGATTTCAAGATATTGTGCATTCTCTAATATCATTGGGAAAAAGTTTCTCCGAAGAAGATCAAGTCAGAAAAATTCTAAATTCTCTTACTCCGAAATGGAATCAGAAAACTCTTGCAATCGAAGAAGCAAATGATATCAATACTTTAAAGATTGAAGAATTTATTGGAAATCTAATGTCATTCGAAGTTCAAATGTAAGGAAGAAGAGATAGCAAGGAATTCGAAAAGAAGTCAATTGTGTTCAATGCATTAACAGATGAATAAGAATCAGGTAGAGATGGTGATGAAGAAATAGCCTTCATGACAAGGAATTTTCAAAAGTTTCTAAAATACAGAAAGATGAACACCTCAAAAAGAATGATCGTAGGAATTATGGAAATCATAATGTAGTACCAAATCACGTCAAATTTTTCAAATGTGACGAACCAGGTCATCTCAGAAGAGACTGTCCGCATCCTGATAAGCAATAGTTTCCTACAAGCAATGATTATACAAAGAAAAGGAAAAGAGCATATACCACTACTTTAGGCGATTCAGATTCAGATTCATCCTCAAGTGATGATGATGATCAGAAAATAGAAAATTCAAATATCTGTTTTACGGCTATTCTTGATTCTGATAATCTCAGGGATACAAATCTAGAAAAAGGTACATGTTTACAATATTTTGGTTGAAATTGTTTGCTTAAATTGATTAATTGGTTGATTGTTTGATTGTTCTTGAAATTATATGATAAATTATTATTATTATATTTTTAAAATATTATAATTTTTTAAAAAAGGAATATTATTATACTTAATAATCAATTCAGAAAAATATATAGACATTAAAAATAATATATATATATATAAAAGTATTTAAGAATAGATAGGTCACATGAATTCTCTGACCTATGTCAACATGGCCCTACCCATGATGTCGACATGCCTGTTAGAAATTTGAAATTTGAATTTGAATTCAAATCTTTGAACTTCCATCCACCTTTTCACCAACTCCAATGTCCTGAAAAGGTACCTCTTAACCAGAGAACATGGCTATTGAATATCTATTTATTTCCTTTATCCTATCATATCTTTTTACTTTCATTTCAAAACTCAAACTCTCTTTTAATCTTTCAAACTCTCTACTCTCTTCAAAAATGGCTTCTTCAAGCACTCCATCTGTAACGTCCCGAAAATTTTCGACTTTCGAAAATTCAACATCGATACTCACTTTATCGACTGTCGAGAAATAGAAGGCCGGAAACCCGAAATGTTATGGTTTAAGAAAAGGAAAGAGGTAGAAGAAGAGAGAGAAGAGCGGAAAATGGAAGGAAAAAGAGAATAGAAAATAGAACGGGACAGAAAACAACAGAACAACGTCAGAATCTCACAATTCGCAGCGGAACAACATATAATAAATAAATGAATAACCTTTTAAACAAAGAACTATATCAGTTATTACATTACATCACATTACATTTCATTACATCAGAGTGTACAACATCAAACAACAACAAACAATGCAGCGGAAAAAAAATACTATATACTAATAATACGCCATGCCATCCATCTTGCCTCCAGCAACTCCAGAATATCCTGATAAACCTAACTCTTGACTGCCCGTGTGGAAATTGGTGGGCACCCAGAGTTTAGGAAGGAAAACAATAAACTCCGAGTCAGTCATGTGACTGGTGTGAAAACTCAAAACAGTTTATTTATCTTTAAAATCAAAATAGAGGAATATTTTTAAAGTCAATTCGCAATGCTTTTAAAAATGAGACTACCATAAGGCCTCCCGCACACACACACAATGCAAACGCAGAATCAGAGAAGATTTCTCCTTATGATAGTCAAAGATGCTTGATACACATTAAAAAGAAACATTTGATATTATTACTAGTGCATAGTGTAGGAAAAATTCATTTCGAAAGTAGAATATAAATCTTAGCCAACATACGACCATTATCGTATGCCTACTATAGCTAACTATTTTTAATAGCAGGTTACCGCCACATTCCATAGCAGGTTATACAACTAAAAGCGTACAAGTTTCGTATTGTTTCTTTGGATTTCCAATGAATGGTCAGGCCAAGGAACTTCCCATTGCCACATGAGAATGCCTCTGGAAGGACATCCTCGAGAACCAAACCGGATTTTTGCCAACACAAGGCCGGGTTACCCCTAACTGAGTAACAACTGACCGAATATGCCATCCCCCGGTCCTTTGGGACCTTTAACCGAGCGCTCGTAATCAATTCACACAATCATAAAGTGTTTTCAACATGAGTAAGTATCTGGGCTCCATACCATGATACCACCCTTTTCCAGAAGGAAATGCACATACCCTAAAGGGAGATACCCCTCATAACCTTGCCGCATCTTTCCTGTTTTGACCATTCCGGGGTATGAGGCTCGACGAAGTCACGTCCACAAAAACATACTTTATACAAAAGCCATGCTTTGGGTCAACAAATGATCATAGAAATGATCACCAAGATAGACGATCAAATAAATGATCCTATCACAAATAATCAACACAATGATCATTTCACAGCAACACTCAGCATGCCACATTACCAAATTGGGAATATATCGCTAATAACCTTCAACTACATAACCTCTGAGCTCGTACGTCTCGGAGAAGGGTGTTAAGCTAAAAGAATAAATTCTCCGCCACCAACAGAAATATATTTGAAAGAAATCTGCTTTATATCTCAATTTGTAATGTCAGACACACAATCCATACAAGTCTGTTCCGGGCTCGAACAGAACCGAAGGCACTTACAAAGAAGTCCTTGCAATCCGGATAATCTCTAATCACGTCCGGACTTCCCATCACATAGGGAGTCTCTATACCGTAGCTACTCGGTGCAAAGACAATCGACGAGTTGTCCTTTCGCTTTCAAAAAGATCTGGTCTTCAACACCGGTCTTCAAATGCAATTCATAACGACGTATCACATATTCGGAATGGGTTATACGACCCCATGGTCCTTTCCCGGTTAACCCGAATAGTGAGCGCTTATTCAAAAATAAGTGTGGCATTCAAATTCAAACAAATCACATCAAATACCCATTCAAAGGGAAATATTGATAGTCGGTTATTGAACTATCAATGGATATGCACACATCACCAGTTTCCAAATAATTTTCCAAATTATTTATTTTCCAAAATATCTTTACAAGATATATTATTTTCAATACTTCAAAAATAAATCAATATTTATTTTTAAACAAGTTACCCTTTCTTTTATAAATTCCATAGTGAATTTATATTTCACAATATCTACTGATATACGATTTTCAATAGGTTTCAATATTCCTTTTCAATTTATCTTCAAAAAGATAAATTCTCAAAATATTCACTTTATATTGGAAAACATTTCCATACTTATTTAATAAGTAATTCACGAACCTATTTATTTTCAACACTTGGAAAATATTCAATATACTTAAATCGAGATTAAGTATATATTTCATTCTTTAAGGAAATCATTCTCTTAAACATATTTATTTGGGCCAAAACGAATGTTACGTAAAACATCGTTACGACAACCCAAAATCACTAGTATAGGGATTCAAAATTAAAATAGATATATAAATCCCAATACTATACAAAACATTTCCTTTCGGAAATCATTTACTATAACAACAGTGTTATAGTCCACCATTTCCTTTTATTTCTCGAAAACGTCTATTTCAACAATAAATGTTGAAATCTGTGGTTTCGAATCTCAACACATTTTAAAATATCGTTAGATCGTTTTAATTCTATTTAAAACATCAAATCTAAACATTTTCTTTAACATATTATTCACTATTCAAAAACGTGAATATACTACGTTAACCAATTTCATCATTTCTATACATTTCATTTTAAAGGATTATTCACTGTCTAAAACGTGAATATAGCTTCATAAATAAGTTATAAAAATTAACTTATCAAAATAAGTCGTTGCAAATTTATAAAACAATGTTTATAAATTCCTTTATTACCCTATATTCAATTCATAACTCAATTATATAGCAAAGGTTCATATTATAAGTTAAATACTTATAATTTATTTGTTTGCAAAATCGTTCCTTTGAACTTCATAATTATAAATCTTATAACTTATAAGATTCAATTATTTATCCAAAACCATTCTTTTAATAACTTTATAAATTTTATAAACCTACTGCTTATAAAATTCCATTTATAACTTCACCGTTTATAATTCTATGAATTTCATTTACAATTCATTCTAACACTTATAAAAACTCGTTTTATAATCCAAAATATTCTAATTTATAAATATCCATTTTATAAATCTTTTATACAAATCAATTTGTATTATTATTCTAAAACGTCTTTAAACTTCTTTATAATTTCATCCTTTTGATTTATAAAATAATCAAATTTTATAAATCCTATATTTAAACTTTTTACAATAAATTCAGAGATCCAATTTAAACTATTTTATAAAATCATTAATCCATATTTCTCAAAAATCAACTTTAACCGTATTTCTCAAAAATCATAATTTTTATAACTTTTAAAAGTATAACGTTTATCTATTTATAATGGATCAAATCCAAAAATATTTTATAACTTATACTTTCAAAAATCACTTTAAAAATCATTTTAAAATTCCAAAATTTGGTCCAATGATGCTACATACCAAATAGTCAATCACGACAACAACGATATCATATATCGATATGATAATCCATCAAATATCAAAATATCTGAAATCAAATAAAAACTGTTGAGGAATCCAGTTGGATCCCTCCAACCTGTTTTCCTGCATCCATAAACATTAGCACAATACCAATTCCGCTCCAGTACAGAATTATCGCGGTATATGGGATTTAAAATATTATCCGCTTAATAGACGGCGCAACAGGGTCTCATCCGCTATACAATGCGGGAAATCAATAACTCCAATATATACATATGCCAATATATATATATATATATTGCTATTATATATAATACCAATTTCACTGTTTATGAAATATTCGCGGTATATGTTTTTAATAAATAACATCCGCTTACTAACGGCGCATAATGTCTATTTTAACAATCAATAGATAACAATCATCATTCAAACATGCATTCAAATATTTTAAATCTAACTATTTAAAATAAAAATCGAAACTGATTCGATTGAGTGAGAAGTTCTCACCTTGATTTCAATTTCGTTTTAGCGATTTATTTCGAATAAAATTAAACGGACGTTTAATTTTACCCAAAATTTTCACTAACTCCAAACGACTCCAATCCAATTCCATCGCGTAGTGCTCGTCCATACGATTCCAACGCAACTGATTTCGCGCGTTTTCGACCTCGTATGAAAAAGATATCAATTTTTGAAGTTTACACGATTTTTTATATAATAATTACAACATATATTAACTATTTTTAACCTAAATCAACTACAGGCCGCTAGATCTCACTTGTTTGCATCAGGACCGTCCACCCCTCTCCTTCCTCATGCGCGCAACATCTCCAGAAGCCGAAACATAAAGAAACCCAATTGAACTTATTAGGGTTAAACATCTCCACCTCCTCGACGAACTTGAACGCGATCAGGATGCGCCAAATCGAAGGCCTCACTCCCCCTCACCAACGCCCAGCGACCGCACCCCCATCGTGCCCCCCTCGCTCTCGAAATGCGTGCAAACTGCCGGTCGAACACGGCGACTTTCCCCTCGATTTACTCACTCAAACTCGATCATGACCGTTGATATTAAAGATCTCATCGAGCTCCTCAAGATTGTAGTTGAGAGTTTCTTGCAAAAGTTTATGGATTGGAAGATAAATGAGGAGGAAGACGATCACTTTCTGGCCATTGATAATAACACGGCGGCTAGGGTTTAATTTTTTTATTTTTATTTTGTGTGAAGGTGGGCTATTTATAGAGAATCGAACGACACTATTCATTCCGGAAATTCCGAATTCCGATTTACGTGCCGTAACCAGCGTTTCTGGGGTTTACCCCGCGTTCCGGACACAATGGAACATGTTTTGGAAGCTAATTCATTCATCTGTGCGAGTTATGGCAATAAACGTTCAATTTGAATTAAACCGATTTAAACGATTTTCTAGGCGTTTTAATTTGTACCGGACAAATGGTAAATCCGATTGACACAAAATTTGAAACATTACAATAATATCACATTACGGATCTGATGAAACTGGTTTCGTCGAAATCCGAGACTTTTTGAAAAATGGCTATTTTAACTCGCCAAATTAATATTAAAATAATTTCGATGCGTTTCGAGCTGCCACGATCAAACGATAACTCCAATTGCTACGAAAATTGAAATCCGATAATAACTAACTATTATGGATCCAATGGAACTAGTTTCGTCCAATTCTGAGACTGTTCAAAAATTGGCTAATTTCACTAGTCGATTAAATACTAAAATATTCAATTTTCACAAATTAACTTTTAATTCGATTTTAAAAGTTCTAAAATATCGTTCTAACTTCAATATGATAAAATAAAATTTTACAACTCATTTACAATCATATTTAACTCAATTTTCAATTATTTCCATAATTTCACATATTAAATTATCGATTTAATTATTCAATTAAATCCAATTATTCGAATTAAAATTTATTCGACTTATAAATTCACTTTTTAATATTTAAAATTAATTAAATATTCAAATTTAAATTAATTAAAATCCTGGGTCGTTACAATCTTCCCCCCTTAAAAGAATTTCGTCCTCGAAATTATCAAGTAAGAAAAGTTACAGAATTTATTAACTTTCCATAAATCCATAGTTAAACTCCTTACAATAACTTTACTAAGTTTCCAAATCATACTTAGTTATCTTTTCAAAACCAAACTATATCGTTTATCTTTCAATTCCAAATCAAAGTTAAAGTTTTCAAAACTTTCCAATTTTCTCAAATTTTTTCTAACGCCTTAAATTTTCGGAAAAATTCGCCATAGTCTCCTTTGCGCGGCTCGATCCGAAAAAAAAAATGACAGTATATATATCACAAATATACATCTCATCAAGTAATGAGACATCCCGAAGGGAAAAAAGTATAAAAGTACGGTATGTAATCCGAGATATGTACCTTATATTTTATTAGCGAGCATATACGGCTAATATAGCGCGAAAGCGAGCTCCAAATGCGAAGCAAACGCGATCCGCACCTACTAAACACTCAACAAACAACATGAGAACATGTATATGGACAATAGTATCGATATACAACATATAGCAACATAATAACTATATATGCCAACATAGCAAATGTAGTAAAAGCAATATACTCAACCATCAGCCAACTAGCATCCAACTAGCATTCATAACTAATAAATATTCATTCATATTCTCATTAATATTCAATGAAATAGGTTTTCAATTTAATCACATTTGATTCATTTACAGTGGATGTTTACTAACATTCATTTTCAATTAGTTTATATTCACTAATTCATATTCAAGTTGGTTCGCTTCCAAATCAATTCAATTCTATTTAAGATTCACTTAATTTCCAATTGGATTTCAATTACTTTAGCTTTCAATTCCATTAACTCAATTTCATTAACACTTAACGAATTATATACAATTAACTAACAATCATATAACAACCAATGTATATCAATTACAACCAAATTCCTTTGCTTTCAATTGGTTTAATTAATTGGTTTTTATTCAACTATTCAACATTCAATAACATTAGATTTTAATGAATTAACACTTATATTCATAAATATATCCATATAGTTTCACTTCTTATATATATATAAGTTTATTTCACAATTGTAAATCACTTTAATTATAATTCAATTCTTATAATTCATTTGCTTATACAATTATTCTTTTATTTAGATTATTCAAACAACTAAAAAATCAACTTATATACACTTTAGTAATTCTGAAAAATTATTTCTTCATATACAAAATATACTCAAGGTAAAATTATTTCATTTACCCAATTTAAAACAATATCGTGTCGAATTGTTCTATTCAAGTGTTTAGAAATCCCTATCAACAACGTTAATTACTCGTATTAACCAGAATCTATATACCACTCAACAAACCAATCATCACAATATAAAAAAATTTTATATTCACTAACAAATACGCTCTCATAGCTATTATTACACTCAAACTCATTCTAGAGTACTGCTGACTCTATCTCTAATGAGTAATACCCAACAGAACCATGGTTGTCGCTTAACCATATGCTCTGATACCAAATGTAACATCCCGAAAATTTTCGACTTTCGAAAATTCAACATCGTTACTCACTTTATCGACTGTCGAGAAATCGAAGGCCGGAAACCCGAAATGTTATGGTTTAAGAAAAGGAAAGAGGTAGAAGAAGAGAGAGAAGAGCAGAAAATGGAAGGAAAAAGAGAATAGAAAATAGAACGGAACAGAAAACAACAGAACAACATCAGAATCTCACAATTCGCAGCGGAACAACATATAATAAATAAATGAATAACCTTTCAAACAAAGAACTATATTAGTTATTACATTACATCACATTACATTTCATTACATCAGAGTGTACAACATCAAACAACAGCAAACAATGCAACAGAAAAAGAAATACTATATACTAATAATACGCCATGCCATCCATCTTGCCTCCAGCAACTCCAGAATATGCTGATAAACCTAACTTTTGACTGCCCGTGTGGAAATTGGTGGGCACCCAAAGTTTAGGAAGGAAAACAATAAACTCCGAGTCAGTCATGTGACTGGTGTGAAAACTCAAAACAGTTTATTTATCTTTAAAATCAAAATAGAGGAATATTTTTAAAGTCAATTCGCAATGCTTTTAAAAACGAGACTATCATAAGGCCTCCCGCACACACACACAATGCAAACGCAGAATCGGAGGAGATTTCTCCTTATGATAGTCAAAGATGCTTGATACGCATTAAAAAGAAACATTTGATATTATTACTAGTGCATAGTGTAGGAAAAATTCATTTCGAAAGTAGAATATAAATCTTAGCCAACATACGACCATTATCGTATGCCTACTATAGCTAACTATGTTCAATAGCAGGTTACCGCCACATTCCATAGCAGGTTATACAACTAAAAGCGTACAAGTTTCGTATTGTTTCTTTGGATTTCCAACGAATGGTCAGGCTAAGGAACTTCCCATTGCCACATGAGAATGCCTCTGGAAGGACATCCCCGAGAACCAAACTGGATTTCTGCCAACACAAGGCCGGGTTACCCCTAACTGAGTAACAACTGACCGAATATGCCATCCCCCGGTCCTTTGGGACCTTTAACCGAGCGCTCGTAATCAATTCACACAATCATAAAGTGTTTTCAACATGAGTAAGTATCTGGGCTCCATACCATGATACCACCCTTTTCCAGAAGGAAATGCACATACCCTAAAGGGAGCTACCCCTCATAACCTTGCCGCGTCTTTCCTGTTTTGACCATTCCGGGGTGTGAGGCTCGACGAAGTCACGTCCACAAAAACATACTTTATACAAAAGCCATGCTTTGGGTCAACAAATGATTATAGAAATGATCACCAAGATAGACGATCAAATAAATGATCCTATCATAAATAATCAACACAATGATCATTTCACAGCAACACTCAGCATGTCACATTACCAAATTGGGAATATATCGCTGATAACCTTCAACTACATAACCTCTGAGCTCGTACGTCTCGGAGAAGGGTGTTAAGCTAAAAGAATAAATTCTCCGCCACCAACAGAAATATATTTGAAAGAAATCTGCTTTATATCTCAATTTGTAATGTCAGACACACAATCCATACAAGTCTGTTCCGGGCTCGAACAGAACCGAAGGCACTTACAAAGAAGTCCTTGCAATCCGGATAATCTCTAATCACGTCCGGACTTCCCATCACATAGGGAGTCTCTATACCGTAGCTACTCGGTGCAAAGACAATCGACGAGTTGTCCTTTCGCTTTCAAAAAGATCCGGTCTTCAACACCGGTCTTCAAATGCAATTCATAATGACGTATCACATATTCGGAATGGGTTATACGACCCCATGGTCCTTTCCCGGTTAACCCGAATAGTGAGCGCTTATTCAAAAATAAGTGTGGCATTCAAATTCAAACAAATCACATCAAATACCCATTCAAAGGGAAATATTGATAGTCGGTTATTGAACTATCAATGGATATGCACACATCACCAGTTTCCAAATAATTTTCCAAATTATTTATTTTCCAAAATATCTTTACAAGATATATTATTTTCAATACTTCAAAAATAAATCAATATTTATTTTTAAACAAGTTCCCCTTTCTTTCATAAATTCCATAGTGAATTTATATTTCACAATATCTACTGATATACGATTTTCAATAGGTTTCAATATTCCTTTTCAATTTATCTTCAAAAAGATAAATTCTCAAAATATTCACTTTATATTGGAAAACATTTCCATACTTATTTAATAAGTAATTCACGAACCTATTTATTTTCAACACTTGGAAAATATTCAATATACTTAAATCGAGATTAAGTATATATTTCATTCTTTAAGGAAATCATTCTCTTAAACATATTTATTTGGGCCAAAACGAATGTTACGTAAAACATCGTTACGACAACCCAAAATCACTAGTATAGGGATTCGAAATTAAAATAGATATATAAATCCCAATACTATACAAAATATTTCCTTTCGGAAATCATTTACTATAACAACAGTGTTATAGTCCACCATTTCCTTTTATTTCTCGAAAACGTCTATTTCAACAATAAATGTTGAAATCTGTGGTTTCGAATCTCAACACATTTTAAAACATCGTTAGATCGTTTTAATTCTATTTAAAACATCAAATCTAAACATTTTCTTTAATATATTATTCACTATTCAAAAACGTGAATATACTACGTTAACCAATTTCATCATTTCTATACATTTCATTTTAAAGGATTATTCACTGTCTAAAACGTGAATATAGCTTCATAAATAAGTTATAAAAATTAACTTATCAAAATAAGTCGTTGCAAATTTATAAAACAATGTTTATAAATTCCTTTATTACCCTATATTCAATTCATAACTCAATTATATACCAAAGGTTCATATTATAAGTTAAATACTTATAATTTATTTGTTTGCAAAATCGTTCCTTTGAACTTCATAATTATAAATCTTATAACTTATAAGATTCAATTATTTATCCAAAACCATTCTTTTAATAACTTTATAAATTTTATAAACCTACTGCTTATAAAATTCCATTTATAACTTCACCGTTTATAATTCTATGAATTTCATTTACAATTCATTCTAACACTTATAAAAACTCGTTTTATAATTCAAAATATTCTAATTTATAAATATCCATTTTATAAATCTTTTATACAAATCGATTTGTATTATTATTCTAAAACGTCTTTAAACTTCTTTATAATTTCATCCTTTTGATTTATAAAATAATCAAATTTTATAAATCCTATATTTAAACTTTTTACAATAAATTCAGAGATCCAATTTAAACTATTTTATAAAATCATTAATCCATATTTCTCAAAAATCAACTTTAACCGTATTTCTCAAAAATCATAATTTTTATAACTTTTAAAAGTAATACGTTTATTTATTCATAATGGATCAAATCCAAAAATATTTTATAACTTATACTTTCAAAAATCACTTTAAAAATCATTTTAAAATTCCAAAATTTGGTCCAATGATGCTACATACCAAATAGTCAATCACGACAACAACGATATCATATATCGATATGATAATCCATCAAATATCAAAATATCTGAAATCAAATAAAAACTGTTGAGGAATCCAGTTGGATCCCTCCAACCTGTTTTCCTGCATCCACAAACATTAGCACAATACCAATTCCGCTCCAGTACAGAATTATCGCGGTATATGGGATTTAAAATATTATCCGCTTAATAGACGACGCAATAGGGTCTCATCCGCTATACAATGCGGGAAATCAATAACTCCAATATATACATATGCCAATATATATATATATATTGCTATTATATATAATACCAATTTCACTGTTTATGAAATATTCGCGGTATATGTTTTTAATAAATAACATCCGCTTACTAACGGCGCATAATGTCTATTTTAACAATCAATAGATAACAATCATCATTCAAACATGCATTCAAATATTTTAAATCTAACTATTTAAAATAAAAATCGAAACTGATTCGATTGAGTGAGAAGTTCTCACCTTGATTTCAATTTTCGTTTTAGCGATTTATTTCGAATAAAATTAAACGGACGTTTAATTTTACCCGAAATTTTCACTAACTCCAAACGACTCCAATCCAATTCCATCGCGTAGTGCTCGTCCATACGATTCCAACGCAACTATTTTCGCGCGTTTTCGACCTCGTATGAAAAAGATATCAATTTTTGAAGTTTACACGATTTTTTATATAATAATTACAACATATATTAACTATTTTTAACCTAAATCAACTACAGGCCGCTAGATCTCACTTGTTTGCATCAGGGCCGTCCACCCCTCTCCTTCCTCATGCGCCCAACATCTCCAGAAGCCGAAACATAAAGAAACCCAATTGAACTTATTAGGGTTAAACATCTCCACCTCCTCGACGAACTTGAACGCGATCAGGATGCGCCAAATCGAAGGCCTCACTCCCCCTCACCAACGCCCAGCGACCGCACCCCCATCGTGCCCCCCTCGCTGTCGAAATGCGTGCAAACTGCCGGTCGAACACGGCGACTTTCCCCTCGATTTACTCACTCAAACTCGATCATGACCATTGATATTAAAGATCTCATCGAGCTCCTCAAGATTGTAGTTGAGAGTTTCTTGCAAAAGTTTATGGATTGGAAGATAAATGAGGAGGAAGACGATCACTTTCTGGCCATTGATAATAACACGGCGGCTAGGGTTTAATTTTTTTATATTTTGTGTGAAGGTGGGCTATTTACAGAGAATCGAACGACACTATTCATTCCGGAAATTCCGAACTCCGATTTACGCGCCGTAACCAGTGTTTCTGGGGTTTACCCCGCGTTCCGGACACAATGGAACAGGTTTCGAAAGCTAATTCGGTCATCTGTGCGAGTTATGGCAATAAACGTTCAATTTGAATTAAACCGATTTAAACGATTTTCTAGGCGTTTTAATTTGTACCGGACAAACGGTAAATCCGATTGACACGAAATTTGAAACATTATAATAATATCACATTACGGTTCCGATGAAACTAGTTTCGTCGAAATCCGAGACTTTTTGAAAAATGGCTATTTTAACTCGCCAAATTAATATTAAAATAATTTCGATGCGTTTCGAGCTGCCACGATCAAACGATAACTCCGATTGCTACGAAAATTGAAATCCGATAATAACTAACTATTACGGATCTAATGGAACTAGTTTCGTCCAATTCTGAGACTGTTCAAAAATTGGCTAATTTCACTAGTCGATTAAATACTAAAATATTCAATTTTCACAAATTAACTTTTAATTCGATTTTAAAAGTTCTAAAATATCGTTCTAACTTCAATATGATAAAATAAAATTTTACAACTCATTTACAATCATATTTAACTCAATTTTCAATTATTTCCATAATTTCACATATTAAATTATCGATTTAATTATCCAATTAAATCCAATTATTCGAATTAAAATTTATTCGACTTATAAATTCACTTTTTAATATTTAAAATTAATTAAATATTCAAATTTAAATTAATTAAAATCCTGGGTCGTTACACCATCCACAATGAGACTGTCAAAAACCATTAAAGAATATCTCTATAATGATCCAGAAGCAATCAAGGCTTATATAAGCTATGCTAATTACGGAAAAGTTGATACGGGAAAGTTTGCTGTCTTTAGCGATTTCTCTACATATGAAATCAATACTCTTAACCATATTCTTGGTCTCTTTGATAATTCTAAAAATGATTTTGTTTGCTATCGAAATCTTGTTAAAATATTTTATGCGAATTTGAATCGCGGTTTTCATAAAGGAAATGAAAATGAAATTTGGAGTAGTGTTAAAGGTACAAAAATTGTTTTAAATTGTGAAAATTTGGGTAATATTCTCAATTGCAAGAACTCGGGAATGGACCTTTCTATTTTTAATATTGATGAACATGATCGTGAGACATTTAATCACATTTTCGAAGGAGATGACAACTTTGAATTTAAAAATCGTAACTTTCATCGGAAAGCACGTATTATTAATCTTCTTTTACAACATACTATCACTCCTAGATCGGGAAATTTCAATAACCCGACTTTGAAAGTTTGTAAAGCTCTTTTTGCTATTTTGGTCATTATGACATTAATTGAGCGCAAGTGACTATGGATGAACTTCGTCCTAAGAAAAAATGGGTGAGAATACTTTATATCATGGAATCTATCTCACTCGGATTTTTAATTATTTTGGTGTTGATTATAAAATGGAAGAATTTGTTTCAAGAAAAGCGTTTAATCATGCCGATATTTCTCTTATGAAAATTCCCTTTATATTTCAACAATATGAATCTCTTGCCGAAAAGGATGAAAGATTAGCACATGAAGAGATGGAAGAAGAAAATGAGGAAGAAGAAGAAGAAGTAGAAGTAGAAGAAGGAGAGGAAATGGAAATTGAAGAAGAGAATGAAAACACCTCCTTGGAAAGTATTGAATATCCTATCAATACTAACAATCCTTCCAATAAAACTCTCATCAAAAATCAAAAGATCATAGTGGAAAATCAACGGATTCTCAAAAGATCCATAAGTAAGAAATTAGATAAAATGTCCACTAATATGAACAAGTTCTTTGCTAAAGTTGGTCGAAACTTGGCTTATCATCATCCTCCTCATCCTCTAACTCTTTCTAAAAACTAGGATGTGATGTATTAGTTTATTTTGTATGAACTTGTATTGATTTTTTATCATGTTATGAAGTATCTCTTGTATTAGCTCATCTATCTATAAATTTATCTATATTATGTTTTTCAACCTTATCGTGTCTCTGAAATAAATGATAGTATAACATATAAGTTTATATATATACATACTTATGCATAAACAAAGAAGATACATAAATCAACACACCCATGTCGACATACCCCAACACCCTTTGTCGACATATAACAGTCTGATTTAGTTATTTTTAAAACTTTGAATTTAAAATAAATAACTTGTATCTATTCATTTTAAACGAATTCCTACCTATTTAAACACCTGTTTCTTCCATAAATTTGTAAACTCTTTATTTCTACTCATCTCTATTTGCATCTTTTAACTATTTATCAAAAATGACATCTTCTTCTCAAACTCTAAGTGAAAATCTTGAAGAAACTCTCAAGTCATTCAAGAATATACTTACTTTTATTCTCCGCAATCAAAGGCACTAGAACTAAGTCAAATGCGGATGATAAAAGGACAAGAGAAGCATTTCGATGCCCTCCATTGGATGATTTCTTCCCTAAACAAAGATGATTTCAATGCAAATCATTAAGGAACTTTGATTCAAGATAATGAAGATTGAGAAGATATTAAAAAGGACCCTATTTTTGGAGAAGAATGATGGGTTGAAGTTCCTAAAATTATTTGATCTCTTTATGGTTTGAATTGCTCGTTTTTGAATTGCTTGATTTAAATTGTTTGATTTGATTTGAATTGTTTGATTTATTTTGATTAGAATAAATTTGGTTTGAATGGAATGTATACAAGTATATGAAACATAATATATGGTTATTGGATTTAAACTTTCATATGTGTTATGTTTTCATTAAGTAACTCATGTTATTATATATATATATATATATATATATATATTCCATCTTAATTTGTCACAGGTACTCCAATATTAGATTAAGGGGAAGTTATATATATTAGCATAGGATTAGTTTTTTTGATGACAAAGGGAGAGAAATATAAAATAGAATAGTTAGAGTAGTTAGGCTTAGATTAAGGGGGAGTTATTAGTTTTACGGGGAGTCATAGTAAAGGTGAAGTATATATTATAAACATAGGTTGTCATCATAAGAAAAATGAGATTGTTAATCCTTGAGAAGGATGGTTTTGATGACAACAACCTTAGGACTTATTATAAAATATAGTTACTAACATTACATTTTAGATATATATGCATATGCAGGATAAAAACATGCGGGTACAAAGAATGAAGACTGTACATTATAAAGATACAAGACTGATGAATTTAGATCGAAGATATCAAGATTGAAGACTCATGAGTATCAAGATATCAAGATTGAAGACTCATGAGTATCAAGATATCAAGAGTACAAAATTTCAAAGTACAAGATAAGTATTGAGTCTAGAATTATGTTAAAACTTCTTGAAAGCACTTACATCTTTATTTGAAATTTATTCGTGGAATGAAATCCACTTCGAGCCTTTTAATGAGATAGAACCCTGGAGGGATGGAACCCACAACAATATCTAGTGGAACATATAGTGGTCCTATTTTGACATCCACTAATTTTATGAAAATACTTTTCAAAAATATATACCTTATTATAAAAATGTTTTTCAAGACCTTCTTTTCGAAAAAAAGACATCTTTCCTGTTTGAAATACTTTAGCCTCAAAACTATCTTTATCATTTTTTAATATTTTGATTTCAAAATTGTCCTTGATTTTAAACTATCTCTTGTTTGAATATTTAGTTTTTTATACACTCAGATTTTAAATCACTTTATAGATTAAGATTTGTATATTAAAATTTACATTCTAAACTCTTTTATATGGTTAAACCATATTCAAGTATATTCATAAGTTTAGAAAAAATCACCATTTTTGCCTAGAGCATGTCAACATACTCCTACCCCCATGTCGACATGGTGCCTATTAATTTTCAAATTGCAAATTTTCAAAAAAAGTATCTATTCATCGTATCCTTTCACGAATAGATATGGCTGTTAATCTCTATAAATACTAGTAATTCCAAACAAATTATTACCAAATTATCATTCACTTTCTCTCGTCTTCATCTTCCACATTTATTTTAAAGAATCCCAAATCATACTCTGCCGAAATACCAAGTGAATCGAACTTGATTATCTCTTGTTTGATTCTCTGCCACTCTCCTCAATAAGATCTCAGTGCTATTCAACGTTATAGGATTATTTGTAAATCAAACTATTGAGTAAAAAGTGCGGTTGAGCCTTGAAATCAATTGGGTGTGATTGTTGCCTTGGAAATCAATTAGGTGATCTTATGGCCTGGTAAATCAAGAGAGTTTGCCCCAGACTCGAATACAGGAGGGTGTACCTCATAGCCTTGAAATCGAGGGTGTGATCTGGGAGATTATTTTGAAAAGAAATTCGTACAATTGTGCAGGACTGGATGTAGGGTAACTCCGAACCAGTATAAAATCCTGGTGTGTTCTTTCCTTTACTGCCTTTATTTAGTATTTGCATCTGTGTCTGATTCTATGATTATATCCGTGTCTGAGAATTGCATTTGTTGGTGATCAAATTACATAAGTTTCAAAAAGATTTAGAAAATCCACAAAACCCTAATCACCCCCTCTAGTATTATTCTAGCCTTAAGATCCGTAATCCACATTCCTAACATTTAGTACATAAAATGATTGTCATTTACTATTTTATCCAGATAAAAAAAATCAATATGTATATAAAAATCAATTTTTACCTTTTAATTTTTTTCTTGGTGTATTTATTATTTTTTATATGTTTAGTACAAAAATGAATTTATAATAAATTAAAATTTTATATTTATTTGTTTAGATTGATTGATTGTGAACTGGTCGAAGAATATCTGATATCCGTCCATATCCGTGAATACGGATATTCGATATTCGAAAATGATTTCGGACATGAATACGGATATGACACTATGCATATCCAAAAGTATCCGTTTACAAGTCCATTTGGATCAACTTATATAAGTCGCTATTGTGCTTTTTGAAAACCAAGCCTGATTCATTTTGACTTTTAGAAAGCCAAAAAGTGAATTATTTAAGTCGGTCCAAACGAGCCGGTCAGTTTTCTCCTCGGTTTCTTAAGGGTAATGACGAAAGGGTTGCTCCGAAAGGGTATTTTGAAAAGAGTAACTTAACTAAGCAAAATGTGTTTTTTTGTATAAAAAGGGTGAAGAATAATTGGTAATATTGTGAAAAGGAGACGACAATTTTGCCAATGGCATCGAACACGTCCAACGCCGCCAACGGACCAATTTACCCGCATTACTCCAACAGGCCAAGTCGAACGATTACCCATTATCATATCCACATCGGACGCAGTAACATGTAAATGTTTACTACAAACACACACATACCGTCGACTATCGTTACCGCTTCTCTATTGAAAAGATCAACGCCCTTTCAAACCCGACGTCCTTATTATTTCAATAATCGATCTATTGCACATCACTGCAAAAAGTTTAAGTCTGTTTTCATAGCTTTCCTTGTTATTTACAATGCATCGAACATGTCAAATCGTTGAAAATTAGAAATGGACAAAGCTTCATTTTATTCCATTTCTTTTGTATGAGGAATTTGGACCGTTGAAGTTCGACATGCCATCCTCTAGCCTTCATTATGTCATTCGATACTTCCACTTTACTCAACTATAGTCATTCGATGGACATCATAACATGATTTGACTACAATCAAAGCGGAGCTTTCATATTGTAGATCGACGATATTTTCAAGTCAAGAGAATTGCGTAAATTAGTTGCTTCAATATTTTCTGTTTGACTTTAGTTATATTAAATAATAAAAAACTATCAAGTAGTCATCCTATAGTCATCCAAAAACTGTCAATACGTAAGTCTTGGTGCCACCAGCAGCCATAAGTACTACATTGCCCAACATTTTAAAAGAGTTGCGTACTTCAGTCCCAACGGATTCATCTATATCAAGTCTCAATCCATCTTGACTAAGAATATTTAAAATGATATGTTTATTATATTGTGATACAATACTCATGATTCCAACTATTTGTAAGTAATATCACAAAAACACCATCTACGAATTTTCTATAAAATATATTTTAATTAAAAATTTAATTATTCATAACACATTATAAAAAATATATAACAAAAAGAAATTACCTTTAATATGAATGAGAATTGATTATGGAGTTCATAATTTACAACAAATTACATAATTGCCCCTAAGGCATACCTCTTACTATATCATACACACACATATGTAGCTGTATATATATAAATATAAATTTTCGTATATATATATATATGTATATATATGCATGTATATTCATTCATTCATCCATCTTCATGAACTTATTAAGATATATTAAGGAAACACTCTTGATATTGTTTTCCCTCTTATCCATAAATCAAAATGGTTATATACACATAAATTATTGTTCAATGTTCACCTAAATTTCCTAGGTTAGTTTATAACATTTATGATCTTCACATTGACAATGTGAATTCCAATCATATAAAATATAATAAACTAAAATTACTATATATATATATATATATATATATATATCATAATACACACACACACATGCGTGTGTGTAAATGTTGAAATTTTAAATTAAAATAATACAAACTAAATTAAAATAATAAACTTATTTTTACTAATATTCACCGAATATAATTTAGTGTAAATAATTTATTCATACAAACTTAAAACAAGATCTAGTGAAAAATATAATAAAAGCTTTTTTTAATTTCTTTTATTTTTACCCCATTGTCAATGCACTTGATCCAATGGATATTACTAGAAAACTGGCTATAGGGCAATGTATTGTCACAGTTGTGCACGTTTAGGCGATATTAAGTCGGGGGTAGGAGAGGTCTTATCTTGGTAACAAGGGCTTTTTGGCTTTGGGTCGTTGGTCTTCGTATTCGTATGTAACTCAATAGGTAAAGGTGAGACACCTAAGGTATAAGTTCATGTTTAATATGCTTATACGTAGTGGGTGGATGTCTACATGCATAATCATACTGGTATTACATTATTTACTGTACTTAGGGTTGGACTTGGCCTTGTCGAGGACCCAGGACCCATTAGTGTAACATCCCGCCTTTTCGCACGCTTTAAATCGACACACATGTCGATTCAAACCATACAGAAGGGCGGATTGTTATGGGGTAAATAAGAAAAAGAAGTAAGAAATAAAACAAAATAGAATCTTGCAGCGGAACGATAAAGTATAATAATCAAATAACAGTTCATGAAGCGGTTTTACAAAACATTTGATTATATTCATACAATACATATCAGAGTATACCAACGAATTAAAATCGATACAGTGGAATACAGTGTAGTGGAACACTATAATATATAATACTACTAATAATAATGAAATCTTCGTCTTTGTCCTCCAGAAATAAAGTCTTCGATTCCTGAAAAGCTCGGACTGACCCGAGCGAATCGAAAAGACAAAACACTCGAGTTAGAACTAAAAGATCTTATGTGAGTTAAATTAACAGCAATAAATATGAGTGTAGTAACTTAAGAGATGCTCGGGATTCACATCTCCTAAGGATCCGTTAAACTATTTACTATGTAGTAATATTTCGCTATTATAATAATGTCTACAGTAAAATAAACTTACTTTTAAATAGTGTCAAGGGGTTACACATATAGCTCTTAACACAAATAATGCCAATAGTCTATACAGTGCCTGCATATCTCCTGATCGGGAGACTACGAGAAGACACTCCATAGGTACGACACAAATAGAAACTCGTAGTAACGGCTCGATATGGTAGGTGACATGGCACAACTAGGCAATGCCAGGATAGATATACCAATTACGCTTTTGGGTCGGTGGTAACGAGTAGCCGCAGCTACCGCCCACCTTGAGCCACACCCCCAAATCAAAGAAATCAAAAGTGGCCACCGAATAATCCAAAAGTCATAGTATAATATCGAAGGGATGTGTCCGATCAAAGGTGCTGCCTCATTAACCCGTTGATCTCTCCTGTTTTAGCCACCTTATGCCAACTCACGGGAGCCATGTATTTACCTCAAAGGAACCCCGCCCCCATCCTACTTCATTCTGGAATCTCCACCGCGTACACGGTTGTTGAAGTGGTTTTCGGGGTTGGCAGAGAGTAAGACAACTTCCGATCCCGGTCTCTTCAACAACCAAACGTTATTATAACACCGCGGTCTTTTCAAAATAGTTTATGCTTTTTAAGAACCAGAATATAATATCCATTACAAAACCATATAAATACGATATCATTTCCTTTTAAAACCCAAATCTATATGATATCATTTAATTTCAAAATATATCCTTTTTCCAAAATCATAACACTTTCCAAACTATATACCTTGAAACCCGTAGCTTTGAAAACATGACTTATAATACTTAAATGGTTTAAATATTAAATTTCTTTATATAATAAAATAGCTTCTAAATTTTCCCAAATAAATTCCCAATACCAATTTGAACCTCCAAATAAACCATTTTAATTCCCATATATTTCAAAGCTTAAATATTCTATATTTCAAAACTTAAATTTTTATAATTCACATATTTCAATCTTTAAATATTCCACTATTTCAAAATGGATTCATTGATAATTTCATATATATCAAATCCAATTCCTCTTATTCAAATTTGAAATGTTTACTTAATAAAACAAATATTATTTAAGTAAAACCCTTAAACTTCAATAACCGGATATTCTTTTAATTAAATTAACTTGATAATATTCTTTTAAATCAATTTGATATTCATTTAAATCCTCTAATCAAAATCAAGTTATAAAATCATACCATTTAAATCTCAATTTATTTACATTTCGAATCAAATTTTTCGAGGATAATTCTTAAATACTTTAATTCAAATCATATTCACATTTATCTTCAACCTTAATTTTATTTGAGTTATTATAAACTCCATATAGCATAGAATTTAAATAATAATTAACCATATTATATAAAGAAATCAAACTTCATTATTTAGCTTATTTTATAATTCAAAACAAATTTATACATAGCTAAATTCAATAATAAAATAGCATTTACATAATATCTAAACTCAATGTCTATATACCCATATATTTCTTTACAAAACCACAAAAATCATTTCAAACATAATTTTATATATAGACCGCGGTGTCTGTATATAATTTTCAATCCTATAGTCAAGTGATACGGATATTTATCATTTCAATCCGCAATTTAAAAATAAAAATTACGGTTATATATTATTTCAAACCGCAATCCCGAATGAAATAAGAGTGCATAATAACTTGCAATTTATAACAATATAAATAAACATCCGTTCATCCAATATCAATCATCAGACACTTATTATCCCAAACATCATCCAATCCAAACAATATCATTAATATATAACGGGTAATAAATAACAGGTATTAACTAACAGTTATATTCAATAATAAATTAAATAACTTTTTAACTGGAAGTTTATACGCAATGAATAATTAATTAACAATTTAACTGGCAGTTTAAATGCAATGAATAATTAATTAACAATTTAACTAGCAGTTTAAATGCAATGAATAAATTAAATAGCAATTTAATTTAAATAAATGAAATTAACTGAGATGATGATTAAAAATATGCCAAACAACCATAAATAAATTTTAAATCACATCATATATCAATTTAACAAACATAAAAAAATTTAGAAGTTGTGAGTGGGTTAAAACACTCACCTTTTGAATTTAAATTGAATTCAAATCCAATTTAAACCCAAAAATTGGACAGTCTCCAAATTCGTCCAAACCAGCGCCAAAATGTCCGTAATTTTGTTACGATCCTAACAAAAAAAATCGCGCGTGAAATGGATCACGTATGCAAAAGTCATCATCGTTAATCGATTTGAAATTGAAATTAAGAAAAATAAAATAAAAAAACAAACCCAACTCACGAATATGCCACGTCACACTATGCTGCAACACCCTCGTCTTCTTCCAATAGAAAGAAATAGCGCATGCAGGTAACCGAACATGCACAGGTCAACGGTACACGAACCCATCTTTGACCGGAAATAGCATTCGCCTTTGGCCATCAGAAAATCGCCGACCGACCCCATCCTCCACGTCTGGACGAGACGCACCCACCAGTACCACCCACATCATCGGAAACGTCGTGCGCGGCCACCCCTCTTCAAAACCCTAATCAATTAAATCGCTCAATCTGACCGTCAAAACCCCTAGCAAACTGCACCGATGCGAAGCGTGCGAGCCTCTCTACAAAACCCAGAAACGGGTCGCCGATCCGTCGAGTTTGATTTCGACGTGATGAACGGCCGAGACTTCTTCGATTTTTATCGGTCAAACGACAATCCAAAACGAAAAACGAATTTCACCAAAAGATTACGCACTTCGAGAGCTTCAACATATATATTTTTTGAATTTTTCCGAGGAGTTTGGATTTTTGAAGTTGATTTGAATTGGAATTTGGATTGGATAAATTAGGGTTTACAGCCATTGAGGAAGAGGAGCACATAAGTTCTGTACGTATAGAAATGAGGATAGAGGCTGCTAGGGTTTATAACATGGTATTTATAGAGAAAGTTGAAAAAAGAATAGATCAGATCTATTAGATATACGCTCTAACGACAAAGTGGCCCAAAAAGTCCGTTCTGACTCCGGGACGTAATTGGGTCAACCCATATATCCAAATAAATGTTTTAAAATATTCTAAACGCGATGGAAAAAGTTTCACGTCCAAATTTCATCGTATGAAGAAGTAATGCTAAAATCAATATTTTTCAAATTGATTTCAATTGATTTCAATTTATCGATTTCAAGGCATTTCGAGTCCGTACGATCAAACGACAAGTCTAATCGCTACGAAACTTGAAATCCTACAATAATTCATTGTTACAGATCCGATGAAACTTGTTTCGTCGAAATCCGAGTCAGTGACCAAAATGGCTATTTTTATATTAAATAAATAAATAAATAAATAATTGATTAATTAAATCAAATTTTCATTTTAAATTCTATAATTGACCAATTAAATCATTTTTAATTTTCCAATCATTTACAATGATTTAAACCAATTTTAAAATGTCAATTTAGAGATGATTTATTTATAAATTTCAATTTTAATTCTCAATTTCATTAAATTCAACATTATAAATTTAATTTCAAATAAATCTATTAAATTCACTTCCATTCTATTATTCAATTCATTGATGTCAATTGGATGAAATTAACATTGGCTCAATATCTATAACATTAATAATCTCCAATTTAAACTAAATTTTCAATTAACGTAATAATTAATGTTTAATTCTACTTAATTACAATAAACTCAATTATTTACATTTAATTTCAAATAAATAAATCATGATTCCCATTTTTTTTATTCCCTATTTATCATATTATCAATCTTAGGTACCATTTATTTTGGTATATATCCAGATACATTAACGTTTCTTTCATATTTATCTTTATTTCAATTGCATAACATTAAATTTCAATTGCCCCAATAATTACGCTTATTATAATTTGGATTTCAATGGATTTGATTTGTTTTAATCCAAATCTTTTTGATAATTTCATTACCACTCTATCAACTTAGTTACCTTGTTTTCCCATTCATTTCCTTAATATATACAATTTAACAACTCCTAAACATGGTATTACATTTCACATAAATGTAACATTTATTTATATTTATTAAAATTAAATTTTCAATTCCATCAAAACAGGTAACTTATAATTATTTTGATATCATCAGCTATCAATCACATTCTCACAAGTTTAAATCATTTCCAAACCAATGTTGCAATTTCTTACAAACATTGATTATATCCAATTACCATTCACTATATATTTTGGTCAATTTCACACGTTATTTGAAATTAAAGTCTCAATTAAACTTAGCTATTTGATTTCATTCCTATATTACATCACTTATTGTTTTACAAATAAACTACATTTCACTTCATCCTATTACCTTCATATCTTGTGACTATTGGCTTATTCTCATTAATATACATTAAGGTTCATTAAATTCAATTGACTCCCATTTTAATTATTAAAATAATTACTATCCTTGCTTTTACTTAATCACTATTTATTATTATGAATTCATTAATTAATTCACTAATTGCCTTTGTTTTCTTATATTCAATTTATTACCAAATATTTCTATTTACACTCCATTATAACCTAAACAGTCGTTTCAATCAATTTGAATTGCATTAAATTGGTTATTTATCAACTGCCATTTACATTACTACCTTAATTCATATACGGTTACAATTTATCTCCAATTCCAATTAACCATCTAAATAAATAGGCAACCCACAATAAACATTACCACTACTCTTTAGTCACATAAGTAAGCCTCTATTACTTACAATCAATGTTGGCATTTATTTCCATACTACTAATTGCATTCACTTATGTCCTATCCAAACATAACATTTAGATTTAATTTTCATTAATTAATTCAATATTTACATCCACTTCCGTATATAAATTTTGTAACCAAGTTATAACCTTTACATTGTTTCACTAATTGTAATTACATCCAAGTTATCAACAATTAACTTCCATTTATACAGTTGCAATTCATTAGTTATTATTTCACTAATACTATTTCCAATTTTATTTCTTTCAGTATTAATTACACAATCATATTTAATTAACAAATTATAATGTTTTCCCCTATTTCCTTATTTGTATTTCATTCCAATTGTCAAGAATTGATTTTATTTACCATTGCAACATTAAATTTCTAACATTCGCTCCAATATAAATTATAAGATTTTCATTTCTTTCTACATTTAATTACAAAATCTTATAAATCTAACAAATTAAATTATCGAAATTTACGGGTCGTTACACTCTCCCCCACTTAAAACTTTTCGTCGCCGAAAAGGAAAAAGAAGGGAAAAGAAGAATTAAGAAATCAATATATCTTATTCAAAACATTAACTTTATAAACAATTAAATTTACAAGATTAATTAATTTAGATAAAATATACCAATTTATAGCCATTAAATCTTTTTATACTCAAATCTATAAAGTTTGGAAAACATTTTCAAAATATTTTCTAAGTCCAAAATTTTTGGCAGAATCTCCTTTGTACGGAGAGGCTCGGGTGAAAATATAATATCAAATAACAATATATGTAACATATACTTTCCAAAATAATATATATCCCAACCCAGAAAAACAATATAATAACGCTATAAACCGTAATCCGAAAACGTACCTATTAGTCGGGCAATTACGCTTATTTTATGGAACCAAAAGCAGTAGCAATTGCTTCCATAACCTGTATTTCACTTATATAATCTAAAAGGGTTAACAATTATATAAATGAAATATTAAAGTTGTTTCAACCATAAACAAACAAATCAATACACCCAACAACCACTTGCGACAAGGCATACAACCATCACATAAAAATCAACACAAATCAAACATTCATCCATATCAAACAAAACAGGTAGTTGTTCGGGTTCAAAACTTTAAATTGTATAGAATGAAAAAATAAACTACTTAGTGCACCATTTACTCAACAGTCTTAGATGAAACTAAACAGATTATTCATTCATCCATCCAATTTTAAAGTATCATTGCCCCCAAACAGCCTTAAACCAAACAACACAATTTCAAATAATAAATCAAGCTCATTCTTATAAATTTCATTTATTACTTACAATTATTTATTTTTTCATTTTAATGCCATGTAAGTTTCTTCTTTATCGCATCATATTCATTCATTCATTATTTATTTTTATCTATTTCTATTCATTACTTACCAATTCATTTTCTTCTATCTATAAAATGCCAAATTCTATTCCTTGCATTACATTCATTTATTTATATTATCATATACAAATCAAATTTCTTAGCAGGTAAATTTATTAACTTAAGTTTTTAATCATTTTTTTTCATCTTTTATTCTTATTTTATTCAGAAGCAACTTCAACTATTTACTTAAGTTTATGATTACTTGCTCGCAATACCTACTTTTCATTATTTTTAATTAGTATCATCTCAAATATACTTAAGTTTACAACAACCACAACATCTAATTCTTATTTATTAAAGAATTTCAATGAATACTTTCATTATCTCAAGTATATTACTTGTATAACATCTATCACAATTCTTATTAACATTTCAACTTTTAATGTTCGGCGAGTTATATATATGTTTATAAGGATGTAATTGAAAGTTATACAAGTTTATCTTAATTCTTTTACTTAATTTACTGTTCAATAATAATCCTTTGTTTTATATGTTACAAATTTAAATTTTCTTTTAGTTTCATTCATAACCTAGAATTAAACTTCTTATTTTAATTAAAGGTTCTAATTATAAATTAGTTACATTCAATTTCACTATAATAATTGAAATTATTAATTAACGGAAACTTAAGAACTAAATACCGGGTTTAATTTCAAATTATTTTAAAATAATAGATAAATGTATATACTTACAGTTTTATATATATCAAATAATATTTAAACAATTTAAAATTTATATTTGTTTATCAAAACAACTCTGCAGTAAAACACTACAGTGACCTTCCCACTTCGAAACTCGAAAATGAATGCCGATGATGCGTGCACTCATCACCGAAATTATTTTTCAACGACAGAGAGGGGAGTACAAAACTTAAATTTTTCCAAAATTTCTTCTAAAACATTTCCTTCAAATTATATTGAAATATTTATATCAGAAAATACTTCTAATATTATTATTATTATATTCCGAAATTATTTGAAAGAAAGTTTCAAAACCCGGAACTTAAGTTCTAAATTTCCCATTTGATTTGTTTTATTTTCAGTCTTATTTCAACTTATTATTTATAAATTTCATTACCTAACAACCAATATATTGCAACCAAATATAATCTTATAAAAAAAAATTATCTAATATATATAGAAAATATAATAGGCAAAATTATTTCATTCGCCTATATTAAAACCAAATATTATGTCGGTCTGTCCTATTAAGTGTTTAGAAATCCCTATTGATGTCATAGCATCCCATGCACCAACCAGAATTTATAAATACAAAACGGAACAAATTAACACAATATTAAAACCTTTTTATAACACTAACAAATACGCTCTCTCATATATACACTCAGCGACTCATCATAGGGTATTACTACCCTATTAATAAAGATTCAAACCCTACAAAGCTAAGCTTTATCGCTAAACCAAAGCTCTGATACCAGATGTAACATCCCGCCTTTTCGCACGCTTTAGATCGACGCACATGTCGATTCAAACCATACAGAAGGGCAGATTGTTATGGGGTAAATAAGAAAAAGAAGTAAGAAATAAAACTAAATAGAATCTTGCAGCGGAACGATAAAGTATAATAATCAAATAACAGTTCATGAAGCGGTTTTACAAAACATTTGATTATATTTATACAATACATATCAGAGTACACATACCAACGAATTAAAATCGATGCAGCGGAATACAGTGTAGTGGAACAATATAATATATAATAATAATAATGAAATCTTCGTCTTCGTCCTCCAGAAATAAAGTCTTCGATTCCTGAAAAGCTCGGACTGACCCGAGCGAATTGAAAAGACAAAACACTCGAGTCAGAACTAAAAGATCTTATGTGAGTTAAATTAACAGCAATAAATATGAGTGTAGTAACTTAAGAGATGTTCGGGATTCACATCTCCTAAGGATCCGTTAAACTATTTACTATGTAGTAATATTTCGCTATTATAATAATGTCTACAGTAAAATAAACTTACTTTTAAATAGCGTTAAGGGGTTACCCATATAGCCCTTAACACAAATAATGCCAATAGTCTATACATTGCCTACATATCTCCTAATCGGGAGACTACGAGAAGACACTCCATAGGTACGACACAAATAGAAACTCGTAGTAAAGGCTCAGCATGGTGGGTGACATGGCACAACTAGGCAATGTCAGGGTAGATATACCAATTACGCTTCCGGGTCGATGGTAACGCGTAGCTGCAGCTACCGCCCACCTCGAGCCACTCCACCAAATCAAAGAAATCAAAAGTGGACACCGAATAATCCAAAAGTCAGAGTATAATATCGAAGGATGTGTCCGATCAAAGGTGCTACCTCATTAACCCGTCGATCGCTCCTGTTTTAGCCACCTTATGCCAACTCACAGGAGTTAGGTCCACGTATTTACCTCAAAGAAACCTCCGCCCCCATCCTACTTCATTCTGTAATCTCCACCGCGTACACGGTTGTTGAAGTGGTTTTCGGGGTTGGCAGAGAGTATGACAACTTCCGATCCCGGTCTCTTCAACAACCAAACGTTATTATAACACCGCGGTCTTTTCAAAAATGTTTATGCTGTTTAAAAACCAGAATATAATATCCATTACAAAACCATATAAATACGATATCATTTCCTTTTAAAACCCAAATCTATATGATATCATTTAATTTCAAAATATATCCTTTTTCCAAAATCATAACACTTTCCGAACTATATACCTTGAAACCCGTAGCTTTGAAAACATGACTTATAATACTTAAATGGTTTAAATATTAAATTTCTTTATATAATAAAATAGCTTCTAAATTTTCCCAAATAAATTCCCAATACCAATTTGAACCTCCAAATAAACCATTTTAATTCCCATATATTTCAAAGCTTAAATATTCTATATTTCAAAACTTAAATTTTTATAATTCATATATTTCAATCTTTAAATATTTCACTATTTCAAAATGGATTCTTTGATAATTTCATATATATCAAATCCAATTCCTATTATTTAAATTTGAAATGTTTACTTAACAAAAAAATATTATTTAAGTAAAACCCTTAAACTTCAATAACCGGATATTCTTTTAATTAAATTAACTTGATAATATTCTTTTAAATCAATTTGATATTCATTTAAATTCTCTAATCAAAATCAAGTTATAAAACCATACCATTTAAATCTCAATTTATTTACATTTCAAAACAAATTTTTCGAGGATAATTCTTAAATACTTTAATTCAAATCATATTCAGATTTATCTTCAACCTTAATTTTATTTGAGTTATTATAAACTCCATATACAATAGAATTTAAATAAATACTTAACCATATTATATAAAGAAATCAAACTTCATTATTTAGCTTATTTTATAATTCAAAACAAATTTATACATAGCTAAATTCAATAATAAAATAGCATTTATATAATATCTAAAATCAGTATCTATATACCCATATATTTCTTTAAAAAAATCACAGAAATCATTTCAAATTTTTTTTTATATATAGACCGCGGTGTCTGTATATAATTTTCTATCCTATGGTCAAGTGATACGAATATTTATCATTTCAATCCGCAATTTAAAAATAAAAATTACGGTTATATATCATTTCAAACCGCAATCCCGAATGAAATAAGAATGCATAATAACTTGCAGTTTATAACAATATAAATAAACATCCATTCATCCAATATCAATCATCAAACACTTATTATCCCAAACATCATCCAATCCAAACAATATCATTAATATATAACGGGTAATAAATAACAGGTATTAACTAACAGGTATCAACAATTTAACTGGCAGTTTAAATGCAATGAATAAATTAAATAGCAATTTAATTTAAATAAATGAAATTAACTGAGATGATGATTAAAAATATGCCAAACAACCATAAATAAATTTTAAATCGCATCATATATCAATTTAACAAACATAAGAAATTTTAGAAGTTGTGAGTGGGTTAAAACACTCACCTTTTGAATTTAAATTGAATTCAAATCCAATTTAAACCCAAAAATTGGACAGTCTCCAAATTCATCCAAACTAGCGCCATAATGTCCGAAATTTTATTACGATCCTAACAAAAAAAATCGCGCGTGAAACGGATCACGTATGCAAAAGTTATCATCGTTAATCGATTTGAAATTGAAATTAAGAAAAATAAAATTAAAAAAACAAACCCAACTCACCAATATGCCACGTCACACTATGCTACAGCACCCTCGTCTTCTTCCAATAGAAAGAAATCGCGCATGCAGGTGAACACGCACAGGTCAACAGTACACGAACCCATCTTTGACCGCAAATAGCATTCGCCTTTGGCCATCAGAAAATCGCCGACCGACCCCATCCCCCACGCCTGGACGAGACGCACCCACCAGTACCACCCACGTCATCGGAAACGTCGTGCACCGCCACCCCTCTTCAAAACCCTAATCAATTAAATCGCTCAATCTGACCGTCAAAACCCCCAGCAAACTGCACCGATGCGAAGCGTACGAGCCTCTCTACAAAACCCAGAAACGGTTCGTCGATCCATCGAGTTTGATTTCGACGTGATGAACGGCCGAGACTTCTTCGATTTTTACTGGTCAAACGACAATCCAAAAAGAAAAATGAATTTCACCAAAAGATTACGCACTTCGAGAGCTTCAACATATTTTTTTTTTGAATTTTTCCGAGGAGTTTGGATTTTTGAAGTTGATTTTTGAATTGGAATTTGGATTGGATAAATTAGGGTTTACAGCCATTGAGGAAGAGGAGCACATAAGTTCTGTACGTATAGAAATGAGGAATAGGGGCTGCTAGAGTTTATAACAGGGTATTTATAGAGAAAGTTGAAAAAAGAATGGATCGGATCTATTAGATATACGCTCTAACGACAAAGTGGCCCAAAAAGCCCGTTCTGACTCCGGAATGAAATTGGGTCAACCCATATATCCAAATAGATGTTTTAAAATATTTTAAACGCGATGGAAAAAGTTTCACGTTCAAATTTCATCGTATGAAGAAGTTATGCTAAAATCAATATTTTTCAAATTGATTTCAATTTATCGATTTCAAGGCGTTTCGAGTCCGTACGATCAAACGACAAGTCTGATCGCTACGAAACTTGAAATCCTACAATAATTCACTGTTACGGATCCGATGAAACTTTTTTTGTCGAAATCCGAGTCAGTGGCCAAAATGGCTATTTTTATATTAATTAAATAAATAATTGATTAATTAAATCAAATTTTCATTTTAAATTCTATAATTGACCAATTAAATCATTTTTAATTTCCCAATCATTTACAATGATTTAAACCAATTTTAAAATGTCAATTTAGAGATGATTTATTTATAAATTTCAATATTAATTCTCAATTTCATTAAATTCAACATTATAAATTTAATTTCAAATAAATCTATTAAATTCACTTCCATTCTATTATTCAATTCATTGATGTCAATTGGATGAAATTAACATTGGCTCAATATCTATAACATTAATAATCTCCAATTTAAACTAAATTTTCAATTAACGTAATAATTAATGTTTAATTCAACTTAATTGCAATAAACTCAATTATTTACTTTTAATTTCAAATAAATAAATCATGATTCCTATTTTTTTTATTCCATATTTATCATATTATCAATCTTAGGTACCATTTATTTTAGTATATATCCAGATACATTAATGTTTCTTTCAAATTTATCTTTATTTCAATTGCATAACATTAAATTTCAATTGCCCCAATAATTACGCTTATTATAATTTGGATTTAAATGGATTTGATTTGTTTTAATCCAAATCTTTTTGTTAATTTCATTACCACTCTATCAACTTAGTTACCTTGTTTTCCCATTCATTTCCTTAATATATACAATTTAACAACTCCTAAACATGGTATTACATTTCACATAAATGTAACATTTATTTATATTTATTAAAATTAAATTTCCAATTCCATCAAAACATGTAACTTATAATAATTTGATATCATCGGCTATCAATCACATTGTCACGAGTTTAAATCATTTCCAAACCAATGTTGTAATTTCTTACTAACATTGATTATATCCAATTACCATTCACTATATATTTTGGTCAATTTCACACGTTATTTGAAATTAAAGTCTCAATTACACTTAGCTATTTGATTTCTTTCCTATATTACATCACTTATTGTTTTACAAATAAACTACATTTCACCGCATCCTATTTCCTTCGTATCTTGTGACTATTACCTTATTCTCATTAATATACATTAAGATTCATTAAATTCAATTGACTCTCATTTTAATTATTACAAGAATTACTATCCTTGCTTTTACTTAATCACTATTTATTATTATGAATTCATTAATTAATTCACTAATTGCCTTTGTTTTCTTATATTCAATTTATTACAAATATTTCTATTTACACTCCATTATAACCTAAACAGTCATTTCAATCAATTTGAATTGCATTAAATTGGTTATTTATCAACTGCCATTTACATTACTACCTTAATTCACATACAGTTACAATTTATCTCCAATTCCAATTGACCATCTAAATAAATAGGTAACCCACAATAAACATTACAGTTACTCTTTAGTCACATAAGTAAGCCTCTGTTACTTACAATCAATGTTGGCATTTATTTCTATACTACTAATTGCATTCACTTATGTTCTATCCATACATAACATTTAGATTTTATTTTCATTAATTAATTCAATATTTACATCCACTTCCGTATATAAATACTATTTCATTTTAGTTATTATTTCATTAATACTATTTCCAATTTTATTTCTTTCAGTATTAATTACTGTCAGGACCCGATTCTTCGACTTCCGAAAATCGACATCAATACGTCCGCTGTATCAACTGCCGAGCAATCGAATGCCGAAAAACCGAACCATGATGGTTAAAAAGAAGAGGTAGAAGAAGTAAGAAAACAGAACAGAAACAATATCAGAATCTCACATATCGCAGCGGAACAACATATAATAGATAAATGAATAATCTTTAAAACAAAGAACTATATAAGTTATTACATCACATCACATCACATTACATTATCAGAGTCAATATGCAACACAATACAAGAATGGACAGCTATACAAACTTGTCCTTACAAGCGAATTCTACAGCGAAAAAGATAATATCATATACAAGTAATACGTCTCGTCATCCAGCTCGCCTCCTGAGCTCCATAGCACTTCTGAATCCAGAATAACCTGACTCTAGGCTGCCCGTGTGGAAAATTATGGGCACCCAGAGTTTAGAAAGAGAACAACAAACTCCAGGTCAGTCATGGGACTGGTGTGAGAACTCAAAACAGTTATTTATCTTTAAAACAACAACAACAAGAGAAGTGAAAAATATCTGCAATGCTTTTGGAAAATGAAACTACCATAAGGCCTCCCCGCACACACACAATGCAAACGCAGAATTGGAGGAGATTTCTCCTTATGATAGTCAAAGATGCTTACTACGCAAAACAAATCATTTTTGATATTATTATTATTAGTGCATAGTGATGAAAGCATTTCGAAAATAGAATATAAATCTTAGTCAGCATAGACATTCCGAACTATGCCTACTATAGCTACCATCCAAACAGTGGGGCGCCACCATAAGTGAATGACAGGTTATACAACTAAAACCGTACAAGGCTCGTATTGTTTCTTTGGACTTTCCAACAAATAGTCAGGCTAAGGAACTTCCTACTGCCACATGGGATCGCCTCTGGCGGGACGTCCCGAGAACCTAACCGGATATCTGCCAACACAAGGCCGGGTTATCTCTGTAACTAGGTAACTACTACTCGAGTATGCCACTCCCCGGCCTTTGGGACCTTTATCCGAGGGCCCTCTATCACCAAGCAACAACCACACAGAAAATGAGATTGGAGCAACCACATAAGTTAAGCATCAGGGCTCCATACCTAACACCACCCTTTTTCAGAAGGAAATGACATACCCTAAAGGAAGCGACACTCATAATCTTGCCGCATATTCCTATTTCGACCAATTCTAGGGTGTGAGGTCTGACGAAGTCTCGTCCACAAAGCTACGCTTTTTCACAAAACCACGCTTTGATCAACAAATGATCAATAAATAATCATCACACGGCAACACTCAGCATGCCACATTACCAAATTGGGAATATATCGCCGATAACCTTCAACTACAAAACCTCTGAGCTCGTACGTCTCAGAGAAGAGTGTTAAGCTAAGAGAATAAATTCTCCACCACCAACGGAGATGTATTTGAAAGAAATCTGCTTTATATCTCAAAATGTAATGTCAGACACGTAACCATACAAGTCTGTTCCGGGTTCGAACAGAACCGAAGGCACTTCCAAAGAAGCCCTTGCAATCTGGGTATTCACAATCTCGATCGAATTTCCCATCACAAAGGAAATCTCCATACCGTAGCTAACAGTGCAGAGACAATCGATAGGTCATCCTACCGTTTTCACAAATACCCGATCTTCACCACCGGTCTTCAATGCTATCCATTACGTCGTATCACTATTCAGAATGGGTAATCTGAATAACGAGCGCAATGATTTAAAAATAAGTGTAGCATTCAATTTCAACCAATTCATAACAAATGGCCATTTAAGGGTCAATATTGATAGTCGATTATTTTACTATCAATTAATATTCACAATATAACCCGATTCCAAATAATCTTTTCAAATTATTTATTTCCAAAATATCTTTATAAGATATATTTTCCACATTTCAACCATTTGAAAACAAATTTCAAATCACTTTTCACCTTTACAACTTTCATTTCAAAATGGTTCATTTAAACCAATCAAATAAATCCTTACCGATTTATTAAATTTACGTTTCAAATCCGTAAATTTATTTCCACACTTCAAAAATAAATCAATGTTTATTTTTAAACAAATCTCCCTTTCCTTTATATATTCCATGGTGAATTTAAATTTTCAAATATCCACTGATATACGATTTTCAAATCGATTACAAATATTCACTTTCTATTTATCTTTAAAAGATATAATCTCAAAACATTCACTTCATATCGAAAAACATTTCCATACTTATTTAATAACAAGTAATTCACAAATCCATTTATTTTCAACATTTGGAAAATATTCAATATACTTAAATCCAAATTAAGTATATATTTTATTCTTTAAGAAAAACATTATCTTAAACACACTTATTTGAGTCAAAACGAATGTTGCGTAAAACATCGTTACGACAACCCAAAATAACTAGTATATGGATTCGAAATTAAGATAGATATATAAACCCCAATACTATACAAAACATTTCGTTTCGAAAATCATTCACTATATCAACAGTGTTATAGTTCACTATTTCCTTTTATTTCTCGAAACGTCTATTTCAACAATGAATGTTTAAATCTATGGTTTCGATACTTAAAACATTTTAAAACATCTTTAAATTGTTTTAAATTCTATTTAAAAGATCACTTTCCCAAAACATTTCTTTACTATACTATTCACTGTCCAAAATCGTGAATATACTTCATTTACCAAATTCAACATTTCTACATATTTTATTTAAAGGATTATTCACTGTCCAAAATCGTGGATATATTTCCTTTAATAAGCTATAATAATTAAACTTATCAAAATAAGTTGATTTCGGATTTATAAAACAACGTTTATAAATTCATTTATACTTTATAACAACTTCAACTTATAAAATCACTTAATTAACAAATTCTATCCATATCTCATTTACACGCCAAAATCCAATTTATAAGTTAATTACTTATAAATATTTTATTTTACAAAATCTATTCATTTTATAACTTCACAATTTATAAATCTATAGATTTCATCCACTTATGAAATCCATTTATACTTCATTTTAATACTTATAAAAACTCGTTTTATAATTCCAACATTTTAATTTATAAATATCAATTTTATAAATCTTTTATATAAATCATTTATAATAATTCAAAAATCCCAATTTAAACCATTTATAAATTAATCAACTACTTATTTCAAAAATCACATGTCGATTATATTTCACAAAAATCAAAATTTTTATAACATAAAAATTTCAACGTTTATTTATTTAAAATGAATCAATTCCAAAATTAAATTTTATTATGAATTCTCAACTTAAATTTTCAAAAATCAAATTTTATTTATTTTCGGCATCTAACGATACCAAAAATATATTCGGCTAAATTTTAGCCTTTAACGATTTCAATCACAAAGATAATCACGCAGATTATAAATAGATCAACACACAACATTGAAACCAATTCAATCATTTGAGGAATCCAGTTGGATCCCTCCAACCTGTTTTCCTGCATCCAAAGATGTTAGCACAATACCAATTCCGCTTCGAGATGGAATATCGCGGTATATGAGATTTATAAAATACTATCCGCTATTATGCGGCGCAATAGGGTCTCATCCGCTATATAATGCGGGAAATCTACTCCAAGTACATATATAATACCAATTACATATCAAGTTGGAATTATCGCGGTATATGTGTTTAATAAATAACATCCGCTTAATATACGGCGTATAGGGTCTATTTCAATACAACAGATAATAACTATCATCCAATCACACAATCAAGAAATTTTAAATCTAACTATTTAAAATTTAAATCGAAACAATTCGATTGAGTGAGAAGTTCTCACCTTGAGTTTCCGATAACAGTTGTAGCGTTTGTTTCGAATAAAATTAAATGTGCGTTTAATTTTACTCGAAATTATCACCAGCTCCAAACGACTCCAAACCAGCTCCATTGCGTAGTGCTCGTCCATACGTTTCCAACGCAACTTGTTTCGTGCGTTTTCGACCTCGTATGAACAAGTTATAATATTTTAAAGTTCATACGAATTTTAATATAAATAAATTACAATTTTCTTTTTAATTTTCAACCTAAACAAATCAGAGCCGTCCACTTCAAAGCCCTAAGATCCATGCCGCCGAACACAATCATCTTTTTCCTACAGTTCATTCACGCGCGAGACACCCATAAGCCGCCATGCTTCATCAAATTTCGCGACCACCTATGATCATCGAGGTGATGATCAGATACCACCATCTTGTTGCTCGTAGCCGACTCGACCAACGCCCAGAAGAGCACGAAGCTCGGCCGCCCCCTCAGCTCGAAACACGAGCTCGAACGGTGCGCGTTCAAACGTGGATTGCCGTTGATTTACTTCGAATATTCCGATCATAGCCGTTCAAAGGATAGAGCTCAACAAGCTCTACAATCTTATAGTTAAAAGTTTTCAGAATTATTGAGTGCATTTGAAGAAAATAGAGGAGGGAGGAGGTGAATTCTCGGCCATTGACATTGAGGCCGGCGGCTATGAAACCCTAGGGCTTGATGTTTGCAAATGAAATAAACCAAGTCCTTTTATAGAAATTTCTCAAAATACTATTCATCCGAGATTTTCCGAACTCCAAATCTCGCGCGGTGACCGACATTTCTAGGGTTTACCCCGCGTTTCGGACACAATGGAATAGGTATCGACAGCCAATTCGATCATCTGTGCGAGTTACAGAAATAAACGATCAAATTTTAAATTAAATCGATTAAACCAATTTCTATGCGTTTTGGCTTGCCCCGGACAAACGGTAAATCCGATTGACACGAAATTTGAAACCTTACTATAATTTGACATTACAGATCCGATGAAACTGGTTTCGTCAAAATCTGAGACTGTTTAAAAAATGACTATTTTCACTAGTCGATTAAATATTAAAATATTCAATTTTCACAAATTAACTTTTAATTCAATTTTAAAAGTTCACAAACATTGTTCTAACTCCAATATGATTTAATATAACTTTATAAATCATTTTTAATCACATTAAACCAAAATTCCAAATTTTTCTGTAATTTCAAATATTAAATTATCGATTTAATTATCCAATTAAATCTAAATATTCGAAAAAAAATAAATTATTTGACTTACAAATTTTACTTGTTGATATTTAAAATCAATTAAATATCTGAATTTCAAATGACAGAAATTCTGGGTCGTTACAGTTACACAATCATATTTAATTAACAAATTATAATGTTTTCCCCTATTTCTTTATTTGTATTTCATTCCAATTGTCAAGAATTGATTTTATTTACCATTGCAACATTAAATTTCCAACATTCGCTCCAATATAAATTATAAGATTTTCATTTCTTTCTACATTCAATTACAAAATCTTATAAATTTAACAAATTAAATTATCGAAATTTACGGGTCGTTACAATTAGCCTAAAGTGTATTGTTTCCTTTACACTCAGTGTGCCATAGTGATTTAGTAGTTTGATAGATTATCAAGTTTTACGTAGCACCACGGTGCAGTTAAAGCGCTTAGTGACTCTATAACTCATAGGTGCAAAAAGTTATAACGGGGATAAAATGAGGATATAGCAAAAAATAGCAGAAGTGTAGAAAAGCTTTATTGTCCAAGTGGTTAATTGATTTTGCTTTGGTGCAAGAGGTCACAAGTTCGAAACTTGCTTTCGAACGTTTATTGACATGAGATATGTTGTCCCAATGATTTGTTGTATATAAAGTACCATTTCAAAAAAAAAGCTTTATTGAAAATAAAATTAAATCTCCAAACTCAATTTATTCTCATTATCACATTATTTGTGTAGGAAAAGGTAATATGTTTTAATATTATATAAAAAATGGAGAATATCACGGTACAGTTCTGACTTGGTTACTAAAATAGATTTCTAACTTATATTAAGCATTTAACCCTTAAAATTTGGTTTTATACTTTAACTTTGTTGATTTTGTTTAAAAAAGAACAAGTCGAACTAACTTTTTTCCCTAATGTTACTAAAACGGATGCTAAAAATCATTGATTTAGCTGATGTAGTGGAAAATTATGGGGTTTTAAGCGATCTACTATTTAATATCGCTAAATTGAAAAAGCATAGCGGCCGAAGAACGTAATATGCTTTAATTGGAATTTAGTGAGGCTTTAACGAGGATGCAACTGCATAGCACTATAATAGAAATGTGCTATCTTGTTGTATGCAGGAGAAACTACCTTTTGAAGTATGGTTTCATTATCTCGTATGAACACAGTTTATTACACTGATTATGAAATATTTGCATATTAGTTGTCCCAGTAGTTTAGAGATACTTTTCACTCGGTAGGCTTTATGTCTTGCCCTCTTTGTAATTTCCTGGTTCTTATCTATTACTTGAGTAGATTGACTAAAGGAGGGAGAAATTGCTAGCCAAAGCAGGTTCTAGAGCCATAATTATATATGTTGCTACGATATCTATCCAATATTTTGTATAGTGACATGTCAGATTATATTGTATATATGAGACTCGTTGTATATGAGATCAGGTGTATTTATTATATTTCACCCATTTGTAGTATAATGTTACATCATATATCTCATTTATATATTATGTCACTTTAGTCTTGCACATGCATATTGTATATATTATACTTTATTCAAATGTTTTTAAAAGTCTGTGATAGATATGCTATGTTTAATTTTAATTTTACCACACGAACTGTCATCCGTGGTATTTGTGGATTCGCGTGTCGTTTTGTGCATGGATTCAGAATGGTACAAAAGACGGGAAGTTATAGTTGGTTCATAAAAAGAAAACACGAAGGCAATTCACGATTGCCACTTGTGCTAATATGGGAAAAGGATCCGCCTTCCGCTACACATTTCAATTTAAATAATAATATTTTCTCTCTCCACTCACACCATATTATCGTTTAAATTGGAATGTGTGGATGAAAATAGAAGGCTAGGAAAGAGGGCTGGGATCCTTCCCATACACACATGAATATTATAATAAATTGGAATGTGTACATATATGTACATATATTTACACACACATATATATGCATGTGTGTGTATAATACTTTTTTCTGAGAAGAAGAGTGATAGTTGATTTTAAGTAGAACACTCATTTTGGTGTCTCAGTGAATCGAATCTAAAAAAAAAATCTAAAACCACAATCTAAGTCTAAAAAGTTTAGGTCGAGAGACATATTATATATATTACATATAGTTCATAAAATTAATCATTGGCCAACCCTAATATATATGTTTTAAATTAAAATAACACAATCATATATTTATATATTTAAATGCGGCGCGCGCGCACTTATGTAAATTTAAAATTGAGTGCGGCCAGACATGATTAGTATAGATTTGAATATATTATTAATGGAATGTCATAATTATATCACATGTTAGATACTCAATTATATATTGCACGATCATAAATCCCAACAACCATATAGGTACATAAGCATACGTATATCATATAGTCTAAGTTCTTGAATGTTGGAACACCCGCTATGACATCTTTATTGCATACATCTTATGTGTAAACATGGTGTTCGGTGCTAATTATAATATAAAATAACCAAAATAAAAGTTAATTAAAATTAATTTTAAATCACAAAATATTCATCATCTAACACTAATATTGAATATGTTTTAATTTTACCAAATTATTCATTATAACACAAATTAAAGATCTAAGATAATAATTATCAAAAGGTTTTTTTTCCCTCTTTAAATGTCACTTTTTGTCCTTAATGAACTTGATCCAACATATAATTTGCAATGGATTTTAGTTTCCAAGGTTTGAAGTTATGCAAGTAGTTGTTGAAGGTGAAAATGAAACGCGAATTAAGGTAACAATTCATGGTAAAGAAATCAAAAGATAGCTATATGTTGAACATATTTGGTTTACGTGTGACATGTAGTTTACATCGGATTTTTCCGCTATTTTTTCTACTTTTTGACGCTCATGCCCTGACCATTGGTAAATTATGCATCAGTTGTGAACTAAAAAAGTTTGACATAACCAAAAAGCGATAATTATATTTACAGTAGGAGAAACGGAATAATAGAAAAAAAAAAGCAACAACTTATTTTACATTTGTTAGGTCACTACGGGACATAAGCACACATTGATATTTAGCAAGCACCCGATTTGGTAAATTGGAAGCCTAAGATTTTGATTAGATCTGTCAAAATTTTGACCCAACCCATTAACCCTAGTTAACCCATTTATGAGTATTATTAAATGGGTTATGAGTTGGGTTGACCCATTTTAAAAAAAGATATTTACCCATTTATTAAAAACATTAAACTTTAATATAAATTTAAAAAATAAGAATTTTGAACATACATTATACTTTTTTATGTAGACTGACAGTTGTACATAGAAAACAACATGCTACCGTATTTCCATATTTGAATTCCACCTAGTGCAGAAGCCGATGTTTTTTTTGTTTAGACTGCAATAACTTCTTCGTTCTAACTTGGAATCAAACGAGACTTCGATCGATCAACTCCAACTTAAATAACGGACGGTATGGAACACTCGCATACTTCATCGTATGAACGTACACTGTAGTTCTCCAAGAGGACTAACAGTTATACTTAGAATAACAGACTACCACATCTCCATATCTGAACTCCGCCTAGTGCAGAAGTCGTTATTTTTTTGTTCGGATTGCAATAACTCTTTCGTTCTAACTCGAAATCAGACGAGACTTTGATCGATCAACTCCCACCTAAATTACGGACGGTATGGAACACTCGGATATTTCATCGTGTAAAAGCACACTGAAGTTCTCCAAGGGGACTGACAGTTGTACTTGGAAAATAACATGCTATCACATCTGCATATTGAACTCCGCCTAGTGCAGAAGCCGCTATAACTCCTTTGTTCTAACTCAGAATTAGGCAAGACTTCAACCGGTCAACTCCCACCTAAATTACGGATAGTATGAAACACTCGGATACCGACAGTTGTACTTGAAAAATAACATGCTACCACATCCATATATATGAACTTCGCCTAGTGCAGAAGCCACTATTTTTTTGTTCAGACTGCAATAACTCATTCGTTCTAACTCAGAATCAGTCGGGACTTCGACCGACTAACAACCACCTAAATTATGGATAGTATGAAACACTCGGATACTTTATCGTGTGAACGCACACTGTAGTTATCCAAGGGAACTGACAGTTGTACTTAAAAAATAATAAGTTACCTCATCTCCATATTTGAATTTTGATGAAAATTAGAATTAAAATTTAAATTTTTTGTCGAATCTCAAAACAGAATTAGAATTATTTTATATTTATTTTTTATTAGTCAGATTAAATTAAAATCTTTAAATGAGTTAAATGGATAACCCGCTTATTAAGTGAGTTGGATCATAAATAGGTTGGGTCATAAATGGATAAAAGAGAATGGGTCATAAATAGATAATCAACCCAACTCGTTTGACATGTTTAATTTTGATTCTGGACATAAGCTTAAGCTGGACATTACGAATGCTGCAAGCGAAATGTTCAAGGACAGGCCATAAAAAGATAGCTCACGTAGTAGTACTCCTTGGTTTAGAGAACTTTTTTCTTCCTTCAATTTACGGCCACTGTAATGAACACTTCAACTGGATAAGACATATCATGTTATCGATTCCGTTTAACTATGGATTAAATATGGATTAATTTTACCTTGTGTATACAAATTAAGAGCCAATTTGTAACAGAAAACCTACATTGGGAACTACTTGTTAGCAACATGAAATATCTAAATATACGGTTCAAACTAGATGATATATTCGTCATTAAGCGAGGTAAACGGATTATCACAAACTGATAAATTGACAACCTACTGTAGAAAAAATGGGTATCTTTGGTTTTTGTATTGATGATACAAACATGCTTGTTAAACTATCATTGAGATTCATATTATCTTATTATCTTACAAATGAGAAACGTCTTCTATATTAAGCATAAGGGATATATAGATAAAGTATCCCCTTATACGTAAATATCGTTCTGACCTAGACAGTCGTCATCTCAGCCTGGGTAGATGATCGATTACTTCGTGCAACAAGCAAGTCACAATCCTGCAATAACACATCATATTAACATATTCATCAATGCTATAAATTCAATCATGAGTTCAGCCCAATGTGAAGCAGTTGCAACACGCTTGCCATAACAATATATCATTTTACGGTGCCTAACCTGTACAATGGCTTGCGCACAAAGCTTTCCAGATAAAACAGCACCCTCCATAGAAGCTAAGTACTTCTGTTTCGTGTAATCGCCGGACAGATAAAATCCTTCTATTGGAGATCTTTGTAAAGGACGGGATGGTTCACAATCAGGTACCGTTTTATACACGGATCTGCAAATGAATGTACTATTGTATAAGCCCCTTATACAAACTTATCTGTGATACACTTGTAAAAATATTACCTTGGTGTTTTGACTACATGGTACTTTAGAATTTTAGCTTTACTTTGATCAGCAGAAATTTCATCAGGGAATAATTTTGCAAGTTCATTCATTGTAGCATCAATTATGTCGCTGTCGCTACGTGAGATCCATTCTTCTGCAGGAGCAAATACTAGCTCTAGCATAGACCGGTTTGGATCATAGTATTCCTGCATTAATTATATAGTACAAACTCATATGTATACATGTAGAAAGTGTAAATATCTTTCCTTATTTGCACCAGGATACAGATTTCTCTTTCGGTTTTTCAACAATTACCTTGCACGTAACAGACATGTCTGCATAAACACTTAGAAGAGGGCTCCTGTCCACGTGAAATTAGTTGTTAGTTCCATGTAGTTACTAGTTTTACTATCCAAAGCAAGATAAAGAGCTTCAAAAAAATAGGGAGGGGAAAAATAGTGTATCAAGACCTGCTGAAAAGGAGGTGGTCATATGTGTTCTTCAGTTTTCTATCAAACCTGCGAGTTTAAGATCCCCTTGTAATTAGATAGTTTAATTCAAGAAGAGGAAGAAAAAAAAATCGTTAAAGACATAGGATTTGACGGCTGACCATATATGCACATTGATTACTGGAACACCTACTAATTTGTCCAATTTCTTGAAATAAGATATCTCTTTCCATTCTTCAGGTAACAGAAGCTTGAATATATCAACTGTAGGTTATAATTTGTGATAAATACACCCACACGTCACAAGAAGGAAAATTAAGAAGAATTAATAGTCATACCAGGAGCAGCAACCACGAAAGCATCGCCCGTTACAATATTTCCATTTCCAAGAACAAAATGTTTCACGGTTCCATCTGAATTCAGTTCAATTTTTTGAAGACGTGAGTTGAGTTTGACTTCTCCACCTAAAGACTGAATGTGCTCAGCGATTGGCATGCATAGCCTTTCTGGTGGGTTGCCATCTAAGAATGCCATTTTCGAGCCATGCTTTTCCTGTAACAAAATTAAACATGTGCGTTTGTTCATTTGTGAAAATTCTCTTTTTAATTCCCTCAAATGTTAGCTCATCTGACCCAAAAATTATGATATCAAGAAATATTCAAGAGTTGAATTTTATCAATGGCAATAAATTCGTTTGTAATTGTACAACCCCCAGTAGTTGACAGATAGTTTCATGTTTAGTTATGCATCTATAAAAGAGAGATGCTACACTTACAAAAATGGTATCCGGAAGTGCTTACAAAATTGACGTGGCTTGATATTAACCATAAAGATGAAGAATTAGTGGAAGGAGTGAGTGGCTAATATGAAGCTACATCATTTTTGTAAGAATTTACACAGGTTATTTTTTAAATTTAGCATTTTAATCCAAAAAATAAAAAATAAAACTATTTAAAATTATACGAGTAATCTAGGGAAATGTATACCTGAAGGAAGCGATTAAGGGCAATCAGTATACACTGCATGGATAGTTCATCTGGATTTATAAAGTTAAGAGCTTTTGACATTGCGATGAAAACTTCATCATTTACTCGATCAGGAATTCCCTGTGGTGATCAGATTCAATTGACGTAATTACCAGATGTGGAAATATCAATAATTCACTCTGAATTGTACTTTGACTGCAAAATTTGAAACTATGGTACAAATTATTCTCCAACTAGACATTTTCAGTGTTTATGTAAACTACTGACTGCTGCTAACCCAGGTTTATTTCTAGCCCAGCATCTGATTATGTCCGAAAGCAAAATTTCTAAATTCAAACTAGAACGAAGGGAATAAACAGAGATGTAGTTGCCTTCACATCCACTTGGTGGTTTATGAATTATGCATGATCAAAATATTTATGTTCGGGAATGGTACTAAATTATGTACAATTCAGATTAGGCAGTGGAGCAGATGTAATTTCTTAAACTTGGCAAAAACTATTCACAAAGACTTCTAAATATTTGACGAAGAACTAATGAAAAATAACTAGCAGTCTGGATAGCTAAAGACAATTATAATTCCTGTTTTTGCCCCTGATTATTCACGAACGCAAAACTACTTCTAACTTTGAAATAGAAATAAGAGATTTACCATAGATATGTACCTGTCTTCTCATCCACTCAGTAACTGTTAAACCATCTTGAGCCTCGACATATGACTGCCCTCCTAAAATGGCAGGTAGAAGTCCTATGGCAAATTTGATTTTTTCAGGCCAAGTCAGCATTTCATTGTTCCTCAAGATAGCCCATATTCCTATTTTTATCATGAAACACTTCAATAAAACCAAATATGAAATGTAAACTCCCTATCATGTCTGAGAAACTATAGCATACCATTTAAAGGGGCAGGAAGAACCTCAGGAAAATCAAACCGACTAAACTCCCCAGGCTTATTTGGCATGGCAAAAATCATGGAATGTTCTTTCCATTGCAATCTATCATTAATCCCAAGCTCTCCAAATAAATTCTGTACATTAGGATAAGCTCCAACTACACATAAAAATTTGATGATTGTGGATGGAGGAATGGTGTATGGTATTCATACCTTATTCGGTTATACATAGAACTGAAATTTAAAATGATGTATTTTCATTCAAACCAAAGTAGGTGCTTACAGAAAATATGAAGGCCTGTTTCATACCAATCCCCATCCTTGTCTTTCCAAGCAGCAACCTATTACACATATACTATTTCATTGTATACAAACTCTCTTACATATAAACTAATTTATGATCGAATATAAAAATATATTATGAATTAACATATAGACCTTTCCTCCCAGAACATCTCTAGCTTCCAATAATATAGGTGTATGTCCAGCATCAGCTAGATATTTTGCAGTAGAAAGACCAGCCAATCCTGAACATATATGATAAATTTACACATCATTACATTAGAGTTACAAAAACTGGTTCGTAAATGGAAAAAGTGCATAAATGAGTGCAATTTTAATTGTAAGGTTTGCAAATTACAATTGGTGCAATAATACTTCATCAATGTATCTTCTTCTAATACTTTTACAATTCACTCCTGGATAAATTAAGACGATGATAGTACATTTATGAATATAAGTTGATTAGCACATGGTTAGTTTCTTAATCAAATCCCATGTTATTTATCAGTTAGATTATTTAGTTTGCTACATCAACTCAAAATTTCCTGCTACATCTTGTTCGAGTTCCCAATATAGTTAAGAAAACGGAAGTTTTACAGGTGATGATGAAAGAATGTTTCTGTCTCAAGTGATCCATTCAGCCACATTTCTCCAAACTCTATCACTCTACACAAATTAATTGAAGTAGAGATGCTATCTTAGGAAGGACGTTTCACTTAAACCAATTCCACATACTTTGGGTTTGATTCTAAGCTGCCTAAGCTATCAAACCATGACCACCAAATTTTCTGAAACGGGAATGATCAATAGGAATAAAATACATAAACCTCTAAAATACTTCACCTGCACCAGCAATCACAACTTTAAGCTTTTTCTGGGATCGAGGACTTCCACGAAAAGAAGCAGACATATTTGCAGCTTCCAAAAAATTAATTGCACTTTCAAGTTCAGGCCTTGGGCAATCCTTGCAAATTACCTTCACAAAATAAATAGGACAATTCAACAATTTCGTTGTTCATGAACTAACATATTTTAAAAAATAAAAATCAACATCAAATTTAAACAAAAACCTGTAAAGGCGCCAAATTTAATCTAGGTCTCATCCTTGCATACGATGAAACTACATGCAGTTCAACTCCCATGTATTCACTTGTACCGAATCCGTGCATTCTATTATTCAAAAGACCCCTCAAAAAATTTCTTCGTTTTATTCCACCATTTGGATGCACAACAGAAACCGATCCAATAACACTCATATCTATATTTTACACCTGTAATAAACACGAAGATAAATAAAAAATTATTCATGTTGTATATCCAGTTTATAGCACTTGAAGACCCTTTACCCCCTAATTGATAGAGTAGGGTTTCTCCGAAAATATACACCTTCAAATTGGGTGAAACAGAATTTTTATTACACTGCGAAAATTCAGGATTCTAACTTATTTGAGCTGGGATTACAACAAATGAACTCAAAAGGAAGAAGAAAGAAGTAGAATTGAAACAAACCTGCAACTTCTGATGCTTTTAGAAAAAATTGAAAACTTGAGCAAAATATGAAGAAAGTGGTAGTTTATGAATGGATATTTAGTGGCCAGAGTAGCATGTATGTTTGTCTATTCCATTTAATTCCATTGCATTTACATGAGCAATTAAATAATTAAAAAGATTCGGGTCGTCGTGGTTAAACTCCGCCAAAAAGGATACCCGCGCTAAATGACACCGATACTTCTGTGGGCCGGTACATCACATTTATCCGACCCGATAACCGTTTCATACTAACGAGGCATAAATTTTGTTTGATGAATCCTATTTGAACCAAAAGCACTCTTCAAAGATTGAAGAGAAAACAAATCATTCCATCTAGAATATTGTTGAGTTAACCCAAAGAAACGGAAAATAGAAAAATTTATCTTTGCTCTTTTATATTTTACGCCGCTCAACGTTAAGAAATGATGGAATTATGCCTAAGGAAAAACCTGAAATCAATTTTAGTCGGAAGGACACAAGTTTTAAAGTTTAGTCTGAAGGACAACAAAATAATATATTCATATGACATTACATGTATATAATATTTTATTCATATAGTATTACACATAGCATTGCTCTCTTAGTCTTTTATTGTGTCCATATTTGTTTAGGCTAGTGCTAGTGTGGTTGATGCACAAATGTATGTCCCTTGTATATGACTCATTTGCTACCTCTGCCACTACTTCTTCAGGCTCACCATCATACTGTCTAGCTATTTTTCTACCTTATCAATCTCTTCTGCTCTTCATCTGCTTCTATGATTTTTTGTTTGTTTTTATTTAATGATATAGTATAAAGATTTAGCCTTTTCTTTTTTTATCAGATTGTGATACTCCTTATGTATTAGCTAGCTGTATTGTATATATTATTTACCGAATATTATGCTTCTTTGTAATAATTGCAGATTGTGATACTCCTCATGCTTCTTTAATTATATACATAGTCTTTGGTACTGAACGTATATTACAATGGTTTGATTGTTGATTTGGTCCAAGAAATATTACTGCTGATGTACTTGTATTATAGTTCACAACCGTGATGTTTCATTATATAACATTGAATTGGACTTTAACTTGGATACAAATACACTATTATTACTGCAGCAAGCATTATACCCTTAATGATGATTGAAACGATCGTTGTGATGACATTCATCCCTTTCGGACCATTTTCTAAAAACAGTTTGCTGAGATACAAGTACAAGTACAATAATGACAGGTACCTCTTACAATCCATACAAAATAGATATAAAATGTGGATGGAATGTCCTAATTATTTGCTACCACGCATAGATTAAGCCAATGGGATGTAGATATTCGTACATCAGCCACACTAGTTCAACCATTCATGTATATGGTGTGATGTTATACAAATATAACATTATATATGTGTTATGCTATATGAATATATCAATTGTTGTCCTTCGGACCAAGTTTTGTCTTCTAGACTAAAATTTGTCTTAGGTTTTTCCTTTAGACTAATTCCCTCTTAAGAAATACCCCCTATAATGCTCTATGTAGTTGTGCACAATACCCCACAATTTCACTCTGTGGTTGTATATCAATCACATAAACTATTTTGGGGATTTGATTGTGAACCTCATGTTATATCGTTCTTCGAAGAACTCTTAATTTTTTATGGTTAAAAAAATGAAATTAAAATCATAAAAAAATACTGCCAATATGGTTGGCGTGGTTGGTTAGTGGTTCAGATTGTGGGGCCAAAAGTCACGAGTTCGAATCCTAAGACTGATAACCCTGTAACAAGTACCCAGAGTATGTGTTTGACAGATGTATGTTTTCCTCGAGTTTACAAGCAAAACTTAATTCTCTAAGTAATTCTAAAAAACAACAACTTCTATTAACTTTATTTTAAGTTGGTCCTCTTTTATAAGTTTCACTATTTAGTTTCAAAAGTTGAAGTAATCACTACTTTTATTCAAATTCTCTATGCTACAAAAAAGCATTACTCGGCTTATGATGAAATTCTCTAACATTTATAATTGTGATATGCCAAAGCAAGCTTTACAAGTGTTTGCTAGTATCATAAGAAAATAACTTAGCAGGCTATACTTTCAACCTTGAGAGGAGACATAGATTCTAACAATAAAACGATCTGAGCAAAACTTGTGTGCTTTTATGAGTTGTTCCTTATATCCAAATAGAGTACTAACCTCCACGGCTTGGTTTATCCCTCTAAGAGCTACTTAACCCTATAATGTTATTATCTTATGACGATAACATTGCTAATTTCTATCAAAGAGATTGATCGTGCTTTACAATATTACTCGACAAAAAAGGTTATATATTTCCCCAAGTTAATTATAGTTTCATGCTTGGTCACATTCAAACATTACAACATACATCCATAGTTATTGGTTATCGTATGTACCATATTAGAAGCGATAGAATTGAGCTGGCCAACAATGGATGAAATACGTGAATTTTATAATAAAAAAAACTCTAATTGTATCATAGTAGGCCTATGAAGTCTAATGGTTGTACTAATCCAATCTAGTTAGTTTAAATAAAATCATATTTTATTTAATCTTCTTGATAAATTAATACATGTTAATTAACTAAAATTTATATGTATTTGGGTGTATCAATATATACTTAGGCGTACATATAAGTGTAATGTGCAACATAGTAAGGTGTACATGGTTAATGATTACATAAGTAAATATGGATATTTATATCCATTATGTAAACATTTGTCATTTATATATGTGTTAATTGTCCAAAAACATTATTCAACATGTTTATAAAATATATAAATTTAGATTTAAAATTTTGAAATTATTTATATACAGTAAAATAAAAAATATCTAATCTAATTTTTACCAAGTCAATACATTTCAAATTCAAATTTTGTATTTAAAATATCCATCAACACTTAGTAAAACATTTTAAAATTCAAAACTAGATCTAAAAAGTTTCAGTTAAAATATCCTAAATCAAATTTAAATATGTATGTTTATACAAAGTAATTATTATAGGCAAAAATATTTTTTTAAATTCATTTATATTTTGTTTGTTTATTTATTAAAAATATACAACACTGGTTTATTATGTATAACTATTTATATATAGTTATTAAAAGTGATATTCTAAATTTTATACATGTAAAATATTATCTGGCTAGTAAAAATATTATCTTTTAATATTTTTATATATTTTATTTATTTATTTAGTTAAAGACACAACACTATTTTAATTTGTATAAACAATATATATATATATATATATATATAATAAAATAAATATTTTAAAATTATATATATTTAAAACATTATTTGGCAAGTAAGAAAAAATGTTAAAACAAAAACTATTTTTTTTATTATAAGAATATATATATATATATATATATAATGAAATTTTCAAAATTAAAAATATATAATGAGCATATCTATATTTGAAGCTTTTGAATTGCTAAAATACCCATGCTGAATAAATGCTCTAGACTGGAGTTCTGGTGGTTTAGTGTGACGACCCAGAATTTTCGTGCATTTACAATCGGAATATTTAATTGATTTTAAGTATTTAATAGGGTAATTTTAACTTGAATAACGAATGTTATAATTTATTTGATAATTAAATTATTGAATTATTCAATTAAAATATTTGAAGTTGGGTAGATTGTTGAATCTAGAATTTTAAGTCCGTTAAAAATAATTTGAAGGCTTATAAAATTTATATTGATAATAATGAAGAGAATAGAAGTGAAGAAATCAAATTCAAGAATGGTTTGTTAAATTTTGAAATTTAATATCGTAAAAAAATGGAATTTAAAAATAGCCTTCCGAGGCACAGTCTCGAAATTCGACGAAACCAGTTCCGTTGGATCCGTAATATTGAATTATTGCCAGATTTCAAATTTCATAATTTTCGAAGTCTCCGTGTGAGCGTACGAGATAAAAACGCTTCGAAAATAATTTAAACATATTAATTAATACGTCTTACATCAACTCACTGGTCAAATCCTTTTCTATCAGCTACCCTATATTCCTGACCAAGCCGACCTATCCCTCCTTGTTAAATCGCGTACCATCTTTCTTCTCCTCTCAGTAAAATCCATAGCCGAGAGAAAAATAGTAATGGTCGCTCAATTTCTTCTAAATCGAATTCCCTTTCTTCACCCTTTTCAGTTCGCAAACCACTAACCGCTATTCCTTTCCTTAAAAAAAACGCTTACCATCATCTCAGTAAAATCCATCCATAGCCGAGAAATTCTGGAAACTCCAAATTCCCCATCGAAATCAGTGTCGGAAAAAAAGGGGGGGCAGCCGCTTCTCCTGGGTGATGGCGAGTCCACTCATTCGAGCTTAAGGATAATCGCGACCTAAGTCGCGTGGAAATTCTAGAAGCTCGCGATTTGGGGGAGGGGATTTCGGCGTCAATCGAAGAGCTAAGGGATTGGGGTGACGCGGTGGCGATTTATGGCTTCGGCGACGTCGCTTGAGGCTGAGAGGCAGTGATGGGTTCTCTGGTGGGTTCGCTTGAGGGGCGGAGCAGGCTCGAGGAGGGTAGCTGTATGCGTGGATTTGGATAATCGACAGCGATTTTGGGTTTTTGCACCTCATGAGTGCCTGACTGTGTGAGCAGTGAGGTATGCATTTCATTTTCGAGTTGAATCTATAATATGTTTATACACACACACACACATAAGTTTTGAATTATAAATTTTATATAAACGTTGGATTTTTAAGCCTCTACATGTTACTCTTATGGGTAGTTTGTATAATGGAAAGATGAATTAAAAATATACAAACACATATCTATTTTCATTTCAATTATATACAGAAATTAATATAGATAAAGTTTAGTAAAATAAGGAATTTTAACATGTTTGGAAGTTATGAAAAATAAGTTTAGATTTTTTAAATTATAGATAGACTATTTTTATAAGTGTACGTATATAGTTTCAAAGAAAATATAAATACATATTTTCACTTTCTAGAATTTAAATAATATGGTTATTAAAGATTATTTAAAAGAAAATTAGTTTAAAATCGAATTATTAGCTTAAAATCCAAATTCTTAGTTAATTAAATTAGTAGATGGAAATTTAATTGTTTAATTGATTCGAATATTAATAAAAATTATTTAGTGAAGTAAATTATTAGTCTGAAGTTAAATCATTGATTAACTAGATTTATAAAAAGGGAAATTAATAGTTCAATTTATTTCAAATATTAATAAATTATATAATGATTGTACAAGGTCAAAATCTGATAGAAGCAAGCTGGGTAGGGTTGGATTGCAAAACAAGAATCAAAGGTGAGTTAATCTCACTCAGTTAAATTTTAATTTAAATGATTAAATTTAAATAATTGTTGAATGGTTGAATTGATTGTTGTGCTATTGTATGATATATTTTGGAGTTGATGCATTATATTGTGCTAACGTCTGTGGATGTAGGGAAAACAGGTTGGAGGGATCCAACTGGATCCCTCAACATTTATTTAAATTATTAAATATCCACTGCTGTGATTAATTGATATTCTGTGATGAATTATATTAGAATATTGAATGTTATAGTCTGCTTGAATATTTCGGTACTCTGTTTTATCCAAATATTTAGAATTGGACTTTGAAAGGAAATAAAAGAGGTGAACTCTTAAGAAATAATTATAAGGAATGTATATAAATTAAAGTGCATTGGATAAGAATATTAGTGGTTTCAAAATACTAACTAATAAAATTCTGTATATAGAAAGGAATTTTTGAATAAACAGAAAGTTAATGAAGTTTGAAACTTCAGTGATATTATTTAATAGAACAAAACATTTATTAAGATTTAGAATTATTGAAAGGAATAAAGAAGAAATTGGGAAAAGCCTGAAATTTGTATATTTCAGTTAAAAGGTTTAAAAATCAAACGGAAAATAATAACATTAACAGTAAGTCCATAATTAATGAATTTTGAAATGAATTGAGAAATTAAAGAAACTTATTTCAAATAAAATAAATTGGAAATCAATTTGGGCAAAATTGATTTAATTGATTGAAATTGGAATTTCTCTGGATGGCCAAGTACATGTTTTTAAAAGTAAATTTGTAAATATAAATTAAATGTTTTAAAGTTGTTTTTAAAGAAAGCAAGTTTTGTAAAATTTATTATTTCTAATATTTAAAGTCTAAAGTAAGTATTTTCTTTTAATCTATTTTAGCAGTAATTATTAAGAAGTAACTTAGTATTATGTTTTCAAAAAAAAATAGAAATCTAGTTTTATATTTTATTAAGTAACTTTATTTTCAAATGTTTATATAGTATGTATTTTTAGTAAATTATTAAAGTAGTTTTAACTTAAGTGTTTAAAAGTAAATTCCAAAGTAAGTATTCTTGTTTAATCTATTATCGTAATAATTATTTAAAGAATGATTTGGTATTTTGTTTAAAGTATTATTATAAATTAAGTATTAAAGTCAATCTTTCTAAATTGAATGTTAAATATATTTTTACAATAAAGTGTTTTTAAATTATTTTAAAAATCTAAAGTTTTGTGCTTGGTGATTCCAATGGAAATGGAAATACTCGGAATTTATTCTGAGGAAAGGAAGATAGTTTAAAACCGTTTTCAAAAGGATTTGAAAGTGAAAATATATCTTGTAAAGATAATTTTGAGATTAATAAATAATTTGGAAAATTATTTATTGGTTGATGGATGTTAGTGCAAATTAATTGATAGTTAAATAACCAACTATCAATATTGGACAAAAATGCGTTGATCGTTTCGAAGAGACCGGGATCGAGATTTATTTCTCGAAAACCACTTCGATCCGGTTTGTACGTTTCGTGGAAACGAGTTGGATTCGAAGATGGAGCAGTGAAATGCAAGGGCTGGTCGCTACTAATCTTGAGGATATTTCCAAAATGGATGTAGTAGGAATAGTGCCTTCGGTTCCGTTCGAACCCGGGACGGACTTGTATGGATGAACGCTTGCGAAACATCGTCAGGTGGACGATGGGCATTCTAAGGGATATGTTCTAAAAAGGTAACGCTTAGCCTTAAGCCTCATCAAATGGGAATGACTGAAAATCAGGGGTTATGCAGCAAGGCTAGGTGGGTAGCACCCAAGCAGGGTGAGGTCATCCCTATCTAGATGTCCCTTTTTATTTCGGCTTAGTGGGCGGTTGCTGACCCCAACCGCGGGGTGATCTCACTCGGGATTATCCAGTAATGGTTAGTCTCGGTCTTGTGTTGCAGGGGAGCGGGCGTACTCCTCGGTACGGTGATCTAGGCCCCGTACTGTGACAGGTGGTACCCCAGTGCCTATTCATCAGTTGGAAATCCATTCTTCCTACGTGCGTTGTACGAGTTTTGTTTGTATTACCCACTCTGTGGCTAGTAGCCGGAATTTAATCATGTAACAATTTCGGCTATTTTATAAGTATTTGTATATAGACCCTATTATAATATCAGAGGATTTCTATAAAAATTGTTTTAGCTATCGTAAGGTAAAACCTGACATGTTTATTTGTGGCGTGGTCTTACGAGATGATTTTGTTTCCAAAGGATTTTTGAAACTTTAATAATCAATTAAGTGTGATTTTCTCACGCTGGTATTCCAGACTGACTCGGGTGTTATTTAACTGCTCGGGTCAGACCGAGTATTATAGAATACAGGATATAATGCTGTGGAGCTCAGAAGACGAGCTGGATGACGATACGTACTTCCGTACTTGTTTTATATATTTTCCGCTGTGGAGAGTAGCCATGTAACCATTTGCATGTTATTGATGTTGAGCTGTGATTGATGTACTCTGATGATGTAATATATAAACTGGTTTATTTGATTCTTGAGTAAAGATCATTTAATATCTATTATATTTATTCCGCTGCGAGGCTTAGATTCTGTTGTTGTTTTCTATTTTCTTCTTCTACCTCTTCTACTTTAACCCAAATGGTTCGTATTTCTATACAACTTGAGTTGATTGTTGTAGAATAGTGTTGACTCAAGGGGTACGGATTTGCGGGCTGTTACACTTGGTATCAGAGCTTAGTTTGGTGATAACCTTGGCTCTTTTGAGAATTACTCATAAAATAGAGTCTATAGTACTCTAGAATGAGTTTGAGTGTATTAATAGATATGAGTGCGTATTTGTTAGTGAATATAAATTGTTTTAATATTGTGTTGATTGATTTATTGAGTGGCATATGAACCTTCGTCGGCACAGTCTGTACAACTATATCGAAGGGGTTTCTAAACACTTGAATAGAACAATCGACACGGTATTGTTTTAGATATGGGTATATGAAATAATTTTACCCAAAAATATATTTTGATATAAAGAAAAGTTTTTGTAAACTATTTTAGCTAATATATGGTTGCTTAGATGTTAGAAGTGATAATATTAACTTATCATCATCATTGTGTAAAATTTAACTAGGAATTGAAAATATAACCAAAGTTTAAAGGAATAAATTCATTATTAAATGAAATTTATAAATATGAATTATAAATTTAAATTATAAATTGAAATATAATCAAATGGAAATTTGTATAAGTATAAACTATACAACTGCATTATGGTTAAATTTTGAATTAAAACAGAATTTGAAACTTTAAAACCCGGAGATTTTGGAAATCTTTTGAAGATAAATGGTAGCATTATTGTTTTGAAGGTATTTCTGATGGGAAATTTGTTTTAAATGGATTTTGAAAGTGATATAGCATTGAAATCACTCGGATTATTGGAAAATAATTCTGATGATGACGGCCGCATCATCAGTATTCATTTTCGAATTTCTAAGTGACGGATTGCTGCCAAATTGATTTGTTCAGGAAAACCTGTTTATTTTTGAAATTTCAAAGGAAATTTGTTGGGAATAAAACCAGGATTGGTTTAACTTTTGAGAAATGTGATTTGAGATGTTGGAGATTTCAAAATAATTTGAAACCAAAGTCGGGTATTTAAAAATCCCGATGAGATAGGTTGTAAGCTTATAAATTGAGATGATTTTTAAATTAGGAAGGGAATATAAGCTTTGAATGTTGGAATGCAAATTTAAAGAGAAAAGTAAAAATGAAATTTACTTGGATGGGAAATAAAAATTTGACCGGATTGAAATTAATTGGATAGGCTGAAAATAAGATCCAGTGTATTCGAATTAAGTTGAAGTCGAATTGAGTAAAATAAATCTGAGTTAAAATAAAATTGAATTAGAATATAAATTCAATTGAATTATTGAATGGAATTAAATTCTTACCCGGATAACTGGAAAATAAATTGGATAAGAATTAGATTGAAATAAATAAACCAGAATAACTTATAACAGAATTAAAATCCATGGAAATAAAATATACTTGGGTTATAAATAAGCATAGGCTTGAGTTAAAAAAAATAAAAAAAAATAAAAATAAAAAATAAAATAAATAAAGGAAGAATATATTCAAGCCTATAATAAATGGGATTGTGTAAAATAATAAGTTGTGACTTATAAATTGAAAATGGAATACAAAATCCAAAATAAATATTATTTGATGTTTTGGATAATAAAACGAAAGAAAATCCAAATTTGAATTATAAAATAAATTGAACTAAGAAAATTAAATGAAGTGATATTTGGAGTTAAAAATCAAGTATTGAACTATAAATAGAAGAGAACTAATTTGATAATAAATTAGTTAATAAAATGTGTAAACGGAAATGTATTGTAGTTTAAATAAAAGCTGAATTGGTGAGTTAATATTGAAGTTTGGAAATAAAACTCAAGTTATAAATCAAATTCGACCTGGATCGATAGTGAGGTAAATGAAATTGAATTGTGAGCTCATGAAATTGGGTGGTAAATTGAAAATGGATCGTGGATTCAGAACTTGAGTTTTAAGTTAAAATTTAACTTGAAGTGTTAACAAATTAAATATAATTGAAGTGTATCGGATAAAAATGTAAATGGATTAAAATAGTAATGGTAGGAGTTGCAAATAAAATCCAAATAAGTGGAAATAAATTGGAGATGGCCATGTAATTAATTAAATGAGTTGAGTATGAAAGTTAATTTTTATAATAACTAATCAAAGGAAATTGTAGATTTAAAACGAGATTTAATCGAGATAGAATCAAGTTGAATAAAAGAGAAAAATATTTATTTGTGAAATGAAAATGAGCTTAAGTATAAAATTTGAATAAATCAAAATAAATTGACTTAAGCTGAATATAAGGGGGGGAGTTGAATTGAATTCAACTTAAAACCAAGTTTAATGATATTGGATTAAATTTGAATCAAGTAAAAATAAATTTGGATCGAAATAGAATTTGGTGGGTTATAAATAATATTTAAGGAAATGAAAATTCATAATGGATTGAGTGGATAAACTAATTATATTGAATAAATAAATGGATGGAATAAATAAGAATCAAATGGAAATGAACTTAAGTTTGAAGTGAAATAAATTGAGTAAATTAACTTAAGTTGAAAATAATTAGAAGCTCAACTAAGAGTAAAAATGGAAGACCATTAAATTGAAGCTTAGTTTGAATAAATTCGGGAATAGTTAGTAATGTGCAAGCTTGGAGGGGTCGAGCTAAATAAATGGTCGTGAATGAATTAAAATAAAAAGGAAATTTAATTGGTAGTGAAAATGAACCACTATTGTTAATGGTTTTGAATGAACTAGTTTGGTTGATAAAATGAAATGTAAGTGAATGGATTCAAATCTGAAATGCAATGAAAATGAGAATTTATGGATTGTGAATAAATTTAAAGATGGAATAGAATTAAGTATGAATTGAGTTGAAATCCATTTAAATTGGTTATAAAACATAAATACTTGTTTATTCACATAGATCTCGTCAAATTGCATAGAATAAATTGTCATTGGATGTAAATGGAAGTAATTAAATTCTATGAGTTGATAGGAGTAAATTAAATTGATTTTGAGAACAATTGAATTAAATATGAGCTCGGTTTGCTTAAAAATGAATTAAATGTAAGCAATTGAGTTTTAAACCATTCAAATTGAATGAAAATGGTTATAAGTTAATTGGAACAGTGGAATTAGTATGAAAATTGTATAAGTTGCTTACGGAAAAAAAATGTTTGGCGTGAATTCCTTTTAGAATTCATATGTTTAACTATTGCAAGTAAGTGAAATATTGATAAAACTTTATATATATGGCACTTACATGTTTAAATTGAGTAAGTACAGGTACCTTGAAGCCGTTGGGCTGGATTTAGATTGCGCTAACTGCTAAATAAATAAGCTGCTTGCTTATAAATGCTAAATAAGGTACACCTACGCAATAAAAATAGGAAATATGAACTGTTTTTGGTTTTTCCGACCGTGTGGGTCGATGTATATATATTTATCTCTTTTGTCAAATTGCAAAAGCTCCTCCGCGCAAAGGAGACTCTGCCAAAAAATTTCAAAAATTTTGGGAGTTAGAAAATTTTGAAAATTTTGGAAAATTTTGTTAACGACAAATGTTTTCAAACTGGAATTTGAAATAAATTAGTAAATGAGACTAATTTAAAATAATGACATGAATTAGTTATAAATAGAAAATAAAATTTAATTATTCAGAGTTAAAGATAAATTGAATTCATATAGGTATGGGAGAATTGATTTGAATAAAAATAGATATAAACTAAAGTGAAGGGTGAAAACAAATATAAGAAACATATTAAATGCTTATACGAACCTAAGAAAGAAATGGTAAATTCTTGAATTGGAAATTGATCTTACAAGTATATTCTAAGTAATATTTGAATAACTAAATATTGACACTTAGTAAGGAAGTCGATAAAATATTTTTGGAAAGTTGTGATTGGATAATGGTGCTAAGCAGGAAATGCAGGTATTATAAAGAGAAAGGAGAATTGGTTTTGATTTCAGATGATAAAAATTGAATCGCCCGACCAAAAAGGTATGTGTTTAAATTTCTGTGAAATTTGATTGGGGTTTTGGATTGAGCCACTTGGCGTTTTGTTTTCGTTTTGGATTTAAGAGGCCGTAGGGCCTTTTGTAGTTGTACCGAGCTAGCCGCGCAAAGGAGACGCTGGCGAAATTTTTCGGAAATTTAGAGAGTTAGAAATTTTTTGAGAAAATTTGATAATTTAAAATTCGGTTTTGAACTTAAACTTGAATAATTGAGCAAATAGTATTGTTTGCAAATTGTGAGGGAGTTTGGGAAGTTGGTGAGAATGGTAATGGGTCTTTATAAAAGGTAGTTGGTAGGATGTTAAATTGTTGGTTTTGAAAACTATATAGTAACGGGTATTGGACCATTCTTCCTAATTAGTAATTTCGGGGACGAAATTCTTTTAAGGGGGGAAGAATGTGACCACCCAGAATTTTCGAGCATTTAAAATCAGAATATATATTTGATTTTAAGTATTCAATAGGGTAATTTTAACTTGAATAACGAATATTACAATTTATTTGATAATTAAATTATTGAATTATTCAATTAAAATATTTGAAGTTGGGTAGACTGTTGAATCTAGAATTTTAAGCCTGTTAAAAAAATTTGAAGGCTTATAAAATTTATATTGATAATAATGAAGAGAATAGAAGTGAAGAAATCAAATTCAAGAATGGTTTGTTAAAATTAGAAATTTAATATCGTAAAAAAATTAAATTTAAAAATAGCCTTCTGAGGCACAGTCTCGAAATTCGACGAAACCAGTTCCGTTGGATCCGTAATATTGAATTATTGCCGGATTTCAAATTTCGTAATTTTCGAAGTCTCCATGTGAGCGTACGAGATAAAAACGCTTCCAAAATAATTTAAACATATTAATTAATACATCTTACATTAACTCACCGGTCAAATCCTTTTCTATCAGCTACCCTATATTCCTGACCAAGCCGACCTATCCCTCCCTGTTAAATCGCGTACCATCTTTCTTCTCCTCTCAGTAAAATCCATAGCCGAGAGAAAATAGTAATGGTCGCTCAATTTCTTCTAAATCGAATTCCCTTTCTTCACCCTTTTCAGTTCGCAAACCACTAACCGCTATTCCTTTCCTAAAAAAACGCTTACCATCATCTCAGTAAAATCCATCCATAGCCGAGAAATTCTGGAAACTCCAAATTCCCCATCGAAATCAGTGTCGGAAAAAAGGGGAGGCAGCCGCTTCTCCTGGGTGACGGCGAGTCCACTCGTTCGAGCTTAAGGGTAATCGCGACCTAAGTCGCGTGGAAATTCTGGAAGCTCGCGATTTGGGGGAGGGGATTTCGGCGTCAATCGAAGAGCTAAGGGATTGGGGTGACGCGGTGGCGATTTATGGCTTCGGCGACGTCGCTTGAGGCTGAGAGGCGGTGATGGGTTCTCTGGTGGGTTCGCTTGAGGGGCGGAGCAGGCTCGAGGAGGGTAGCTGTATGCGTGGATTTGGATAATCGACAGCGATTTTGGGTTTTTGCACCTCGTGAGTGCCTGACTGTGTGAGCAGTGAGGTATGCATTTCATTTTCGAGTTGAATCTATAATATGTTTATACACACACACACATAAGTTTTGAATTATAAATTTTATATAAACGTTGGATTTTTAAGCCTCTACATGTTACTCTTATGGGTAGTTTGTATAATGGAAAGATGAATTAAAAATATACAAACACATATCTATTTTCATTTCAATTATATACAGAAATTAATATAGATAAAGTTTAGTAAAATAAGGAATTTTAACATGTTTGGAAGTTATGAAAAATAAGTTTAGATTTTTTAAATTATAGATAGACTATTTTTATAAGTGTACGTATATAGTTTCAAAGAAAATATAAATACATATTTTCACTTTCTAGAATTTAAATAATATGGTTATTAAAGATTATTTAAAAGGAAATTAGTTTAAAATCGAATTATTAGCTTAAAATCCAAATTCTTAGTTAATTAAATTAGTAGATGGAAATTTAATTGTTTAATTGATTCGAATATTAATAAAAATTATTTAGTGAAGTAAATTATTAGTCTGAAGTTAAATCATTGATTAACCAGATTTATAAAAAGGGAAATTAATAGTTCAATTTATTTCAAATATTAATAAATTATATAATGATTGTACAAGGTCAAAATCTGATAGAAGCAAGCCGGGTAGGGTCGGATTGCAAAACAAGAATCAATGGTGAGTTAATCTCACTCAGTTAAATTTAAATTTAAATGATTAAATTTAAATAATTGTTGAATGGTTGAATTGATTGTTGTGCTATTGTATGATATATTTTGGAATTGATGCATTATATTGTGCTAACGTCTGTTGATGCAGAGAAAACAGGTTGGAGGGATCCAACTGGATCCCTCAACATTTATTTAAATTATTAAATATCCACTGCTGTGATTAATTGATATTCTGTGATGAATTATATTAGAATATTGAATGTTATAGTCTTCTTGAATATTTCGGTACTCTGTTTTATCCAAATATTTAGAATTGGACTTTGAAAGGAAATAAAAGAGGTGAACTCTTAAGAAATAATTATAAGGAATGTATATAAATTAAAGTGCATTGGATAAGAATATTAGTGGTTTCAAAATACTAACTAATAAAATTCTGTATATAGAAAGGAATTTTTGAATAAACAGAAAGTTAATGAAGTTTGAAACTTCAGTGATATTATTTAATAGAACAAAACATTTATTAAGATTTAGAATTATTGAAAGGAATAAAGAAGAAATTGGGAAAAGCCTGAAATTTGTATATTTCAGTTAAAAGGTTTAAAAATCAAACGAAAAATAATAACATTAATAGTAAGTCCATAATTAATGAATTTTGAAATGAATTGAGAAATTAAAGAAACTTGTTTCAAATAAAATAAATTGGAAATCAATTTGGGGAAAATTGATTGAAATTGGAATTTTCTCTGGATGGCCAAGTACATATTTTTAAAAGCAAATTTGTAAATATAAATTAAATGTTTTAAAGTTGTTTTTAAAGAAAGCAAGTTTTGTAAAATTTATTATTTCTAATATTTAATGTCTAAAGTAAGTATTTTCTTTTAATCTATTTTAGCAGTAATTATTAAGAAGTAACTTAGTATTATGTTTTCAAAAAAAATAGAAATCTAGTTTTATATTTTATTAAGTAACTTTATTTTCAAATGTTTATATAGTATGTATTTTTAGTAAATTATTAAAGTAGTTTTAACTTAAGTGTTTAAAAGTAAATTCCAAAGTAAGTATTTTTGTTTAATCTATTATCGTACTAATTATTTAAAGAATGATTTGGTATTTTGTTTAAAGTAGTATTAAATTAAGTATTAAAGTCAATCTTTCTAAATTGAATGTTAAATATATTTTTACAATAAAGTGTTTTTAAATTATTTTAAAAATCTAAAGGTTTGTGCTTGGTGATTCCAGTGGAAATGGAAATACTCGGAATTTATTCCGAGGAAAGGAAGATAGTTTAAAACCGTTTTCAAAAGGATTTGAAAGCGAGAATATATCTTGTAAAGATATTTTTGAGATTAATAAATAATTTGGAAAATTATTTATTGGTTGATGGATGTTAGTGCATATTAATTGATAGTTAAATAACCGACTATCAATATTGGACAAAAATGCGTTGATCGTTTCGAAGAGACCGGGATCGAGATTTATTTCTCGAAAACCACTTCGATCCGGTTTGTACGTTTCGTGGAAACGAGTTGGATTCGAAGATGGAGCAGTGAAGTGCAAGAGCTAGTCGCTACTAATCTTGAGGATATTTCCAAAATGGATGTAGTAGGAATAGTGCCTTCGGTTCCGTTCGAACCCGGGACGGACTTGTATGGATGAATGCTTGCGAAACATCGTCAGGTGGACGATGGGCATTCTAAGGGATATGTTCTAAAAAGGTAACGCTTAGCCTTAAGCCTCATCAAATGGGAATGACTGAAAATCAGGGGTTATGCAGCAAGGCTAGGTGGGTAGCACCCAAGCAGGGTGAGGTCATCCCTATCTAGATGTCCCTTTTTATTTCGGCTTAGTGGGCGGTTGCTGATCCCAACCGCGGAGTGATCTCACTCGGGATTATCCAGTAAGGGGTAGTCCCGGTCTTGTGTTGCAGGGGGGCGGGCGTACTACTCGGTATAGTGATCTAGGCCCCGTACTGTGACAGGTGGTACCCCAGTGCCTAGTCATTAGTTGGAAATCCATTCTTCCTACGTGCCTTGTACGAGTTTTGTTTGTATTGCCCACTCTATGGCTAGTAGCTGGAATTTAATCACGTAACAATTTCGGCTATTTTATAAGTATTTGTATATAGACCCTATTATAATATCAGAGGATTTCTATAAAAAATGTTTTAGCTATCGTAAGGTAAAAACCCGACATGTTTATTTGTGGCGTGGTCTTACGAGATGCTTTTGTTTCCAAAGGATTTTTGAAACTTTAATAATCAATTAAGTGTGATTTTCTCACGCTGGTATTTCAGACTGACTCGGGTGTTATTTAACTGTAATGCTCGGGTCAGACCGAGTATTATAGAATGCAGGATATAATGCTGTGGAGCTCAGGAGACGAGTTGGATGACGATACGTACTTCCGTACTTGTTTTATATATTTTCCGCTGTGGAGAGTAGCTATGTAACCATTTGCATGTTATTGATGTTGAGCTGTGATTGATGTACTCTGATGATGTAATATATAAACTGGTTTATTTGATTCTTGAGTAAAGATCATTTAATATCTATTATATTTATTCCGCTGCGAGGCTTAGATTCTGTTGTTGTTTTCTATTTTCTTCTTCTACCTCTTCTTCTTTAACCCAAATGGTTCGTATTTCAGTACAACTTGAGTTGATTGTTGTAGAATAGTGTTGACTCAAGGGGTACGGATTTGCGGGCTGTTACATTTAGAATTCGAATCTTAGAGACACCAAAATTATATTGCTTCCATTTTCTCCATTTTTTAATCAAAATCCTTTTTAAAGATAAAACGAATAAGATAGTTCCTTTTCTACAAAAAGGTGCACCGTCGATGCATGAGTACTGGTATATATAATGCTAAAAGTAAACACTATATTAAATTATTACATATATATATATATATTATAATTAAATAAAATTATATGTGCAATCAAATATTCTTTTAATTTTAATAGCTGAAAATAATCTAATAATATATATGGTTTAAAAATAGTTTTAAGGTATTTTAGGTTTTAAAATTAGTAAGTAATCATTTAAAATTAAAATAGGAAAATTTTGAAGGTGGGCAAATTTTTGAAATTATTTCACAGTTAGAGTTAGTTTGTAAACTTATCACCAAATAGAGCTAGTTTTAGCCCAGTCAGCATACACATCAGCAGTGTTCCAACTGTCAACGTATTTGCGCAACTATGAGTTGCGCATATGGTCATATAATTTTTGCGCAACTCATAGTTACGCAAATGGAATATATTAGCCAAACAACAAATAAGAGATGCGCTTTTCCATTTTCTTAACAAATCAAAATGGCGCAATTATGAGTTGCGCTTTATGCGCAACTCATTGTTGCGCCAGCACTTCCACATAAAGGCAGCAGCAACCCTACCATAACATTTCATTTTCTAAAAACTTTTGCTTCCCATGAAGTTCTGCTCGAACCCATCGACCCCAAATCTCAATATTTGATTTTTTTATCAGTTTTATTCAAAATTAACAAATTTCTTCGCCAATCTTCAACTATAACAAATCTATCACAATGGAATTGGGATCTTCGTCAATGCAATTCAATTTTGGTATTGTCTAAACCCTAGGTTTGTTTATTGATTCCTAATTTGCATATTATTTATTTCTATTTACAAGAAACATTGTCAATTAACTTGTTGTAGGTGTTAGTAATCCAATTCATATATTTAAATTAATCATTTATTGTAAACGATGTCAATTATGGGTTTTTCGTTAAATTAATCATTTATTGTACATACATAAGGCGTTCAATTTTAGGGGGCTTTCTGGGAATTTGGATCGAGCATTGAAGGTTTCAAACATTGTCGTCCTGTTCTTTCTATTGATGGAACACATAATTATGGTAAATATCAAGGTACGTTGCTTGTGGATACATGAGTTGATCCAAACAACTCTCTTTTTCCTTTGGCATTTGCTATTGTACGAACCGAATCAGTGGAGACTTGGGGATGATTTTTTTCATGCATGAGACACTTAATTTTATCTTTAATGGAAGATGCATTAGATTCATTTATGATAGAATGAAAGGAATTCCAACCGCCTTGCAAGAGAAATGGAGAAGACCGTATCATCATCGCGTCTACTTCATCATTTGAAAGAAAACTTCAAAATGGCTGGTTTTGGTAGCAAAACTTATTCCATGCTTGTACTGACGCAAGAGACGAGGTAATATACAAATAACTAAGAGAACAAATAAAAATTTTAAGTCCAGCCGCTGACAGATGGATTGATAGAAGTCTCAAACATAAGGATGAACAGTGGGCTCTTTATAAGGACAACAGTGAACGTTTTTGTATGATGACTACCATTGCTTTGGAGAGTTTCAATGGAGTTCTAAAAGGTGTAAGATTATTATCGGTAAAGGCTTAGTAGCATGTACATTTCATCGTCTTAATAGCTACTGCTACAAAAGTTGTACCGATGGACTGGAGTACATAGCTGCGCTCACGCCAATGTATGAAAAAATGATGGAAAAATATGCAGCAGAAGCACGAAATATGGGCATTAACATGTTCGGCTTAACGGAGTGGCAAGTAACAGACACAAACGCATGTAACTACACATTAAATATTGCCAATGACAACTTCATGCAATATTCCTATTCTTGCACATTTTCCATGTTCTCATATTTTGGCTGCACGTGCACGATGCAAAGGAGCAAACAGAGCTTACCTTGATCTTATTTCGTCGTGGTTTACAACAGACAGTTATAGACATAGTTATTCTTTGGTTTTTCATCCTATGCTCTATAGTAGATATTGGAATGTTTATGAAGCCCAACTATACACCCGCTGGTAACATGTATAAATACAGGAAGATCTTATGTCATTTGTGTACTATATAACTTCTATTTTTATTCTGTACGCAACTTTAATATTAAAAGTTAATTTTTATTGAAAATTTATGTTAGTTGTTATGTTCTGTAACTTTGATTTATTTTGTACACAACTTTTGTACGTAATATCCACTGTACGCAATGTGGAACAACAACAAAATAATGCATCAAATATTAAATAAGCATTACAACCAAAAAGTAATACATTAAATATTGCATAACCACTACAACAACCAAGTAATAAAACAACCTAATAATACAACAAGCATTAAAACTAATGCATACATAACTCCATTCAACAAGTCTGATACAGAACATTACATAACGATTGCACTAACCAGTTTATTAGACCTTTTTCCAAATTGGATTTAAGGACTGCAAATAGTTTACCTGATGTCATAACGTACTATTTTCCTTTTCCAATAATCTCACTTCAATTTGCATCTCTAGTGCATATTCAACTCTCCTATGGGTCAATGGATGATCTAACCATTTGAAGAATTTATAGCATTGAACACCATTCGGGTAAGTTATATGATCTAGGTAACCAACACATCTGTAAAACCGACGTCTGATATTTGTTTGAGTCTTAAATATAACTACATCAAAAATATATTCTCAGTGACAAATTGGATGTGTTGGTTGTTCACTCGACCTTCGTAGTTAATTTGTTTCCCCGGTCTTTGATTCGTTTCACCTAAGCAAACATGATTCTCCAAACCGGATTCAACAACATCGCCAGTATTTTGAGGAACTATACCAAATTGAGTTTCAAGAACTGTTTCAACTTGAGTTTCTGGATCAAATTCGGATAAACTTCCAATTGTGCATAATATTTTACCTATACTTCATCTGAGATCTCCTAATCATCCATATCGGTTCGGCTATCTTAATATGAAAGGTATAGAACCATAAATCAACACAAAAACATAAAAACATTTCAAAATGAAAATAGATTCAGAAAATAGGGTTTACTCAATTATCTTGCAAAAATTGTTGTAGCTTTGTTCTAATTGATTAATGATGCAGAAATATGATGATTTTGAGTTGATTTGTCGAATAAATTGTAATTTGGTGGTTGAGGGGTTTTAGGTTCGAAATTGGGAAATTTGGAAGGATGAATGAATGGTAATGTAAATATGTGGTGCAAAAAGTGTGAGTGCTACTGTTTTTATATACAATAGAATATATGAGCGCAACTTTGAGTTGCGCTAAATAAATTATTACATATACGCAACTCATAGTCGCACCATGTTGGTTTGATGTGAAAATGGAAAAGCGCATCTCTTATTTGCGCTTTTCCATTTAGCTAATATATTCCATTTGTGCGGCTATGAGTCGCAAAAGAATTTTTTGACCATATGCGTAACTCATAGTTGCACAAATACGTTGGCAGTTGCAACACTGCTGATGTGGATGCTGCTGGGCTAAAACCCGTCATATTTGGTAATAAGTTTACAAACTGACTCTCAACGCGAAATAGTTTCGAAAATTAGCCCACTTTGAAATTTTATCCTTAAAAATAATATTTATAATATTTAGAAAATTAATATATATATATATATATATATATATATATATATATTAGAATACAAACGTTGATGAATTTAAAATATTTACATATATTTTTAAATTTTAAACTTTGAATTTAGATAAATAGTTTCATTTAGATCGATTATTTAATATAATCTGATATATATAGTAATATTTATGGGGAGACAATTTCACATATATAAAATGATTACAATGATATGAGCAACATATAATGAATAATATATAACGTAAAAGAATGTAGCTAAGGGAAGCAGCCTTTTGATTCACATGACGATTCAAATCGTCTCCTAGATCCCTGTCCATAGGTGCAAACTTTAGAGTGCCACCATTTGAAAGAGTTTTGTATTTGATTTTAGGTATGTTTGAGCTCGGCTATGCGCTTGAGTATATGGTGTTATGGCAACCAAGGAACGGGAGAGATGGATCAAAAAGTAAAATAAAAAGTGGAGGCTTTAGTTTAGAAATATCTTTGCACCATCTCCCCTCTTACCAAGTCATGCCCTAAGGCCCCCTCTCCCACTTCATTTTTGGTTGGCCTTAGCTTGGTTAATAATAGACCAAACTAATCTAAAATCCAATAGATATTAATTCCATCTAAATCCAATTTAAATTCTTATCAATGTCGTATATCGATACACATATATATAACTTTTATATACACACCCACTTAATTACTAATAGCACTCAAAACATTTCTAGAGGCTGCCCCATTTACTAAATACACATAAATATTAAATACAACAATAATTCATATTTCTCTAAATATTATTTAATTTAATTAATTAACATTTCATAAACAAATTAAATCGAGTGGTGTTTTGGAGACTGAAATGAATTTAGTTATGCGACTCACATGTATGAATTCAACCAGTGATTAATATTTGAACAATTCAAATGCTCGTATTCACATGTCACTTTATCCAGTGGCCTGATAGTTTGGCCGAACTCAACGCATAAAAATCTCATCAATAAAATCCAATTCTACAAATTTAACGGTATCTTTTTAGCAACGATTGTTTACACCAATTCCCTTTAGCAACACTATATCACTTTAAGAATTACGAAATTTGGTTTTGTTCAAAATTCCAATATCATATACATTCAACTCGGTTTGTCCATAACAAAGTCTTTAGTTTAATAATAACATTCGTTATTAAATGTACTACTCTGGCTATATATTTTTTACTTTGAGTTGACTACAGTTGACTATGACACCAACCTCATACAAATGAGGAGACAAATTCCCTATTTAATAGTGTTTCACTTCAAATGCTTCAACGAAAACTCAATTATACTCGCTCAATAGTTCCCATGACATCATTTCACTATAATCAAAGTGGAGTTTCCACATTGAAACTCAACAGTATTCTCAAGTTAAGAGGACTGTATAACATTGTCACTTGAGATTTTCTATTTGACCTAGTTATTATCTTAGAACCTTTCTTCTTTACTTCCTCATTAAATCTCAATCAAATTCCCTTCCCCTTCATATTTTCGATAGTAAATAAAATAAAATAAAGGCAAAAAACCATTTCATAAATGTGTTTTAAGCGAGTCCTAAAGAAGAGTAAATGATGGAGATTAAATTCCTTCTTTTAATAGCTCCTTTGCCTTTTAAAATCACAATCAAAACTACTCCCCACCTTCCCTCCTTGGTCGGCCATGATGGAGGCATCATGGGCCTTCAACAACTCCTATTGTCCACTTATTATTTAATTGATCAAATGAAATTTAAATATTTTATTGATATTATGTATCGATACACACATATGTAACTTTATATATGCACACTTCATTGTATACTAATGGCATTCAAGCATTAAAAAATGTAACGACCCGCTATTTCGAACCATTCAAATCGACAACCATCCACACATGTCGGACTTGAATTGCTCAAAACAACAAATTATTAATTTATATTTGGCAAAACGTAACATATACAGCAAAGAAATCAATCACAGAATCACAGACATGGAGTAATATAAAAATAAACAGCGACATAGGATAAATAGTAGTTCACGAAGCTACTACAAAACATCCGAGTCTGAAATAAATACAACAGAAAATCTCAAATACAAAGTAGATGACAAGTCTGAACAAAAAATCGAAATAACTGAAAGTTGAATAGATACAAGACGAATCTTTACAAAAATCTCTCAGTATGACCCAAGCATAAAGCAAAATACAAAACTCTCGAGTCAGGATTAACATTCTTATGCTAGAAAATCAATTAAAGTTAAATGCAATATAACTTAAAGGATGTTGGGATACCATCCCTTAAGGATCTGTTAAACTATCGACATGCATAGTAAAATACACAACATAGATAATGTCTATAGTAAAGTAAACTATTAAAATAACATTAAGGCATTACCAATATCCCCCTCAACACATTTTTATATATATTCCTGTAGTCTATACAATACTGTAATGCCTTCGTAAACTGGAGGGCTATCAAAGGGCACTTCATAGATACAATACAAACCAAACTAATAGTGGGCGCGATAAAGCATGTGACAAGGCACGCGAGGCAATGCTTAAGGTAGGATTCTACCGTTTTGTAGAAACGGATTGGTGGTAATGGATAGCAGCTACCACCGTCCATCTTGAGACACACTCCCATAATCAAAGGTGCATCCAATCAAATCATAAAGTAGTAGAATGGTATCGAAGAGGCATGCTCGATCGGAGGTGCGACCTCATTTGGTCTAGGTATAGCTCATGTTTTAGTCACATCAAGCTGACTCGCGGGAGTCAGGGCTGCGTTCATACCTCATATAAACTTCGCCAACCATCCTACTTCATTCTGGGTTCTCCACTACATGCACAGTTGTTAAAGTGGTTTTCGGTATTGTGAGAGAGTATGACAATATTCGATCCCGGTCTCTTTAACAACCAAATGCTTATTTCACACCATGGTCATTTTCATTTCAAACAGTTCATCATTCATATCAAAATATCATATTCATTTCAAAATCATATCACTTTTAAAATCATATTCACTTTCAAAATCATATCACTTTTGAAATCATATTCACTTTCGAAATCACATCACTTTCAAAACCATTCTTTACATTGAAATCATACCACTTTCGAAACCATTATTTACTTCAAAAAGCATGTTCACTTCCAAATCATAATCATAAAATAGGTTAAACCATTATATCAAAGTATTTTCATTTAAATCCATTAAAGCTAAATATAACAAACCTGGTTTTGGTGATTACCTATAAATAGTTATAATTTAATATTTACATGTAATCACCAAACCAGGGTTGTTACACTAAATCATAATAGTTCAAACTTAAAAAGTTTGAATATTGTAAGAATAGTTATCAATTAAAAATAGTTTATATATTTAAAAATAGGTTATAGATTAAAATAGTTTATATATTTAAAATATTTTATATATTAAAATATAAATATCAAAGATAGTTTCAAGTTAGAATTGTTTCTTCCAATTTCACAAATCGTTTCAATCAACTTTAGTTCCAAAATTCAATTTAAATCAATCTCAGTTTAATAATTTCAATCAAAAGCAAAGGTCCAATTTGAAATTCTCATTAAAACCGTTTTAATTTTCATCGATTTCAAATCCAGGTTTAAACTACAAATTTAAACCACTTCCGATTCAATAGGTTTTATAGTTTAAATATTCGAACAATTTACAATAACTTAATTTGTTAATTTCATCTATATTTCAAAATTCAACTTTAATTTTTTTTAATTTGAAAATGTTCACTTAATTATTATTTTTCATTTAAATAAAATCTCAAATTACAAACTTTAAATCAAAAATCAAAATTATGTTAAACGACCGAAAAGCATGGTAGATCGAGATATGAAGCGATTGAAGAATAGAATTACTAGGTTTGATCATGTCCAAAGAATGATGATAAAGATAATTAAACATGGAATGTGGATGATAGGATTCATAATATCTATCTGAACAATTTTATACATTTCTTTTTGTTGCAGTGTGCTTTGTTTGTCTGCTATATATACTAATAGCGGTACATATAAATTTATAATACAATATAATTATGTGTTAGTAGTTGAACAATTGTATTATATTTAATGAATATTGATTATTAGAAGGGTCCTGGAGTGACTTTTGTACTTATGTGAAGATGACTTCACACTATTACGTTGTTAATGTAACTTTTGTTCTTCCTTATTTAGTAGATGGAATTCCTGCAAAGGAGGGGAGACCGTACCATGCCATATTTTGGAATGTCATAATATGGAAAATTAATTAATAAAATTTTATTAAATAATCATTAAGATAATTTGATTGAGAAAATCACTTAGTGGAAATTTGATTAATTGAATATGGAACACTTAAAATATTAATTGAACAAACCAAGAATGATTAGTTTAATTAAATTCGACCATAAGAGATAGGAATAAACTTGAAATTTTAATGATGGATAAAAAGAATTTGGTATTAGGAGAAAAGATCAATAAGATAAAATAAGAGGGATTTAGCCCAAGCCAAAACCATTATATATATATATATTGAAAAGCATATATATATATATATATCCTTAATAACAAACCTTCTCTTCCTTTACATCATTCTTTAAAACAAAAACCAAACTCCACTATCATTATTAAGGCGGACAACCATTTCCAAAGGAAGAAAGAGGAAATCAAAACTAAGGTGACTGAAACTTTCTCAAATCCTTCCAAACTCATTTAGGGTTGAATTTGATTTTATTTAGGTGTTTTAAATGGTTTTAGACATAATTACTTATTTGAAATGATTTTGAATGTGTTAACGATTTAAATGAATATAGTTTGGTCATGTTTTAGGGAAAAATATGATCTAATGCTCTCCGAATGTCATGAAATCTTAATATGATGTTTTGATATTAAAATAAAGATGGTTTTTAGTTTTCGTATATACTTGATGAAACAATAATTAATTATGAATTTTCTAATGGAAAATGGCTAATTTCGGGTATATATTTTTATTTAAAAATATTAAATTAAATATTTTATTTTGAAATATTTACTAGAGGTAGAATAAGATGTTTTGGAATTTTAGTGAACTTTTAGGAATTTTCCTCTTAATTTTCAAGTTATTATGAAGTAAATAGGAAAAGAAATTATTATCATAATTAACGAAATGATTAATTAAAGGGGCTAACTTCTCAGATTGGTCAGGGAATACTGCATAGAGTAAAAGCAACCAAAACGACATGTGTATAGGTTGGGTTAAAAGCTATTACTTTATTAAGGCAAGATATCATTTTTCATTTAATTACGGTTTGCTATTATGACTTACAATAGCCTTATTTAGGCCTACAATAGCCCAACGCTTTGACATTCAATAGCTTTATAATTTGACTTGTGATAACTTTAAGTTGAGACATATGGTAGCTTAAAAGTTAGGCATGAGATGGATTTGTTATATGACATGTGATAGCTTTGGTTTGTGGCATGCGAGAGGTCAAGCAATATCTCGGAATTTTATCGTTTTGATTTTGAATATATAATTAATTTTAAATATTTAAATAATTAGTTTTTAAAGTTTAATAACTTGAATTCAAATATAGCGATTATTTAAATATTTGAATTATGAAATAAATAATAATTAAATGGATTAAATAACCTTATTTAAATCCATTTAATTTATAGATAATAATGGCGAATCCATTTTGTATATTTATTTAAAATAATAAATAGTTTGAATAAATAACAAGAAAATCGATTATTAATAAAATGACTTGATTTTTATTGTAGTATTTTTAATTGAATTTATTGGATTTTACCATAGTTTCTAATTTGGGAAATATTTAATTTTTCATTTAACATATTTTACGGCAAACGATGGTATTTTGAAATTTCACAGAATAAACCAGTGTATTTTATTTATCAATGTGATCGTGCCGTACTTTGTCGTACGATCATATTTTTATTTCTGTGGTTCGCGATTCATACGCAAATGGAATATTGTGTTGTAGAGTACCACAAAACCTTCATTTCAAAAAAATTAAAATCAAATCAATAATTGAAAATTTTGAACATGATTTGATTTTGATGTGAAGGGTAGCTTGAAAATTTTGTTTAACTTGTAACTGAAATAAGAGGTTGATTTTGTTTTAAATTATGCACTTCAACATGTTCTTTCCTTCCTCACTTTTCAACATTCCCATTTCTTTCTTTTCCCTCCTCTTTTTCATTTCTAGTAAATGAAATCAAGAAGAAAAAAATGGACGAAAGCTTTTAAATTCAAAATCAGAGCAAATACTCAATGAAAAAAATATAAAGTTAGCTTCTTTGAATTCATATCGAGATGATCTACAAATCCATACCTATTTCATTGTGGGGATGATGACTAGCCGACGTTGGTTGTTTTGTGAGCTAGGGTTTCGTTTTACTCTTGATTTGAGGCGAATTAGGATAAGACAACTTTAAATTTGGGTTTATGGGAGGAAATGGCATCTCGTGGCCCAAAACGATGATGTGCGATTGAGGAGTAGGTGGTGCGATATGGTCATGTCATGTAGTGGGCTTTCAAGTCTGGATCCAAGGAGTTGATCGAGCTTGTTGTGATTGGGGGGATGTAGAGCTCTCGTGATGTGGAGCATATCAGAATCGATGTTGGTTGTTTTCTTTAAGAGACGAGGAAGAGAGTAAGGAGAGAAGGGATTCGAATTTGGGTTTTGTGTGTGTCTGGTATCAATGTGTGCACGCTTGCTAACTGAGGAAGAAAGAGTTTTAATTGGGCGATTACAATTTGATTAGTGTTTAAGTAATTTAATTACATTTTTTAAATTCAAATCCTTATAAATTGAATAAACGTTCCATACAAGGTCAAATTTAGACTCGTTCTTTTTCATTGGACTCATATTGATGATATCTATGCAGTGGAATTGGTTTCATTGAATTTGGAGCTAGTAAAACTTTGAGCTAAAATCAAACGTCGTTCGACTTTAGATCAAACCGAAACACGAAAGCGTCAACTGGAATTTCGGTGTGTTTACTCACCTCAAAATAAACTATATGAAATCTATGATGCTATAGATTATTATTTAATACATGGATGATAGTTGAGAGTTTTAATGAAGTATAAATCAATGATAAGAATTATAACGATTTAATTTAATTACGTTTAACATAGTTAAATTCGTTATACTTGATTTGGGATATTTATTTAGCAGAATAAAACACCGTTTTGCTATAATTAAATTAAACTGATTATTTTAGACATATATCGAGCATAATAAATCACCTAACCGTGCTTGTAAAGTAAAAAGATTATTTTTGAAGTTAATTAATAAGTGAATTAATAAATAAATAATGTGTTTGTTATTGTTGTTTGATTATTCTTTTGGATTGGAACTCCCGCTTTATAGCAGATGACATAAATAACCATTGTGTTATAGGGGACAAAAAGAAGAAGTTGGAATGTTTTCGTAGCAAATAAGTTGCTACGGGACACTTCGAAGCATGTATGTTTTTGTGTGTGTTTTTATGTGTGTGTATGAGACTTATATGGGACTTCTATAGAGGGATGCTAAAGGGTTTCTCACCAATATTGATTTATTTATATTCATATTTTGCTATATTGTTGTTTGGTTGAAATATTTGTGATGTACTGTTTGATTCGTGTAAGTGTCGTTATAGTGATTATCGTTATACTGACACTTATGAAATATTACCCCCTTAAACCCTTGTTCTGCGTTGAACTTGAGCTTGTACTTTTATAAAGTAAATATTTGGTTGTGTTTTTGCACTTTGAAAGTTGTTCAAACTATATTTTCAAGTATTTTTGAGAATTTTTTAAAATAAAAGATAAGTGTTCATTAAAATTTATAAAAGGAGTTATAAATTTAATGGAATATCTTTTTGGAAGAATTAACGCTGTTTTAAATTTATAAAGAGATTATAAACTTAAGTAATTATCTTTCGAGATAATTAATGTCCTTTTAAATTTATAAAAGATTATAAACTGGATTTAATTATCTTTCAGGATAATTAATGTTATTAAAAATTATAAAGGTTATTTACCTTAAATATTTTGTAAATTCTTTTTAAATGAGTTTATAAGGATTATATAAGCATTTGAAAAGAATTGAAGGCTTAAATATATCCTTAATTACTACTTAACTGTAATGAAGTTAATTAATAAATATATTAATGATGTTTAAAATTAATTAACTAATTTAATAAAGATGTTTAAAGTTAATTAATTGATTTATTAAAGGAGTTACAAATTTGATTCATTGTCTCTTAGGATAATTAATATGGTTTTAAATTTATAAAAGAACTATTACAATTATCTTTTAGGATAGTTAACATTATTTTAAATTTATAAAAGTATTTTAAATTGATTTATTATCTTCTGGCATAATAAATGTTGTTTAAAAGTTAAAAACGATAGTTTATAAATAGATAAATTCTTTAAAAAGGAATGTTTAAAATAAAGCTAAGTGTAAATTGTTTTGGATTTGCCGTAAACGGTGTTTTAATAACATTTTTTTGACCCTACTTTTTTGTACACTTAGAAATAAATTTGATAGTTAAAAAGAGTTTCTAAAAGTGTTTTACAAATATTTATCATGTGAAATCGAGTAGAAGTGCGAATCAAATATTTTAGGAGATTTAATTTTCATATACGATCATTTTAATTATCCTCGGTAGTTGATTTATTTACTGTCGATTCCGCTATCTCCTTTACGTACCACCGATCTAAGACAATTTATTGCTCACTTGAGCATTGATATCCCTTGTTGGAAATGAATAAACTCAAACAGCGTGTAAAAGCCAAGTTATGTGGGTTTGCTTCCATTAGGGTATTATCACATCTACTCTAAATTATTTACGGTTATATGCGCAATAAGGTGTGAAATACTCGGATTCTCGGTAAGGTTGGCGGGGTACAGCTTGGGCTTATCCGAGAACCATTGTAGTTCTTAAGTGTATTTTCCAACAGTATAGTTTCGGTAAGGAGGGTGAACCCTCCCAGTCATTGTTGGAAAACTCCTTTTCCTTGTTTGATTCAATCTTTGAATCATTTTCTTAATTGAATTGAGAAATGCCTGGAGCTCTTCTCGCTGTTTAATTATTGGTTTCTGTTCTTTCAAGTTTGATTTTGTTCCGATCTGTTTCCTTTCTTTTATCTATGGATTTTGTTCTTGTAAGGTAAAACTCATTCCGTATTTAGCGGCATGGTCTTACAGAATTACTATATATTCATTATATTACTTGAGTTTTCTCACGTTGGTTTTCCAGACTGATCCAGGTGTTATTTTACTATAATGTTTGGGTCAGACCGAGTATTTTTCCAGGTTGTCGTTGGTGGGACATAGAGCTCATGGAGTAGAGCTGGATGTTCACATGCTGTAGTATTTTTCTATTTTTGATGTATTATTACGTATACCCATTAGCAATTGTAAGGCCAGAAATTTATAACTGTCAAGATGATGAGGTTTGTTTTTAACTCTGATGTACCTTGTATCTTGGAGTGACGGTTTATACTATCTTTATTATATTATATATTGTCCTTTCCACTATGCGATGCTATTTCCCCTATTTGTTCCTTTTATATTATCCTAACAATCTACCTTTCCGATGATTGGATGTTTGGGATTGGAATACCATGGATGTATTTGCTGCCAACTTTCGATAGTTGAAAAGGCAGGTCATTATAGGTTGACCCTCGATAGAAAAATTATGACATATGATAGGTTTAGCCTACGATAGTTTTTGCTTGTGATAGAGTTGACATGTGATGGCTTTTAAATTTGACCCGTGATAGCATTGGGGTTTGATAGCTTTGGAGCACGGTAGATTAATATGAAATTGCATAGACGTGCAATAGCTTTGGGCCTTGGTAGGTTAACATGCGATAGCCAAGACATGCAATAGCTTTTACATGTATTAGCTTTTCCATGCGATAGATTTTACATGCGATATTAAAGTGTGATAGCTTTACATGCGATAGCCAAAGAGTTAGACATGCGATAGATAGTTAGGGATGCTAAAATTTCTTAAGTATAACAAGGAAATACTAAGAGGCATTTAGAAGCCCGTTTCTAAAATATTGATTGAGAATTTCATAAGGATGAAATTAAGATGAAAAATAATAAGTTCAACGTAGAAATTTATTTAAGATTGAATAATGAAATAAGTATAGGGAAGCTAAGAAATGATGGATGCATCATTTAAATTAAAGAAAAACATTTCATCTAAATAATATATATGGTGCACAATAAACAAATGAAAGAAATAAGTTAAACCCAAGCTCATAAATATGCCAAATCATGGAGTTATTAGATGGCTTGAGGCTAGGGCTAAGGGAAGTCTATATTCAATGGTATATGGCAGGGTGGTCAATGGGATTCAATTCAAAAATAAATTGAACTCTAGTGTAAGTTTATGACGGGATGATAAAAATCAAAATGGATGTAATGAATGATTTGACAACATAAAATGAGTGTTTCGTGATGAGGAGGGGATACTGCTGCTTAGTAAGGATGCTTGTTAGAATGTATTCATGGTGCTTACATTTAACCTCTTTGGAGAGTTAGGGCTTCTCCAGTCAAGGTGGCCCTATTATGGAATAAATGGCCATTTCATCAGTGACGTCATTCAGGTAAATAATAAATTAGTGATAGATAAGCCTTAGGGGTAATCACTAAAATAATTTAATGATTACTTTAAGATCGACACCTAAATAAGATTCTGGGTGATGTTTGTTAATGTGATTGATGATTGTATGACATGGTTCATAACACCTGGATGATAAGTATAGAGTATAAAATTGTAATGGCCGAATGTGTACATATGACAGGTTCATAATTTAATGTCAAGTATATGGAATACTTATAATTGAAATGATGCCAAATAAATGCTCACGATGTGATGATTGCTTACATAATATAATGTGACTATTATGATGAATCAGTGTGGGGAAAACCTATTCCATGCTTTGGTGATATGGTCTGACTATTTGTATATGTAGGGTAAAGTTCTACACATACCAGGCTTTATGTCTGATACGTGTTTTTTCATGGATACTTATTTGAGTAAGCTGGGTTTTTGGGATTAGACAGGTCACTTTTGGATAGACGAATAAAGAGGACAAAGATGATGTAGGAGGCTCATAACTAATAAAAATTGTTTTTATATTTCATTTTGGTAAAACCGCGGTATATAACTGGTTAAGTGTTTATGTTGGCATCTTCATATGTCTAGCACAACACTATTCGTTATGTTCGTTGTATTTCATCCCTACGTGGGCATGATTGAGATTATGAAAAAATGTAATTTTACAATCTATGTAACGAAAAAATTTAGGTGCTTTTTTACTTAAAGTTGTGGAGGAATATATCGATCTTATTTTGTCGCTTGAAAGTAATTCCAGTGATGACCGCATCATCTTCAGCTTTCATTTTTGGATCTTGAAATGGGGGATATCGCAAATCTACTTAGATAAAATAAAAAAAGAAGAAGTAAATAATAATTAAATTAAAATGATCACATCAAGATTTTATACTAGTTTAGACTCACATTCTACATCCAATCTCAGAACTCCTTTCTAAAATTCATTAATACAACCTTCATTTCATTTGGAGAAACATGTTTACACCGATCTTTTCTTGAGTTGTTGAACAGGACTTCGACTTCATTACAAAATGTATTAGTAAACTTTGTATCTTGTTGTACAGATGTCTTCTTTTTAGTACAATCACATATAATGCACCTGGTATATATCTAAATTGAATGAAAGAGAGTTATAGAAGTGATTTGAAATGATCGCGTTGAAAATTTTATAAGTAGTGAATGTACATAGCTAGATTATTGGGGTTGAAGAGATAAAAAGAATAGAGAGAATTGTTATTTGTGCATTGCAGTGATTGAGCGTATTTATAGATGATCTAAGGATGTTTTTAGTGGTTGGCTGGTTGCTACCATTAAAACGAAGAGAAGTGATTGTTGGATGAAGAGGAGGGAAGTGAAGAGATGCGACCAAAAATCAGTAGAATATGAAAAATCACATACACGAAGTTACTCATTACTTCGAGGAAACTCATAGCAACTCTACGTCGAGAATGAAGCAAAACTGAAGTCTTGTAGCAAGGGAAGACCTGAGCAAGGGATGGTGAAGCGGATCTAGGTCAGCTATAGGAAATTTAGAGTTGATCAATGGAGCCTGAAGTTGACATGAAGAATTCAAAAAATTATGACCAAATGCTTATATATGTCAGCCTCTTGCATTTACATAGTTAGACATGTATAACACACATTGACCCGTGTAGATGTTATGGATCGACATGTATGGCTAAAAAAGTTATTTCATATATTTTAATCTTATTTTAGTTTTGATTTTTTAATCCATTCTGACAGTCAGAAAATTCTCGAAATTTTCTGGAAAATAAATATTATATCTGGTATGTTGTGACAAAATTTGTAGTGATTCAGAGATCGTCTGTGGGGTTTAAACAAATTTAGAGTAATAGCACAAGAACTCGATACATAAAATATTTGACTTTATCCATCTTCGAGTATTTCTTCAACGTTATCATATTCCATTAGATTTGTTAACTCCATAGATGTCTTTGAATGCTTCTTCTCCTTTGTAAATGTCATTATTTGATTTATTTTCATATTTATGATGTATTTGCCTTTATTAAGCTCCAACCAATTGTTATCATAACTCGGCTTCAATTTCTTTGCTACTATACCTTAAATAACTCAATCAAATCATTTATAGCATTATTATATGGTTGTTACCATCAAAACACTAGAATCTTACTCCTAACATTCTTTCCATTTTTGATGATGAAAACCATACTACTTACCAAAACTCCCTTTGAGTTATCACTCCTTTGTATCTTTATACTCCCCTTATTAGTGGGCTTGATTTTTCTGAATTTTTATCCCACTTTGTCACTAAGGAAAAGAGAATTTTTTTTAGGAAATATACGTAGATACTTTGAAATATATTACTCACTTTGTAACATTATTATCTTTATAGTTAAGACAATTAGTTATTTAAATTTAATTCGCTTAAAGCATAAATTCCTAGCCCTACTCTTAATTACTATATGTAGCTACACAAAGTGGGTTAGAAAAATATCCGCAATTTTCTTCTCTATGTTAGTAAAACCCAAGAAAAAATTGGTATGTAGTTAAGTAATGGTGTCATATGTCAATGTGTTTTGTTCATGAGCTATTAATTGGAATTTTGGGTAGATTAGTCACACTCGCATTATCACAATATGTCAGGACACGATTCTTCGACTTCCGAAAATTCGACATCGACACTCACTTTATCGACTGCCGAGAAATCGAACGACGGAAAACCGAACACTGAGGGTTTTAGAAAAGATTTTTAGAAAAGAAAAAGTAAGAAAGAAGAAGAGAGAAGATAGAGGGAAGAGGAAATAGAAAATTAGAAAATAGAATAGAAAAGAGAAAATAGAGAAGAGATAGAAAAAAACAGAAAATGGAACGGAACAGAAAACAACAGAATCACACCAGAATCTCACAATTCGCAGCGGAACAACATATAATAATAAATGAATAATCTTTAAACAAAGAACTATCAGTTATTACATTTTATACATTATATTACATCATATCATCAGAGTATACAACAACAACAACAAACAGTGCAGCGGAAAAAGAAATACTATATAAGTAATATGCCACGCCATCCAGCTTGCCTCCAGCAACTCCAGAATATCCAGAATATCCTGATAAACCTTACTCTTAACTGCCCGTGTGAAATTGGTGGCCACCCAGAGTTTAGGAAGGAAAACAATAAACTCCAAGTCAGTCATGTGACTGGTGTGAGAACTCAAAACAGTTTATTTATCTTTAAAATCAAAATAGAGGGATATTTTTAAATTCAATTCGCAATGCTTTTAAAAATGAGACTACCATAAGGCCTCCCGCACACACACACAATGCAAATGCAGAATCGGAGGAGATTTCTCCTTATGATAGTCAAAGATGCTTGGTACGCATTTAAAATAACATTTGATATTATTATTAGTGTATAGTGTAGGAAAAATTCATTTCGAAAGTAGAATATAAATCTTAGCCAACATACGACCATTATCGTATGCCTACTATAGCTACCATCCAAATAGTGTTGCGACACCATAAGTGAATGATAGGTTCTACAACTAATACCGTACAAGTTTCGTATTGTTTCTTTGGATTTCCAACAAATGGTCAGGCCAAGGAACTTCCCATTGCCACATGAGAATGCCTCTGGAAAGACATCCCCGAGAACCAAACCGGAACTCTGCCAACACAAGGTCGGGTTACCCCTAACTGGGTAACTACTGACACGAGCACGCCATTCCCCGATCGTAAACGACCTTTCTCACGGGATCCCGAAAACCAACAACCACAAAGTAATAAATTCGTAGTAACCACATAGGTTAAATATCTGGGCTCCATACCATGATACCACCTCTATCCAGAAGGAAATGTACATACCCTAAAGGGTGCTACCCCTCATAACCTTGCCGCATCTTTCCTGTTTTGACCATTTCCGGGGTGTGAGGTTCGACGAAGTCACGTCCACAAAAACATACTTTATACAAAAGCCATGCTTTGGGTCAACAAATGATCAACACAATGATCACTAAGATAGACGATCAAATAAATGATCCTATCACAATAATCAACACAATGATCATTTCAGCATCACTCAGCATATCACATTACCAAATTGGGAATATATCGCTGATAACTTCAACTATATAACCTCTGAGCTCGTACGTCTCAGAGAAGGGTGTTAAGCTAAAAGAATAAATTCTTCGCCACCAACAGAAATATATTTGAAAGAAATCGGCTTTATATCTCAACTTGTAATGTCAGACATACAATCCATACAAGTCTGTTCCGGGCTCGAACAAAACCGAAGGCACTTACAAAGAAGTCCTTGCAATCCGGATATTCACAATCCTGATCGGATTTCCCATCACTTAGGGAGTCTCTATACCGTTGCAACTCAGTGCAGAGACAATCGATAGGTCATCCTATCGCTCTCGCAAATACCGGGTCTTCAACACCGATCTTCAATGCAATTATAACGACGTATCACATATTCGAAATGGGTTATACGACCCCATGGTCCTTTCCCGGTTAACCCGAATAGTGAGCGCTTATTCAAAAATAAGTGTGGCATTCAAATTCAAACGAATCACATCAAATACCCATTCAAAGGGAAATATTGATAGTCGGTTATTGAACTATCAATTGATATGCATACATCACCAGATTCCAAATAATTTTCCAAATTATTTATTTTCCAAAATATCTTCACTAGATATAAAATTCAATATCTCAAAAATAAATCAATATTCATTTTTAGACAAATTCCCCTTTCCTTTATAAATTCCTTAGTGAATTTATAATCCAAAATATCTATGAATATTCGATTCCAATTATTCATTTCAATTTATCTTCAAAAAGATAAATTCTCTAAACGTTTCATTTCACATTGGAAAAACATTTCCATACTTATTTATTCATAAGTAATTCACAAATTTTATTTATTTTCAACACTTGGAAAATATTCAATATACTTCAATCGAGATTAAGTATATATTTCATTCTTTAAGGAAATCATTCTCTTAAACATATTTATTTGGGCCAAAACGAATGTTACGTAAAACATCGTTACGACGACCCAAATTCACTAGTATAGGGATTCGAAATTAAAATAGATATATAAATCCCAATACTATACTAAATATTTCCTTTCGGAAATCATTTACTATAACAACAGTGTTATAGTCCACCATTTCCTTTTATTTCTCGAAAACGTCTATTTTAACAATAAATGTTGAAATCTATGGTTTCGAATCTCAATACATTTTAAAACATCATTAGATCATTTTAATTCTATTTAAAACATCACATTCAAAACATTTTCTTTAACGTGTTATTCACTATTCAAAAACGTGAATATACTTCATTAACAATTTCATCCTTTTATTCATTTTAATTCAAAGGATTATTCACTATTCAAAAATGTGAATATAACTCCATTTATAGGTTTTAACAATTTACTTATCAAAATAAGTTGTTTGCGGATTTATAAAACAACGTTTATAAATTCCATTTCTATTTATTTATAAAAACTTCCTTTTTATAAATTCTTTTATTAACCTATTCCAGTTTATAACTCAATTATAAACTAAAAGTTCATATTATAAGTTAAATACTTATAAAACGATATTTTTTACAAAATCGTTCCTCTAAAGACTTTTCAAACCATAAATCTTATAACTTATAAGATTCATTTATTTAACCAAATCTATTCTTCAAATAACTTCACAAATTTATAATTCTTACTATTTATAAATTTCATTTATAACTTCACCGTTTATAATTTTATAAATTTCATTCTTTAATGAAATTCATTTTCACTTCATTCAAACACTTATAAAAACTCGTTTTATAATTTCAATATCTCAATTTATAAATATCCATTTATAAATCTCTTATATAAATCAATTCATATTAATATTTTAAAAACGTCTTTAAACTCCTTTATAATTTCATCATTTTGATTTATAAAATAATCAAATTTTATAAATCCTATATTTAAACTTTTCACAATTATTTCAGAAATCCCAATTTAACTATTTTATAAAGTCATTAATTCCTTATTTTCAAAAATCAGCTTTTAACTATATTTCTTAAAAATCATAATTTTTATAACCTTAAAAATTATGACGTTTATTTATTTATAATGGATCAATTCCAAAATATAGTATATTTTCAAAAATCACTTTATAAATCATTTTAAAATTCCAAAACTTGGTCCAAGGATGCTACATACCAAATAGTCAATCACGACAACAACGATATCATATATCGATATGATAATCAATCAAATATCAAAATATCTGAAATTAAATAAATACTGTTGAGGAATCCAGTTGGATCCCTCCAACCTGTTTTCCTGCATCCAAAAACATTAGCACAATACCAATTTCGCTCCAGTACGAAATTATCGCGGTACATGTTCTTATTAAATATTATCCGCTTAATAACGGCGTAATAGGGTCTCATCCGCTAAAAAATACGGGAAATCAACAACTCCAATATATACATATGCCAATATATATATTGATATTATTTATAATACCAATTTCACTGTTTATGAAATATTCGCGGTATATGTTTTTAATAAATAACATCCGCTTACTAACGGCGTATAATGTCTATTTTAACAATCAATAGATAACAATCAACATTCAAACATGCATTCAAATATTTTAAATCTAACTATTTAAAATAAAATCGAAACTGATTCGATTGAGTGAGAAGTTCTCACCTCGATTTTATTTCGTTTCAGCTTCTTATTTCGAATAAAATTAAACGCGCGTTTAATTTTATCCAAAATTCTCACTGACTCCAATCGTCTCTAAATCAGTTCCATTGCGAAGAGCTCGTCGAAACGATTCCAACGCAAAAAGATTCGTAATTTTCCGACCTCGCAGCAAAGAGTTATACTATTTTAAACATTCACGAATTATAATAAAATTAAATTACAAACTTCTTTTATAATTTAACCTAAGGGAAATCAGGGCCATATGATTTTGAAGAGTGAATCTAGGCCGCATGTTGATGTTTCTTCCCCAGGCCGTTCGTGCTCCAGGTAAATAGAACGAGACCAACCCATTAACGTGACTTAGGGTTACATGCCGCACCTCCTACGATCCATTTCCCGACGATCAAACATCGCCACTAGAACGCCTACCTCCCCCTACGCCTTCGGCCAGAGCACTGCAAGGCTCGGCTCCCCCTACCTTGTGAAAATGCGTGCACTGCCGGTAATGAACGCGGCCCCCTAGCAACCTCCTTGCTTCGCTAAACATGATCATCTCCGTATAGATGTAGAGATCTCGCCAAGCTCCATCTTTCTCGTGTTGGAAGTTTTTGCGATTGCTTTGTGGATTCGAAGAAAATGGGGGAGGAAGACGAGATGATTTCGGCCCTTGATTATACATGGAGGCGGCCTGCAGCTCAAATTAGGGTTTAGAATATTTTTCTTAATTTTTGTGAATTTTTTTGAGCTATTTATAGAAGAAAATCGAACACTATTCATCCGGAAATTCCAAACTCCGATTTACGCACCGTAACCAGCGTTTCTAGGGTTTACCCCGCGTTCCGGACACAATGGAACAGGTTTCGAAAGCTAATTCAGACATCTGTGCGAGTTATGGCTGTAAACGCTCAATTTAAATTAAACCGATTTAAGCGATTTTCTAGGCGTTTTAATTCGTACAGGACAAACGGTAAATCCAATTGATTTGAAATTTGAAACCTTACAATAATATCACATTACGGATCCGATGAAACTGGTTTCGTCGAAATCCGAGACTTTTTGAAAAATGGCTATTTTGACTCGCCAAATTTAAATTAAAAATAATTCGATGCGTTTCGAGCTGCCACGATCAAACGGTAACTCCGATTGACACGAAATTTGAAATCCGGTAATAACTAACTATTACGGATCCAATGGAACTAGTTTCGTTCAATTCTGAGACTGTTCAAAAATTGGCTATTTTCACTAGTCGATTTAAATATTAAAATATTCAATTTTCACAAATTAACTTTTAATTCGATTTTTAAAAGTTCTAAAATATCATTCTAACTCCCATATGATAAAATAAAATTTTACAAATCATTTTCAATCATATTTAACTCTATTTTCAATTATTTCCATAATTTAACGTATTAAATTATCGATTTAATAATCCAATTAAATTCAATAATTCAAATAAAAATTTATTTGACTTAAAAATTCAATTATTAATATTTAAAATTAATTAAATATTCATATTTTAATTATCAAAAATTCTGGGTCGTTACACAATATGTAGAAGCATAGTATTATTTATTCTAAAATCATTAGGTGCTTATTGCATATACATTAATCGTGCATGAGGTAATGCTACCAAAATATTTTCGCTTCACAATCTGATAAAGATGCATAATTTTTTTCTTAGTAAACTAAGAGACTAAGGACTAACCAATAAAGTGACATATGACGCTCATGTTTTTTTATTCGTTTTGCAGCATCGAAAATCAACATCTATAGGATACTAATTCAAAATGGTAACCTTTCGAACAGAAAAGTCTATGGCCTTTAGTTCTGATTAGATATCATAATATTTGCTTTACAGCTTCTAAGCGTGATTCCTTAAGGCTGGCTTGAGATCTAGAGCATAAGCAAACACTCATCATTATATTCGATTGGCTAGAAGTTAACTGAAGTAATGAACCAACCATACTATGATACAATCGCTGATCAGCGTCATTTCCTTTTTCATCATGGCCAAAGTGTAAACTTGTGCTGATTGAAATTATTTTGCTACTCGTATTTTCCATTTTAAATCGTTTAACTAAATATTTAAAGCATTTTTCTTGGTGGATAAAAGTACCATTATTTAGTTGTTTAACTTACAATTCAAGAAAATAATTAAATTCTCCAACGCAAGACATTTTAAATTCATTTTTCATAATATTTGAAAATTATGTACATAAATTTTCTTTTGTAGATCCAAAAATAATATAGTCAATGTATATTTGTACAACAAATAAATCACTTTTATTCCTTTTAACGAACAAAGTGGAGTCACCTTTACAATTTCAAAATCCAAGCTCAAAAGATTACTTTCAACATATTATACCAAACATCTGGTGCATGTTTAAGGCTGTAAAACACCTTTTTGAGCTTATACACATGGTCAAGGTATTTTTTTGCTTAAATAGGAGAATTTATTCTAAATAAACATTTTCTTTAATAGATAATTTTAAGATGGCGCTTTTAACATTCATTTGATGAAGTTTGAAATTATGGTGACAAGCAAAAGCTATAGCTTCGAATCTCACTATAAAAGAAAACATCTCATCATAATCTATTCCCTCTTCTTGGTTATACACATGTGCAATTAGTCTTTATTTCTAATAATTTCATCATTTTCATCATTTTTATGTTTGTATACCCATGTACTTCTAATTATAGATTGATCAATAGGTTAAGGAACTAATTCCCATGCATTGTTACCTTCAAAGTGGTTTGACTATTCTCGCATAGCTAATATCCAATATTCATATTTTGCGACTTCTTCATAATTTTTTCTTTTTAAATTGGATATAAAAGTGATATTACCCATTTCATTAAGTTGCCTTTGAGTCAAAACTCTAGATACACAACTAATATATTTTTAATTAGACGATCTTTCAAAATCCTTGATGGGGAGTTCTAAGTATTACTACCTCGAATTTGATCATCATCATCATCATCATAATTATTATTATTTTTAGCAGTCTTATTATTTTGTAAAATATTTTGTTCCATAAATATTGGTTGGTTAATAGATAAAATTTCAGTTTCATCTTTAGCTTGACTGGAATTTTCATCAAAAGACATGTGTAAGGTTTCTTCAAATAATTTTTGTTCTTTCATTATAATTTTTATATGTTTTATTTCAATTTGAGTAGCCAATAAAGATGCGTTCATCGAATTTTTGGTCAAATTTTCCTAGTTGATCTTCGGTATCAAGTATAAAATATTTGCTCCAATAACTTTAAAATATTAAACTTTCAGTTTCTTTCTGTTGTAAAGCTCGTATGTTGGCCTGTCAACTGATACTTTCAAATGCAGATGTGACATATCCTCATCCGCATTCGAAATTATTTTCGGATATCAGATATTCGCATCTACACATACAAATGGGTATTGGATAATTTTTCCATCCACCCACGATCGATAAATGAAGAGAAAGAAATAGAAAATTTTGGTTTAATGTAATTTTTTAAGTCCCATTGATTTTAAAATTATCAAAAATAAACAAATATTGTGATCACAAATAGTTTTGAGCGGTTAATATGCATTAAATGCATTTAACATAAACTACTAATTTAATAAAATAATAAATACATATACTAATTATACTAAAAGACATGTAATATATACTATAATCTTGATAAAAACCAAAAGAATAATTTTCGAGTGCGGATGACTTCGTACCTGCCTCTGTATACATTTCTTAAGATATCAGATATTTATCTACTTTTCGAATATGGATGCTGGCGGATTTCAGATATTTTAGATATTTATTAACATCCTTGCTCGTATGAGCATTTTTTTAATGGCCTTAACAAAAATTTGATTTAAAACTTAACTTGTAGACTGTAGTAGAACTGCTTTAACCAAAAAATTCTCAATCAAAGCACTACTACTCAGTAATATCCTGTGCATTTTTGTAAAGTTCTATTTTTCCTTTCTATGACACCTTTTGTTGTGTTGTACCAGAAAAGAGAAATTATGACTTATTTCATTTTTATTGCAAAATTATATAAATCGTTCATTTTAAAATTAATTTCCATGATCATTTCTAATATTATTATTTTTTAAATTTTTTTAAGGTTTTGAATTCTTTTAGCAAAAGTTTTAAACATTTCAAAAGTGACACTTTATTGTATCAAAATCAATGTCCAAGTATAACGTAAGAAATCATCAATTATTAAAAGAACATATTTAATATGTTTTATTGGTCGAATTTGAATTGGACCAAATAAATAAAGATGTAATATTTCTAGTGGTCCTTAGTTATGATTTCATTTATTGATTTATAAGAGGATTTTGAAGTTTTACCTTCTGGCAATCATCACATAAATATTAACTATGAAATTCATTTTTGACAAACCCTTAAAGATCACATGTCTAGCTAATTTATTAAAAATTTGAAGTTAAAACGAAAGAATTGCTTATGCCATAGCCATAAATGGTTAAAATTTGCAACAAGGCAAATACCACTGTCATTATTAACTTTCATATTTACAACATAAATATTACATTTTCTTACTACAAAAAGTAATTTTTTAATTTTATTTAAATTATTTAAATTATCCTTTACAAAACCAATTTTGAAACCTTTATGTCATAATTAACTTATACTTAATAAATTGTATTTCAAATTTCCAACTAATAGCACATTAGTTATAAGAGGTGAGTTAGGACTACAAAAGCTACCCCCTTTTTTGGTGACATACTCTTTGAGTTTTCATTGAAAGTAATGGTGCATCATCCATGTATTATATGTTTACAAGCATCTTCACATTGTCCATTATGTGTTTGGAACATCCACTATCTAGAGTCCATCTCTCCTTCCTTATTTATTTATGGGTACTACAAGAAATAAAGAAATTTCATCGATGCCCACTTCCTACGTTAAAGACCTATGGATTAAATCGAAGGTAACTATACCCAAATGGGTTTGGTAGAATCTTTGAAAATAAAATTGTTATATCTGTAGATCTCGGTAATTAATTTATCAGTAAATTTATTTCTAATTAAACTATTATTTCTTTTGGTGCCTAAATTTTAATAGTCCTATTTTTTGGTTTGGTCTAACTCTTGTTAGGTATTTTGAATTTATTAAACAGTGAGGCATATCTTTTTGATCAAGATTTATTAAATTTAGTTCATTTTGTCGCTTGAGGATTTTTACATATTGATCATTGATTGCTAAATTTAGATACATTTGTAGAAAGTTTCTCTAACTTTTTTCAAATTCTTTATTCATTTTTTATATAAGTGTGACAATCGAGCTTTTAGGGGTAACTAATAATAAATATTTAATTAATTAAAAATGGATTTTTGGAATTTAATATGAATAATTTGAATTTATTTTAGAACATCAGAATTTTATGGTAAAGTAATTAGTGATGAAATTAATTGGTAATATTTATTTGTTTAAAAGATTGCTGAACAAAATTAACTAGGAAATTAATTAATGAATGGATTAAAATGTGAATTTTGAGCATTTAATTTAAATGTTAAATATTGAAATAAATTCTAGAAAATTTTGTATTGTTGGATAAATAATTAAGGGTGGTTAATATAATTTTTTTTGGGATTTTGTTATAATTTGAATTAAATTTGTATTATATTTAAAAGTAATGGAAAAGATATATAGACACACACACACACACATACTTATTAACATTTTCCAAAGCTCAAACCCAAGTAACCCAAGCCCAACAACCCAAACTCTAAAAAGCATGTTTCCTGACTTCTCCTTTTCTTGATTTTTTTAATCTTTAGATGTTTCCTTTTCTTCTATAAATTCAACCCCTAGTCTCCCTCTCTTTAACTTTTGAAAAAGCAAAATACTACCAAATTTCATCACTTTGAAATTCAATATCAAATCATATAAATTGTTAAAAAATTCTCAAATTTGAGTGTACGCCTCTCAACACATATTTGCATCAACATCAAAAACGAATTCGAGTTCAGATTGCTATGCGATGTTCTGAATGCGTGCGATCTAAGCGGGAGAAGAAGCAATAAGCTTCAGGCGAGTAAATGCACTCACGAATCTATGTCTATATCATAAAATTCATTGCATATATTGTGTTTGGATTGTTGTTTGATTGAACATGATGTTTGTGCATCAAATTGGAAGAGAAACGATTGAAGAAGGAGCAGATCGCCAGGATTGATAAAGCTCCACCATTTATAAGCTTCGACCGGTCGACCACCTAGGGTTGTTGGTCAATCGCTTGCAATCGATGATGGCAGCGACAGGTCGTGTATTTTGCTATTTATGTGTTTTTATTTAGTTTTATCTATTATATATATATGTATATAAAAGTTAAGTGGTAATAAATAAATTATAATATTTTTAAAAGAAAAGGTGTGACATGTATTTGATTGGAGAAATGTTTTATTTTAAAGTTATAATATTTTGATATACTTGAATAATTTAATTATTAAAAGAAAATCTAATTTTTGATTTAAACAATTCTTTATAAGCTTATAAAATTTCTAGAAAAATTTAAGTGAATTCTAAGTAGTATTTTATAGGTTTTAAAGTATATTTCTTACATTTTGAATATAATACATTGTTTTGAAAATATATTTTGTGAATTTGGAAGGAAAAGAAATTGATTTGGATATTGAGCAATTATTTAAAAATCGTATATAATTATAGAAAATTATGAAATAATATTTATGAGAAATGTTCGGCTTTATAAGTTAATTTAAAGAGAATTGAGTATTGAAATAGGATTTTGATAGCAATTTATTAATATTGAGGTTTTATTTGTAAAAAATTAGCGATTTGATATATGTAGGTTTTGTAAATATTTATTTGGATATTTTAAAATGTATTTCATTAATAATACGATTCCTTGTGAATTATTAAAGGGTAATTTATATAAATATTTGGATATTTGATTTATATATTTAAATAAAGGTTTTGTTGAACTTAATTATTTTTATTTTATTTCTAAATTAAATTGGGATTTTAAGTATCTTCTAATTTCTTATTCTCCTATATTGATTTCGGTACTGTGAATGATTCACCGTTGATGTTGATTTGTTTGGTTATATGGAATGATATAGTGATGACATCCTTCTATGTGAATTTATAATAATTTTTATCCCGTATGATGAGAAACCTGAATAAATGGAGTTATAATATCGTTTGGGATGGAGCATCTGGTAGTATTTCTTCGGTTGTTCTTTGGACTCGTTATATAGAATATTGAAAGAGCGAGTGTGATATTTGAGCGCTGAATAAACAGATTAATAACATGCGATAGTATGAGGCACCTTTGTGCTATTTATTCAGTTATCCTTTGCTTGTTAGTGACACTCATACGTGGATTTGTTATGTACGACATGACTCGCTATTGCAAGTCACGTATATAGCCGTATGTTGGCATATGTACAATGTTGTGTCGACACAAATGTGTAGCTGTGTTTCGGTTATCATTCATGCATATTCAGTATTTTCTACCATTGTCCGAATTCCTTTATAGTGTGGAAATTGAACCAAAGTGGCTAGTATCCACCCCGATGGCCTGATCATTGTGGTCGTGCCCCAGATCTGTTACACCATTTTATATATTCGGCTATATGTCAGCCTTTTGCCATATGTTAGCATTTATACGTGTTTTCCTATGTGTCACCTAGGCGAGTAATTAGTTACCTATAAGGGAAATGTGTTGGGTCATGATCAGTGCATAGCATAGTCGTGTAGTGTGTTTATGACATGAGGTGGTTATTTTCACGATACCGAGAGGTAGGTAACCGATGATTGTAGAAGCTGTGTTAGTTGGACACATGTGAGTCTCCTAGAGTAGGAGTGTGCACGTCATACTCCCGTTCGGTTCTATGATGTACGATACAGACAAATACTTGTTCTTCTTTGTGAGATGATAAGTAGTGATTATACCTGAGACTATGTTTAGTGTATGATTAATCCCCGTATCCTTCTTAGGCGTGTGTCGCCAAATATCTTTCTCATCGGCATGTGTCTCCAATTATATCTCTTAGGCGTGTATCGCTGATTATTATTTATAGGCATGTGTCGCCAACTATACTTTCATCAACCCGTGTTGCTAATTATACCTTTCATTGGCGCGCGTCACCGTAATTATATTTTAATTTATAGATGATTATTTAAATTGAATTATGGATATTTTTATCTAGTGAGATTGAGTGTTATATTTGGACTAATTTACATGTTAGCCCAGTTATACGTAGTAATATCTCTTTATAGATGTTTTCTAGAATTGAATGTTCGTTTCTGGATACAGATGATTCGCCCGATTAATTTGATTCTATGATTTTTTATTAATGTGTTTCCTATATGGGTGATGACTTTTATGTATGGTTTGTGACTTTTGATTCAATATATATTTGTAAGAGTGATGATATCTGTAAAGACCCGTATTTTACATATCGAACGATAATAAAATATTTTTATTTTATTCATATGAGGTCGCATGACTTCAAAATTTTGGAAAATGATCCCCATGGATCTTTTTCACATTTATGATTTTTGCTGAATTTCTATGTGACCTTTTAATCTTGAAAATGTTGTATAGACTGTAACTTTTGAAAGGAGCCAAATTAGGGTCTCAAACCACTTCTATTGCTTTAGAATTATGGTTTCTCATTCCGTAGAGTGGTCATAATAGAAAAATTAACTTACTCTTTGAAAGTTATAGCCATTTTAAATTTTGGCCGCTGCTGACATGCATCGGTGGGTAGCTAACTAACCCTATACTTAGGTCTACTAACCTATCTAAAATATTATGCTAAGGGAAGGCTCTAGGAACTAATCTAAATCATTTTCCTCTTCTTCAAAATAACTCTAAACCTCCATTAACCTTAATTTCATCAAAAATCACATATTTTCCTACTAATCTTAGCCCTGATCATAATTAGAGATATAACAAGCATCTAGGTTTTAATACATGTTTATGGGCGGAATTTTAAGTTTTTAAAGTGGTGCACTACGCCATAAATGGCCTTCTGCAACACAAAAAAAATGTTGGGTCAGGCCCAAAAAATGTTGCCATAGGTCTATGGCAACACTTTTCGGGTGATGCAATTTTTGTCGTTGCCTTAGACCTCAAAGGCAACATTTTGACTATCTAAGGCAACATAAGTAATATTGTTGCAATAGAACCCTATTTGGGTCTATAGCAACATCCATATGTGTCTATAGCAACATTCCAAAATGTTACTATAGATATTAACTTTCTGAATTTGTGGGGCCCACAATGTAGAGCATATTTGATTTTTTAATAGAAATAAATATTTATTTAATAAAATGCTATTGCACAGAATTTGATATTCAAAAAGTAATTTATTTAAATAAATATTTTATTTCAACATTTGAAATAGTACAAATTCCTGACTCCACTATTTTACAATTCAATGATATATAACACTGATATTCACATATACAGATATTCCTCACTACATCACTCAGTTCACTCATTACATATGCAGTTTCAATTTATACAGACACCGACACTGACAAATATATGACGAGCCGAGTGCCGAGCCGAAGGCGAGCCGAGTAGCGGGTCCAGTCTTCAAGCTCAAGCACATTTGATTTGACTCTGTCTTCAAGCTTGTATCCAGCTGTCCAGTCTTCAATACCTGTCACATATAATTCAAAAGCAGTAATCTGGAAAATAATATTTAACTCGAACAGAAAATGAAAATATTTTTGTTATATTATTTGCCTCAGGTATTTGGGTTGTTTCTTTTCATATTTTTTTCTGACAGGGACCAAATATTTGCACGGACAACCTGTGAATGCACAAGTCAGCTGTTCACAAGTGCATAAGCCAAACATGAATGCAGCACATGGATACAAGACAGTATGGAAGACAGCAAGCAACAGTTCAGGCAAAAATGCACAAAGGAGAAGCCAAGTGCACAAAGTAGTACTTAACACAGCAAGCAACATAACATGACCAAGAAATGCATGTACATGGATGAATATACATGCATCATAAGGCTTGGTACAAGAAACTACTCAAGTGCAACTACTCAAGTGCAAGTTCATACTCAAGTGCAGCCAGATATATAGACAAGCCAAAAAAAATGGACACGGCACAAGGTCAAATTCGAGTCATCGACTGGATTCAACTCAGGGCCAAGCAACCAACAAAATAAACAAGAACCAGGTTCAGCCAAATGTAGACAAGCTAGTGCAAGAAACACAGCAGTACACATAGGCAGCCCATCAAGCAAAAACAGTGAATGCATCAGGCATGCACAAGAGAAACATAGGCAGTAATATGATATACAGAGGACTTGGAGCATTAGTTCATGTTAAAGAACAAGGTTAGCATGGTACTAGTTCAGTCCAGACCAAGCAAAACCAACAAAGCTCAACACACATATGTTTGTATATATCGTGGAAACCAAAACTCAATGTTCAGATTAGTCAACAGTTTAATAAAACCAAAGATCACTTTCAAAGTTCTGATTTTCAAAAATGCAGAAGTTTTCAAGTGAAGCAGTTTTCAAGAGGACAACAGAATACAAATACTTCAAGTTCTGGTTTAACAAATGCAGCAAGGTACAAAGGTATGTGAACAAGTTTAACAAAGGTTCAAGTTCTGGCTTAACAAATGCAGCAGAAGGAGCTAACAAGCTCAGATCAGAAATCAAAAACAAGCTAGTGAACCAAAATCCAACATACCAAATAATATCACATCGCAATTCATCATCGGCAAAGCAAAATCAAGCCAGTGGACCAAAATCCAACATACCAATACATCATCGCAATCCAATATACCAGATTTCTCAAAGTCCAACAGAAAGATTAAACTCGAGATTATAGGAAATAAAGCCTATAAATAAATCCCAATTCATCATCGGCAAAAGCGTGCGAGTGTAACCAAAATTTAGAATAATCAAGTAAACCAGAAGGCAGAAAACATACCAAATAATATCACATCGCACCCGACGACGAAGTCAAAGCAATTCGAGCAATCAATCAAAGAGAATGAAGGAGCAAGCTACCAGGAACGTTTCTTACACTAGATTCGATCAATCAGAGCATCAAAGCAACTGGAATCGCGTGCCCTAGTTTTCACAGAGAGGAACGAGAAAGAAAAATCGCGTGCCCTAATTTTCACAGAGAGAGGAATGAGAAAGAAAAGTAAAGCGGGAAATGGAAATTGGTAAGGTGTGGATCGATGGTGTGAATCGGCGGTTGAGATTTTGTTTTAAATGGTGGTGTGTATCGCTGAGGTGTAAATTTTTTTTAAATTTTTTTAATTAGAATATATCTACGGCAACACTATATAAAAATGTTGCATCGTGTTACACTTGTTTAGCTAGAGCAACACATTTTTATGGCTAAGGTAACACCAAAAATACAACGTTGCAGTAGGACCAAAATTTTATAGCTGTCGCAACATTTTAGTTAGCAACACCTTGCAAAAATGTTGCAGAAGGTCATCTATGGCGTAGTGGTGTTTAAATGGTTTTGTAGCTCCTTTTGTTCATGTTCATATGCTTGTGTAAAAATTAGATCTAGACTAGGATTTGCTTAATTATCATGTTCTTGCATACTGCATGTATGAATGGATGTATATGCATTATATTCCATGTTCGTATGCCGTGCTTTGATGTCGTTTGCTAGTGCCTTTAGGTAGTTAGGAAAGGAGTGGTTGAATTGGGCAAATCAAAAACAATGATGGTCGAAATTAGATGAAAATTGAAGGAGGGGATTTGGAGCATGGGATGAGCCTAGGATTCAAGTCTCATCAAAATTAGAGCTAAATAGAGAACTTGGTACTAAAAGCTTTATATCAATACAGAGAGCTTATTATCGACACCTAGAGCAATTTCTTCTTCTTGGAAGTTGTCTCGGTGGTAGATGCTACTTTAGGTCAAGGTAGGGATGATGAACGAAGGTTAAGTGCAAGAATTTGGCTAAGTGTAAGACTTGGTACCAAGAGCGTTATAGAGAATTGAAGCAAGAGCTTTTTGACTTAGCAACAAGAGCTTTGGAGTTGATGCCAAGAGCTTTAAGAGGAACGGTCAGGGACTAAACACTTAGAAGTTAGAGCACTAGGAAAGAGGGGAAGAACATAGAAAAAATGGCTAAGTACAACTATTGGTACCGAGAGCTTATTATCGATATTGAGAGCTTATTATTGGTACTTAGAGTTTGGTCCTTGCCAGAAATAAGGTGGAACTTCCAAGAGGGGAAGCTTAGGCTCTACAGGTCATGTTGAAGGTGTTTGTTTGTTCGCTTGGGATTTGATGGCGATGTAGTAGCACGATGGTAGCTTTGGGACATCAATGATGGCAACTCAATGATGAATGGAGTTAGGTTCCGATGATGGTGGCTCGATATGGAAAGGTGTCGTGAGGACGTTTGTCAACAAAGGGTGCATTCTAGGAAGGGTGAACCATGGGTAGAACTTGAGAATGGTTTTACCATAGAATGGAGGAAAGTGGAATGGTTACTTGAGATTAATGGAAACTATATGGAGAAAGAAAATGGCTCCAATACACATACTAAGGGATTGTTGATACTCGGAGTGTTTTCTGATGTACTCGTAAAAAGATTTATCATGATTTAACTCATGGGTACTTTAAAAGGATACCCTTATCATCAAAAAGGATTCGTATAACGTGGATCGGTGGATTTAGGTCTACTGTCAGCATTTGGCTAAAGATGAATGCATCGAAAATTGGAATTTCCATTAGTCCCTGGCATGGAAAAGTCCATATGAGTTATCTTATATTAAGAGCATATTCAGTGCTAGTGAGGATTATTTGATAGATGTTATAGTTGTTTTCTTCCTTAGTCTATCACTCTAGGGATGTTGGTGGAGATAGGTGTTAGGGATAGGTATACTTGGACACTTGTCATCATACTTGGTTTTGCAGTATACCTTTATGATATTCGTAGTGTAGCATATTATGTTCTTTATGTGCTTACTCTTTGGTTGCAGGGACATGTCAGATATGGTTCATATACTATCAAACCGCCTTTTGGCAAGGCAGTACATAGACAGATTTAACCCAATAGATTTCATGCTCGTTAAGGCACAAAGCCCGATGAGATGGTTACCAGGATTGGAGATCGATTATGGACAAGACTATGGATGATAGTCGTACGGATTCATGCGAATAGCATTTTGAATTAGCTAAGTATGACTTTCACACTACAACTAAAACAATAATCAGTTACGCTAATTTTTCATAGTGGATCAGCTTTGATCCATCTCTAAAATGGATCTACTATGATCCATCTCCAAAATGGATCGTCTAAGATCCATCTCCAATATGGATTAACAATGATCTATCTTCTTTGTGGATCAACCATGATCCATCTTCAAAATGGATCGAATATGATCCATCCCCAACGTGGATTGGATACGAAACATCTTCATTATGGATCGACGTGAATGGATATGAATACAGATCCCTTGGATTAACAGCACAAATCAATGATGATCAATCCATAACTCAACAACCACAAGGAAGATCGATAAAATAACTTTAGAATATAAGAGTAGAGGATATGGGGACCCACCATATCGATTGCTAGTCCCTATGTGCAAATAAAAATGATCGGCACTGATCATTCCTATGGTGGGCGATTGGCCCAAAATTTTATGGGTTGGGTCGTTTGGTTCTAGAGGTTCTTCTGTCGAAATTTCAGCCCGATCCATGCATGGCTTCACCTATAAATACAGTGAACATGGCTCATTTTGGAGGAACTTCTCTCTGGCTATTTTTCATCATGCTTCTCTCTTCCTCCATTAATATTCTAAGGCAAAAACAACTGTATTTTTAATCTTACAGTATAAATAAAAGGATTATTTGAGTAGACGTAGGCCGGAGTTAGTCGAACCACTAGAAATCTGTGTCTTTCTTTACTTGCTTTCTTATTGTTTAAATTTTGTTCTTCATTTATTTCTTTTCATATTTCCATGATTGGATTGGATATTGATACTTTCACATACAATTGGGTGTTGATGGCCATTTTCGACGCTAATATTTTGTTGCTTTCACCGAGAAAGCTAGCCTCTACAGATTTGGAATTCAGATTCAGAGTTTGGAAAAGATCTAGAGCTTTGATTTGGAGCAATGGTGAGACAGCCAACAAGGAGAGTGTTACCGGAAAGAAATCACAAAGGAGGGAGTCAGGAGGTTTCCTTATGAGCCGGAGGTGGAGCTAATCAAGCATCAATCTACATCACTACGGATGAAATGAATGCTATGTAGGAAAGGATGCTGAAGAGAATGGAGAAGATGGCGTAGTATCTACTCTGATAGATTGGGCAAACTAGAGCACAAAACTAAGGGATTGGATAAATAGGAAACGTTGGAAATATGGATCATGAAGTTGGAATAGCAAGAGCTATGGAAAACTAGAATCAGGATCATGGAAATAGAGCAGCTGGACCGAGGAATGAAGTGGAGCACCCGGGAGCACCTCACGGTCAACAAGGAACGATCGAACCTAATCCATCCATAAGGATCGATGCCGATTGATCTAGATTTAGGTGTAAGCCCCCGGGTCTGGCTAGATCGATCTCGAGTACGTGTTGGACGGTGCTGTGGAAGTTGGTGCGAATCAGAATTGGATGCTTGTCTGGAGGAGTATGCTCTGGAATTTCCTTGTGGACTCGAGGGGCAGTCTGGAAATGATGGTAAGAGACTTCCTCTGGATGACAATGACAGTTTTGTAGAGATGATCAGGCGATCTATGTATGGAGGGTTGGTGAATAGGGATCTGGAAGATGTAAATATAAGCCCATTCATTCCTAATATCAGGAATGCTAGGAATCCAGTGGAATTTAAACTACCAACACTGGAAGTATATGATGGAAAGTCGGACCCAACTATGCCTATGATGAGATATATACATCACATGGAAGTACTAGGGGAATCAAAGGAAGTCATGTCACAATGCTTTACCTATATCTAACGGATATAGATGCACAAAAGTTCAGGCAGTTGGAGGGCATTTCTATTGGCACATGGATAGAATTGGTTGAGAGGTTTATGTGGAAAATTAAGGTTCACTTTCGAGACCCAAAAATGTGATGAGCCTGGCAACACTGAAACAGAGGATCGAAGAGTCTCAAAGGAGTTTTCTAACATGATTTAATGCCATGGCACCAGTGGATCGGTCAGATCAGCACATGGTTTTGATGGCACTTGTATCAGGAATTGCCGATGGCATGGATTTCAAGGATTCACTGGTGTAGGATCCACCTTTGGATCTCGGGGAGTTTTATCATGAAGTGGAAATGTTTTTGTGGCAAGAAGACGTATGAGCCGACCAACTAGAGGTGAACGCTGTGCAAAGCGGAGGATCGTCATGAGATGCAAAAAAGAATGATAAAGGTGAAAGGAAATTGGATGATGGATATGATGGGATGAAAAAGTGATGGAAAGTGCAGGACCGAAATTTTCCTCCTAGTCGGATTTGACAAAAAGCCTTGAACAGATTTATCTGGACACTAGAAGGCAACTCCCCTATCGAAAACCTGTAAGGAAGGATCCCATGGAGTGGGAGCATATGTTTGGAAAGTATTTCCTATTTCATGAATTGTCAGACACACCGGGGATGGATGCAGACATTTAAATGATATGAATGAGGAGCATGTCAGGAATGACGGACTATTGTAGTACGTAAGGAGTCTAACAATGGACGTGGAACAGGAGCAACCACCATCTGCATCAAATGAAAACAGGAATGGCCCTAAATCGGGGTCATGAATCATCATCAACTGATCATGATGGTAAGGGTTGAGTTCAGGACTTGGACTCTAGCTATAATAATAATAAACTCTAGAATAAGGAGACTAAGTCACTTACACATGTACGGAATCAAGGACAGTACCTAAGCATGCTTTGAGATGATGATGAACCATCATGCCCGGAGAGGCACCCTTTGGCTTTTTTAGTTTTTTGGATTACTAGATGTATGAGCTCTTATTCATTAGGTTCTTTATGATCTGCATTACTGCGATAAATAAAAAAGGACATGATTATTATCCCGATCGGAGTGACGGGGTAGTAACCATTAGGTGTGAGTCCCTTCATCGGAGAGTGATAGAATGGACTTGTACATGGATTAAGTCCACGACCGAAGAGTCGAGGTCATAGAATAAAACCCAATAGAATGTCTGGTATGGATTGTGCCTAGAAGGGAGTAGGTTGCTTTGTCGAAGAGCGACAGGATCGGCCCACTTAGGTCGTCGAGTATGGATTATTCTCGACAAGGATCTGGAGAGACCACGATCGACCTAGGACTTAGGCCAAGACATCACTTAATGTTTAGGGACACTAAACTAGAGTATAGGAAGTAACAACGCTTTGCCGGAGAGTGACAAGATTAGCTTACCCGAACATCGAAGTTAGATTATGCTCGACAAGGACCTAGGGAGGTCATGGATTTGGATATCAGCTTCGAACAACTATGGAATTAGACATAGACCAGGAGTGGTCTCGAATTTGGACAATGACCCAATGAGGTTGAGGGTTTGGATAAAACAATTCGAAGAGATAGCGTATTTGTAATATACATGGAATCAGATATCAACTTAGAATGGTCATGGATTTCACTAACAATCTGAAAAGATCAAGGATTCAGATTGGGTAATATTGCTACCGATGGATTATGGACTTTGAGTTTTGAATTTATGGCAATTCAAAACAAGCCTTCCAATCACAAGGCATGTTTGGGGTCAAAGTTTTAACCCGCCTTTTGGCAAGGCAGTACACATGCATATTTAACCCAACAGACTTCATGATCATCAAGGCAGAAAGTCTGAAGAGATGGTTACCAGGATTGGAGATCGATTATGGACAAGACTATGGAAGATATTCATTCAGATTCATGTGAATAACATTCATGAATTGGCTAAGTATGAATTTCACACTTCAAATGAAAAAACAATCGATTGCGATCGATTTTCATAATGGATCAGCTATGACCCATCTCCAAAATGGATTGGCTACGATCCATCCCCAATGTGGATATGCTGTGATACATCTCCAAAATCGATTAGCTAAGATCCATCCCCAATATGGATCGGTAATCATCTGTCTCCATTATGGATTAGCTATGATCCATCCCAAAAATGGATCGACTAAGGAACATCTTCATTATGGATTGGCATGAATCAATATCGATACAGATCACTTGGATTGACAGTATAAATCAATGATGATCGATCCATAACTCAACAACCACAAGGACGATCGATGAAACAACTTAAGAATCCGAAAGTAGAGGATATGGGGGGCCTACCATGTCGATCTTTTAGGCCCCACATGCAAATAAAACCGATCAACGCTAATTTTTCTTATGGCGGGAGATCGACCAAAATTTTTGTGGATTGGGTCATTTGACTGTGGAGGTTCTTTTAGAGAAATTTCAGCTCGATCCATGCATGGTTTCACCTATAAATACAACGAACATGGCTTATTATGGAGGATCTTCTCTCTGACCATTTTTCATCGCACATCTCTCTTCCTCTATTAATATTCCAAGGCAAAAACAACTGTATTTGTAATCTTATAGTATAAATAAAAAGATTATTGGAGTAGATGTAGGTCGAAGTTAGACGAACCACTATAAATCTATTTCTTTCTTTACTTGCTTTCTTATTGTTTAAATTTTGTTCTTCATTTATTTCTCTTCATATTTCTTTGATTAGATTGGATATTGGTGCTTTCACATACAACTGGTCGTTGGTGGCCATTTTTGATGCCAACATACACCCTTGTTCCTTACTATATCGACTTGTGTAGTATTTTGAGATTCATTACCGCTCACACCAAACTGTTGTTCAACTCAAGATTTTATGCTTTACTTCTTATTATCTCAGGCAAACTTAAATAAGTAGACTATATTGCAAGTCTAGCTGCGATGCAGTAGTTGTGCAAAGGATGATCTAGACGGAGCTTCTTGTATTATATATGGATTTCTATGCTTATATAGAGCCTAGAAAGTGCTTGCCTATTACTATTATTATGAGATAGTTATTCGAGTTTATTTTTGTTTTATATAAACTTTATTACTTTCTATATAACTTTGTAGATCTATACTCTGATGTTTCGATCACATAGTAGTTACTGCCTTTTTTGTTTTGTATATATGATGTATATTTTATTTTATTCCATGCACTATGAGATATACGACAGCTTATATGATGTTTTATTTTAATTTCGACCCTAGATGATCATCTTACATCGACCGCGCACGTCAGCAACGTTCTATTTAGTTATATTAGGTGTCAGTGGTGTAGGGTGGTCATCACATTTAGTATCAGAGCTTAGGTTACATGATTAACCTGAGTTGATACCATGATCAAGTAGAGATAGGGAAGCAGTTATCACCCTAGATTGGGTTGAGAGTATATATAAATACGAGAGAGTGCGTACTTGTTATATATTTTGATTTTCAAAACTATATATTAGTGTTTATAGTATGTAAGTTGGATGCATACACGAGTATTGTCGATCCAGTTTTCTTTTTTCGAGACTGATCATTCTAGCTACAAATCGAGAATGAGTCGACAAACAAGAAACATTATGAGGAACTTCATCTCCCCAGTTAAGGAAGGGGAGGATTCGAGGGCTGCTAACCCTGACTTACGAGCTATATTCAATGCGATGATGGCGAACATACTTTAGAATGCCCAAGTGACCACTCCAAATGTTGCTATGGGCAGTGTTGCTCAGGTGCAAATGCCAAGGGCCGACTTTGCTAAGCTATGTAAGGATTACTCAACCTTGGAGGAAAACCATTCATTGAAACAAATTCAGCCATCGAAGTGAAGAATTTGTTGTACACCTTTGAGTGTATCTCTAGTGACATGGAAGTAGATGATGCTATAAAAAAGAAGCCGGCCTCTAGACAGCTCCAAGAGTAGGCAATGAACTAGTGGAATGCCATTACTATCACTATCGCAAGGACCAATTCACTTAGGACCAATTCAAGGCTAAGTTTGAGGAGAAGTTCATTCCAACTACCAGAAGTTGGTACTATTCGTTAGATTTGCTAATCTAAAGTAAGGAGATATGTCTATCATCGATACTCCATTGGGGAAGAATGAAAAATTCGTTAACGAATTGGACGACTATTTAAGGGAAAAATATCGATGAACCATTTGAGTGACTTGTCAAGAAAGCTCTTTGCGAGGAGAGTTTATACCCTAAGTATAAATTAGTTGTTATTACTAAGGAAGAGCCAAAACCATAACAAGGCGGTAGAGGCAAGAAGAAATAGAATGGAAAAGGAAGTAGTCTCTGGGAAAGAATGCTCAGAAGAAAGACAAATGGGAGCCATCTATTTTGGTTGTGTAGATAAGCTCAGTTAATCTAAGACTGCAAAGCTGATGGGAAGAAGAAGTGTTACAACTATGGCAATTTGGACATATATAGAAAAGTTGCCCAGAACTAATGTAGCAGAAGCAGGTAGCAAAGACATATGCTTTGGACATTGTTTCGTTGTTGAGTGCTCCCTTTATCCAAAGAGAAGGGGAAGAGCATCATTATTCAAGGTATGCTTTCCATTTATGATGTTCCCATACATGTTTTATTCGATGCCGAGAATTCATATTCCTTTATATCAAGTGACTTAGTAGATATAATGGAATTGAAACCCAAAATAGTTGACCGACCTTTGATTATGGAGAACCCTATTGGAGGCTCCACTTGCCTATGTATAGTTTGTCGTGGTTTGGTTTTATCGATTCATGGATGCTCTTTTGTTTGAGATTGCTTTGCTTTGAATTTTGTTAGATTCAGGATTATCTTAGAGATGGACTGACTAAGGAAGTGTACAGTGGTTTGCAAGAAGCAGTTGGTGACGATCAGGGCTGTGGAGGGACGAGCGGTAGTGATTGATTGCCTACTAGATGATGGGGTTATGGTTAGCTTTCTATATTCGTTTGAGGATCCGTGGGATGGCTTATCATCCGTGCATATCATTTGGGAGTATATGGATGTGCTTGAGGAGGTGACCGAATTACCGCAACTTAAAGATACTGAGTTTTAGATAGACATAGTGAAGGATGCCAGACTAATAGTTATGCCTTTGAGGCGTACGACATTCGGTGAGCAAAAGAAGTTGGAGGTATAAGTAAATGACCTATGGAAGAAAGGGTTCATTCATAGGAGTATATCTGAATGGGGTGCAATTGCCTCTACAAAGGTGGATTGCTCTCTGGGATTGTATGTAGATTACCGAGAGCTAAATAAGATGACGAAGAAGAATAAGTACTCACTCCTACATATTGATGACTTGTTCGTTCAGCTCCATGGTGCGAAGGTGTTCTCTTAATTGGATTTGTCGATGGGATTTCACCAGTTGAGAACAACAAAAGAAAGTATGCTAATCACCACGTTTCAAAGGCTATATGGTTTCTATAAGTGGTTTGTTACGCCATTCAGGCTAACCAATGCTCCGGCATACTTTGTTGATATGAACCATGTCTTGAGAGATCGGCTAAACAAGTTAGTACTTGCGTTCGAGTATGACATTTTGATCTATTCTAAGATAGAGGAAGAACACATGACATACTTGAGGATTGTGCTTGAGGTGTTAAGGAAGCACAATTCGAAAGCAAAGTTTTTTAGGTGTCACTTTTGGAGGAGGGAAGTGAAATTCTTAGGTCATGTCAACACTGAGCAGGGCATAATAGGTTTAGAATTGGAGCCAACCCGAGAATGGTATGGATGTGCAGTGTTTCCTAGCATTGGCGGGATATTATAAATGTTTTATCAAGCACTTGTCGAAGATAGCAACACCATCGACTAGTTTGATGAAGACGAATCAGACTTGTGTTTGGACACGAAGTATGAGCATGCGTTTGTGAGTCTGAAGGAGAGGTTACTGAGTGCATCTGTATTGACCATTCCGAGTGGGAATGAGGAGCTGACAATATACACAAATGCCTGTGGCACTGAACTGTATACGGTATTGATGTACAAGGGGAAAGTCATTGCTTACGCTAGTCGGCAGATGAAGCCACATAAGAGAAAGTATCTGGCTCCTTATTTGGAGCTGGCAGTGATAGTGTTTGCTTTAAAGAATTTGAGGCACTACTTATTAAGGGAAGGGTTCGAGCTATTCACAGACCATAAATCCTTGAGGTACCTTTTCTTCCAAAAGGATCTCAAACTTCACCAACAGCGATGGTTGAAATTCTTGGCCTCTTATGAATTTGGCATTTCCTATATACCCCGTAAAGGAAATGGAGTCGCCGATGCATTGAGCAAAAGACATTTCGGTTTAGGAGTGATGTTCATGGAGTGGAAGCAGTTGGAGCATATGATTTGTTATGACTTCAAACCTCATTGCGAGTTAGAACTAGAAATGTTCGAAAGTTTGACGGTTAGACCTATTTTGGTTGAGCGGATCATTATTAGTCAAAGGTGAGAAGTTAGAGTAGCAAAGATTACGACGAGAATAGAAAGAGGAGTTGAGTCTAAAGACATGAAGCAGTATGGGATCAATCGAGAAGGTTGAATTCATAAGTATGGGAGATTTTTTTGTCCCCAACATTGATGGATTACGAGACGAGGTGCTACAAAAGTGCCACCGTTCAAAGTTGTCCATATATCTTGAAGGTAACAAGATGTATGATGATATAAAGTAGACTTGTTATTGGGAAGGACTGAAGAAGGATGTTGGGACATTCTTCTCAAAGTATATGAATTGCCAGTTGGTCAAGACGGAGCATAAGAAGCCAAGTGGGTTGTTGCAACTGCTTGAAGTTTCTGAGTGGAAGTGGGAGCATGTATCGATGGATTTTATTGATGGACTGCCAAGGACCCAAGTAAGGTAAGACAAGATTTGGGTTATAATTGATCGGTTAACCAAGAGCGCTAGATTTATACCCTTCAAATCAAGTAGAACGGTAGCCAAACTGGCTGAGTTGTATGTGAAATTAGTTGTACGGTTTCATGGTGCACTGAATAGCATTATGAGTGACCAAGACCCGTTGTTCACTAGTGGGTTTTGGAACAGCTTACAGGAGGCGTTAGGGATCAAGCTACATCTTAGTATAACATATCACCCACAAACTGATAGGTAGACCGAGATAGCGAACCGTATAGTAGTGGATCTCTTATAGGCTTGCATACTCAATTTTGGAGACTTGTGGAACGATCACTTGCATTTGGTTAAATTTGCATAAAACAATAACTATCAGTCTACTATCGACAAGACACCATATGAAGCATTGTATAGCTAACCGGCTAATTCCCCTTTGAGTTGTTAGGAAGTAGACAGAAAACTGATACTTAGGCCAGACTTGGTTAAGGAAGGCTAAAAAAGATATAGATCATTTGGCAAAAATAAAAGCTGCTTAGGATAAGCAGAAGGTCTACGTTGATAGGAGACATGGATGTTTGGAGTTCTTTGTCAATGATATGGTGTTTGTGAAAATTTCTCATTGAAAGAATGTTATTCGATTCAGTAGTAAGGGGAAGTTGGAGTCAAGATTCGTAGGTCCTTTTCCAATAGTAAAGAGGACTAAGAACCTAACATACAGGGTTGACTTACCTTAGAAGATGGTAGGTGGGTAACACGTCTTCTATGTTTCTCATCTGTAGAAGTTTGTGCATAACTCAAGCGTGAAGATTGCCCCATATCAACTTGATAATATCGAGATTGAACTAGAAGCTTCGAGATCTTATAGGTCAGTTTGTATTGTCAAACATGATAAGAAACAACTTAGGAGGAAGACAGTGGAGTTAGTGAAGGTTCAATGGGGAAAAAGTGAAGGCAATTGCATGTGGGGAACTGAGAAGAGCATGAGGGCCACATAGTCGGAGCTCTTTGTATGGTAAGACCTTCTATTTATCGTATTTATTTTCACCTTCGATATCATATAAGGTGGTTTAGTATCTCGCATGTTAGCATAGTCTTACCTACACTATTGGTTGCATGGCTGCTTGTTTGATATGTATGATGGTTGTATATGACTTTTAGGCATGCAGGGTAAATATTGATTATTCTTTGACTTGGGGGCGAAATTCCTAAAGAGGGGAAGTGTAACGTCTCGTATTTATGTATCAGACGATTGTAAAATATTTTTATTTTATTCATATAACATCATATAACTCTAAAATTTTGGGGCAATACTCATAGGAACATTTCCACATCTATGTTTTTTGTCGAATTTCTATGTGACCATTATGATCCTGAAAATCTTGTATAGACTATAATTTTTGGTAAAAGCCGAATTAGGGTCTTAAACCACTTCCATTGCTTTAGAATGATGGTTTTCAATTACGTAGAGTGGTCATAAAAGAAAATTAGGCTTACCGTTTGTAAGTCATAGCCGTTTTAAGTTTTAGCTATTGCTGATCTACATTAGTTGGTAATTAGCTAAGCCTAGACTTAGACCGAAAATTGTGCTTAGTGACTGCTATAGGAACTGACCTAAATCATTTTCATCTTCCCCAAAATAGCTTTAAGCCTCCATTAACCTTAATTTCATCAAAAATCACACTTTTTCCTTACCATTGTTAGCCCATAACAAAATTAGAGGGGTTATTTGCATATAGGGTTAGAGATGATCATTTTTGCCGATTTATGTTCATCTTGTTACGACCTGGATTTTTGATTATATACAATAAATAATGTTAAATTATTAGTTTTTGTTTATATTCTTTTTATAGAAGATGGTTTGTTTTAGAATGATTAATTTTAAATAATTGAGAAATTAGGAATTTTAGATTTCTTTTAGAAAATAAGTCATTCGTGTTTAAAATCCAATTAAGAAGTTAATTTATTTAGTTGGGTTATGGTTTGAATACTTAGACTTTTTGGTTCATAAAGATATTAATGAGAAATTAAATAAAAGGAGATTTTTAAATCGTACCTAGTTATAAATTAATTCATAAGGCCCTAAATAAATTATAAGTGTTGAGAAAGAAGAGGTTTAATTTCATACCCAAGCCCACTCTAGTTATTAGGTAGGAGAAAACCCTCCTCTCTAGTATTTACTACGTTCATTTTTCTAAACTCGATAAATAGAAAACTAAGGAATTCAAACTTTCTCTTCAACCCCAGGAGAAAATTTGTTAATTCAAAATGGAAATAAATTGCTAGAAAATCTAGGAGAATCAAAATAAGTTTTTCTAGCTCTAATTCACCTATTAGTCCAATTGATTTCAGTTTATATTATGTTTTGATTTGTGTTTTTTTTTCTTTTTTATTGAGGAAAAGTTCTAAGGTTTGATTTATAATTCAAAGCAGTGAATAAATTGAACTTAGCAAGCTATTATAAGGGTAAGAAGGTGAGTTCTCTTTGCACAACTGTCTGTAAATGAAAGTATATTTGCTGTTTGTTTGAATTGGATGAATCTGTAGTTGTGTGGTTCTTAATATTTTGTATTCTTTATATTTCATATTGCTCAACATTTGAATTAATGAAACCTTAGCGTTATGATCTCATTTAGTTGACAATATGCTAGTTATATGGATGCATATACACCAAAATCACCTTAGAACAATTACTCAAGACTTAGGATCAAATTGCCATCACCAAATTTCGGGCGGGGAGGTTTTGTGGAACCGAAACAGCTCTAAAAAATGTCACCATCTGTGCACCGATGATGAATGCCTAGAGCTGATTTAGATCTATATAAAGCCCATCCAGAACGTCATTCCTTGCTTCATCCATTACCTTTTTTTGTTATTGTTTCTAGTGCTTTGTGCGTTTGTTTGTGGTCCTTTTGGCATCCAATTCCATTGATCTGCTAACCTATAAAATAGATTTGAAGATGACATAAAGTAAGAACTGCATGGACCAATTCATGGCTGTAATCTTGTTATGACATAGGATTTTGTTGTAGTGAATTCTCTTGTGCTCTATGGACTTTAAATCATTTTGATCTAATGGTTTAGAATGTTATAAACTTATATCAATCTATTATATATATAAATGATTTTATAAAAGAGAGTTTATCTAAATTTACAACTCTCGAACTTGTTTCTAAATTAATCTAATTCCTTTTATAAATGGATTTAACAAATAGTCATATATATGTAAGTATTACTAGTATAAATGGTTATGAATTTCGGAATATGGTTTTGGAAATATAAACCTAATATATATCTAAATAAAATGGTTATATATATCAAAATGATTTTGGAAGAGTAAGAAATATGCATTTAAAAAATAAATGGCTAATTGAATACATATATACATATATGAATATACAATCTTTGGAATACTTGTGAATAATATGACTTTATGCAATTTTAGATAACCACGCATATATAAATATATTGAGATCAAATAGAATATATGGTTTATTTTATCTAATGATAAATATAGTATTTAGAAATTATTTCCTATATGAAAAAGTATATTATAAGATTTCTAAACTATAAACTCTTATAAGATACATATTTTGAAAGCCTTAGTTCTATAATATGGCGAGCACTAATAATCGACTTAGTGTTGTCGATTGGTTTAAATGCTCACGAGTAATGGTTCATTGAATATTTTATAACTCACTGAATATAATGTTTGAGTGGTACTTACTAGTACCCAAATTTCACCGGGTAGTATGGGATGCCTTAGTTAAATTCTTGTGGATGCTATTAGGAAGTATTTAACACTTTACGTTGTATTCTCTTTCATTATTCGATGGGACCGATAGATCCTTAAAGGAACATAGTGTAGGTTTTTCGGTATATCCGTAATAATGAGATTTAATAGCTTACAATGGATACTTGAATTTCACCGAACGATATGAGAATTTTTGGTTAAGTGCTTATGATTATTAAAAGTGGTAGTATGTGACACTTTAGAGTTTACTATCTTTTGATGTTTGGTGGGACCCTAAAAACTAGGATGGTTAGATTTGGATGAAATTGGAGGAGAGCTCTGGAGCATGGGAGGAGCCCAGGATTCAAGTCTCACCAAAATTGGAGCTAAGTAGAGGACTCAATATCGAGAGCTTTATATCAGTACCGAGAGCTTATTTTCAGTACCAAGATCTTATTATCGATACTGAGAGCTTTTTTCTTGGTGAAAATCATCTCGGTGGCAGATGAGGTCAAGGCTAGGGTGATGAGTGAAGGTCAAGCACAAGAATTGGCTAATTATCGAACTTGATACTGAGAGCTTCGGTGGGCATGGAAACAAGAGCTTTTCGACTTAGCACCGAGAGCTTTGGAGTTGATGTCAAGAGCTTTAAGAGGAGTGGTCGAGATCAAACACTTAAAAGATGGAGCACTAGGAAAGAGTGAAAGAACTTAGCCAAAAATGGCTAAGTATAACTATCGATGCCAAGAGCTTATTATCAGTATCGAGTGGTCGGTCCTTGCCAGAAACAGGGTGGAACTTCCAAGAGGGGAAGCTTAGCTCTACATGCCGCGCTGAAGGTGAATGTTTGTTCGTTTAAGGTTTGATGGCGATGTAATAGCACGATGATAGCTTCTGGAATTCAGTGATGGTAACTCGATGATGAATGGTGTTAGGTTCCAATGATGGTGTACTGATGTGGAAAGGAGTCATGAGGATGTTTATCCACAAATCGTAGGTTCAAGGAAGGGTGACCTATATGTAGAACGTGAAAATGGTTCTATCATGGAATAAAGGAATTTGGAATTGTTCCCTGAGAATAATGGAAACGAGATGGAGCAAGTAAAGGTCTTGGATATGTGCTAAGGGATCGTTGATACTTGGAGTGTTTTCTGATGTACTCAAAAGTAGGGTCATCATAAGTGCGGCCATGGGTATTTTACAAGGCTCTCTCGGATCATTAGAAAGGATTCATATACTCTGGACCAGTAATTTGGGTATAGTATTAGCTTCAAGCTAAATACGAATACATTGAAAACTTGGATTTCCATTAGTCCTTGGTATTGGAAAGGCCATGTGAGTTATCATATGTCTAGTGCATATTGAGTGATAGTGAGGATTGTTTAATGGATGTTATAGTTGTTTTCTTCCATAGTCTATCACTCTAGAGATTTAGTAGAGATAGGTATTAGGGATAAGTATACTTGGACACCCGTCATCATATTTGGTTTGTAGTATATCTTTATGATATTCGTAGTGTAGTGTATTATGTTCATTATGTGCTAATTCTTTAGTTCCAGGGGCATGTCAAGCATGGTTCATATATCCTTATTTCTTACTATATCGACTTGTACAGTATTTTGAGACTCAGTTACCACTCAAACCAGACTATTGTCTAATTAAATATTTTATGCTTTGCTTCTTATTGTCTTGAGTACTCTTAACTGAGTAGAATAGATAGTAGGTCTAGGTGTGATGCAGTAGCTGTGCAGATGATGAGTTGGATATAGCTATCTCGTATTATATATGGATTTCTATGCTTGTTCACCTATGCAACACTATAGAGCCTTCACAGTGCTTGCTTATTACTATTATTATGAGATAGTTATTTGAGTTTATTTCTATTTTGTATAAACTCTATTACTTGCTGTATAACTCTATTGATATGTACTCTGATATTTGGATCATTTAGTATTACCGTCTCTCATATTTTATATCTATGATGTATATCGTACTTTATTCCATGCGCTGTGAGATATACAACATGTTATGTGGTGTTCCATTTCATTTTCAACCCTTGATGATCACTCTACATCAGTTGGACACGTCAGCAACGTACTATCTAGTTATATTGGGTGCCGGTGGTGTAGGATGGTCGTCATAATATCTTTATGCCTGGCCATGTGATATTTGATATTTTGTGATGATTGAGATTGTCTATGATATTTTAATTATACACCAAGCATATGTTACTGCACATTTATTGATATTGTGGATGCTATTGTATGATTATACCATGCATACGTTGTGTTAGTTATGCAATTGACCCCATGATTTAGACATAGTCTTAACCTACATGTTATTTACATAATAGTCGAGTCAGCCCAAGAAATTTTAGGCACAGGGACAGTGAGACCATCTTGTGTTTATTGGGCATAGAGGAGATTAGGTGTTAAATATATTTTATTACTTTTTATTGTATAATCTCATGTATGTATAGTCTTATTATGCATATTGAACATACCTTGTATATGGATTATATATATTAGCGCTGCGATTGACACTGTGATATCTGGTATATACTGTATATTGTATATTGTTTTATTTGGGAGGCATACATGTTTATTGCTTAGTGTCATTACTGTGTATGTGTAGGCGAGTTACTTATTGGACGTTTTAATACATACAAGTGTTAGCCGAAAGGAATATTTACATATGTACCCCATCTTCCCTCATTCTCCATATTATATGATAGTGTTACACCGTAATAATCTTGGATGGTATGGGTATAGAGGTGGGAGTGTTATAAAAAAGTATCATAGCAGGTTTAGAACAATACATTATACATAAGAGACACAAGTAAAGAACTTAGATGAGACTTGGAGTCCATATCCCTTTGGTCGTATTGGGTAGTTACCCTATATTAAAGAGATAATAAGAGTATGTGAAGATTACCAAGGTAATTATTTAGGGATATATTTGTTATTTTCTATATGTATTAGATATTTGGATTTTAGATATTATATGTATGAATATAAAATTATTGACCTTGTATGGCTTAATATCCAGAGTTCATGTTTTGATTTGATTTTGATCAGAGTGCGTAGCAGAGAAATGATAAATCGATTTTCCTCTAAGTGCATTAGTTATTGCTGCTTATATTTGTTTGGTTATTGAAAATTATTTATGTTGAACTAAATTTTATTATTAATAGTTGAATATTTGTACATGCTTATTGAAGTTGGGAAATGGGATCGATGTTTATCTTTATTTGCTATTAATAAATGTGTAAGGTGTTTATTTGATATTACATAAGGTTTACTAAAATTGGTTAATGTTTGATATAGTATAATGTTCATTGAAATGTGATATATATATTCAAAGAGTGTTTGAAAAATGTCTAGATATTACTAAGTATTTATTAGAAAAAGGTTTTAATTGTAAATGTTTTGATAAAGTATGGTACTTGCTTAAGTTAATACATACTGATAATTATTATAGAAAGGTAAGTATATTAAAGGATTATATTAATAATAATATGGAAATTTTTGAAAGGAATTGTGTTAATTTATCCGTAGAGTGGTATAAGAATTCTGATCGATGCGGGTGTACATATATTTGATAGGGATTCTTAAATACTAGAACGAGACATATTGACACAAAGTTTTGAAATGATTTGTAAAATTTGGAAAATGTTATAATATTTTAAAAAGTGGTAACATTTTTTGTGTGCTGAAGATGTTATATTTAATGTTTTGGAGATAATAAAGTTATGTTTCCATATGTGTGTGTGTGTAGTGTGTTTGTTTGTGTGTTTTGTATGGTAGTTGCAGCTATTGAGTCTTAGTAGATAGCTAAGTGTTGGGATGCTAGAAATTCATGGAAAGGCATGGTCAGTATACTTATATGTATATTAAAATTTTAAAATTATTTTATATGTGAGGATTTGATATTTTTGCCTGTCAGGTTATATATGATTGTTTGTAACATATGTATGCAGTGAATATAATTGTGCTTTGAAATGCGGTGATTTAATTATTTTTAAAATTTAATATGAACTGGATTTAGTTTTATGGATATTAAATTATGATCATGAAATGATTTTGGTGTTCAAATTATTTTAGAAGGTTGAAAAGTTTGTATATTTATAGAAATATTTATCAATGGATTATTTTAGTAAGATATTAGTCTTATATTTGATTAAAATGTGTGTGTTTTTAATATATATATATATATATATAATGAGAGATTTGGAATGAATGGTAATTAAAAATAATTTTGTTTTAAGATGGTTTGAAATTAAGTATTATATTTGAAATTTTTATATTGAATTATGAATTGAAATCTTAGTGAAAGTTCATAAGGTTTTAATTTTTGTCGAATGTTTTGAAGTTTTTGATGAATAATTGAATTTTGAATAGAGTTTGAATCGTGTATAAAATGAAAATTTTGAAAAATAAAATTCGATATTGAACTTATTAAAATAAATTATTTTAAAAGTATGCAACAATTAGTTTTGCTATATATTCCGCCTATGGAAATTGCTAGGATGTAATTTTGTTAAGAGGAAGTCTTTAGCAACTTGTGTAATGACCCCTATTTCTATTGATTGATTTAAATATTTAATCGCTAATTAAATGAATTCCCAAAAATGTGTTTTTTGCATATGGCGGAATCAGGACTCAAAACCACTTCCATTGAGTTCGAATTGACGTTGCAAATTAAAATGAGTATATGTATCGCTATATTTGAGGTTCATACGATCTGATTGGCAGTAACAATCTTTAAATACATGAAATTATTATCCTAGGATGCGATTTTAGATGGTGTGAGATTAGTACCATTGAATTCGAAAAATGAGGTGAAGTATAAGGATGAGTTTCGTGGCGATTGGACGCGTCGTGTGACCGTACGGACTCGAAATGTACAATCATTTGTTTGAAAGGATAAATAAATGGAATATAATAATATTATATATAAATACCCAAATTTAGATCTCCCTCCAATTCTCATTTTTTGTTTACCATCATTGCCTGGAGAAAGATATCCATGGCCACTTCAATAAATAATATCTTCAAATCCTCTCCACCTAAAATCATGAGGGCGGATCCATTGATATCGTGTGAATGAAAGCTACGCGATAACCTTGGAGGATTTTGGAGCAATGGATTTTGCTCAAGGTCGACCCTCCTATCGTAATCTAAGGTTTGATATCGTCAAACCTTGGAGCGGCTATAGATGGATCAGTGATTGCCATTGCATTTCTTTCGACGACGTGCACCATCCTGCAAAGTTTTGTTGATCGCCATGTAGGAATACAAAACGCAACTTCTCTTATTATTTGTGACATCATCCAGTTGCAATTTAGGGATGGCGCGTGGTTGATTATTGGTTGAGTGAGGATCGAAGAAAGCGCATAGTGTAGTGATTTGGCGAAGAAGGATCGAGATTTCATTGAGTATTCATTGAGAAATCGAAGAGAGAAGAGAAGAATTTGTGCATGACCATGTTTCTTGTGCACGTACAAGATATTAGAAAGATAGAGGAAGAAGGATTAAGAACTTAAGTAAGGTAATTAGCGATTTAATTAAATTAATTAATTATTTAAATAATATCGATTCTTATTTTAGCCATATCTTTTGCATACAAGATCTGTTTTTAATGCGGTTTCTTGCATTGCGTGCATGATGGCGAGATCTACCTTTTGGCACTGGTCTACATAGATTTTATTAAGTTGAGTGATATTGTCTCTCATTGTACTATGATTGGTTGTATAGTATTATATTGACGCACGGTAATGATTTTTGGTTTTATAATGTAATTTTCCTATACTCATATGACTACTAAATTTTTAGAAAATAAAATAAAATTATATTAAAATGATTTATAAAGAATATCATGTATTTCCATCGGCATGCCACAGTTAGGGAATTATTAGATTTGAGCTACTATTGATGTTATTTCTCACATGGTTGACATGGATGGATTATGTTTGCTATATGTATGTTGTTTTGGATGGATGTATGGATGTTGGGTGTATGTTTATTTTTTTGGCTTATTTGGCTGTTTTGGTTGAAAACGTTGTTTAGTGGAGATCGGGTTTTGGGTAGTATCTTGTACGTTGGGGTTTCGCATACATGAAAACTTAATGAACAGATAAACTGTAGAAGAAGGTATGGATACGTGCTGATGGATCCGAGGTAGAAGATGAGGATTCAGATTTCAATATGGATGTTGGACATTTCGTTTGGTTTGTACTTATCTGCTTAGTTAAGTACAAGACCAATGTGGTTGGTATTGACCACTGTAGAGTGGTCAATGTCCATCACTATTGTTGATTAGCGATTTGACTGAGCTTTGGATTGGGTATTGATGATAATTCATAATGTGCGATTTGGTGGTTTATTCATGCAACCAACTTAGAGTTTTTATTTTGTTGCTCATCGAGCAAGCGATTTAGATGGTGAGGTGATAATGTAGTGCTCCAACATGAGAGTTGGTACTTAGGATTCTGACTCGATGATGTAGAGTAGGTTCTGAGGTAAATAGTTCAGAACTCTGTAGATTGTTCTGGAGGTGTTAGCTCGTTCGTGTCATGGGGGATAGCGACGTACAACACGATGGACTTCTATCTTCGGGTTGTGGCTTATGGGGGTAGCAGGTGCCGAAGAATAGATACATTTTATCTTTAGTTTGTGGCTCTAGCAAGGAGTAGATTTCGAAGAGGCTCATGGTAGGAGTCGCGGGGTAGAGGAACGTAGGTGTTGTTCCTCATAGATAGTGGAAATTAGATCGAGCGAGTAGAGCTCATATGTCTAGAAATTAGGTGTTGTTTTCTATTTTACTCGAAGTAGGGGTATTGTATAGTGGGGATGCTTATGGATTGGTAGCGAGGATCCATATCCCTAGACCCATGGATGTTGGGTCTAGTGTCCAACTTTAGGTTGTGACACACGTAACCAGATTTGGGTATGCTGGATACGAGAGTACGACAGAGAACTGAGACTTTCTAGTTGGCATTACGGTTTTCATACGAGTTATCATATATCTAGAACACACTAGTTGACAATCAGTATTGTTTAATGGATGCTATGTTTGTTATGGTTGCTTCACTAGCCACCTATCACCCTAGAGATGTTACACAAGGTGGCTATTGTGGTAGGGATACCTACATAACATCCCCCTACGTGGAGGTCCAAAACTAACATCTACGAATGCTGCAGTCATCCATATTTATTAATCCTCGGCGATCAAATACGGCGGTGTTAGATTCATTAATACACAGATACACACGAATATGGAAATTTTTTAAACTTCAAACAAAATCACATTCCATTTCAAAATATTTCCAATTCATTTATAATCCCACAATTCCAAATCACGCTCAGAGAAAATATATTTATTACAACATGCGTCAAGAGCGACATATAAAAATTCCCTTTAGATGATCAGAGTATATATAGGCAATATAACAACTTTTCCATCACATACAACATAGCGGAATTAAAAGAAAAGAGAACTCCAAATAGCTATCATGCCTCACACACGTCTTCAGAAACTTATTCATCTTAAGAGGTACCTGAAAACCTCAACTGTCAAACTACTCGAAATCAATTAAGTACCCCGGAGTTTAAGGGGAAAACATAAACTTTAAGTCAGGCATAAAGCCTGGTATGTATAATAATCTACCAACCTAAATCATTTGGATATCTAGTGAGGCCACGCCGCTTTGCAGAATGGGTTTTTCCCTCACAAGAATCCTAAAACCTTTACATAACTATATACCATGCTCCTGCATCCACAATGGTTAAAACATAATCATTTCATAATATTATGATGATATGCAAACATGTTAAAAAATACTGGATTTCTCACCCTCTGTTTAATAGAATCTCTATCATATTTATAGTTTCTAGGGTCACCATAAACCTATTAGTTTTCATGGGCTTACTAATAACCTTTTCGTATTATATGAACTCTCTGTCCCATCTTATAGTTTTCACGAGTGCATTATGAACCTATTGGCCCCCGTCAATTAACTTAACACTACCACTCTTATGGGTTTAGATAATTCACGGGTTTCCCTGAACCTATTGGTTACTCTAATAACTTCTCCCTTATCCTAGTTTTCATGGGTTGACTAGAAACCTATTGGTCCCTGCCAACACCTATATTTTTTTATCTTAGTTTTCATGGGTTCACTAGGAACCTATTGACAACTGTCAATAACTTAATCCGGACATAGTTTTCAAGGGATCACTATAAACCAGTTGGCCCCTACGAACCACTCCTTATAACATAGTTTTCATAGGATCACTATGAACATATTGGCAGCTCCAATAACTTCTTAATCATAGTTTTCATGGATCATTATGAATCTGTTCCCTGACAACTTCCATATCTAGGCATCCTATGTTTTGGTTCCCTAACCTCTTGGATGCAAATCTACTCATCCACGAGTTTAATCAATTTATATTCACTACTAGATCAACCTAACTGGCCCTTCTGCCTTTTTCCCCAAAATACGGTTATGGGTCCATTATAATGTGAATATATTTATATTTGAAGAAGCAAACATAATTACAAAACAATAGCACTCTTATGGGTTTAGCATCATTGAAATGCTTTTCATAATAACATGGTTAATCCCTTTAAGCTATTAGTTTATCAAGGAAAGCTTCTTCTCAAAACCATTACAAAAACTCCTTTAATTTAGCCATGGGTTTTTCATTTTAAAATAGAGTTTGGGTTATAAAAAATTTCAAAACATGGCTTTCGACTTCATAGGATGACCTCCATCAAAAGCCTTAAAATTTATCTTCAAAGCATTAGGCTCCTGCCTTTCTAATACTTTAAAACCTTCCTTTCGAAACCTTTCGATTGTAGTAAAATATTTACATATAACTTTGGAAGCATAGCTTCGAAACCATTTGAAAGTACCCATTTTGAAACCATTGGAAGTAACCCTTACAAAACCATTGAAAGCCCCCTTTCGAAAGCATTGGGTTTATACTTAAAATATTATTTGGGTCAAAGTGAATATAGACGAAAGCATCTCTTTTGAAATCATCATTTATCATATAAAAATATTGGGGAAAACAAGATGGCGTCGGCACCATCCTTTCCAAAGCATAAAACATCTGGGTAAAATATTAGAAGGTCGGCGTTAAAACCCTTTCGAAACCATTGCCTTCGAAATCCCTGACCCCTTTCGAAAACTACAGGAAGTGGCTTATACTTATAAAAAAAAGTATCTTTCAACATCATTGTTATCTTCAATACCATCGAAAGGCTAAAGAACGGCAGGAGGGCTTTGCTTAGGTCGGAACCCCTTCTTTCATATGCATTTCATTCAAAAGTAAACTTACGTTAATGGCAACCCTTTCATAACCTTTTAAAACCTCTTTCAAAACCATATGCTTTGACTCCTTTGAAAGCTTAAACAAAGCAAAGGTAGGCGCTTCTTTTTTAAAAACAAACCAAGATAGAGACTCCTTCGGAGGCTGTGCTTTCAACACATAACCTTTCGTCTTTCTCCAATCCACTATGTACCATCTTTATGATACCTTGTGTACTGATTTCAGCTTTTTAGATTTCGACTGGGTTGAAGGTGAAAACTTTGTGTCGAAAGGTACCTCTAAAGAAGGCGGAACCAACTTTTTTGAGTAATTTGATTTAATACTACTTAAAGCAAACTTTTTTCTAACTAACCTGCCTCATACCAACACCAAATTGGCTGCCTTAACCTTTTCAAATTCTTTACCAAAGTAACTGCCGCTAATTTCAGATCTAAACCATGGTTAAGTTAATAAATAAGCCCTTGCATTAAGCAAAACCAATTTTTCAAAGAAATCCCTCTTCGAAAATAATTTAATTACATAGCCAATTACTTTGGAAAAATCCTGAAAAATTCCATAAATTCGCTTTAATCATGTTATCTAACATATCAAAATTCTAGACCGAAATTCTTAATATATATTTCAAAATAAATTTATAAACCTAAATAACTATATTTTCCTTTGAAAATTCATAACAATCTTTCCATAGCTTGAAAAATTATCAAAATTGAAACGCAACTCCAAAATCATGTTTTACATAACATAAATTTTTTCCATAGCATTTAAACATCAACATATATCGGTTTTACCCTAAAACCATGTAGAATTTCCTTTAAAAAATCTTGTTTAAATTTAACAAATTAATAATTTAGCATATCATCATCCAGTTCACCATAAAAATGAATTTATCCTTAAATTCGAAAACATACAATTCAAAACCAAATAGAGATGGAATTATTATTCATCCTGATTTAGATAAGGAGATTGGATTGAGATTGATTTCCCCTAAGCTTGATTCTTTAGCTTTTATTTGTATTCCTCTTGTTAATGGCCGGCTCCTTTATCTTCCGTTTTGGTTTCAAAATGTTGTGAATGAGGAATCAAATGGTAGGAACGAAAATAATAAATGGTAAGGGTTATGGGTGGCAAATTCCTAATAGACCCTTATGTAATTTAATTAACTCAAATGCCATACAAAAGCCCATTGATTATTTTATTAGGCACGGCCTTAAATTAAATTTATTCAAATCCCAACCCCTTATCGCTTAACATTTACATTATTTTATTTTGTTTATCTAATTAAATCTTCTGAATAATGTTATCAAAAATTTGGGGTGTTATAGGCTCCCTACCTTAAAGAATTTCGTCCTCGAAATCCAGTAAGGAATAAATACTAAACATAGCAATCATCGTAACGATTTTTAACACCCATACTAGTCTACATGACTAGGAATTATCTATATAAATCTATTATAGACATACACTCAAAGCAGATCATGATAAGTATCTTGAGTCCTGTCCTTTGTCTCCCAAGTACGGTATTCTCATTGATGCTCCATTAAAATTTCATAACAACAACCTGACTTGGTTGTCTATAAAAGTCAAATTAGGCTCTACTACTAGATCTTCCAACCATGTCAGAGGAATAGTAGCTGCACATACTTGCGAAGATGAGGCACATGAAATACATTATGGACACCTACCATACTATTCGGCAACTGTACTATGTATGCGAGCTTTCCAATCCTTTATATAATCTGCAATTGATCAATATATCTTGGTGCCAGTTTCCCTAGCTTCCCAAACCATACCACATCCTTCATTGGTGGTACCTTTATGAAAATCCTATCCCCAATGAGAACTCTAGGTCTTTACGCCTCTTATCCGTGTAACTCTTTTGTCTGGATTGAGCTTCCTTCATCTGTTCTTGGATCAACTCAATCTTCTCTGACGCCACCCAAACCAAATCTGGACCTAAGACCAATCTGTTTCCAGTCTCCAACCAACATACTGGTGATTTGCACGGCCTTCCATACAAAGCTTCAAAAGGCACCGTTCCTATACTAGTCTGAAAACTATTATTATAGGAAAAATCAACCAAATGTAGGTGATCCTCCCAACATCCACCAAAATCCAACACACAAGCTCTCAAAAAATCCTCAAGTACCTTATTTACTCTCTCTATCTTCCCATCCATATGAGGGTGATATGTGGTACTCATCTTGAGCTCAGTGCCTAACACATCCTATAGAATCTTCTAGAATTCACTAATGAATGAAGCACCTCTTTCGTTGACTATGCTACTAGGAACTCCATGAAGTCTAACTATGTTCTTCATGAACAACTTCGCTAAAACAGATGCCGTCCTAGTCGATTTTACTGGAATAAGATGGCACTCTTAGTCAACCTATCCATAATAACCCATATACTCTCATTTCCTCTACTTGACATTTGCAACCCATCTACAACATTGAATCCCCTTTCCAAATTGGAATCTCTAAAGGCTGAAGTAACTCGGCTTTTGATGTTCGGCTTTCACTTGTTGATAGTTTATACACTTCCTAACCCACAAGCCAACATCCCTCTTTATGCCTTCCCAATAGAAGCTTCTCTTCATATCTTAATACATCTTGGTCCCTCCAGGATGAATCATAAACTTGGATCGATGAAATTCCCCAAGAACTTCTTTCCTCAAGTTCCTATCATCTAGAACACATAATCGCCCCTCCTTTCTCTGCCATCTTCTCTGATCAAGACAAAAATCTTTCAACTCATCGACCTCAGTTCCAACATCAAGCCTTCTAATCATCTTGGCTAATAATGGATCTTCCTTCTGCTTAGAAGCAATTCCCTCGATCTACACTGGTTGAACTTCTAAACTGCACATCGCAACTAGCCAAAGCTTCTAGATCCCTCCATTTTGCCAATGCCACATTATGATGTTTTCTGCTAAGAGAATCAGCCACTTTATTACCTTTCCCTGATGTATATTCTATACCAAAATCATACGCAGCCAAAAAATCCATCCATCTCTGCTATCTCATATTCAACTCTTTCTGAGAGAATAAGTATCTTAAAGATTTATAATCGGTATACGACTCAAATCTCTCCCCCAAGAGATAATTCCTCCAAATCTTCAAGGCAAAAATTACCTCAAACAACTCAAAGCCACAAGTAGGATATCTTACTTCATGTGGTCTAAGCTACTGTTTGCACAAAAAATGGACAAACACCTCAAAGTCGTATGATTTAGTTGATTTTATGTTGTTCTTAGTAATTTGGGTGAGTTATGCAAATAAGTAAAAAACAGGGGCTAAATTGTAAAAAGACACGCAGATTTATAGTGGTTCGGCCAGAACGTGCCTACGTCCACTTTATATGTTACTCTCCCTTTTCTTTCAGATTACAAGTACAAAGCTTTGTATACAAGTATATGAAAGTTGTTTGAAAGTTTCTTCCGTGCTTGAGCTCTCAAACTTGTCTGCCATTGTTGTACCCCTGCCCCTCTATTTATATAGTGAGGCTGGAGGCAGGGGTCTTGGATGTATATGGCTGCTGACGGGCCTGGACTGCTGCAATCTGGCCCGGTAAAGTTGATCCGGAATGCCTTCTTCAGGTTGGTTCGGTAGTGGAAGATGGAGATGGTCAGGAGAGTGCTGGTCTGGTGGTGAGATGGAAGAGGCTTGGTCCGGTAGTAGTTGGGAGCCATGTTGGTTCAGCGAATCTTGGTCCGGTCATAGCTAGGCGGAGGTTTGGTCCAGTGATGGCCTTGGTCCGGCTAGGACGTGGAGATGTGGTGATTCGGTGGTAGATGGGAGGTGAGTTGGTTCGGCTTGGCTTGGGGGGTTGTTTGGTTCGGTGGTGCCTAGTTGAGGTTGGTTCGGTGATGGTGGGTTTTGGACCGGTGGTAGGTTGGACCGGTGATGGTGGATGGAGCACGGTTCAGCGTGGGTATGGGTACCGAATGAGCACGGATACCGGATGGAAATGGCGAAGCTGATGCCTCTTGGTCTCGTGATTCCATGGGTGAGAATTCGCCCAACATTTGCCCCCCCAAAGTGGGGCACGTGCTTGCAGGTGTCGCGCTTTGTTTTTCTTCCAGTTGGTGTAGCTACATTCGGTTTTGAGTGCCGAACCATTTTGTTCGGTTGTCCTGTGTACGTCTATAAATAGGGGCTACACCCCTTCGTTATTCCTTACCGAATCAGAGAGAGCCGAACCAACTTGATTGCCGAATCAACCTTGTACCGAATCAACCTCGTGCCGAATCAAACTCGTGCCGAATCAAACTCGTGCCGAATAGGTATGTTTCTCTTTTCGCCGAATGGGCTTGAAAATTTTACTACCGAGTGAACATTATCCAGGTGATGCCGAATGGACAATTGCCGAATGAGTTCGATTATTGGGAATGCCGAATGAAGCTTTAACCTTTAATGTCGAATGAAACTCGAAAACTTGACCACCGAATAGAACTTGATAACTATTCGTTTATATTCCCATACTCTTCGTTCTAATATCGTGTTTTTCTTGTGCCGCAGATAAATGTCTCGCAAAGCAGAAACTCGATCAGACATAAAGAAGTCCAAGGACAGAGAAGAGACTTCTATCGTGCCCCCAGCCCAGTCAGGACCGGCGCAACATGGACCTGCCCCGAGGTCGTTAGTGGATGGGTATGGTCCCCAGGAACTTCTGGTCTCCCCTCCTGACTGCTTTCCTAGCTCCCTGAAGGAGGAGCAACTCGATGTTATATCTCGTTCCTTCGGGATAGACAGAGCACTCATGGTGCTGCCGGGGGCTGGAGTTATGCCATATGACCCTCCTGAAGGGTATTTTGCGTATAGTAGGTACCACTGTATGTGCGGGGCCATTCCTCCCATCAACGCCTGGGTAGTCAGCTTCATCACTTATCTAAAGGTGGCTCCATTCCAACTCCATCCCAACTCTTACGCCATCCTGGTGTGCTTGTACGCTATCTTTCAGGAGAGATATGGGCGCGCTCCTTCCAACCGGGAGATACGGTATCTGTACAATCTGAGGGGATACAGGAAGGGATCCCCATATATTAGCTTGGAGTCTGCCGTCTCTTTTAAGCCGGTTCTGGACCTCTATTCGAAGTACAGTATGTTCAAGAAGGAGTGGTTCTTCGTCAGAGATGACTCCGTCTCTATCCGTCGCTTCACCTCCGGATGTAAGTCAAAGTTTTATTTACATTCCTTGTCTTGGCCGCAATTCTTTTCCTTATGTGCTTTCATTTCTTGCTAGCGACAGGTGGCTTTGTGGTTGTGGAGAACGATCGCCTAGTTCAGATGGCAGCTGAGATAGAAGCTATTTCAGAGAGAGACAGATCAGCTGCCTACCTGATCAGGAATGCTAGACTCTTGATATACAACTTGATTCTTCCACATCAGTCCGTGGCTAAACAGAGAGATACGGCGGAAGAGAAAGCTGCCCAGACTACAGGAGGGGCCACGAAGAAGAGTGGTAAGAGGAAAACTTTTACAAAGCCTCCGGTTGTCGGGGGTAAGAAACTTAAGGAGTCTGACGGCCCCTCTCCTAGCACTTGCCCGATTATCCCGGAGGAGGAAGATGTGGAAGAGGATAGAGGCGAGGGCGAAGGAGGCGATGTAGGAGGAGAGTCAGAGGGTGGAGGAGATGGCGATGGAGATGGAGAGGGCAATGGTGATGGTGACGGACAGGGCGGTAGTGGCATTGGTGCCTTAACCTCCGGGCAAGTGGGGGAGCTTCAGGAGTGGACGGATGAGGCTCTCCGTCAAGCTTTCGGGGAATCGGAGGGAGAATCGGATTTGGCGGAGAAGGCGAAGAAAACTGGCAAGGCCGGGGCTGGCGCCGATCCATCCCCTAAGAGCTCCTCAGCTAGGGTGACTCCGGCGGAGCAAGGTGAACTTTTGACTTCTGCAGATTCCATTTACGATAGGGACTTAGGAATATTTTATGGCTCGCTCCCGTCCTGGGATGAAATCCAGGACTTATTGCAGGATCCTCCTTCTCTGCAGGGTTTGTATAGTAAAAGCGTCTTTCTTGTTTCTTTTTTTTAACTCGATATATCTCTTGCCTCATGATTTGATGCATGCTTGCAACATTTATTCTTTACTCCAGGGGCAGGCCAGGTGGCCAGAACGTCAGATGTTCGACACCGCCTCGAACAATTCAAGTTGATGAGAGCTTCTACTAAGCCGAAGCCTCCTACTGGTCGTCCTGGGGACGTGGTCAGCTACCGCCCTCTCCTTGGAGTCATCGAGGAGGGTATCGAGCAGAGGAAGAGGAGGCGTTCCTTGCTTGATTCACCACTTGGTCCTCAGCCTCCTACTTAGCCTTCCCGAGATACCACGGAGGAGACCACAGAGTTTGTCCCCTCTTCGCATCCTTCCGAGAATCCTACTGTTATCCGCATAAAACGTCCCGACGTGCCTCGCAATCCCTTTGCCGGCCACCCAGATTTGGACCCAAGCTCTCATGATATTTTATTTGACGAGGACACGGGCGAGAATCTTCTCCCCCGCAATCCCATGGTTTGGGTTCTTGATGAGGCTAAGTCCCTAGATCTGGATCTGCTCACTACTCGGATAGCTGCTATGGGGGACGAAGCCAAGGCCAACATCGACCGGGTCGCGGAGGAGGCCAAGAAGCTAATGGAACATCACGCCCTATTGGCCAAGGCCGGGGAGGAGATAAGGAGTGCCAATATAAGGTTGCGGTTAGTGGTTGCTGATCAGGCCAAGCAACTTGCCAACCAGGCTATTCAGATTTCGCAGCATGAAGCCGACTCCCAACGACTGAAGAAGGCCATGGAAGAGGCTAGCAGAGCTGAGTTGCGGAAAATGGAGGCCGCTTGCAAGAAATGCATTGACATGGCCATTACCATGGTTGATGAGGTTAGGAGGGCGGATCTCGAGCAGGTTGAAGAGATATCTGGGAGGCTTGAAGCTGCAGAACTTGCTCAAGCCAAGTTGAAAGAAGAGATGGAGGAGATGAGGAGATCCCTCCAGGCTGAGTGCTCGAGATACCGGTGGGAGAGGGATGCTGCTGCCACTAAGTTGCAGATTTCCGAGGCCCGGGTGAAGAGGTTTGAGGAGGATGAGGGGATGATGGACGATATGCTGCAGAACATGTACTTCCGCACTTGGAAGGAGGGCAGCTTATCCTGGATGGATGACTATCCCCGGGTTATGGCCAAGGTATATCTTCGGGCTTTAGAGGAGGCCAGGGTTGATGCGGGTAAGAAAGGTGGAGCGGCCTTTAGTCTGGATGTGGTCACTGCTCAGTTTTCGAAGGAGGAGCAGGCGGCGGTGAAGGAGAGGATGCGGCTGCTCGCTGCGGAGGAAGCGCGTGTGCAATTGGAGGACGAGGATCGAGCGGCGGATGCTGGTGAGTCTCTCCTTTGTTTCTCTTTTCTCTTTAGGTTTTCATAACCTGATCGTTTACTATTTACTTAATGGATTCCTCTTCTGAATTGGACATGTGGGACTTCTGATAAGCATGCTGGGAGCTCCAACCCTGCGGCTAAGTAGGCTTGGAGAGTTGGTAGGATGAGGGTGAGGTGCGGACGCAGCTGGTTCCTTGTCCGGATTCGGTCACCTTTTGATTTCCTTTTATCGCTGTTTATGTTAGTCCAAAACATTGATGTGACTGTAATAATATTGTTTGTGGTGAATGACTTTATGTAATTTCATAACATAAGCTGATTCCTTTATGTTGGAATGTTATCGCTATTTTGTTGTGCTGTGTAAGTGATATAACTATGCATGTTACTAGTGACTTGACTGTGCCTGATGCCAAGTTTTTTGCTTAAAGTATAATTTTCTCATTTTGCAACGTAAATGTGATGTGTGAATATGAACTGCAGCTATGCATTAATGTATAAAAGTAGAAGGTACCGCCCTTCATGTTTCGGCTGTGGACGGCAACTTTGTGCGCCCTGTAAGACTAAGCATGGAATGCTGTTGAGTGTCTCGTCATCCGATTGTAAGTTTCTGTTCCCATTAGCGAGCGTTCCTTATTTCATGTCCTGTACTTTCAAGCACCGTTACGGAGAATAGGAGAAAAGTTTTAAATGAAATGGAAATATAGGAAAAGTAAAACTTCCAGTCACGGAAGGCCGTCGATGTGCTTAAGTTCGTGGCAAACGGGTTTTGTAGTCACTTTCCCTAGCTGTGGGTCTTGGAGACATTTGTCACCCATCTTACACCTCTGCGGGGAGTTTTCTTTTTTACCATAACCGCACTTAAGACACATCGGAGCCGATCGCGCACAGTAACTACCCGGGCCATTATGGCCCGTAATCGCGGGTATTATTCGATTTACTGTGGCCGGCTAGCGTGGGGGCCGATCGTCAACTGTGAACTGCCCCTGGCTGGCCACACCTTATGTTGGGGCTTATGGTCGGTTCACAGTTGCCGGCGAGCCGAATCGCTGTAATGAGCTGCCATGGCATAATCGGCCTTCTCGGTGGCTTATACTCGGCTCATTACAGTCGGCTTTAAGGGCCGAGGCAAACAATGAGTTAACTCGCGGTAGAGGGATACCGAAGCAAAGTGTCTCATTGGCGAGGGCATAGGATCGTAGCGTACCTATTAGATTTTGTTCAGGTGGAGTTGTGTTGTGAAGCTCTGAATTGAAATGTCATCTGCAAAGGATTTTGTTCAACAGCAAAGGATAAAGCTTAACAAGTAGCCAAGATATAAAGGAACAAGTTAACAAGAGCCAAGTTTTTTAAAGTGGTTCGGCACGAAAATGCCTACGTCCACTGATTCTCTTTGTTAATTCACTTCATATGGGCAGTACAAGTTAAGAAAAGTATCGACGGAGGTGTCGGATGTTCCATGCCCTCTGGAACACCTCTCCGTCCACTGTTGACAAAATGTAAGCTCCGTTGTGGAGATCTTTATGAATTACATATGGTCCGTCCCAGATTGGATCCAGCGCTCCTGGGCGCGGAAAGATTTGCTTGAGGACAAGATCTCCTTCTTGTAAGCTGCGATGTTTGACTTTGGAGTTGTATAGTGCTGCCACTTTTTGTCTGTGAGCTGCTGCTTTGAGTGCTGCATCATTCCTTCTCTCCTCAATTAGATCCAAAGACATGTGGAGGAGTTCTTCGTTTTCTTCTGGGTTGTAGTGGATCCTACGGTGGGAAGGCACAATAGTCTCAACTGGGAGCATTGCCTCCGATCCGTATGCCAAAGAGAAAGGAGTATGCCCTGTTGATGTTCTGAAAGATGTGCGGTAGGCCCAAAGTGCCGTAGGAAGTTGATCCACCCAAGCGCCCTTTGACCTTTCAAGTTTCTTCTTGATCAGTGTTTTGAGAATTTTGTTGACAGCTTCGACTTGGCCGTTTGCCTGGGGATAAGCCACGGATGAGAAGCTTTTGTGAATCCCGTGCTCTTGGCACCAGTTGGTGAATTCCTTGCTGTCAAACTGAAGTCCATTGTCTGATATAATTTTGAGTGGTACTCCGTACCTGCACAGAACATTTTTGATCAAGAAGTTAATGATTTTTGTCGAAGATATTTTATTCAGAGGTTCTGCTTCCACCCATCTGGTGAAATAGTCGACTGCTACTATAGTATATTTAGCTCCACCCCATTGGCAGTTCACCAATCAAGTCAATTCCCCATACTGCAAAGGGCCAAGGGCTAGTCATTTGGATAATCTCATTTGTGGGTAGTCGAGGAATCTTGGCAAATTTCTGACATCTGTCGCATCTTCTGACGAAGTCTAAGGCATCTTTGTTTAAAGTGGGCCAGAAATACCCATATCGGAGTATCTTTTTTGCTAGGGTCTGCCCTCCGGTGTGGTCTCCACAACTTCCCTGATGGATATTGGATAAAATTTTCTTGGCTTCTCTTCCAGCAACGCACCTCAATAAGGGGTTAGAGAAGCCGCGCCGATAGAGGATGCCTTCTTGTATTGTGTAGCGGGAAGCTTTCCTTAGAATTTTCTTAATTTCATTTCGCCCGTCGGGTAGGGTGCCGTTTTGTAAGTATTCTCGGATAGGGGTCATCCATGTTTCTTCTTCGGTTGCAGCTATCAGATTTACTTGCTCGAAACTTGGGGTTAGTAGCCTTGAGACAGTTATCGCTCCAGAAGTGGTATCATCTCCCATGCTAGCTTGCTTTGCCAGCTCGTCGGCCTCTTGATTTCCTTCTCGAGGAATATGTTTGATCGAGTAGTGATCCAATTGATTGAGCAGCCGCTTGGTCTTTTTCAGATATGCCTGAGCCACTCTCCTCGAGTCTGGAACTCCCCTAGTATTTGATTTACGATGAGTTGCGAATCACTGTGAAGACATAAGGAACTGACTCCGATCTCCAGGGCGAGCTCTAATCCGGCTATTACTGCTTCATATTCGGCATCATTGTTGGTGGCAGCGAATTCCAGCCTTAGTGCATAACGCAGCTTTCTTCCCCTGGGAGTGACGATCACAACGCCTGCCTCGAGCCTTGTTCGTTCGATGCTCCATCTACAAAGAGACTCCACTTGATGTCCTCTGTTATTTCAGACTTCTCCCTGCCTTCGTTGATAGTGAATTCGACGATGAAATTGGCTATGGCTTGTCCCTTGATGGCAGTGCGAGGATGGTAGGTGATATCATATTGGCTTAGCTCGATGCACCACTTGAGCAGTCGCCCAGAGGTGTCGGGACGATGGAGCACTTGCCTCAATGGTTGGTCAGTTAGGACTCTGATGGGATGAGATTGGAAATAGTGTCGTAGCTTCCTTGATGTGATTAGTAAATAGTACGCCAGTTTCTCGAGTTTGGGATACCGGGCTTCTGCTCCCGTGAACCTTTTGCTTATGAAGTACACTGGCCGTTGTGTGCGGTTTTCTTCTCTTACCAAAGCGGCGCTTAGAGCATGGGATGACACAGCAAGATATAGGTATAGTTCTTCGCCTTCATTCGGAGTCGAGAGTACTGGTGGCCGTTGGAGGTGCTCGATTAGGTTAAGGAAAGCTGCTGAACATTCGTCGGTCCACTCGAATTTTCCTTTGTCTCTCTTCAGGGCTTCAAAGAAGGGAATGCATTTGTCGGTTGCTTTAGAGATGAATCGGCTTAGGGTGGCCACCTTCCCGTTTAGGCTTTGCATTTATTTCCGAGGGGATGGTATCTTGATATCTTGCAAGGCTCGGACTTGTTCGGGGTTTGCTTCGATCCCTCTGGCATGGACGATGAATCCCAAGAACTTTCCTGATGACACTCCGAAGGAGCACTTTAGAGGATTCAGCTTCATTCCATATTGGCGGAGTACTTGGAACATCTCGTCCAGGTGGCTTACATGATCGTTGGCTTTTCTTGATTTAACCAGCATGTCATCCACATAGACCTCCATAGTTCGTCCTATCAGTTCTGCAAACATCTTGTTGACGAGGCGCTGATAAGTAGCTCCGGCGTTTTTAAGTCCAAATGGCATTACCTTGTAGCAGTACAATCCTCGGTCAGTGATGAAGCTAGTGTGGTCTTGGTCGGGGGCGTGCATAGGGATCTGGTTATATCCTGAGTATGCGTCCATAAAGGATAAAAGTTCGTGTCCGGCAGTGCTATCCACGAGTTGGTCGATTCGGGGGAGTGGGAAGCAGTCTTTCGGGCAAGCTTCATTTAAGTTGGAGAAATCGATGCATGTTCGCCACTTCCCATTAGCTTTCTTTACCAGTACCAGGTTGGCGATCCATTCTGGGTAGATGGCTTCACGTATGAAGTCATTGGCAAGTAAGTTCTTTACTTCTTCCTCGAGGGCTGCTGATCGTTCTGCCCCCATACTTCTCTTCTTTTGCTTTACCGGTACCTTGGTAGGATCGATGTTTAGTGCGTGGCATGCTATGTCCGGGGAGATTCCAGTCATATCAGCGTGCGTCCATGCAAATACATCCATGTTGTGGCGAAGAAAATCAATGAGTTGATTCTTTAATTCTCTTTTTAACCGAGATCCGACTCTCAGCAGTTTACTTGGGTCGCGTTTGTCTACAGATACGAATTCCATAGCCTCTGCAGGCTCGGCGGTGGCCTCCTCCTCTTTGTCCCTGGGGTCTAATTCATTGAAAGGATCACTGGTATACCGAAGAGGAGGGGCTTTCTTTAGTTGCTATGCTTCCAAGCTTTTCATGCAGAGAATAGTCTCTGTATTTTTCCCTTTATCTCTCCTGCGATTATTGCGAAGTTCGGTTACATAGCAGTCCCGAGCGGCGTCTTGATCCCCTTCTACTTCTCCCACTCCATTATTCGTTGGGAACTTCATCTTCAAACACCATGGGGCAAGGACAATTTGGAAGTCGGACAAGGCTGGTCTTCCTAAAAAGGCATTGTAGGCCGAGTGGTTGTCTATTAGCACGAATGTTTGTTTCCGAACGGCGGAGCGGGGATGACTTCCCAATTCAACAAAGAGATCCAATTGTCCAAGGGGCATCTTTGCTTCTCCAGTGAAACCGTGTAGCGGTTTGTTGCAGGGAGACACGTCCTTCATTGACAGCTTCATTTTGTCGAAAGCATGCTTGAATAGAATTTTCACTGAGCTTCCAGTGTCTACTAGGATTCGAAAAACTTCAGCTGGGCCGAACCTGGCAGAGATGACCATAGGATCCATATGAGGGTATTGCCTTCCTTCTAGGTCGCGCCCACTGAATGTGATGTCATTATTTTCCTTCCGCTTAGGGTGGCGTTCTTCCATAACAGAATTGACGCAGTCTCCCTCGCTTCTGAGCGAGTTTCCATATCTTTCCATTTCTGCCCAGCTTTTGTCGGCGATGTGTGTCCCTCCAGATATTGTATGAACCACTATCTTCTCTTGGCTGGAACCGCTGGTGTTGCGGTTTCCTCCGCCTGTTTCTGGGTGGAGCTGCCCTGGGTTTTCCTTGGCGGGAGCTGGAGTCCTGTCCTGGCTCTTTACATAGCGTTCCAGCCTCTTTCTCCTGATGTGTTCTTCAATTAGGTCTCGGAGATGGCGGCATTCATTGGTATCGTGCCCATGAGACTCATGGAAACGGCAGAATTTTCCGAACTGGATTGCGCGATCTGACTCTTTCTTGTACGGGGGGCGCTTGTATGTAAGTTCATCCTGGGTGGCCAGGAAGATGTTTTCGACTGTTTCATTCAAGGGAGTGTAAGCGTCAAATCTCGGTCCTGGTCGATACAAGCGCTTTTCTCCCTTCTTGCCCCCTGCAGTGTCTCTGGAGTCGTTTCTCCAAATGTCCTTCGCTGCGGCGGGGGGGTTTCCATGAGCCGTCTTAGCCTGTGGTCCTGTCTGCCTTTCAGTGGCAGCCTCTTCGAGTCTCATGTACTTTCCAGCTTCATGGAAGAAATCGGGCAAGGTAGCTGGTTTTTCTTTAGTTAGTCTTCTAGCAAACTTGGTATCCAGATGCACACCACTACAAAGGGCCATCGGGACAAGTTTCTCATCGGCATCTTGAACTGCTGCCGCTGCGGCATTGAACCGGGTTAGGTATTGCTGCAGTGTCCTCCGGGTTTCTGTTTGATAGTAGATAGGGAGTAAGCATCCTTGGGTTGTTCCACATGAATGCGGAACTGGCTGATAAACTTCTCCTTCAACATTTCCCATGAACTGATGGATCCTTGGGGTAGATGGCAGAACCAGGAGGTAGCTAGATCTGCTAAAAATAGTGGAAAGCATTTTATAATACTCCTTCCGTTGCCCCTCTCATGAGCATATGTTGTGTGTATCTTTGCAGGTGTACAACGGGGTCAGAGGTTCCCTTGTATGGTTCCATTGTGGGCATTTTCCACTCTCGGGGGGTGATGGCAATTTCAATATCGCGGGTGAAAGGGCTGGTTACCCTAGCACCTATCCCACGATCTCTTTGGTCCCGTTGGACGCATTCTCTGAACAATAGTGCCATCCTCTCATCAGAATATGGGGCAGATAAGAAAGAGCTTGGTTCTTCCCTGCGGGATCGATTCTGTCTGGATGGCATGTAGGGGTGGTATAGTCTATCACTCCTAACGTTTCCCAGCGGCTGTCTTTGGCTGTCCGGATGCATGCTAGGTTCAGCTATAGTTGGCCCCTGCCTTGATCTTCCCCTGTGGGGTTCTGTTTCGAGCATTTCCATGGGGTCAACTTCGGGCTGGATTCTAGCTCGGCTCCGTTCAGCGGGGTTTCTATGATTAGGCGGCATGACTGGCTCAGCTACATCCGACCCTCGCCTGGTGCCTCCCCCATTGGCTTCTGTTCTGAGCGTTTCCTCGAGTCGGAGTTCGGGCTGAGTCCGGGTGCGGCCCCTATCATTGTTGTTTCTGTTGATAGTTTCTTCGAAGAAGGAAGACCTTTGTTGTCTCCGAGATCCTCCAGATTGAGACTCACTCCATGATTCAGTGTTGCGGTTGGATTCTTAGGCATCCCTCAAGCGTGACATGAGTTGGTTCACCAAAGCTTCTTGTTGGGATGCGAAGCGGTTAGTCACTTCAACCACAACTCTGTCTAGGTCTGCCCTAGTGATTGTTGCCGGTTGTTCTGCGACAGGGGCTGTCGGAATTGCCTGATCTACATTTGGCACTGCTGTCGTAGTGGGATGGTTCTCTTGATCTGGATCCACTGGATCTGGAGCGCTGCTGGTTGCAACGTTCTTTCCTTTGTTGGCGTCTTTTCTCGGCCTGGAAGTCATGCTTCCTTGGCAATGAAGGGTGCTATTGGGAAAGAAGGTTGAATGAGGGAAGCTGAAGCTTCGAGTTCCAAGCTCTCAATGAAAGCACCAAAAATGTTTGCACAAAAAATGGACAAACACCTCAAAGTCGTATGATTTAGTTGATTTTATGTTGTTCTTAGTAATTTGGATGAGTTATGCAAATAAGTAAAAAACAGGGGCTAAATTGTAAAAAGACACGCAGATTTATAGTGGTTCGGCCAGAACGTGCCTACGTCCACTTTATATGTTATTCTCCCTTTTCTTTCAGATTACAAGTACAAAGCTTTGTATACAAGTATATGAAAGTTGTTTGAAAGTTCCTTCCGTGCTTGAGCTCTCAAACTTGTCTGCCATTGTTGTACCCCTGCCCCTCTATTTATAGAGTGAGACTGGGGGCAGGGGTCTTGGATGTATATGGCTGCTGACGGGCCTGGACTGCTGCAATCTGGCCCGGTAAAGTTGATCCGGAATGCCTTCTTCAGGTTGGTTCGGTAGTGGAAGACGGAGATGGTCAGGAGAGTGCTGGTCCGGTGGTGAGATGGAAGAGGCTTGGTCCGGTAGTAGTTGGGAGCCATGTTGGTTCGGCGAATCTTGGTCCGGTCATAGCTAGGCGGAGGTTTGGTCCGGTGATGGCCTTGGTCCGGCTAGGACGTGGAGATGTGGTGATTCGGTGGTAGATGGGAGGTGAGTTGGTTCGGCTTGGCTTGGGGGGTTGTTTGGTTCGGTGGTGCCTAGTTGAGGTTGGTTCGGTGATGGTGGGTTTTGGACCGGTGGTAGGTTGGACCGGTGATGGCGGATGGAGCACGGTTCGGCGTGGGTATGGGTACCGAATGGGCATGGATACCGGATGGAAATGGCGAAGCTGATGCCTCTTGGTCTCGTGATTCCATGGGTGAGAATTCGCCCAACAGCTACCTAGATGCGTAGGCAATAACTTTACCCTTCTACATCAATACAGCTCCTAATCCAGTCCCACATGCATCGACGTATACTACCAACCCTTGGTTACTGTCTGAAACTACTAACACTCGAAAATTGTTCAACAAATACTTCAACTTAAGGAATGCTTCCTCACATTTGTCGGACCAAACAAACTTCACCTCCTTCTCAGTAAGCTTAGTCAAAGGTGCTGTTATCCGTGAGAAATCCTTGATGAATCTCCGGTAATAGCCAGCAAGTCTAAGAAAACTTCTGATCTCGATCACCGTCTCTAGTCTCTTCCAATTATTAACAGCTTCGATCTTATCTGTATCGACTAACAATCCTTTCTTTGAAACCACGTATCAAGAAATTAACCTCTTTTTTTCAAAAATGACACTTGGAAAACTTCACCCTTAGCTGATTTTGCCTCATCATCTCAAGCACAACTCTAAGATGATCTTCATGCTCTCTTTCATTCTTAGAGTATACCAAAATATTATTTATAAACACCAACACAAATCTATCTAAATGCTCTCGAAAGACTCGATTCATCAAATCCACAAAGAAATCAGGTGCATTCGTCAACCCGAATGGAATTACTAACCACTCATACAAAGTATATCTAGTTCAAAATGTTGTCAAAGGATTCTATCCTCTGCCACTCTTAACTGATGGAACCCTATCGCCAAATCCAACCAGGAAAACACTATGGCTCTACTCAACTGATCAAATATATCATCAATTCTTGGAAAAGCATACTTATTTTTTATCGTCCTTTAGTGCAACTTACAATGGACGATACACATTCTCAATGACTCATCTGGTTTCTTAACGAACACCGCGACTGCTCTCTAATGCGAACTGCTTGGTTTAGTAAAATTCCTTCCTTCTAGATTCACTAGCTGCACCTTCAATTCCTTCATCTCAGTCAGTGTCATCCTGCTAGGTGGTCTACTCACAGATTCAGCTCCTGGCACAAGATCTACCCGAAACTCAACATCTCGTCTCGGTGGTAGTCCTTGACTGACTAAAAGACATCCGCAAACGCTTTTTCTATTCAAACTGACTTAGATCTTCTCCCACTTCCATTGCACTTAACAAAGAACAACTACTCTGGTCATAATTCTCTATTGAGAATATAATTCGATTATGCATATCAAGGTGTCTTAGTGATATCTCCCCATCTTGGCAATATATCCTGGCCTCATACCTTCTCAACCAATCCGTACCCAAAATGATTCTCAAATCTACGAAATCGAAAACATACAAACTACGTGCAAACTTATGACCTAATAGATCAAGTTTTAGCTGGTCACGTCTCATCCCTAGAGTTACATACCCTCCTATTTGATTTGCAACCCTTAAGGAAGTAACAAGGTATATGGGTTCTAAGAATAACCTATCAACCAATTACCAAGATATAATGAATGTGATGCACAGGTATCAAAAAGTATCCTGACTGGTATACTCTAAATTAAAAAACATACCACCTATCATAGTCTTTCCCGTTTCAGCTGTAGTAGGCTTATTTGATGATCCAACAGCAAAAAATTTCACCTTGTCTTCCCTGACTCACTTTGGACATTGTTCTTATAATGCCCAACTTGATCACAGCTGAAGTACTTCACATTCTTCTTATCCGCAGCCTTCTTCCCCTTGCTTGACTGACACTCATAAGCATATTGTAACGACCCATAATTTTTAATGGTTTAGTTAACGTTATTAACCAAAATTTTGTGAAATTTTAAATAATAAAATTTTGAAATAAAAATTTAATATTTGGAATACGTATTTAAAAACATAGCAAATGGAAAATTTTCATCAGATAATATGGAAGTTTATTTTATCGTGTAATTTTATTCAAATTCAAATCAGTTAAAAGATAATGATAATAAAATATTTTCCAAACCTGAGTATTTTAATACAATAAATTTGTAAATCATCTTCTATGCAAGACGTCATATTTTGTTTCTTCAAATTTGGATTGCTATTGCTCCGTCTATCTTATTTTTGACAAAATAGCAGCATTTTCGGTATCGTTTATCGACTTTTGATAGGATGGTCATGCTACTGATATCTGTATACCGTCTTGATCGTCTCGTCATGCTGATCTCCATAATATATTCATGTTTGTGTTTCGGTGTCCGGTACGCGATGAAATTTGTGGAATGGTTAATCATACCGGTATAAGTTTTAAAACTTTTTGGTTTCCATCCACCCTTTCATATACCTACCTATTGAATTCAAAACAGCTACTTGTTTTTCCATATTCCCAGATATTAATAGCAAACTTTTAATATTCTCACTGGTTGCCATATTCACTATTTTGGTTTAATCATCTCACATTCGTTCACTTCCTTTTCCCGTATGTTCTTCTTTGTTCTGCCAAAAATAATATATATATCAAGTTCATATTCCTTATATCTGGAGCCTGCACGTCACCTCCTTGTGTGCTCATCCTCTTTTCTTTTGTGTGAAGCAATCACTAATCCATGGCCTCACTCCTTTTGCTCCACCCAGACCTGTACCGACCCTCCTCCACTTGCCTCCCACTTTCCCAAACCACGTCCTCACCTTCTCTCCCACCTTCCATCAAGTGATAGCCCAGGCCGAAGCCTCTCTCTCGCTCGCCTCTCTCATTTTCCCACCCGAGCCTCTTCCTTTACTTTTCAGTTAGTGTATGCAGGTAACGTGTATATATATAATATATGTATTTATAACTAGATCTAGTTATATATTATATCATATATAATCTATTAGTTGGCATATATTATATATTGTTGTCTACAAGTGTAAGCTTAAATATATATGTCTATATATATATATTAGTCATATAAGTAATGATATGTATAAACAACAATACACGTTTACAAAGGTGTGTATATATATACGTTTGTTGATATGTATAAAGTTATATTTGTGTTTTGATTTTTCTTTAAGAAGTATGTATATAGAACAATATATATAAGTTGTATTAATGTGTGGTTTTGTTGATAGATATAAAAATTTATATAAATCTGTATAGTTATATTTGTTTATACTAACCTGTACATTCCATTTGTAAGTTTTACTTTTGTTATTCATATATATATATATATTTGTAATATATATATATATATATTAAGTTATATGTGTTTAGTTTGTTTATTTTTATATATACAGTTTGTATAAACATTTCATATAGCCGATCTGCTAGTTATAATATAAGAATAGTATTATATGTTGTTCAGTATAGTATATTATATGTAATATAAATGTTAGTTTATACAAATCACATATTAGGTTAGTATTAAGTATATTGACAGTTTATATAGATTTATAAATATAGTATATAGATTAATAGTTTATACAGTTTATATTGTAAAGTATATGAGTTATAGCATACTTTATATTATAGATGAGGTATTAACAATGTTGCATTTTCTTTACAGCAGAAATATTAGCTGCTTATGAACACAGTTGTTTGATTTCGTTTGTGTATATATATTATGATAGTTTTATAAAATTAAAAAAGTCAGTTATAAAATATTTTTTTAAATATTTCTTTGAAAGTATACATTGCATATAAGGTTACAGTATGTACTATATTAATTAGTAAAATATATGTATGTCTTAGCATCTTCAGTGTGTATATTAGTTAAATATACAAAGTATGTATTGATATATTCAAGAAAAATAAATATATTAGTATACATATAATATAATAGTTTAAGTGTTGTTTCAGGTAGCATGCATATGTATTTTTATTTGCATCTGCATATATATTTTGTATTGTGTATATTTATAATGGGTACATATTATAATGTAGGGTATATAATGGGTCTGCATATGTGTGTGTGTCTATATTTGTATTGAGTCTGTATATATTTTTGAGTAACATGCATTTAGTTGTTGCATATATAAATAGCTTACCAATATTTGTTTATATATACATATATACACTATTTTGGATTTAAATTGATTTTATAAATACTAAGTTTATAATAAATATTGTTTTAAATATAACATATAGTGTTTATACTTTATCAGTTTTAAACTTTTGGTTTGTTGGTTGATTTCATAAGTTATATAAATATATATGTTAAATTTTTAAGTTTAAAATGTATTGATTCAAAATTTATTATTATTTACATATGCTTGACTTTAATATTTGAGTTTTAGTTTAAAACAATGATTTTGAAATACATACATATATATATTTAATATAATATATGATTAAATTTAGAATAGGACTTGATATATATATATATATATAAGTTCACTTATACCAATTATTTTCATCGATCCCGTTCTGATTTGATTTTGTCTATTCCTATTTATCAGCTTTGTCCGTCGAACTCGTGTCCATTGTGCTTTACTTTGGAATTTGTACTTGGATTCGTAACTTATCTCATTCTCATTCATCTCTAGCCTCGAAAGGTGAGCAACCACTCATGATTAATGTTCTTTTATTTATTAAATTTGATTTCAGTGGAAAAGGCAATTGAAATATGATGCTGTTAGTTATTTACATTACTGTATATATGTTATTATCTGTATCTGTTCACCTAGTGACATCTGACACCATTATATGTTATTTATATTGATGATATATGCCTATTATCTTATTATCATATATATTATCACTCTGCAAGTTCCCTGTTAGTATAGAATTCCCTATGGGTTGAAATGATACATATTCGAACGATTTGCAGAATAGGAGAACATCGTTACGGGTTGAAATGATAAACCCAAGCGATTTTCATTGAATGGAATTTGGGATTGCAGGTTGAAATGATATATACCCGTATATATTTAATTACGGATTGAAATGATAAATATCCAGATCACTTGACCATAGGATAGAAAATTATATACAGACACCGTTGGTCTATATATAAATATTTTGAAAATTACTTCTGTGGTTTTGAAAAGTTATATATGTGGTTATATATAAACATTGATTTTTAAATATTATATATATGTAAATGTTATTTTATATATAGTTAAATCCTTGATTTTTTAAATTTTATGCTTTGAAAATCTTAAAATTTTAAGATAGTTTTGGAATTATAAATTTTAAGGTTTACTTAAAAATTTACTATTTTAAATACGTATAAATTAGTTTTAAAATAAATAATTTTAATGATAGAGTTTGATTTAATCAAAATATATAATATGTTTAAGTATTTATTTAAATTTATATTTTGAAATAGATTTCTATAATGATTTCTGTACATTAAGGTTGGGAAGATAAATTTGAATTTATTTGAAACTGTATTTAATGAAGAATTTTATTTAATTAAATCGATTTGAAATTTATTGAATTTGAGATTTTAAAGTAATGATTTTATATCTTGATTTTTGATTAAAAGTGATTTAAATGAATATTTCAAATTTACATAAATTAAAATGGGATATTTAGTTTATTTAAATTTTGTAATTTTAAGTTTTATTTAAATGATATTGGATTTTATTAAATTAATATTTCAAAACTAAATAACAATGAATTTGAATTAAAATATATATGAAATTATCAAATTTAGTTTTGAAAATGTTGAATATTTAAAGCTTTGAAATATATTGAAATTGAAATGGTTTATTTTATGGTTCAAATCTGTATTTGAAATCGATATAGTTTGAAACGGTTTATTGAGAAACTGAATTGAATTGAAATTGATGAATTGAGATTGAATTAAATTTGAATTTTGGAATTCGAGTTGATTTGGATCGATTTGTGAAATTGAGGATGCTATTTATTATATAGAGTATTTTTAAATTATATTTAAAACTATTTATATATTTTACTTTATAAACTATTTTAATACAAACTATTTTTAATATAAACTATTTTTAATATAAACTATTTTTAATATAATACTAATTTTAAAATAAACTACTTTAATATTCTAATTATTTTATTTTACCTAAACTATTTTAACTTATAACTATTTATATACAAATTATTTAACATATAAACTATTTTTTTATAAATTATTTTATTATGTAGATACTATTTTTCTATATCTAAATAGTTTGAGTAGGAAGTTATGTTCCAAAGTGTTATAATTTCGAAGTTTTATCATTTTGAAAGTGTTATAACTTTGAAAGTGCTATGATTTTGGAAATGGATATATTTGAGGTGAAAAATGATATCGTATTGATATGGTTTTGAAATGGAAATGATATTTTGGTTTTGAAATATAAACTTTTTTAAAATGACCGCAGTGTTATAATAACGTTTAATTGTTAAAGAGACCGGGATCGGTTATATTCATACTCTCTGCCAGTGCCAAAAAACACTCTAACAACCGTGTATGCAGTGGAGATACAAGATGAAGTAGGATGGTGGCAACAATTCTATATGAGGTATATATGTGGACCTAACTCCTCTGTGTTAGCATAAGGTGGCTAAAACAGGAGCAATTGATGGGCCAAGTGAGGTAGCTTCTCCGATCGGACACACTCCGTCATTTTCCATTCTGTTACTTTGTTATTGATTTGGTGCGTACCTCGAATTTTTAGAAGTGTGGCTCGAGGTGGGCGATTGCTGCGGCTCTGCGTTACTACCAGCCCAGAAGTGTAATAGGTATATCTACCCTGGCATTGGCCTAGTTGTGCAGTGTCACCTACCATATCAAGACCATTATGAGTTCATTTTGTGTCGTATCTATGGAGTACCCTCTGGTAGCCTCCCGATCAGGAAGCATTACGGTATTGTATAGACTATGGCGCTATAAAATGTGTTAAGGGGAATACGGGTAACGGTTTAATGCTATTTTAATAGTTTATTTTACTTTAGACATTATTGTAATATCGTATATTTCTACATAGTAGTTAGTTTCATGGATCCTTAGAGGATGCTTATCCCAAACATCCTTTAAGTTACTTGTATTTCAGTTGATATTTCACTTGATTTGGATTTATTGATATAAGTATGTTAATCCTGACTCAAGTGTTTTGTGTTTTGCTTTACGCTCGGGTTAGACTGAGTGTTACAACATTTGAGACTCACCTTTGGAGTTTGGAGCTTTGCTTGGAGATCCAACTATCTATTCAGCTTTCGGTGATTCGGTTGATTCCAGTGATTTATTCTGATCTTGTGTTTGACTATTGTATTGGGACTTCTTTGTATTCGAGACTCTATTGTATCTTGTTAAACTCTATTATATATTTATATAGTAGTTTCATGAACTACTATTCATTTGTTACCGCTACTTATTGTTATATTACTCCGTGTTTGTGATTTATTTATTTACTGTATATGCTAAGTTTGCCAAATACAATTAACAAGCTGATATTTTGAGCAATTCAAGTCCGACATGTATGGATACGAAGGGTTGAAGATAAAGGATGTTTCAGTTGGTATCAAAGCTTTGGTTTATGCAAAAGTCAATATGTGAAGTAAATTTAATTACAGAATCACTTTCATTCGAGCTTAAAGTCTTTTCTCTTTGGTTTGAATTTCTTTTGAACTTTGGAATTCTCCCATTCATTCTGAAATCCATTCTTGTCTCTCCATATTCGTACTCTTTTGATTCTAGGGTATCGCATAACTCCACTTTGAATAGTCTCTATAATAAATCGGCGGTCTCGCCAATCTTTGTATGATTTGTAAAGGGGTAAAACTCCTTTACAACAAGCATTGATTCACCGAAGATGAAATGATCCTAACCCGACTTTCGGAAATCGGCACTGAATACCATACTCATATTCAAATGCCGCAGATCCAAACGTCAAGTCTGGTTCGCCGAAGCTTATATCACCATTAAGTACAACACAGCGGAAGAAAAGGAATATCATTATATAATATTGTTACAATGACAGATACAATATCTGATATAATATGATACAACATAATGAGACAACTGAATATCAACACTATCAGAGATACCAAAAATAGCATCGGAAAAGAATATTTTCGATAGAATACATCTCCAAAATCCAATGCTCCAGTCCAAAGCTAGCTCGAACCAACATTACGTTTCACCTAGATCAGCAAATCTCGTCCACATCCAAAGACTGGACTAACTCCAGATAATCTACTAAACCTGACTATCTGAAAAACCCAACTCTAGACTGCTTGTGTGGAAAATAGTGGGCACCCAGAGTTTAGGAAAGGAACAATAAACTCCAGTTCAGTCATGGGACTGGTGTGAGTAACAAAAACAGTTTTATCTTCAAAACAACCAAAAGAATTTAAATTGAAAACCGCAATGCTTTTTGGAAAATGAAACTACCATAAAGCCTCCCACCGCACACACCATGCAAAGGCAGAATTGGAGGAGATTTCTCCTTAAGATAGTCAAACATGCTTAATACGCAAAAAACCATTTTTTGATATTATCATAGTGCATAGTGGAAAACATTTCGAAAGTATAATATTAATCTTAGCCAGCATAGGCATTTCGCACTATGCCTACTATAACTACCATCTAAACAGTGGGGCGCCACCATAAGTAGATGGCAGGTTATACAACTAAAACCGTACAAGGCTCGTATTGGATGATTGGATTTTCCAACAAATGGTTAGGCTAAGGAACTTCCTACTGCCACATGGGAACGCCTCTGGCAGGACGCCCCGAGAAACTACCCGGCTCTCTGCCAACACAAGGCCGGTTTCCTCCCTACCTGGGAATAATACCTACAGATATGCCATCCTCGGTCCTTTGGGACCTTTATACGAGGATCCTCTACACCAACAACATCACACAGTAATAAATATACTATAGTGCCCACATGAGTAAGCATCTGGGCTCCATACCATGATACTACCCTTTTCCAGAAGGAATGGTCACACCCTAGGGGAGCTACCCCTAAAACCTTGCCGCATATTTCCTGTTTCGACCATTACCGGTTTGTGAGGCTCGATGAGGTTTCGTCCACAAAGCTACGCTTTTTACAAAAGCCATGCTTCGATCAACAAATGATCAACTAATGATCATCAGCACACAGTAGCACTTAGCATGCCACACTACCAAATTGGGAGTATATCGCTGATAACCTTCAACTACATAACCTGTACATCTCAGAGAAGGGTGTTAAGCTAAGAGAATAAATTCTCCGCCACCAACAGATATGTATTTGAAAGAAATCTGCTTTATATCTCAAAGTGTAGTGTCAGACATACAACCATACAAGCCTGTTCCGGGTTCGAACAGAACCGAAGGCACTTCTGAAGAAGACCTTGCAAATACCGGTATTCACAATCCCGATCGGACTTCCCATCACTTAAGAAATCTCTATACCGACGCGACTCAGTGCAGAGATAATCGACGGGTTACCCTTTCATTTTCGAAAATACCCGGTCTTCACCGCCGGTTTCAAATGCTATCCATGTCGACGTATCATTATTTGGAATGGGTTATATGACACAAAGGTCCTCTCCCGGCTAAACCGAATAATGAGCGCAATACTTAAAAACATATGATATGGGATTTCAGTTAAGTCACAACTTATTATCCAAAACTTTCCTTTCAAATGGTTTAAACAAATTACCATTTCAAATCTTTTAAACAAAAAGATTTATTTCACAAGGTTCACCCAGTTTTCCACAAAGGTTCACTCACGGCCTTTCAAAACAATCCCATTTCAAATTGAATTAACTCATCAATCTTTCAATTAAAGGTTTAATTCATAACTTTCAAACCAATTCAAATCTTGTATATGGAAGATATACCATTTAGAAATTCTCTTTGATTTCAAAGCAAGATTTAATCATCTTCACAAAGGTTAATTCATAGTTTTTCCAAACTATTTACAATTTCTTTTCAAGCTTGAAATCTTTCGATACAGATTGGAAGTCCTTTCCTTTTTTGTGAAAGCTATTACTATTTAAAACAAATAGTTTTGCGTTTTGGTAAAACTAATTACAATTTACACAGTTAAAGCTATCCAAGTATAAAACTTGGATATAAATTTAAATTTCAAAAACCATACTTTTTAAATGGGTAAAACCCATATAACCACCTTTATAACCTGTATAATCTTTTTAGGCCATAATTTCCAAAGTATTGAATTTGAATTCAAATATTGAATTCAAATTTAAATCAAATTATTTAAATTTCCAGTTTTATTAAATTATTTAGAATAACTTTTAGTTTTGAAACTCATTTTCAAAAGCTTTCAATTCGAATTCCAAAACTAATTTGGATTCAAGAATTCAATCTTTAAAAATGTTAAAAATCTATGACTTAGCCGATTTCCTCGTGCAATCCATATTGCTGTGTGTATGGTGTAGCCTAGGGGTTTTACACAATAGTGCAACATCATAAATCATCACATCACAGATTTAAGCACATCGATATCGATAAGAGGTATAATCTGTAACACTTATCGTTCATTCACAGATTCACAAATAAAAAATATAAATTTATCACAGATAAGTAAATTACGATCATCACAGATCACACAGAAACAATTCATAGCACAAAGCATATCAGAAATATCAGACAGTTCAATAATAGAGTTCAATACATCCATAGGTAACTTAATCAAATATCTGATTAATTTAAATCAGATGGGTCATCAATCATGGTTAATTAATATTAACTAATTTCAAATTATTTGATCACTTGTCCTTTAATCATTTATTAGTTAAATTAATCAACTTTTAATTATTGAATAATTGACCTTTTATTATTCAGTTATCCTTTGATTAATTCATTAATAAATTAATCAACCCCTAATTAATTACAATTTAATTAATTATTCTTAATTAATTATAATAAGTGATTATCCCTTCATTAATCACTAACTTATCATTAAAAATCTTTAATTAACCATTTTCGTAGTTAATCATCATTAACAGTTAATTAATTACAAACAATTTAAACACTTAATTGTTAATTTACCAGTTAATTAGCCACAAAGTGATAAACCCTTAATTAATTACAATTATAAATTTAATTAACCAATCTTTGCTTACCATTATAAATAAATCATTCTTACTTACTCTCTAAAATAATCAATCGATATTAATTATTCATCTTAAGTAACATTTAAAGAAACCTTCTTTAACTTTGAAAATAAATTTATTACTAACCACAACTTTAAATGTAAATTAATTTAATACTTAACTTTAATTAATTACTTAATTAAAATATTGTTGAAAAGTTTAAACATTGTTATTAACTAAAATGATTAAAACTTGTATCAAAGTCTTAATTTAAATTATTAAACATTTATTAAGTCTATAGTGTTTAAACTTGTAGAAATAATTTACTTAACTTTATATATATATATATATATATATATATATTATAACAATGCAATTCTGGAAAGACAAACCTGAGATTTCCCCCTATTAACTCGAGTAACCCTTCGAGCTCTTCACCTATTTTCCCCGAGACACTCTCCTGGTACGCATCTTTTTTTTCTTCTCTAGTTAAAGTTTTAAGTCATAGTTAAATCATCGAGATCAAGTAACCCACTCACACGCTCGAGTAAACACTCGAAGTAGCCCATGCATTTTCTCGAGCTCCTGTACCTTCTTCTTCCACAACCCTTCAACCAGATACACACATACGCACATACACGTGCACGACCTTCACAGCCAACTTCGGTCAACGCCGCAGCCACCCACACGTCATCGATGATCACCCAAATCAATTCGAACGACGCAGTACACATAGTTCTGCCCAAATCAAAATCGAGTAAATTCGAGTATAATTTTTCGTTCCTCAAACCCAACTCGAATCAATAATCCACCTTGCGACTCCACCTTACTTCGCCAGAACTCTCGCGACGTCATCCGGAGCTCCGCCGCAACCCCACGCACCTAGCCCCCCATGACTGATCGCCTGAAACGCTTCGATGACGATGCGACAGTACGATTTCTCAACTCGACCCAAACTAGCAGTGAAAACCCTAAACTTGATTCGTTCACCCAATTCATTCATTAGAAAAATTATTCAACAATTTTTCTGAAATTCATAATGTTCAAACTTGCTTCACACAAAACTTTAACATCTAAAATTTATCCAGTTAACAGAAATTGATCAAAATATGATTTGAGTTCAACTGCGAGCTGCACTCTACATACTTAACTAAAAATCACTATTTTTGTTTTAAAAACTAGTTTTTGTATGTTGATTCAAGCTATATAATTGAATCGATGAATTAAGATTTTCGAATTTTTCAAGTGTTCATACTTTTACTGTAAAACTCAATTTACAGAACCCACACTTCAATATCGAGCTTAAAATAAATTCTAACCCATGATTAAAGTTCAAATAAACTTGTTTTAATTTGAAATTATAAGCTTAAAAATGTGGTATGAAGATAAATAAATTTTTTCCTCTACTTTACTTTACTCTGTAACCAGAGATTAAGAATAGACATATGAAATTCATAGCACAATCCTATAAGTACATAGTTCCTTGCTTAAAGATATATAGCAAACACGAAACCTATGCACAAATTTCAAATTCAAAAAATAAAAATAAAAATGATGTGTTACTCACAGTTGTTTTTAGGAAAAAGAACAGAGCTTAAATCCTGAAAACTGCTACTGATTTTCTTCCTAAATCTTTTTGCTCTTATTAGATGAAGTTGTTGATTAAGTTTGTAAAAATGGATATGCTTGCTTATTCTCTAGTTTTTATATTTTTATGAACGAACAAAACAGGAAGGATGTAAATATATAGAAGGAAAAGATTTACTTGGGTAGGTGTTTACTGGTTTTGCATTTTACTTATACACCTATATTGCTTTTCCTTGGGTCAACCATTCAAAATGATCTATTTGTGCTGCTGAGATGATGGGAATAAATGCATGTTTCCTTTCTCAGTTACAACATATCCTAATTGTGTGTACTTATTGATTTGTCTAAAGATATATATTAATGTCTTCCTTTGCAAGCCTAAAGATATTTATAAATTTTTTTGTTTGGTTTGTGAGCATATTCATGAACAGGTTATTATCTTTGTCTTCTTTTTATTTTACATATTTATCTATATACATTTGTTCAAATTAGAATATATAACATTGTCTTCTTTTGCAAGCATCTTCATATATATATATACACATATATATATTTCTTTTGTTGTTGTCATACTTCTTTGTTTTGTTTGTAGATATTTATTTTATCTCACTTTTATTTTCTTGCACAACTTGTCATGTTTTGCTTTTGTATTTATGTTTTATTTCTTTGTTTTAAAATTTAACTACCAAACCTTTAATTCATATTAATATATTTTACAATTATATTTTAAACTTGTATTTTGTATTGATAAAATTTATTTTATTATAAATACATTTTCTTACTCAATATTATATGCACATTATTTTAAAGAAAATGTTATTTAAACTAATTACCCATTAACTACTTTACATAAATAATATTTTCAAACCCAAATTGTTGTTCTAAGTCATTTATTTAAATTTAAATTCAAATAAAATTTCTATATTTAAATTCAAATTCTCAGGTCAAACTCAAATTTACTCATATATATGTACATATATATATTTGAAATTCAGATTAATTCCAAAATTTACATAAACTATTAATTTAAATTTAATTCAAAACTGGGATCGTTATAGAAGATTTCTGTATCCTCGGTTTGCGATGCTATCTATCTCCTGCTATGCCTGAATTTTATCACTTGTGATCGAATGTCTATTTTCCTCAGAATTCCGCATCGATCTTATTCTTGAAGTCATGGTTGACCCGGTTAAGGTCACCCACGATTAATATAAGTCTATCCATCTTCCTATTCTTCTATCTAATCATTTTATCTCCCCATCGAGCCTATCTTCCTTATTAGAAATCTATTTGATTTAGAGTCTCCTTGAATTTGAATCTCTATCCTTATTTTGAAATCCATTCTGGATTATCGAGTGAGGGAGTGTATTTGTAACTAATATATATGTGTTTATATATTATGTTGTTTGAGTTGTTGATGTTGATTTGGTGTCTCGATCGATTCATCTGATCAACGATATCAATAGTATTTTTAAAATACTTGAACAGAGCAAATTGACACAATATTATTTTCAAATTTGGTAAACGAAATAAATTTTGTATGGTTATATCATATATAAGTATATTTTCTGAAATTAAATAGTTAAATAAATTGTATGGTTAAAATGATAATATTTGATTTTCATTTATTGTTTGTAAACCATTGACTTTTGTCACATAATAAATAAATGAAAGTATAACATGATATAGAAATTGACTTGAAGTTTAAATAAATTTAAATTAAGAATTAAGAATTCAATTTCTGGTGATTTCATACTTTGGTTTTAAAGTTTTAAAGGGTATATTATTTAAAGTTTTTTGAATATATATTGTTTCAAAGAATTTTAGAAGTTTTAAATCAGTACTCTCCTATTTTGTCATTGGAAAATAATTTCGGTGATGACTATAGCATCATCGACATTCATTTTCGAGTTTCAGAGTCGAGAGATCATTCTGTAGCTTTGTTACACTTTTGTTTTAGAAAAAAATTTGATTTGAATTTCTTAAGTATGATTTGATTTATATATATAGGTTTATTATTTTAATTTTAATTTGATTTGATATATATAGTATACATACATAATTATCTCTAAATGATTTGAAGTGAATCGAAAATTTATTCTAAAATTTATGTTAAAGGATGATTTTAAGCAAATCCAAAATTTTTGAATAAATATTTAAACTTAAACTAATTGTATTAGAAAATTTATCTGTATAATACTCAATCACATTCCAACATAACTTACCTTAATCATTCAGAAGCCGTGTAATCGAATTAGTACATTATAAAATGATTTTATAAATAAAATTTGAGTGGTTATAATAAATGTTATACACTTAATTTTTAGTTATAAAAATGTTAATAGAGATAAATAGATAATAAGTTAACTGAATAATAAATGGGATAAATAAATTCTGTTTTGAAGGAATTAATAAGTTGAAATTAAATCAACTTAATGAAATATCTTGAATTTAAAACCAAATTGTTGAATAAATTAATTTAAATTTAAACCGGTATGGTTTTAAATTAATTGTTTATTCTGTATTACAAATCTATTTTTCTTTCTGGTTGTTTCTATTCTCCTAGCTCGTTTCCTTTCGGGGACGAAAAGTTTTGAGTGGGGGAGAGTGTAATGACCCATAATTCTTTTATGGCTTTATTAACGTAATCAACTAAATTTTTTTGAAATTTTAAATATAAAATTTTGAAATAAAAATTTAATATTTGGAATACTATTTAAAAACATAGCAATGGTAAATTTTCATTAGATAATACGAAAGTTTATTTCATTGTGTAATTTTATTCAAATTCAAATCAGTTAAAAATTGATGATAATAAAATATTTTCCAAACCTGAATATTTTTGTTCAATAAATTTGTAAATCATCTTCTGAGTAAGACGTCATATTTCATTTCTTCAAATTTGGACTTCTATTGCTCCGTCTATCTTATTTTTGACAAAATAACAGCATTTTCGGTATCGATTATCGACTTTTGATAGGATGATCGTACCACTGATATCTGTATACCGTTTTGATCATCTCGTCATGCTGATCTCCGTAGTATATTCATATCTGTGTTTCGGTGTCCGGTACACGATGAAATCTGTGGAAAGTTTAATCGTACCGGTATAAGTTTTAAAACTTTTTGGTTTCCATCCACCCTTTCATATACCTACCTGTTAAATTCAATATAGCCACTTGTTTTTCCATATTCCAGATATTAATACCAAACTTTTAATATTCTCACCGATTGCCATATTCACTATTTTGGTTTCATCATCTCACATTTGTTCACTTCCTTTTCCCGTGTGTTCTTCTTTCTTCTGCCAATATATATACATATATATATATCATGTTCATATTCCTTATATCTGGAGCCTGCACGTCACCTCCTTGCATGTTCATCCTCTTTTCTTTTGTGTGAAGAAATCATCGATCCATGGCCTCACTCCTCTTGCACCACCCAGACCTGTAGCCGACTCGCCTCTACTGCCTCCCACTTTCTCAGACCACGTCCTCACCTTCTCTCCCACCTTCCTTCAAGTGACAGCCCAGGCCGAAGCCTCTCTCCCTCTCGTCTCTCTTATTTTACTACCCGAGCCTCTTCCTCTGCTTTTCTGTTAGTGTATGCAGGTAACGTATATATATAATATATGTATTTATAACTAGATCTACTTATATATTATATTATATATAGTATTTTAGTTGGCATATATTATATATTGTTGTCTACAAATGTATACATATGTCTATATATATATTAATCATATAAGTAGTGATATGCATATACAACAATATACAATTACAAAGGGATATATATAATATATATATATATATATATATATATATATATATATATTTGTTTATATGTATAAAGTTATATTTGTGTTTTGATTTTCCTTTAAGAAGTATGTATATAGAACAAAATATATAAGTTGTATTAATGTGTGGTTCTGTTGATAGATATCAAAATTTATATAAATCTGTATAGTTATATTTATTTATAATAATTGTTTATACTACTTGTACATTCCATTTGTAAATTTTACTTTTGTTATTCATATATGTTTGTAATATATATATATATATATTAAGTTATATGTGTTTAGTTTATATATTTTTATATATACAGTTTGCATAAACATTTCATATAGTCGATTTGTTAGTTATAATATAAGAATAGTATTATATGTTGTTCAGTATTGTATATTATATTATATGTAGTATAAATGTTAGTTTATAAAAATCTCAAATTAGGTTGGTATATAAGTATATTTGACAGTCTAAATAGATTTATAAATATAGCATATAGATTAGTTGTTTATACAGTTTATATTGTAAAGTATATGAGTTATAGCATATTTTATATTATAGATGAGGTATTAACAATGTTGCATTTTGTTTACAGCAAAAATATTAGCTACTTATGAACATAGTTGTTTGATTTCGTTTGTGTGTGTATATATATTGTGATAGTTTTATAAAATAAAAAAATCGGTTATAAAATATGTTGTTTTAAGTATTGCTTTGATAGTATACATTGCACATAAGGTTATAGTATATACTATATAAATTAGTAAAATATATGTATGTTTTAGCATCTTCAGTGTGTATATTAGTTAAATATACAAAGGTACCTATTGATATGTTTGAGAAAAATAAATATATTAGTATACATATAATATAATAGTTTAAGTGTTGTTTCAGGTAGCATGCATATATTTTTTTATTTTGGTCTACATATATATTTTGTATTGTGTATATTTACAATGGGTACATATTATAATGTATGGTATATAATGGGTCTGCACATATATATATAATGGGTCTGCATATATATATATGTATATATATGTATATATATATATGTGTGTGTGTGTATATATATATGTATATATATCTATCTGAATTGCATCTGCATACATTTTTGAGTAACATGCATGTAGTTGTTGCATATATAAATAGCTTACCCATATTTGTTTATATATACACACACACTATTTTGGATTTAAGTTGATTTTAGAAATACTAAGTTTATAATAAATATTGTTTTAAATATAACATATAGTGTTTATATTTTATCGGTTTTAAACTTTTGGTTTGTTGGTTGATTTCATAAGTTATATAAATATATATGTTAAATTGTTAAGTTTAAAACGCATTGATTCAAAATTTATTATTATTTACATATGCTTGACTTTAATATTTGAGTTTTAGTTTAAAATAACGATTTTGAAATACACACACACACACATATATAATTTGATATATGCTTAAATTTAGAATAGGACTTGATATATATATATATATAATTATATATATATATATATATATATAAGTTCACTTATACCAATTATCTTCATGATCCAATTCTGATTTGATTTCGTCCATTCCCATTTATCAGCTTTGTCCGTCGAACTAGCGTCCATCGTGCTTTACTTTGGAATTCGGGCTTGGATTCGTAACTCATCTCATTCTTGTTCATCTCTAGCCTCAAAAGGTGAGCAATCACTCATGATTAACATTCTTACATTTATTAAATTTGAAACAACAATTGAAATATGCAGCTGTTAGTTATTTACATTGCTATATATATGCTATTATCTGTATCTATTCACCTGTGACATTTGACACCATTAACTGTTATTTATATTGATGACATATGCATGCTATATTATTATCTTATGTATTATCACTCTACAAGTTCCCTATTAGTATATAATTCCCTATGGGCTGAAATGATACCTACCCGAACGATCTGTAGAATAGGAGAACATCGTTATGGGTTGAGATGATAAACCCAAGCGATTTTCATTGAACTAAATTTGGGATTGTGGGTTGAAATGATATATACCCATATATATTTAAATTACGGATTGAAATGATAAATATCCGTATCACTTGACCATAGGATAGAAAATTATATACAGACACCGTTGGTATATATATAAATATTTTGAAAATGACTTCTATGGTTTTGAATATATATATGGTTATATATAAATATTGATTTTTAAATATTATATATATAAATTTTATTTTATATATAGTTAAATTCTTGATTTTTAAAATTTTATGCTTTGAAAATCTTAAAATTTTAAGTTAGTTTTGGAATTATAAATTTTAAGATTTACTTATAATTTTACTATTTTAAATATGTATAAATTAGTTTTAATATAAATAAGTTTAATGATAGAGTTTGATTTAATTAAAATATATAATATGTTTAAGTATTTATTTAATTTATATTTTAAAATAGATTTCTATAATGATTTTTATGAGTTAAGGCTGGGAAGATAAATTTGAATTTATTTGAAATTTTATTTAATTAAGAAATTTATTTAACTAAATCGATTTGAAATTTATTGAATTTGAGATTTTAAAGTAATGATATTATAACTTGATTTTTGATTAAAAGTGATTTAAATGAATATTTCAAATTTACATAAATTGAAATGGGATATTTAGTTTATTTAAATTTTGTAATTTTAAGTTTTATTTAATTGATATTGCATTTTATTAAGTGAATATTTCAAAACTAAATAACAATGAAGTTAAATTAAAATATATATGAATTATCAATTTAGTTTTGAAAATGTTGAATATTTAAAGCTTTGAAATATATTGAAATTAAAGTGGTTGATTTTGTGGTTTAAATCTGCATTTGAAATCGATATAATTTGGAATGGTTTATTCAGAAACTAGATTGAATTGAAATTGATGAATTGAGATTGAATTATATTTGAATTTTGGAATTCGAGTCTATTTGGATCGATTTGTGAAATTGAGGAAGCTATTTATTATAAAGTATTTTTAAATTATATTAAAAATTATTTATATATTTTAATTATAACCTATTTTTAATATAAACTATTTTTAATATAAAACTAATTTTAGTATAAACTACTTTAATATTCTAATTAATTTATTTTACCTAAACTATTTTAACTTATCACTATCTATATACAAATTACTTAACATATAAACTCTTTTATTTTATGAACTATTTTATTATATATATGCTATCTTTCTATATCTAAACAGTTTGAGGGAATGTTTTGTTTCAAAGTGTTAAAATTTGCAAAGTATTATGATTTCAAAGTATTATGATTTCCAAAGTGTTATAATTACGAAGTTTTATCATTTTGAAAGTGTTATAAGTTTGAAAGTGCTATGATTTTGGAAATGTATACATTTGAAGTGAAAAATGATATCGTATTGATATGGTTTTGAAATGGAAATGATATTTTGGTTTTGAAATATAAACTATTTTGAAATGACCGTGGTGTTATAATAACGTTTGGTTGTTAAAGAGACCCAGATCGGTTATTGTCATACTCTCTACCAATGCCGAAAACCACTCAAACAACAGTGTACGTGGTGGAGATTCCAGAATGAAGTAGGATGGTGGCGACGATCCTATATGAGGTATATACATGGACCTAACTCCCATGAGTTAGCATAAGGCGGCTAAAACAGGAGCAATTGACGGGCCAAGTGAGGTAGCTCCTTGGATCGAACACACTCCATCGTTTGCCATTCTGTTACTTTGTGATTGATTTGGTACGCACCTCGAATTTTTGGGAGTGTGATTCGAGGTGGGCGATTGCTGCGGCTCTGCGTTACCCTCAGCCTAGAAGTGTAATTGGTGTATCTACCCTAGCACTGCTTAGTTGTGTCGTGTCACCTACCATATCGAGACCACTACAAGTTTGTTTTGTGTCGTGCCTATGCAGTGCCCTTTGGTAGCCTCTCGATCAGGAGGTATTATGGTATTGTATAGACTATGGCACTATAAAATGTGTTAAGGGAGATATGTGTCACACCTTAACGCTATTTTAATAAATTACTTTACTTTAGACATTATTATAATAATGTATATTACTACATAGTAGATAATTTCATGGATCCTTAGAGGATGGTTATCCCAAACATCCTTTAAGTTACTTGTATTTCAGTTGATATTTCACTTGAGTTGGATTTATTGATATAAGAATGTTAATCCTGACTCGAGTGTTTTGTGTTTTGCTTTATACTCGGGTCAGACTGAGTTTTACAGCATTTGAGACTCATCTTTGGAGTTTGGAGCCTCGCTTGGAGATCCAACTAACTATTCAGCTTTCGGTGATTAGTTGATTTCAGTGATATATTCTAATCTTGTATTTGACTATTGGATTGAGACATCTTTGTATTTGAGACTCTGTTTTATCTTGTTTAACTCTGCTGTATATTTATATAGTAGCCTCATGACGTTCATTTATTTCCGCTGCTTATTGTTATATTACTCTGTGTCTGTGATTTATTTATTTACTGTATATGCTGAGTTTGCCAAATACAATTAACAATATGATATTTTGAGCAATTCAAGTCCAACATGTACGGATGCGAATGGTTGAAGATAAAGGATGTTACAATAATGACCCTTCTTCTTACATTTGAAGCATGCTAAATCAGCCTTTACCTTCTTGGTAGCATCCCCTTTCTTGGCTCCCTTCTTCTTAAAGAATTTCCTCTTCTTTCCCTGAGGACCCTGGGATTCAACTGGTTTTTCTCTAACACAACCAACCAGCATCTCTTCACGGTGAATGGCCATCTCCACCACCACAATACTAGGTTCTCGGATATGGGTCATGGTTATTCTAGCAAGCTCAGGTCTTAGTCTTCGAATGAACCTCTTGTTCCTTCTAATGTCAGTGTCAACCATTGCATATCCATATCGAGACAGCTCATCAAACTTAGCAGCATACTCGATTACTGACATCTCTCCCTGAACTAGATCGATGAACTTCCTCATCAACGCTAACTTAGCAACCTCAGATAGAAACCTCTGCTCAAACCTTCTTCTAAAATCAACCCATGTCAGCTCTTCCTTCTGAACTCCGACAGTCACACTATTCCACCAGTAAGGCGCTTCCCCTTGCAACTGCCTAGAGGTATGTCTCCTCTCATGCCCATCATCCAATCCTGGATTATTAAAGATCCTCTCATAATGAAATAGCCAATTCTCAACTTCAACAGCATCCTCCATTCCAACCAACGGCTTTCCACTTAAACTAGTGTAGTCTGCGCTCAACTTAGCATAGTTATTTCCAAACAGAGCCACAGGATTTGCTCCTCCAACATTACCAGCAACCCCAGCTTGCTAATGATTGGCTAACAACTGATACACCATCCTCGCATCTACTGGCGGATTTTCAACACCTGCATTGGCTTCAGCATTTGGGTTAGCATTAGCCTATCGACCTTGGTTCCTCCTGGTATTAAGTCGAGCATTTCTATTGGTTGTGGTGCTTCCTCCACCTAGATTTCCTCTTCGTTTTCTGCTTCCATATCTTCTTTCTTGTAAATTTACATATGAGCCTTAGTAAGATACAGAAGAACGGTCTAAGAGAGGGGAATACACACACACACAAATATATGTATGTGTATATATATATATATATATATATAAAATACAAGTTCGTTACTATAATGTAAACCCAAACCTCGATCATATTTTCAAATTCATTTGATTATATTTCAAAAACATTTTAGGTTTAACTTTCTTTTAAAGTTTCATAAACCTATGCTCTGATACCAACTTGTAACATCCCCTTACTTAGAGGCCCACAACTACGGCTATAGATGCTGCATTCATCTATCGTTATTAATCTTCGGTGACCAAATACATCGGTGTTAAATTTATTGATACATAGATACACATGAATATGGAAAAGTTTTAAACTTCAAACAAAATCACATTCCATTCAAAATATTTTCAATTCATTGCATAATCCCACAATCGCAAATCATGTTTAGAGAAATTATATTTATTACAACATACACCAAAAGCAACATATGAGGATGCCCCCTTGCATGATCAGAGTATATACAGGCAATATAATAATTTTGCCATTACCCAACATAACAAAATCAAAAGAACAGAGAACTCTAAATAGCTATCATGCCTCTGCGCATCTCCGAAAGCTTATTCGTCCTAAGAGATACCTGAAAACCTCAACTTTCAAACTATCCAAAATTAATCAAGTACCTAAGAGTTTAAGGGGAAAAACAAACTTCGACTCAGACATAAAGCCTGGTATGAAAAATAATCTTCCATCTTAAATCATTTGGATATCTAGTGAGACCACGCCGCTTAGTGGAATGAGTTTTCCCCTCAGTAGAATACTAAAACCTTTATAAAACCATATACCATGCTCCTGCATCCACAATTATTAAAACATAATCATTTCAAAATATTATAATGATATGCAAACATGTTAAAACATAATGGATTTCCCATCCTCTGTTTAATTGATTCCCTGTATATTTATAGTTTCTAGGGGCACTATAAATCTATTAGTTTTCATGGGCTTACTAATGACCTTTTTATATTATATGGACTCCCTGTCCTATCTCATAGTTTTCATGGGTGCACTATGAACCTATTGGCCCCTGCGAATTAACTTTACACTACCACTCATATGTGTTTAGATGATTCATGGGTTCCTCTAAACCTATTGGTTACTCTAATAACTTCTCCTTTATCCTAGTTTTCATGGTTTGACTAGGAACCTATTGGCCCCTGCCAATACCCTTTCCTTTTATCCTAGTTGTCATGGGTTGATTAGGAACCTATTGACAACTGTCAATAATTTAATCCGGACATAGTTTTCATGGAATCACTATAAACCAATTAGCCCCTGCCAACCACTCATCATAACATAATTTTCATGGGATCACTATGAACATATTGGTAGCTTTAATAGCTTCCTAATCATAGTTTTCATGGGATCACTATGAATCTGTCTCGCTGACAACTTCCATATTTAGGCATCTATATTTTGGTCTCTTAGACCTCTTGGATGAAAATCTACCCACCTAGGAGATTAATCAATTTATATTCACTACCGCGTCAACCTAACTAGTCCTTCTACCCTTTTTCCCCAAAATATAGTTATGGGTCCATTATAATGTGAATATATCTATATTTGAAAAAGAAAATTTGATTAGAAAACAGTACCACTCCTATGTGTTTAGGATCCTTGAAACACTATTCATAAAAACATGGTTAACCCCTTTCACCTATTATTAACGAAAGCTTCTTCTCAAAACCATTACAAATACTCCTTTAATTTAGCCATGGGGTTTTCCTTTTAAAATAGAGTTTAGGTTATAAAACCTTTCGAAACATTCGAAACCTGGCTTTCGACTTTATATGATGACCTTCTTCGAAAGCCTTAAAATCTATCTTCAAAACATTAGGCTCCTTCCTTTCTAATACTTTAAAACCTTCCTTTCGAAACCTTTCGATTATAGTAAATTATTAACATATAACTTTGGAAGCATAACTTCAAAACCATTTGAAACTACCCCTTTCGATACCATTAGAAGTAACCCTTTTGAAACCATTGAAAGTCCCCCTTTCGAAAGCGTTGGGTTTATATTTAAAACATTATTTGGGTCAAAGTGAATATAGGCAAAAGCATCTCTTTCGAAACCATCCTTTATCATATAAAAATATTGAAGAAAACACGATGGCGTTGGCACCATCCTTTTGAAAGCATAAAACATCTAGGTAAAATATTAAAAGGTTGGTGTCGAATCCCCTTTCGAAACCATTGCCTTATGAACCCCTAACTCCTTTCAAAAAGTAGAGGAGGTGGCTTATACTTATAAAACAAAGTACCTTTCGACAGCATTGATATCTTCAACACCATCGAAAGGCTAAAGAACGACAGTAGGGCTTCGACTAGGTCGGAACCCCTTCTTTCAAAAGCATTTCATTCGAAAACAAACTTATGTTAATGACAATCCTTTCGAAACCTTTTTAAAACCTCTTTCGAAAGCATATGCTTCGACTCCTTCGAAGGCTTAAAAAACAAAGACAGGGGATTTTCTTTTATAAACAAACCAAGAAAGCGATTCCTTTTGAAGCTATGCTTTCGACCCCTAACCTTTCGCTTTTCTCCAATTCACTGCATACCATCTTTGCGACACCTTGCGTATTGGTTTCGGCTTTTTAGGTTTCGACTTGGTTGAAGGCGAAAGCTTTGTGTCGAAAGGTGCCTTTAAAGAAGGCGGAACCAATTTTTCTGAGTAAACTTGGTTTAATACTACTTAAAGCAAACTTTTTCTAACTAACCTTCCACGTGTCAACACCAAATTGGTTGCCTTAACTTTTTCAAATTCTTTGCCAAAGTAAAAGTTAATCAAATAAGCCCTTTCATTAAGTAAAACCAATTTTGCAAAGAAGTCCCTCTTCTAAAATAACTTAATTTGCATAGCAAATGACTTTGGAAAAATCCCCAAAAATGCCAGAAATTTACTTTAATTATATTATCTAACATATCAAAATCACATACCCAAATTCTTGATATATTTTCCAACATATATTTGTAAATCCAAATAACCATATTTTCCTTTGAAAATTTATAACAATATTTCCATAGCTTGGAAAAGTATCAAAACTGAAACCCAACTCCAAAATCATGTTTTACATAAAATAATTTTTTTCCATGGCATTTAAACATCAACATATATCGGTTTTATCCTAAAACCGTGTATAATTTTCTTTAAACAATCTTGTTTAAATTCAACAAATTAATATTCTAGCATATCATCATCCATTTCACCATAAAAACAAATTTACCCTTAAATTCGAAAACATATGATTCAATACAAAATAGAGATGGAATTTTTATTCATCATGATTTAGATAAGGTGATTGGAAGATTTGATTTGCTTTAAGCTTGATTCTCTAGCTTTTATCTGTATTCCTCCTGTAAATAGCTGGTCCCTTCCTCTTACGTTTTGGTTTCAAAATGACGTGAATGAGGAATCAAATGGTAGGAACGAAAATATATAAAGGTAAGGGTTATGGGCAGCAAATTCTGATATACCCTTACGTAATTTAATTAACTCAAAAAACCGTGACGACCCTGACTCGACCTTCGAAAATCGACATCCAAATACTTCACCCGTATTCGAATGCCGTAGATTCAAAGGTCGAATCTGGTTCGCCGGAGCTTATAACACATTAAGTAAACAACACAGCAGAAAACAGAAATGAATAACTTATTGATACACAATAGATACACCATTTGATACAAATGAATATCAACGTATCAGAGATAGATACAACAGCGGAAACAACAGCAACATAAAGATAATATTTTCAATGCTAAGCTCCAAAAGACTCCAATCCAATTAGCTCGAATCACCATCAAGTTAACTTAAGCAAGATCAGTCCGGATATTGAAGAGAAGCACAATGCGATCGCCAAACCATAGATTCCAAAGATTGACAAAAATGATGTTCACTAGCTGATTATTTGAAAATATGACTCTAGGCTGCCCGTGTGGAAACTTGTGGGCACCCAGAGTTTAGAAAAGGAACAATAAACTCCAGGTCAGTCATGGGATTGGTGTGAGCAAACAAAAACATTTTTTTTAAACAAAAACAAACAAAAGAAGTAAAAAAAAAATGCGCAATGCTTTTTGGAAAATGAAACTACCATACGGCCTTCCCGCACACACAAAATGCAAGTGCACAATTAGAGGAGATTTCTCCTTATGATAGTTAAACATGCTTGATACGCAAAATATTTTTGATATTATTATTAGTGCATAATGCAGAAAACATTTCGAAAGTATAATATTAATCTTAGCCAGCGTACACATTTCGTAGTATGCCTACTATGACTACCACTTAAATGGCAGGTCACCACCACAAGTAAATGGCAGGTTAAACAACTAAAACCGTGTAGGGCACGTATTGTTTCTTTGGATTTTCAACAAATGGTCAGGCTGAGAAACTTCCTGTGCTACATGGGTACGCCTCTGGAGGGACGCATCGAGAACCTAATCGATCTCTACCAACACAAGGCCGGGTTACCTCTGCAACTAGGTAACTAACTGTCACGAGTAATGCCATCCCCCGGTCGTAACCGACCTTTATCCAAGAGCTCTCAATACCAACAACCACAGAGCAATAGATTTGCAGCAACCACATGAGTTAAGAATTTGGGGTCAATACCATGATACCACTTTTATCCAAAAGGAAATGGACATACCCTAAAGGGCACGACCCTTATAACCTTGTTACACTCTTCCTGTTTCGACCATTTTCGGGGTGTGAGGTTCGATGAGGTCTCGTCCACAAAGCTACGCTTTACACAAAAGCCATACTTTGATCAACAAATGATCAGCAACACTTAGTATGCCACATTACCAAATTGGGAATATATCACTAGTAACCGTCAACTATATAACCTCTGAGCTCGTACGTCTCAGAGAAAGGTGTTAAGCTAAGAGAATAAATTCTCCGCCACCAAACAGAAATGTATTTGATAGAAACCAGCTTTACATCTCATGGTGTAACGTCAGGCATACATCCATACAAGTCCGATTCGGATTCGAACGGAACCGAAGGCACTTCAAAAGAAGCCCTTGCAATTCGGATATTCACAATCCCAACCGGACTCCCCATCACATATGGAGATCTCTATCCCGGCGTGACTCATTGCAGAGACATTCGACAGGTAATCCTTTCCTTCTTGAAAATACCCGGTCTTCACCACCGGTCTTCAAATGTTATCCGTTTCATCATATCATTATTCGAAATAGGTTATATGACATAAAGTCCTCTCCCGGCTAAACCGAATAATGAGCGCAAATTTTGAAAACATGTGGATATATGGGATCTTAGTTAAGTCACAACTTTTACTCAAACCTTTCTTTCAAATGGTTTAAACAATATTTTAAACAAAAGATACACCTTTAAGATCCTCTTCACTTTGAAAACAAAGTTTACCAATCTTTCACAAAGATTCATTCATAGATTTCAAAACTATTTCCATTTCAAATTTGAAATCCTTTCAACAAAAACTAGAAGTTCTTTCCTTTATATAAAAGCCATTATCATTTGAAAACAAATAGTTTTCGTTTTGGGAAAAACCGATTAAACATGCACAAGTTATAGCCCTTAAAATATAAACTTGGGTTAAATTTAAATTCCCAAAACAATACTTTTAATATACTTCAAAATGGTTTAAAATCTACATATATATTATATAAATTGTATACCCCTTTCAAACCAGAATTTCCAGAATAATTTCAAAATAAGACATAGTATACTCAATTTCAAAATTCCTTTTCCGAAAGCTTTTCATACTCAATCCGATTCCATTTCAAACCATTTGGATTCAAAATTCAATCCTCAAAAATCATTTCACCATTTTAATAAAATAATATTAAATTCAAAATATCTGTGACTCAACCAATTCCTCGTGAAATCCATATTTGTGTATGTGTGGTGTAGTCCTGGGGTTTTACACACAACAATACAATATCACAATCATCATCAATTCAAACACAACAATATCGATAAGTGGTATAATCCTATAACACTCATCTTCGTTCACAAATTCATAGATAAGCATATAAATTCAACACAGATAAATAATTTACACACAGCTCAATTCAAACAATTTACATCATAGAATATTACAGATCAGAGATAACAATCAATTCAAGCATTCAAACATCCACAAGCAAGATCAATTTAAATTAATTACTTATGAATAATTACCAATCCCGGCTTAATTAACATTAAATAATTACAAACCATTTGTTATTATATAAATTAATGAGATTAATTAACCCACTTAATTATTCATCTTAAGTAATTATCCTTAATTACTTCATTGACCACGTTAATTAACCTTAATTTAATTAATTAACTAACCCTCAATTAATTATCTTATGATTAATTAATTATCCTTAATTAATTATCCTTAATTAATCACATAAATTAATTAACCTTAAGTTAATCACATTAATTAATTAACCCTTAATTTACTCTCATTAATTAACATTAATTATTAATCCTCTAATTACTTACATTAATTAACTATTCTTTTAATTAATTAATTACATTTAGTAATTAATCTTTAATTAATCACTTAATTAATCAACCTTAATTAATTACATTTAGCAATTAACTATCCTTTAATTACTTACACTAAGTGATTATCCTAATTAATTAAACAAATTAATTATCTTAAATTAATCACATTGATTAATTATCACTAGTTAATGATCCTTAAATTAATTACATTTATTAAGCATCCACTAATTAGTTACTAACTTATTATCCTTTGATTATCAACAACAATCAATTAAACTTTATTAATCTCGTTAAGTGACGACTTTTAATTATTTTCACTAATTAATTATCTCTAACTAATCACAACCTTAATTAAAGATAAATCCTTTATCATTATTAATTACTTATTAAACTTCATTAGAAAATATTTAGGAATCAGTTTCATAATTAAGAATATAATTTACTTTAAACAAAACAATTTAAACATTTAAATTTTCTTTTAAAATCTTGAATTTATTCGAACTTATTTAATAAATACCTATTCTTTGAAAACTTAGTTAAACATTCCATTTGAAACAATTTCACTTTAAATACACCTTTAAAACTTAGCTAAACATTCTTTTGAAAACTAAATAACTTTCATAATCTTCAAACTTTAAACTTGTTTAAACATTTTTCTTTTGAAAATTAATTATTTAAATAATTTTAAATTTTTTATACACTTTTTTTTGGAACTTTATATTATATTTTAATACGGAAAAGTTGTTTTTATCTTGCTTTTAAACTTTGAAAGCTTGAGAGAAAAAACTTAAGTTCTTTATTTTTAAACCTGGTACCCTTCTTTAAAAATTAAACCTGGCAATTTATGAAACCAAACCCGAGCTATCAAATAAATTTTGTGAGCAAAACTCTCAAACCCCCGAGACACTCGCTAGTTCAAGCAACATTGCAAAATTCTCGAGATCGACCCGAGACAAATGCTTCTTCCCCAAAAACTTCAATTTCACCTGATACATCGTGCACATGTGCACGTATACCATCGATCCATCACTCTCCGACCCTTCCTCCGATCATCGACCAATCAATGACAACCTCGCCGTCCCTCAGGAGAACCCAGATCGTCGATATCACCCATGAATCAAAATTGAACCCAATCAATCCAGCCTGGAACACACGCCGATCAGAAAGATTATCCATCGCCGACGAATTACACCTCGAGAACCCTCGCCGACCTCATCGAAGCTTCGCCTCAACTTCCAGCTCCGATCCCCCACCTCACAATTGAGTCCGGTCTCCCCACGACGACGCATTCGCCTCGAACACATCGATAACCCAAATTGTTGACCAAACCCTATTCCGATGATCCCTGCCCACCACGACCAACGATAAAACCCTCCACTATTTTTCCTGCAAACCACCAGGCAACCCGCTACCTCTAGCGTTGATCCCAACGAACTTCATCACACCGATCATCGAAAATCGACGATCAACCCAAATTCGAACAACCTCGATTATCTCAACAATTACATATCTAAAAATCATGATTTTCATATCAAAATTCAGCATTTTGCTCAACGTTTCAGATTATATAATAAAAGGTTGAAATTAGCTTGATTGATTTTAACCCATGTTTTGATTTTGACTATAATTTATAAATTTTTGAGATAAATACCCAACCATTATTCTCGAAATCATTTTTATAAACGATGTTTCCTTGTTTCAAATGTTTTCTCAGAAATCAAAGTCCAATATGATTTCAATTGGAAGATATGAATTTTCTAGTGGAATTGAACCTGTCAATATAAATAGAGAGGTATGTCTGTTTACAACCATGTACCCCGTCATACACATATATACAAAGACATGCAAGAATATTCACACAATCATTCAAGCATAATTCATTCATATCGTACTTTAAATACAAATCCAAACACTAAGAAATATAACAGGGTCAAGGGGGTTTGCTCACCTGGTACACAAATAGAAAATAGGTTTGAATTCTTTATGAAATGATCTGGAACCAGTGTAACAACCCGCATATTTATCGATTTTATATTTAAATATTTTATCGTTAATCGGATATTGGTCCGAAAAGCTACTTTTTGCAAACGGTCAAATTAGGACTCGAGACCACTTCCATAGAGTTCGAAATGCCATTTACAACTTTTTTAAGTATAAACATTGATAGGTTTGGAGTTAGTGGAATTTCACTTACTTTTCCCGCTTTGGACCTTGGGTTAGATTAGCCATTATTACCCAAATCCACTCCTCTCCTTCTCCTCACTCTTCATAAATTCCTACCAAACACAAACTTTAACATTAATGGTGAGTGGAATGGGAAATTAGAAACTCCAAGCCTAGGTTTCAACTCCAACTCCATCATTCAACTCCAAATTCAAGGAAAAAGCATTGGATTCAAGCTTGTAGTTGCTTCTCCATTCACCTTCAAGCTTTACCTTCATAATTTGATGAAAAGGTGAGATTTTTATCTCACAATTCTAGTCTATAACTATATTGGACTGTTGGGAATTATTCCCATCACTTTAGCATGTACATTTGCATTTGGTTTGGATTGGATTGGTGAAAAACTCCAATTTTTGGCGTTTTGGGCGAAAAACTGCAGTTAGGTCGTTCTGGACCTTTAGGTCGTTAGCCTAGGAAAAGTCTCACCTTCATTTGGCTCGTTCTGGCCTTAGCTTGTTCGGAGTTAGGTCGTTGCCTCTAGGTCGCTCGCGTGTTAAAACCGATAGGCCGCTCGCGTGTTAAAACTGATAGGTCGCTCGCATGTTAAAATCCTTAGGTCGCTCGCGTGTTAAAATCCTTAGATCGCTCGCGTGTTAAAACATTAGGTCGCTTGGCCTGTGCTATTATTAGGTCGCGAGTTCCTTAGGTCGCTCGTCTCCCTTAGGTCGCTTACCTGGTTGAGTCGCACCTCACCTTAGCTCGGCCATGTTAGGTCGCGAGTTTCCCTTAGGTCGTGTGTACCATAGGTCGCACAATCCCCTTAACTTGCTCGGCCTTGTCATTTTTAGGTCGCGAGTTTAATTAGGTCATTCGGCCTTAAAACGTTAGGTCGCTCGACCTTGCCTGGGTTGTTAGGTCGCTTGGCCATTCCAGTTAGGTCGCATGACCCCATAAGTCGCTCGCCTCCGTTAGGTGGCGCATCACCCTAACTCGCTCGGCCTTGCCTTCGTTAAGTCGCGTGACACGTTAGGTCGCGCATCACCTTAACTCGCTCGACCTTGTTTAGGTCGTTAGGTCGCGAAAACCTCTAGGTCGCTCGACCCCTTATACTCGTAGGTCGTTCGATCCTATCATCCCTTAGGTCTTCACTAATTCGTACCGTTTTGGACGGGGCGCTGCCCCCTGGACCCCGCGACCTGACCGGGCAGGTCGAACCCCATGCGAGGGCGTTGCCCCCGCACCCCCACCTTGGGGGTTGCCACCCCCTGGACCCCCCTCCGTTGGGGATCTTATCTGAAAAACATTCAACAGAACTTGCTTTGTTGAGATGCTGAGTTGACCATTCTTCGAGACAAACTTTCTTGGGCTTCTCGATCAATTTTATGGATTTTTGAATATCTATTTCGATGGATTCTTTATCGGTTTCTTTGGATTTTATTCACATCTTCGAATGTGAATTTTTATGATTGATTGTTTCTACAATCACTTCTATGATTTGTCACTTTAAAATATAAAGGTTTTCTATACTAGTAGTAAATATCAAAACTCTTTCAACAAAATGATTTCAACCCTATTTTCAATAACAAAGCTCTTTTCTTAAACCGTTTTCCAATCTACTAGTATATACAAACCTTTACCTCACTCGAATGAGAAATCTAATTAAACGGTTAGTAAAACATGTGGTATGAAACGCTTGCGTTCACTTCGTCGGTTAATTCTTGGACTTGTTCGATTGAACCTCTTGTGACAATTTTCTAGTGAAGATTTACAGTTTGTTCGTAAATATTTAAGTTAAGCAAGTGGTAATGGGACACGAAGCTAGACTTTTATATTTACTAGCTTAGTGTAATTGACACTTCTCATTGATCATGAAGATCATTTTATGATTTAGACTAGCAATTGTGCGATGTCTCTTTGTTTGCAAGGTTAGACTAGACCTCATGGGTGTGATTCCGACTCACACATATCTCTTTGTCCGCAAGGTTAGTCTAGACACCATTTGTGTGATTCCACTCACACATACCTTTTTGTTGCGAGGTTAGGCTAGACACCATTTGTGTGATTCCACTCACACATACCTTTTTGCTCTTTGGTTAGCCTAGACCTCATCTGGGTGATTCCGACTCACCCATATAGGGTAGCTCCCCATGGTCTTCGGACCGTCATGTGATAGGCCTCTTTCCCTTTTTCTGTGATTTCTGGATTTCTTGTTTTGATCTCTGGAATTTATGTCATTGACTTGTTATGAGTACAAGTTTAGGGTATGATGCCCTCTTTGGATCTTTGAGAAATCTCTTATTGATTGATCTTCTATTGATCATCATTTGCATACTTATAGTAGTATGTTAGTATGGATATTTTATGTTTATGCCATATCTTTTATTTTATACCATGTCATCTGATATTTATAGCTAGACTGATCCGTTTATTATTTTCTTAAATAATACTTGGGTCAGACCGAGATGTTACAGGTGCTTCTGCTTGACTTCTTCCCGGGATTTGCTACTCTGACTTTTGGCTAACTATTTAGATTAGCAGTTTTTGTTGTATACACTTGAGACATAGACTCATAGTTGTATTCTTTTGTATAGCACGTGTTGCTATTCTTTTGTATTATTGTGGATCTTTTTGACCACTACTCTGATGTACACTTTCATGTGTTAGTTATATATTCATATCTTCTTCCGCCTTTGTGATATGGATGTCTGTGACTGATTTGTGTTATGCTTATTTCTATGTTTGTTTCCGAAGATTATTTATAGCCACCGTGTGATAAGCAATCACATGGATGGTCTCTCCTCAATAGCCTTATTCTCCGTGCTAGTTGACAGCACTACACCGTAGTGTTCTTGGCTAGTGTGGGTATTGAGGTGGGGCGTTACAACCAGTCTTTGATATTTTGATCTGAACTTATATTTGTTTTGATTTCTATTGAGTTGATCCTGGAATTTGCTTTAATTCTAAATTGAATCTTTACTTTGAGATGATCTTTATTTTAGCTTTAGATTTGAAGCTTGAAAAGATTGTTTTGAATTCAGGTTTTGTTTTGATTTTCTCTGGTCAAAGCTTTTCCATGATTTGTAATTTTGCTTGCTGATTTTTGCTTTGATTTGCATCGGGTTAGTTTCAAGTTTTGTTTTTAGTTTTGATTTTTCTTTTTCTCTGGTTTCATTTCCAGATTTTATAAGTTTGAGTATAAAAATTTTGAATGAAATAAAATTGGAAAAGAAGGGGATTTAGTGTATATATAATCCTGTTTTAATTTTATAAAGTGTGCCACTTATTATCCTCCACATGATACATGTTTTACATTTGTATGAATGCATATTTAAAATAGTTACACATGTTTTTTTCATATAATCTTTATATTATACTATGTATTTATATTTTTCTATAATTAATTTATGCATTTCCTTATATATATTTATAATTTTTTAAAAGAAATTGATTTTAAAACCTAATTATACTTGAATAAATAAACGTACATATATACATTAAAAATATAGAATTTAACTATAGCTTTTGAAAATTTATTATATTAAATTCAAATATAACTTTCAAAATACACATTACGTATGTATATTATAAATTAGAAAACAAATTTCCATTAATTTTGAAATATAGAGTTTTTCAAATTCAAAATTCAATTTAAAATCAATTTCTATACATATATAAATAAACAACATATAATATTTATTTTGCAATATTTAAATTCAAATTTCAAATTGCAATCTATTTATATAAATAAATAGGTACATATCTTATTTAATTTGAAAAAAATTCAAATTAATTCACAATTAAATCCAAAATTTTATTTTCAATTATCAATTTAAATTTGACTCAAAACCGGGATCGTTACAGATTCCCCCCTTAAGAAAATTTCGTCCTTGAAATTTGCTAGACAGGGAGAAAAACAAAGAATAGATGAAGAATGTTTTACCAGATCAAACTGAATATCTATTCTGCATTTGGCTTACCAAATCAGAATATTATCAATAGATACGAGAACAAACTTATTCGATACTTTACGAAATATTCGGGTCACCAGGTTTATGAAGTATGCATGGGCATTAGTTAGTTCGAAAGATAACTAACCATTGGTAGAATATATCTGGACCCCAAAGAATAGACAACTGGATAAAATTTAATTCAACTTCATATTTTATTAATCAATTTGTTCCAATTAAAATTCCAAATTCATTAAAGTTACGAATGAAAAATTGATGGGAAAATGATGATGAGAATACGAAATAGGAATTTAGAACTTTTTCTACAATGATTCGTAGGGCCACCACAACACCAAAGCTTCTCCCTCGAGCTGCCACAAAGCCATTAAAGAATTGAAATTGGATGATGAATCAAAAGAGGTTGATAGAGAAAGAGTTTTCCTTGTTGTTGCAGGGTACTGACCATTTGTAATGGTACTCCCCTGTCCCCTACCTCTTCTTGTATTCATGCTCATTATCAGTGGGTAGTAAGAGAATTCACTGAGGCATACAGACGGATATCTTAGGGATATACTCATTCTAGGGTATATATAACCCTATCTCTAATGAGTCACCTAATGTGTTATACTCCTGAGCTAAAGTTCTTACTCAACCTTCAGCTCTGATAACAAATGTGACGACTCTGACTCGACCATCGAAAATCGACATCCAAATACTTTACTGGTATTCGAATGCCGCAGATTCAAATGTCGAATCTAGTTTTCCAGAGCTTATAACACATTAAGTAAACAACATAGCGGAAAACAAAAATGTATAACTTATTGATACACAATATATACAACATCTGATACAAATAAATATCAACGTATCAGAGATAGATACAACAACAGAAACAACAACAGCGGAAAGATAATATTTTCAATGCCACACTTCAAAAGACTCCAATCAAATTAGCTCGAACCACCATCACTTTAACTCAAGCAAGGTCAGTCCAGATATTGAAGAGAAGCACAATGCGATCGCCAAATCACAGATTCCGAAGATTGCCAAAAACGATGTTTACTAGCTGATTATCTGAAAATATGACTCTAGGCTGCCCGTGTGAAAAATTGTGGGCACCTAGAGTTTAGAAAGGGAACAATAAACTCTAGGTCAATCATGGGACTGGTGTGAGCAAACAAAAACATTTGTTTTAATCAAAAAAAACAAAAGAAGTAAAAAGAAATTCGCAATTCTTTTTGGAAAATGAAACTACCATAAGGCCTCCCCGCACACACACAATGCAAGCACACAATTGGAAGAGATTTCTCCTTATGATAGTTAAACATGCTTGATACGCAAAATCTTTTTGATATTATTATTAGTCCATAGTGCAGAAAACATTTCGAAAGTGTAATATTAATCTTAGCCAGCATACACATTTTGTAGTATGCCTACTATAGCTACTACTTAAACGGCAGGTTGCCACCATAAGTAAATTGCACGTTATACAACTAAAACCGTATAGGGCTCGTATTGTTTCTTTGGATTTTCAACAAATGGTCAGGCTAAGGAACTTCCTATGCAACATGGGTACGCCTCTGGAGGGATGCCTCGAGAACTTAACTGGATCTCTGCCAACATAAGGCCACGTTACCACTGTAACTAGGTGACCAACTATCACGAGCAATGCCATCCCCCAGTCATAACCGACCTTTATCCGAGAGCTCTCAACACCAGTAACCACAAACCAATAGATTTGCGGCAACCACATAAGTTAAGTATCTGGGCTTCATATCATGATACCACTTTTATTCAGAAGGAAATAGACATACCCTAAAGGGCGCTACCCTCATAATTTCTATTTCGACCATTTTCGGGGTGTGAGGTTCGATGAGGTCTCATCCACAAAGCTACGCTTTACACAAAAGCCATGCTTTGATCAACAAATGATCAGCAGCACTTAACATGCCACATTACCAAATTGAGAATGTATCATTAGTAACCATCGACTACATAACCTCTGAGCTCCTACGTCTCAGAGAAGAGTGTTAAGCTAAGAGAATAATTTCTCCACCACCAAACAGAAATGTATTTGATAGAAATCAGCTTTACATCTCAAAGTGTAACGTCAGACATACATCCGTACAAGTCTGTTCTGGGTTCGAACGGAACCGAAGGCACTTCAAAAGAAACCCTTGCAATCTGGTATTCACAATCCCGACCGGACTCTCCATCACATATATAGATCTCTATACCAGCACGACTTAGTGCAGAGATATTCGACAGGTAATCCTTTCGTTCTTGAAAATACTCGGTCTTCACCAACGGTCTTCAAATGCTTTCCATTTCGTCACATCATTATTCGGAATGGGTTATATGATGTAAAGTCCTCTTCCGGCTAAACCGAATAATGAACGCAAATTTTGAAAACAGATGGGATATATAGGACCTTATTTAAGTCACAACTTTTACCCAAAACCTTTCTTTCAAATGGTTTAAACAATCTTTTAAACAAAAGATACACCTTTAAGATCCTCTTCACTTTGAAAACAAAGTTCACCAATCTTTCACAAAGATTCTTTCATAGCTTTCAAAACTATTTCCTTTTCAAATTTGAAATCCTTTCAACAAAAACTGGAAGTTCTTTCCTTTATATAAAAGCCATTATCATTTGAAAACAAATAGTTTCCATTTCGGGAAAATATGATTAAATATGCACAAGTTATAGCCCTTAAAGTATAAACTTGGGTTAAATTTAAATTCCCAAAATAATACTTTTAATACACTTCAAAATGGTTTAAAATCTATATATATATTTTATAACTTGTATACCCCTTTCAAACCAGAATTTCCAAAATAATTTCAAAACAAGACATAGTATATTCAATTTCAAAATTCCTTTTCCAAAAGCTTTCATACTCAATCCAATTCCATTTCAAACCATTTGGATTCAAAATTCAATCTTTGAAAATAATTTCACCATTTAAATAAAATAATATTAAATTCAAAATATCTGTGACTCAACCAATTCCTCATGAAATCCATATTTGTATGTGTGGTGTAGTTCAGGGGTTTTACACACAATAATACAATATCACAACCATCATCAATTCAAACGCAACAATATCGATAAACGGTCTAATCCTATAACGCTTATCTTCATTCATGTATTCACAGATAAATATGTAAATTGAACACAGATAAATAATTTACCCACAGCTCAATTCAAACAATTTACATCACATAATATTATAGATTTGAGATAACAATCAATTCAAGCATTTAAACATCCACAAGCAAGATCAATTTAAATTAATTACTTATGAATTAACTACCAATCCCGGCTTAATTAACATTAAGTAATTACAAACAATTTGTTATTATATAAATTAATGAGATTAACTAATCCACCTTAATTATTCATCTTAAGTAATTATCCTTAATTACTTCATTAATCACATTAATTAACCTTAATTTAATCAATTAACTAACCCTTAATTAATTATCTTTTAATTAATTAATTATCCTTAATTTGTTATCCTTAATTAATCACATAAATTATTTAACCTAAGTTAATCACGTTAATTAATTAACCCTTAATTAATTACATTAATTAACCCTTAATTAATTACATTAATTAATTAACCCTTAATTTACTCTCATTAATTAACATTAATTACTGATCCTCTAATTACTTCCATTAATTAATTATTATTTTAATTAATTACATTTAGCAATTAATCTTTAATTAATCTCGTTCATTAATCAACCTTAATTAATCACATTTATTAATTAACTATCCTTTACTTACTTACATTAAGTGATCATCCTAATTAATTAAACAAATTAATTATCTTAAATTAATCACATTGATTAATTATCACTAGTTAATGATCCTTAAATTAATTACATTTATTAACTATCTACTAATTACTTACTAAGTAATTATCCTTTGATTATCAACATCAATCAATTAACTTTTATTAATGTCGTTAAGTGATTGACTTTTAATTAATTTAACTAATTAATTATCTTTAATTAATCACAACCTAATTAAAGATAAATCCTTTATCTTTATTAATTACTTATTAAACTTCATTAGAAAATATTTAGGAACCAATTTCATAATCAAGAATATAATTTACTTTAAACAAAACAATTTAAACATTTAAATTTTCATTTAAAATTTTGAACTTGTTCAAACTTATTTAATAAATACATATTCTTTGAAAACTTAGTTAAACATTCCATTTGAAACAATTTCACTTTAAATACACCTTTAAAACTTAGCTAAACATTCTTTTGAAAACTAAATTACTTTCATAATCTCAAAACTTTAAATTTGTAAACATTTTTCTTTTGAAAATTAATTATTTAAATAACTTTAAAACTTTTTAAACACTTTGTTTTGGAACTTTATATAATATTTTAATTTGGAAAACTTGTTTTTAAACTTTGAAAGCTTGAAAAAAAAAACTTAAGTTCTTTGTTTTAAACCTGGTACCCTTCTTTTAAAATTAAACTCGACAATTTACGAAACCAAACCCGAGCTATCAAATAAATTTCCCGAGCGAAACTCTCAAACCCCCGAGACACTTGCTACTTCGGGCAACATCGCAAAATTCTCGAGATCGACCCAAAACAAACACTTCTTCCCCAAACACTTCAATTTCACCTGATACATCGTGCACCTATGCACGTACGCCATCGATCCATCACCCTCCAACCCTTCCTCCGATCGTCAACCAGTCAATGACAACCTCGTCCTCCCTCATGGGAACCCAGATTGTCGATATCACCCATGAATCTTAATCGAACCCAATTGATCCAGCCTGGAACATACGCCGATCGAAAAAATCATTAACTGCCGACGAACTACACCTCAAGAACCCTCGCTGACCTAACTGAATCTTCGCCTTGACTTCCAACTCCGATCCCCCACCACGCGATCGAGTTCGGTCTCCCCACGGCGACGCATTCGACTCGCACACATCGACAACCCAAATTGTCGACCAAATCCTATTCCGATGATCCCAGGCCACCATGACCAACGATAAAATCCTCCACTATTTTTCCTACAACCACTAGGCTACCCGCTATGTCTAGCTTTGATCCCGACGAACTTCATCATACCGATCGTCGGAAATTGGCGATCAACCCAAATTCGAACAACCTCGATTATCTCAACAATTACATATCTAAAAATCATGATTTTCACATCAAAATTCAGCATTTTGCTCAACATTTCAGATCATATAATCAAATATTGAAATTAGCTTGATCGATTTTAATCCTTTTTTTGATTTTCACCGTAGTTTATAAATTTTTGAGATAAATACCCAACCATTATACTTGAAATCATTTTTGTAAAAGATGTTTCCTTGTTTCAAATGTTTGCTTTTCAGAAATCCAAGTTCAATCTGATTTCAACGGGAAGATATGAATTTTCTAGAGGAATTGAACCTGTTAATATAAACAGAGAGGTATATCTGTTTACAGACATGCACCTGGTCATACACATATATAAAGAGACATGCAAGCATATTCACACAATCATTCAAGCATAATTCATTCATATCATACTTCAAATACAAATCCAAACACTAAGAAATATAACAGGGTCAAGTGGGTTTGCTCACTTGATATAAAAACAAAAAATAGGTTTGAATGCTTTATGAAATGATATGGAACCAGTCTTTGATATTTTGATCTATACTTGAATTTGTTTTGATTGCTGTTGAGTTGATCCTGGAATTTGCTTTAATTCTGAGTTGAATCTTTACTTTGAGTTGATCTTTATTTTAGCTTTAGATTTGAATCTTGAAAAGATTGTTTTGAATTCACGGTTTGTTTTGATTTTCTCTGGTAAAAGCTTTTCCAGGATTTATAATTTTTCTTGCTAATTTTTGCTTTGATTTGCATCAAGTTAGTTATCGGTTTTGTTTTTAGTTTTGATTTTATTTTTCTCTGGTTTCATTTCCAGGTTTTGTAAGTTTGAGTAGAAAAATTTTAAATGAAAGAAAATGGGAAAAGAAGGGGATTTAGAGTATTTATAATCCTGTTTTAATTTTATAAAGTGTGCCACTTGTTATCTTTCACATGATACATGTTTTACATTTATACGAATGCATATTTAAAATAGTTACACATGTCTTTTTCATATAATCTTTATATTATAATATGTATTTATATTTTTCTATAATTAATTTATGCATTTCCTTATATATATTTATAACTTTTTTAAAGAAATTGATTTTAAAACCTAATTATACTTGAATAAATAAACATACATATATATTAAAAATATAGAATTTAACTTTCAAATAGCTTTTGAAAATTTACTATATTAAGTACAAATATAACTTTCAAAATACATATTACATATATACATTATAAATTAGAAAACACATTTCTATTAATTTTGAAATATAGAGTTTTTCAAATTCAAAATTCAATTTAAAATCAATTTGTATCCATATATATAAATAAACAACATATATTATTTATTTTGGAATATTTAAATTCAAATTTCAAATTACAATCTATTTATATAAATAAACAGGTACATATCTTATTTAATTTGAAAAAAATCAAATTAATTCACAATTAAATCCAAAATTTTGTTTTCAATTATCAATTTAAATTTGACCCAAAACCGGGATCGTAACAAAAACATACTTAAGCCCATTGATTATTTTGTTAGGCATGACCTTAAATTAAATTTATTTAAATCTTCACCCCCTTATTACTTAACATTTACATTATTCTATTTAATTTATCTAATTAAATCTCTTGAATAATGATATAAAAATTTAAGGGTGTTACAACAGGACATCTCGACTTGACTTAATATGGAATAGGTATTGTAGATGGCGATACCTAGATACTTGGAGATTACTTAGTATGGAGTAGGTATTGTAGATGGAGGTACCTAGGCACCAGACAAATACTGAGTATGGTGTACCCTTTTTACGATGTTGTAGAGTAGCATATCATCTATGTTATGTCCTGATTCTTTGGTTGTAGGTACATGTCAGGTATGGTTATATACCCTTCATTCCATATACTATATCGACTTTTATAGTATTTTGAGGTTTTATATCGCTCACACGAGACTGTTGTTTGACTCGAGGTTTTATGCTTTGATTTATATTGTCTCAGGTACTCTTAAATGAGAAGATTTGAGAGCAGGTATAGATAAGATATGAATTTCTACAGATGGACTAGCAGGAGGCGACGCTTACTCGTACTTATGTGTGAGTTTGTTATTGTATATTCCGCTTTGTGACACTATGGAGCCTTGACGGTGTTGACTTACTATTTTATGAGACAGTGTATCGGTTGAGTTTATTTTCCACATGTATAAACTCTATTACTGTGTTGTATAATTCTATGGATCTTATACTCTGATGATTAGCTTACATTGTTACCGTCTCTACTGTTTTATACCCATGTTGATTATTATATTTACTCTGATTCGATGTGAGATTTGATGTTTCCTTTTTCTTTTTTTCCATTCTCTTCTCTTTTATTTCCTTTCCTTTATTCCATTTCTTTACTTTGACAACCGTTCTGCACCATAGATGTAGGGCGGTCATTGCAACCTAGTTTTTAGGAGTAATTAATAAAAATTAACAATGAATTTTTGGAATTTAAAATAAATAATTTGAATTTATTTTTAGAACATCAAAATTTTATGGTAAATTAATTAGTGATGAAATTAAATTATATTAGTAATAATTGTTTGTTTAAAAGTTTATTAAATAAATTAACTAGGAAATTAATCAATAAATGGGTTAAAAATGTGAATTTTGAGTATTTATTTTAAATGAATTAAATATAGAAATAAATTCTAGAAAATGTTATAATGTTTGGATAAATAATTAAGGTGGTTAATAATTTATGGTGGTTAATATAATTTTGTTTGGAATTTCATTGTAATTTGAATTATATTTGTATTATATTTAAAATTAATGGAAAAGCAATATGTATATACCTATTCATGTATTCCAAAGTCCAAACCTAAGTAACCCAAGCTCAACAATCCAAACTCTAAAAATCATGTTTCAGGACTTCACCTTCTTTGAATTTTCTATCTCGCATTGTTTCCTCTTCTTCTATAAATACAACCCCTATGCTTACTCTTTTTAACTTCATAAAAATCGACATACTACCAAATTTCATCACTTTGAAATTCAATATCAAATCATATAGCTTGTAATAAACTCTAAAATTTGAGTGTATATGTCTCAATGCACATATGCATCAACATCAGAAAGGAATTCGTGTTTAGATTGATGTATAAGGTTGTGGGTGGGTGCGATCTGAGAGGGAGAAGAAGCAGTAAGCTTCAGGTGAATAAACGCGCTCACGAATCTATGTCTAAATCATCTAATTTTTTGCACATATTGTGTTTGGATTCTGTTTGATTTAAATATGATGTTTGTGCATCTAGTTGGAAGACAAATGGTTGGAAGAGGAGGAGCAAATCACCAGGATGGATGAAGCTCCCCCATTTATAAGTTCCGACCAGTTGACCACCTAAGGTTATTGGTCGACTGCTTACGGTCAATAAGTGGCAACGACCGATCGTTTATTTCTTTACTTGTGTGTTTCTATTTAATTTTATTTATTTAATATATATTCATACATGTAACTTAAGTACTGATATATAAATTATAATGTTTTTAAAAGAAATGGCATGCTACATATTTGATTAGAGAAAGGTTTTATTTTAAAATTAAAATATTTTGATGTATTTAAATCATTTATAATTTCGAGTTTAAATAATTATTTAAAAGCTTATAAAATTTCTATAAAAATATTATGTGAATTCTAAATAATATTTTATGGTTTCTAAAGTACATTTTATGAATTTTTAATATAATATAAAGTGCTGAAAAAATATTTTGTGAATTTGGAAGGAAATGAAATTAGTTTGGATATTAAATAAATTATTTAAAAATTGTATATAATTATAGAAAATTATGGAATAATAATTATGAGAAATGGTTGGCTTTATAAGTTAATTCAAAGACATTTGAGTATGTAAATTGGATTATGATAATAATTTATTAATATTGAGGTTTTATTTGTAAAGAATTAATGATTTGATACACGTAAGTTTTAGAAATGATTTGTTGGGGTATTTTAAAGTATATTTCATTAATAATATGAATCATTAAAGGGTAATATATACTAATATTTGGATATTTGATTTATATGTTTAAAGAAAGGTTTTATTGGACTTTATTATTATTATTATTTTATTTCTAAATTAAATTGGATAATTTATGACGCTTTGATTTCTTATTCTCCTATATTGATTTTGGCGCTATAAATAATTCGCCATTAATGTTGATTTGTTTGGTGATTTGAATTGATACGACGATGACATCTTTTATGTGTATTTATAATGATTTTTATTCTTGCGATGAGAAATCTAAATAAACAGAGTTATAATATCGTTTGGGATGGGGCATTCGATAATATTTCTTTGGTTATTCTTTGGACTCGTTATATAGAATATTGAGGGAGCGAGTATGATGTGTGAGCACTGAATAAAAAGACTAGTTAAACACGGTGGTATGGGATGCTATTGTATTATTTATTCGGTTATCCTTTACTCGTTAAATACACTTATATGGGGATTTATATGTATGATGTGACTCACTGCAGTGACTCAAATATATAGCCTCGTGTTGGTATATATACCATATTGAGCTTTGTCACAAGTGTGTAGTTGTGTGTCAGCTATCGTATATGCATATTTAATGTTTGTCTATCACTGTCCACCTTCCTTTATGGTGCAAAAATTAAACTTGATTGCCAGCATCCACCTTGGTGGCTTGATCACGATGGTCGCGCCCCGAATCTATGACACCATTTTATATATTTGGCCGTATGTTGGCATTTATATTGTTTACCTCTTTATCACCTAGGCCAGCAGTCCATTACCTATAGGTAATGTGTTAGGTCATGATTAATGCATAGCGTAGTCATGTAGTGTGTTTATGACATACAATAGATATTTTCACAATACCGAGTGTGAGGTAACCGATGACTATAGATGCTATATTAGTTGTGCGTGCACTATATGTCTCCATCTGGTTCTGGTGTGTGATATAGACATATACTTATTCTCCTTCGTGAAACGATGAATTGTGATTTACTTGAGACTGCGTCCAGAGTATGATCAATCCACGTATCCTTCTCAGGTGTGTGTCTCCTAATATCCTTCTCTTTGTCTTGTGTTGTGAACTACTATTTATTGATATGTGCTGCCAGTTATATCTCTTACGCGTTTATTGCCGATTATTCTTTGTAGGGCGTGTCACCGATTATACTTTCATAGTGATGTGTTGCCAATCTTATCTTTCGTTGGCGCGCGTCGTCATTATTATACTTTGGTTTATTAATGATTATTTAAATTGATATTATGGAGATTTTTATTTATTAAGATTGAGTGTTATATTTGGGATAAGCAACATTTTAGCCTAATTAAATATGGGATATCTCTTTATAGATGTTTTCTTGATTTGAATCTTGATTTATGGATATAGATGATTCATTCATTTGATGTTGATTCTATTAGGATTGTGCAATACACCTTAGAGGAGGGTGAATATGATATTTAAGTTATTTCTCAGATAAATAGATAAATGACGTGGAAACATAAATGCGAAAAGTAAATAACAACATATATACCCCAGCTTCGATCTAATGCCTACTGCTACATCCAAAATTACTACTAGGATTATATACTCGACGTTTACAACATCTATAAACTCACACTACCTGCTAACCTGAAATACTAATCATATGCCTATTAACCTTGCATGAACTCGATGTCTTGAGATCAGAATCTCTAGACTACAAAATCAAATAGCTCACCTTAGAAAAATCTAGAGTTTAATGTTTAAAACAAAATAAAAACAACAAACAAATAAAAAGACAAAAACTTCTCCCTCTTTTGAATTACGTGCACTCCTTTCAAGCAGGCGATCTGTCTATCCTTGTATTGAAAACAAAATGCTCCAAAAGAATTGTCTCCATAAAAAGAAAGCGCCCAATCAATAATCGCCTAGAGATTCTATCTCAAAAACTCAGTCCCCTTTTGGTTTCGTTTTGATTTTTATGTTTTGTATTTTCAACATACACTACAAAATATAAGAAAATTATGGAATTTTTTTTACAGTTCTTGGCCATCGCGACGATGGATGGGAAATGAAGGAGATGAATTGTTTTCCATCCTTTTGTTATGTATCAAAACACGAAAAATTAAATAAATTTGTTTTCTATTTTCTATATTAGTTTCATTTTTCAAAATTGTGTGTTTTTCAATCATACATAATAAATGCGAATTTTTGTTTAGACGAAAACACAAAACTAAAATAGTAAACCAAACAGGGCCTTATATTTTTCTTTTGCATATAAATTGTTGATCTCGCGCTACTTTGGTATCGAATTCGCTTTAAAGCTCTCGTCTGAGATGAAACTGCAGTGCCGAGACTATGCTTGCGTTTGTTGCAGTTTGGAGTCATCAAATCGTCGTCAATTCCACCACCGATTGGAAGCGTTGTCGTAGTGAATTTATTTTGCCGCTGACAATTGTGGAGATATCTAGATCTGGGTAGCTTGCTCCTGGAGATTGGGTCATCATTGTGTTCATTTGATTGCTGTCCAACACCTAGTCACGTTACCTTTGTTGCTGGAGATACTTGAATAGAATCAAAGTCGATCTAGATCTCAAGTTGTATCCATTTAATGAAGTCTGTAGGTTTTGATGTCATTAAAACCGAGCTTCCATACGTGTGGAAGAATGAGTTGATGCTGTCAAAGTCAAATTCAAAGTTTGTTGTTGCTAAAGTTGGTTTTTTTTTGAAAATCCGGGAGAACCTGGTGTGCTAAACTTCTGAGAAAGGTATAGTAAAACCTTCCGCTGATCCAAAGCCTTATACATCCTAGTAAATTTATATAGGATAGAGAAATGTATGGTAGAAATCGAACTTGAGTCTTTTTACCAGAATCCAAGCCTTCTTTCCACTACGCCACATCCGCAGACTCTAAGGTTGATTCCTGTTTGGCTTAACACTGAAGACAACTACAACTAAATGATTCATAGTGCCTTGATTGTTGATCGCAACTCTAGGATGAAATAATTGCTGATCGGCAAAGGTGATGGCTTGGAGAATTTGTTCGATGCTTTTGGTTTGATGAAGTTTGCTTTGTGTTTGCCTTACGGTGATGCTCTGTCTTGCTGGTTTTGAGAAATGTTGGTCTGGAGAATAATAGAGTTGTGTTGCTAGGAGGAAGATGAAGTTACCGTAGTTGGTTGTGATAGAAGTTTGTAGTGCTGTGTTTGTTTATGATGGGTTGTTGTTGCCTAGAAAATTGAATATCTATGGGGATGAACACTTGGATGGTGGGAGATCTAACATAATAATGTCATAGTTGAAATTCCCCACTGTCTTGGTTAACTTGGATGGTGATCGTTGGTACTCTATGATGAAATCTCTAAACTTGCAATGTCTAAATTTTGTATATGATGTTGTAGGCAATAGTTGACGTTGCAATAAGGAGATGATTAAGTTTTGCTTTTACTGAGATGATTGAATCATGGAATGATAAAATGAATGTACAAAAAAAACTTTAAAATGTTGATTTTTGGTTTGATGATTTTTTTGCTCTTTTGAATTCTTGGTTTTATACAGGCCCAAAGAGAAGATGTATGGAAAATATATGGAAGAAGATATTAAAGAGAATTTGTGAGTTTGTTTCCATGTTGAAAAAAATCAATATATAACGGAAAATAAACTTCATTGTAATTTTCAAAATATAACGTCGGATTATGTATATGTTCCTTTGCTTTTGATCTCTATTTATTTCCCTTTCTTCATATATATCGCCTCTAATTGCTTACTGATATATTGGCTGCTTCAGATTTTTATTTATCTCCTTCTCTCTGTGTATGAAGTCTTTTATTGCACCGAAAAGCAACTTCTTTACAATCAATATTTTGTAACAAAAAGCTATAAATATACAACTCTAGACAAACATATTAGATATAACTTATTTATTATTGTATTAAAAAGGAAATTAACTGCAATATTTCCTTTTCGATAATAATAATAAATGCATATTATTCTATAAATAAAAATAGATGTTTTTGAAATGTAATATGTAATACCTCGTAATTTGTCGTTAGTTGTTTAATTAGTTAGTTAGTTAATTAATTAAGCTCCAAAAATGGAACTTGTGCAAAGGATGAAATTTGTGCAAACTATGGAATTTGACCATGAAAGTTTTTCACTCGTGGTGAAATTCTACGTAACTTTCGTATTCGGAGTTTTGCGATCAAAGTCCAAACGAAGGAGTTACGGACGAAAAACGAATTCGAAACGAAAATAAATAAATAAGAAAATTGTTATCTCGCCTTTTGGCAAGCCGTGACACCAAGGGCTCAACTAGAAGCCAAGGATGGTTCGTCTTGGAGATCGGTTGTACGTAGATTCACTATGGATATCGATGAATTTTGTCCGAGTCCGAATCGAGCTACAATTGACAAGACATGACAAGCAAAGCTATGAAAGCCAACATTCCAAATTTCAAGTCAATCCGAGTTCGTATGCTTAAGATATGATCGATACAAGTCAAGAAAATCAACACGGCCATGTCCATTACTCCGCATCCATCATGCTCGAATCCATCGGGCCATAGCATCTTCATATCCATCAGAAGCTCACTTCCAGCCAATCAGCTATTTCCTATTTTATATCCATCGACTGCGATATGAAAGCTTTGTTCGTATTGATGGAATATCATAGATATTTCGTATTAATGCACCGTAGACCAGTACAAAATAGCCATTCACCATCGATATGAACAGAACTAAGCACTTGATGTTATACGAATGTAATTGAGCCATCGATCGATACGAACAGGACCAAATACGATCGATGCCAACAGAATAACTAACATCGATACGAACGAGGCCAAAGTTGATCGACGCGAACAAGACCAGAACTGATCAATACGAACAAGACATCGATATTGAATACGAATAAGGAAAAACTCGGTCAACTCGACGCTAAAAGTGGATCGGTCCGAAAATTTAGCACTACATTAGATTACGAGCACGTGCACTGATCGATTCGAACCAAGCGATGCGAAGGTGATCGACATGAACCAAATAGCCTACAGAAAACATGAACATGCATCGATCATATCTCACAATCTATGAGTCTAAATGCTATGAAATTTTCATAGGAGCTTACGTATGACCTAAGGAATGCTCATGCCAAGTTTCGACTCGATTGGGTTAAATCCTGATCGATACGAAATCCATTCGTATTGATCACTGATTGGGCCGAAACTTCATGGGATCGATTGCGTGGGCCCACCCACGTGCCAGAAAAAGTCTCCTGAGATCTGAGTGAGATATTTGCTACATACGCCTATAAATAGAGCCATAGGGCCTACAAAAAAAGGATCTTTGGCTGATTGACGTCCAGACTCTGTCGAAACTACTTTTGTACTCCATAGCAGTTGTTGTATTCAAGTTTCAACACTATAATATGCTATTATCCGCCGTAACAAGTTGTAATTAGCAAGTGAATATCAATAAAGTCATCTACTTCATAGTGGACATATGCCATACGCCGAACCACTCTAAATTCTTGTGTTTCTACGTGTTTCCATACCTGTTTTGAAGTGTTTGTTAGATAATTCTCGTTTTACATTTCTGTTCTTCATTTTTATCTCTTCAAATACTTCCAAAGAGTGTTGTATCCAATTTTGGTACAAATAAAAATTGACGTTTTTAATTAATTATTTTGAGTCTGTAGGTCGACCTGCATATTGGTGCAGTCGACTAGGGGAAGTTGAACCCTAAAAAAAGATCGGTCCACCTCTTCATGTATGACGACTCCAGTAAATATAGGCTATGTACGACTCAGATTTAATATATTTGATCAAACTGTTGAGGTTGATTTTTACGCCTATAAATTCGGGCCTAACCCTCTCTTTTCTTCTTATATTTTTTGGAGGCAGTAGCGAAGCTCTGCTATTTTTTCTTTTCACCTTTTTTAATGTTATAAAAATAAGGTATTTGTATTTATATTCATACGAATTGGAGAAGAATGGAAAACTAATAAAAAGGAGAAGAGTCTCAACCATATGCACATTTGAGGTAATTATATTTGTATCTATTTTCTCTTTCAATCCCAAATCTCTCCTTAGATCTGCAGTTCTAATGTATGTATATACCCTTATAACATATTTCTTGGATTAAAAAGGATTTGAAGATGAATTAAAGGTTCTACTTCAGATTTGGAGATTTTGGTCGCTTTTAAAAGGTGAGTATTTTTTTTATAGATTGTTATAAAATGAAAATTATCCCGTTGGTATTTATTTGATTATTATGCCTAACTGGATAATCCTATGAGTTATAGGTAATGAATTGAATATGATCTGAATATAATAAATATCGTCTAAATATTCTATTTATGAATTGATTTAGAATTGTTGACAACCTGATTTGAAAATCAGCCCTAAAAGTATGAATTTAGCATACTGATTTGAATGAATTTATTCCAAAATTGAAATTAGTTGTATAATAATGTTATGAATTTGGATTATTACCCTAATCTTATTAGAATGTAAACTTTTCTATACTTAGTATTGCTGGAATTTAGATCCGTTTAATATTTTTAAATAAGTTTGATTTCTTTCCCTTTTAGAAAAATACTGTGTTTGATCTAACAAGGAATAAATGCAAATAGAAAAAGGACGAGATATGTAAAGTATGAATTCATTATAGTTTACACTATCTGTTTCAGTAATAAAAAGGAATGCTTATTCTTTATAATTTCAAACAATGTAATCTTTTAAAGTGAAATCTTTTGTTTTGGACTAATTTATGAAATTTACAGAAAATAATCCTTTTAGATATGATTCCAACAATTGAACATGGAGAAGACTATTCTAGTGAAGATATATAACTATATTCGATAGAAGCATATATTTATACTTACAGTGCTTATAACAATTAAAATAAAACTTGGCTAATAACGACGCTTACACATAATATTAGCATTTAGGATAACTAATTAATGGAAAAGAATTTAAAAGGTTGCAACTCCAATAAATGGGAAATAAGTGATAATAAATATGAGAGTTGCAATAATTTAAAAGGGTAAATGGATTAGCAGGACTGATAAAAATGAAATAGATATAAAGGTTACAGATTTAAAATTAGTAACCGTACATAAATGTCTTAGGAAACAATCTTTAGGATTTTATGGATAAATTGATATTTATGAGCATTAAAAGGAGATTTATGGGTAGATGAGTATCTAAGGTAAATGTTATTGCCTTAAATAAAAAGAGAAGTAGCAAGATAAGTCCAATTTCTACCTAATATATTATAAGTAAAGACTTAGGATGGTAAATTAGACTTTGTAGGTTAGTGATGCGAGGTCAGTAGAGTCACTCGACGGAAGATGCCTTCACTTTGAAGCTACCAACGGTCAGGTTCACTTATTACTGATGTGAGATATCACTAATCCTATGACTCGTGACGATGTAAGGGATTGGGCCTGCTTTCTTAATTGGAAAGTATTTAATGGTCCAAATTTTGAAATAGGAGCGGTGAGGAATATGTCCATAGGGGTTTGCTTCTGGTTTGAGGTATTTCGCCTCTTTCCTATAGGGAAGTATTAAGTGACCTAGTGAGGTCCTAAATAAATAAGGATGTCTCTAAAATTACTTTAGTGTTGAGGTATTAAGTGGCTGTAGGGCCTCTCTCCCTACAAAAAGAAGTAACCTAATAAGATTTTGTATTTATAATTAAGAGTGTTAGCGGATATCTTAGGATGGGCTCGCTTCAGATTTGGGGTATTAAGTGACTGTAGGGTCGCCTCTTTCCTATAAAAGAAGTATTAAGCAGCCCATTGGGATTTTCAAGCAATGTCATCTAGATAGTACCATTGAGGAATCCACCTTGGGGTTATGTATGAAATGACAAAGGCCTACCTATGAATATGTGTAAAATGGTCAGAGGTCTGCATAGTCCTTATTAATGAGGTGCTAAGTGGCTTGGGTACAGTCTCTCATATTGTTAAGGTTATAATAGCATTAGTACCAGTGAGGATGGTCTAGCTTCAGATTTAGGGTATTAAGTGACTATAGGATCTCCTCTTTCCTATAAAAAGAGTATTAAAGTAGCCCATTAGGATTTTCAAGCAATGTCATCTAGGTAGTACCAGTGAGGAGTCTGCCTTGGGGTTATGCATGAAATGACAAAGGGCTAGCTTTGAATAGGTGTTAAATGGTCAAGGGTCTGCATAGTCCTTATTAATGATTTATTAAGTGGCTTGGGTACAGTCTCTTATATTGTTAAGGTCCTAATAACGATAGTACTAGTGAACAGTCCATTTGGCGATAGGTCTTAAGTGATGGGGATTTGCTTAGAATATAGGTATTAAATGATCAAAAGTTTTCCCAGTCCTTTTTCAAAGGTATTAAGTGGCTTGGGTACCGTCTATTACATGGCTACGATTTCATCGGCGATAGATGCGGTAATGGTTGGACATTAAATGTCAAAAGCCTTAAATAGTGGTTAGAAGTATTTCTAGCTAAGGCTCGCCAACCGCCTTTGAAATTGTTGTAGGATCCGCCTGGTTCTTGGACGTATTTCACAGAAGTCTGATGATAACATTGTTAGAAAACCATCTTAGGAATAGGTCTTAAATGACGAGATCTATCTTGATTTAGGTCTTAAATGACGGGTTCCACCTTGATTGAGGACTTAAATGGTAGAGTCTGTGTACTCCTCTTTTAAGAGTATTATAGAAGCCCGCTTCATGTTTAGAATTATTAGTGGTAAATGGGTTTGGAAGTATTGGGTGGTTGATAACGCCTCGTCGGTATTTTGTACCATGGGAAGGGATAGGCAAGTAATCATCTGTGCAATGCAAGGTTAGATCAAAATTGCTAACCTTAATGGACATAGGAATTAAATGGAAACTAATTAGTAATAATTTATGTTACAGATAGTTTATAGATTTTTCAGTCACTAAAACGTTGTTCTGACCCCTTCTTCATTGCAACCTATAGGATAGATCTAGAGGAAGGTCACTGGAGCTGGATGTGCTTTGTTGTTGCAAAGGTCTTCTTTTCTCTCATGCTCAATGCTGATGTGATAATTTGATACCTAAGGAATACCATTAATTCCAAGGTCGTAAATTTGCTCAACGTTGATGTGATAATTTGCTCAATGCTGTGGTTTAGATTTCTATTAATATCTAATAATGCTTGTGCTTATTTACTGGTACCAAATCCAACTATCTGTGCTTTGATGGACTTGGGTTTTGATTTTTATTGAAATTTAGGCCCATTAAGGTACGGGTTGTTGCATTTGGTATCAAAGCCTAGGTTAGTAGATCAGAGGAATTATGACAAATTGAGAGAATGTATTCGTACTTTCCTATCTCATAATATTATATTTTTACACTAAATTCTAAGAGTTCTGATTATAGGAGTAGTTGTAGTTCCACTCCTAGGGAATGGGAAAAAAACTATGGGTTGGAAATATATTAGAGTTAAGATTTTCACACCAACTCCAAAGTACCCCACGGAGTGTTAGTGATGCGTAAAGCGCTGTTGATGAAGAGCATGAGTAGAACTTACAACATAATCCTAGAGACTGGAGGTGTTCGACTTGATGGTTGACATTCTAGCTACCTTATGATTTTGAATTATGATGATGATTTCTAGTCAGAGACACGCATTTATTTCAGATGGGCGAGAAATTAGAGTCTGTATGTTCCAATTGTACAGAAGAAAGTTTTTGCTAGGATGCTTTCATTGATCACCTCTTTGGTGGCAAAGCGGATTTTTATTTGAATAATTAACGTCCATTCCTAAGTCTAAAACCCATGAGAGAATTTTTATAAGTTATTTTGGAAATGCCTTAGATTTAAAAAAAGGTTTTCAAAATATTTGTTTTACCAAGGATTTCTTTTGGAAAGTTTGTTTTGGTAGATTTTTGAAATTTTAATTCTTAAAATAAACACGTATACCACTAAGTTGGTCGTGTTAAGAAATTTTTAGTTATAAAAGGTTAAATTTTGAAATCATTAAATATTTATATGTATATATCAGTAAAGGCTTGGTTTTGATTTATGGCAAGGAAATAATTTTTCCATTTGGGAAATTTGTGTTGTAATAGAAGGTATTTGGAAACCCTAAATTATTTATATATATAGGTTTGATTTTAAGGGAAGTTTCAGTATGAAATAGTTTCTGTTATTTAGAAACAAGTAAAAGGAGCATATATTTAACTTGGTGATTTTTTGATTTATAAAATCGAGGATTTGCTATTTTCTCTCTTTTAAGGTACGGACAATGTGACGACCCGCCTTTCATTCCATAAAAGACACATCATTAAGAAGAAAGAAAGGGATAGAAAAGAGAAAAGATAGGAAAGAAAGAAACAAACAACATCAGAATCTCACAACGGAACGAATAAATTATATTATATCACATAAAACATTACATAGTGTTTGCACAAAAAATGGGCAAACACCTCCAAGTCGTATGATTTAGTTGATTATATGTTGTTCTTAGTGATTTGGGTGATTTATGCAAATATGTAAAAAGCAGGGACTAAACTGTAAAAGACACGCAGATTTATAGTGGTTCGGCCAGAACGTGCCTACGTCCACTTTATATGTTATTCTCCTTTACTGTTCAGATTACAAGTACAAATCTTTGATTACAAGTGCATGAAAATTGTTTGAAAGTTCTATCCGTGCTTGAGCTCTCAAACTTGTCTGCCATTATTGTACCCCTGCCCCTCTATTTATAGAGTGAGGCTGGGGGCAGGGGTCTTGGATGTATATAGCTGCTGGTGGGCCTGGGCTGATGTAATCTGGCCTGGCAGTGTTGGTCCGGTACGCCTTGGTCCGGTGGTGAGCAGGTGGAGTTTGGTTTGGTGGGACTTGGCCCGATGGTGAGTGGACGGAGTTTGGTTCGGTGAGACTTGGTCCAGTGGTGAGTGGTCCGGTAGTGGTTGGAGCGGTTTGGTTCGGTGGCATGTGGAGTGGCTTTGGTTCGGCAGGCATGGGAAGGAGTTGGTTCGGCAGACATGGGAAGGAGTTGGTTCGGCAGGCATGGGAAGGAGTTGGTTCGGTGAGACTTTGGTTCGGTGGTAGGAGCATGGATGTGGGATCTGGTTCGGTAGTGCAATGGTGAGCGTGGATTGATTCGGTGGGTTGGCCCGGTCGAAACACACCCAACACTTGCCCCCCAAAGTAGGGCATGTGCATGCATATGGCATGCTTTGTTTTAGGTTATTCATCCTGAGCACTCTCATCCGGTCTCGCATGCCGAATCAATTGGTCCGGTCGTTGATATTTGCCTATAAGTATGAGCCTTATGCTTTCGCTATTCCCTACCAAGTGAGATAGCCGAATCAGATTTTCCTGCCGAATCAATAATATTGCCAAATTACGTTTGACTACCGAATCAGGTGATTGCCGAATGACCTTCATGTCTCGAACTACCGAATGGGTTTGAGTGCCGAATGAACCTCATGCCGGAACTGCCGAATGAGATTTTTGCTTTGCACTACCGAATGAACTCGGGGATTCCGAGTACCGAATGATCTTTCGGCCTTGAATTCCCGAATGACCATGGGGGGTGTGATTGTCGGATGAGTTTGCGAATTTGAACGCCGAATGAACCTTATGCCTTTTATGTTTTAACTTATAAATAAAATTCTAGATTTCATGCACTTGCTTGTTTACTTCCCTCATTCTAATGACGTACTTTTTTTTTGTGTTTGCAGATAAATGTCTCATAAAGTGGAAACTCGATCAGATAAGAAGAAATTCAAGGACAGAGAAGAGTCCTCCACAGTGCCCCCAGCTCAGTCAGGACCGGGATGTCATGGACCCACCCCGAGATCACTGGTAGATGGGTACGGCCCTCAAGAGCTCCTGAACTCGCCACCTGACTGCTTTCCTAGCTCCCTTAAAGAGGAGCAGCTTGATGTTATATCTCGTTCTTTCGGGATTGACAGAGCACATATGGTGCTGCCAGGGAATGGAGTTATGCCGTATGACCCTCCTAAAGGATATTTTGCTTATAGCAGGTACCATTGTATGTGTGGGGCCATTCCCCCGATCAATGCTTGGATAGTCAGCTTCATCACCTACTTGAAGGTGGCCCCTTTCCAGCTTCAGCCCAACTCTTACGCTATCTTGGTGAGTCTATTCATCATTTTCCAAAGAAAATAAGGGCGTCCCCCTTCCAACCGGGAGATCCGGTATTTGTACAACTTGAGAGGCTATAAGAAGGGGTCTTCATACATCAGCTTGGAATCGGCTGTGTCCTTCAAGCGGTCCTGGACTTGTATTCGAAGTTCAACATGTTAAAGAAAGAATGGTTTTTCGTCAAGGATGACTCTATTTCTATCCGTCGCTTCACCTCTGGCTGTAAGTTGAATCTCACTTATAATTTCCGTTCTGACTGCAATGCTTCTTCTTATGTGTTTTTATTTCTTGCTAGCGACATGTGGCTTTGCGGTCGTGGAGAACAATCGCCTGGTTCAGATTGCTGCGGAAATAGAAGCCATTTCAGGAAGGGAGAGGTCAGCTTCTTACCTGATCAGGAATGCTACTCTTCAGCAACACAACTTGATTCTACCACATCAGTCTATGGTCAAGCAGAGAGACACAGCAGAGGAGAGGGCTGCCAAAGCTAAAGGAGGGGCCACGACGAAGAGCAGCAAGAGGAAACCCTTCTCGATACCTCCAGTCGCCGGGGGGAAGAAGCTCAAGAAATCCGATGGACCCTCCCCTAGCACATGCCCAGACATCCCGGAGGAGGAAGATGTGGAGGAGGAAAGAGGCGAGGAGGAGAGCGGAGGTGATGGAGAAGGTGATGGTGATGATGGTGGCGAAGGACAGAGCGGTGATGGCGCCGGGGCTTTGTCCTCTGGGCAAGCAGGGGAGATTCAAGAGTGGACAGATGATGCTTTCCGCCAGGCTTTTGAGGGGTTGGAGGGAGGATCGGCCTTGGTGGAGAAGCCAAAGAAAACTGATAAGGCCGGGACTGATGCCGATTCATCTTCCAAGAGCATTTCAGCTAGGGCAACTCCGGCGATTCAAGGTGAATTTTTGACTCCTCTTTACTCTTTTTAACGTCACATGTTTCTTGGATTATAGTCCCATGCATGCTTGTAACACTTGGTTTTTATTCCAGGAATGGGTAAGGTGGCCAAGACATCAGACATTTGGCACCGTCTCGAACAATTCAAACTCCTCAAAGCTTCCGCTAAACCAAAGCCTCCGACCAACCGTTCTTGGGACGTAGTCGGCTACCGCCCTCTTCTCGGAGTTATTGAAGAGGATATTCAAAAGAAAAAGAGGAGCCGCTCCTTATTCGAACCTTCACCTGGTCCTCAGCCCTCAACCCAGCCTCTTCATGATATCACGAAGGAGGATACTGAGTTCATACCCTCTCCACATCCGTCTGAAAATCCTACCGTTACTTAGATTGATCGTCCCGGCTTGGCTCGTAAGCCATTTGCGGGTCATCCAGATCTGAATCCGGGTTCTCATGATATTTCCTTTGACGAGTTTACTGGTGAGCACCTTCTCCCTCGCAATCCTATGGTAAGGGTGCTTGATGAGGCCAAGTCCCTGGACCTCGATTTGCTTACTACTTGGATTGTAACTATGGGGGATGAAGCTAAGGCAAACATCGACCGGGTTACTGAGGAGACCAGGAAGTTGATGGGGCATCATGCCCGACTAGTCAAGGCCGGGGAGGAAATTGGGAGTGCTAACATAAGATTGCGGTTAGTGATTTCCGACCAGGCCAAGCAACTCGCCGATCAGGCCATCCAGATCTCTCAGCACGAGGCTGCCTCCAGACGACTAAAGAAAACCATGGAAGAGGCTAGCAAAGCCGAGCTGCGGAAAATGGAGGCCACCTGCAAGGAACGGATCGATATGGCTATTGCAACGGTGGATGAGGTTCGGAAAGCGGATCTCGAGCGGGAAGAGGAGTTATCTAGGAAGCTTGAAGCCGCAGAGCTTGCTCAAGCCAAGCTGAAGGAGGAGATAGAGGCGATGAGGAAATCCCTTCAGGCTGATCGCTCGCGATACCGATCGGAGAGGGATGCTGCCATTGCAAAGCAGTTGGCTTCTGAGGTCCGAATGAGGGAGTTTGACGAGAATGAGGGGATGATGGATGAGATGCTCTAGGACATGTATTTCCGTACTTGGAAGCAGGGCAACTTATCCTGGATGGATGATTATCCCAGAATCATGGCCAGGATTTATCTCCTGGCTCTGGAGGAGGCCAATTCTGATGCGGATAAGGAGGGTGGCATGGCCTTCGGAATGGATGTGGTTACGGCACAATTCACCAAGGAGGAGAAAGTGGCGGTGAAGGAGGGTATGCGGCTGCTTGCTGCTGAGGAGGTAAGTGTGCAGTTGGGGGATGATGATCAAGGAACAAATGCTGGTAAGTCTTCCCTTTTAGCCTTTTCATAACTTGGTTGCTTATTGTTTATTTAATGGATTCCTCTCCTGAATTGGATAGGCGGGACCTCTGAAGCGCCAACTACCTCTGGTCAACATGCTGGGAGTTCTGATCCTGCGGTTAAGTAGATCTCGAAGGGCCAGCAGGATAGAGGCGAAGCCCCGATGCATCCGACTCCTTGACTTGATCTGGACATTTTTTTTTGGTCTACTTGACATTCCTGTATATACTAGTCCCAAAACATTAATGTACTTTCAGGCTGTAATTATGTCATTTGTGACGAACGACTTTATTCCTAGCATGTAAATTTATAACCATAAGCTGATTTTGTCATATTTGAATGCTGTCGTTATTTTGATGTGTTGCACAAAATATAGCTGTGCATGTGTTAGTGATTCTATTGTGTTTGATGCTAAGTTCTTGCTTAAAATATAATTTCATGTCTTGCGATGTTAGTGTGAAGTGCGAATAAATTATAATTACATATTTATGTACAAGAGAAGAAAGTACCGCCCTTCAAGTTTTAGCTGTAGACGGTAGCTCTGAATGCCTTGTGTAATCAAATATGGAATGCAGCCGAGTGACCTGCCATCCAGCTGTGAGTTCTTATTCCCATTAGTGGGTGTCTCCTATTTTGTGTCCTGTACTTTAGTGATCGTTATAGAGGATAGGAGGAAAGTTTTTATAAATAAAATGAAAATATAAGAAATAGTAAAACTTCCAATCACGGAAGGCCTTCGGCGCGCTTAAGTTCGTGGCAAACGGGCTTTGTAGTCACTTTCCCTAGATGTGGGTCTTGGAGACATTTGTCACCCATCTTACGCCTCTGCGGGGAGTTTTCTTTTTTACCACAGCCGTACTTAAGACACATCGGAGCCGAAATCGCGCACGGTAACTACCCGGGCCATTATGGCTCGTAATCGTGGGTATTATTCGATTTACCGTTGTCGGCTAGCGCGGGTGCCGATCGTCAACTGTGAACTGCCCCTGGCTGGCCACACCTTATGTTAGGGCTTATAATCGATTCACAGTTGCCGGCGAGCCGAACGCCGTAATGAGCTGCCTAGGCTATGGTTGGCCTTCTCAGCGGCTTATAATCGGCTCATTACAGTTGGTTTTAAGGGCCGTCACGAGCAATGAGTTAACCCGCAGCAGAGGGATGCTGGAGCAAAAGTGTCTCATTGGCGAGGGCATAGATTCGTATAATACCTGTTAGGTTTTGTCCAGGTGAAGTTGTGCTATGATGCCCTGAATGGAGATGTCGTCTACACAGGATTTTGTTCAACAAAAAAGGATAAAGCTCAGCAAGTAGCCAAGATATAAAGGAACAAGTTAAAAAAGAGACAAGTTTTTAAAGTGCTTCGCACGAAAATGCCTACGTCCACTGATTCTCTTTGTTAATTCACTTTATATGGGCAGTATAAGTTAAGAAAAGTATCGACGAAGGTGTTGGATGTTCCATGCCCTCTGGAACACCTCTCCGTCCACTGTTGATAAAATATAAGCTCCGTTGTGGAGATCTTTATGAATTACATATGGTCCGTCCCAGGTTGGATCTAGCGCTCCGGAGCGCAGGAAGATTCGCTTGAGGACAAGATCTCCTTCTTGTAAGCTGCGATGCTTGACTTTGGAGTTGTATTCTGCTGCCACTTTTTGCTTGTGAGCTGCTGCTTTGAGTGCTGCATCATTTCTTCTTTCTTCGATTAGTTCCAAAGACATGTGGAGGAGTTCTTCGTTCTCTTCTGGGTTGTAGTGGATCCTACAGTGGGATGTCACTACAGTTTCAACTGGGAGCATAGCCTCCGATCCGTATGCCAAAGAGAAAGGAGTATGCCCTGTTGATGTTCTGAAAGACGTGCGGTAGGCCAAAGTGCCGTAGGAAGTTCATCCACCAAAGCGCCTTTTGACTTTTCAAGCTTCTTCTTGATTATAGTTTTAAGAATTTTGTTGACAGCTTCGACTTGTCCATTTGCCTGGGGATAAGCCACAAATGAGAAGCTTTTGTGAATTCCGTGCTCTTGGCACCAGTCGGCGAACTCCTCGCTGTCAAACTGAAGTCCATTGTCCGATATGATTTTGAGTGGAACCCCGTACCTGCATAGAACATTTTTGATCAAGAAGTTAATAACTTTTGCCGAAGATATTTTATTTAGAGGTTCCGCCTACACCCATTTGGTGAAATAGTCGACTGCCACTATAGCGTATTTGGCTCCGCCTCGGCCCATCGGCAGTTCGCCAATCAAGTCAATTCCCCATACTACAAAGGGCCAAGGGCTGGTCATTTGAGTAATCTCATTTGTTGGTAGTCGAGGAATCTTAGCAAATTTCTGACGTCTGTCACATCTTTTGACGAAGTCTAAGGCGTCTTTGTTTAAAGTGGGCCAGTAATATCCATATCGGAGTGTCTTCTTTGCCAGAGTCTGCCCACCAGTGTGATCTCCGCAGCTCCCTTGATGGATGTTGGATAATATTTTCTTGGCTTCCCTTCCAGCAACACACCTTAATAAGGGGTTAGAGAAGCTGCGTCGATAGAAGATGCCTTCTTGTATTGTGTAGCGGGAAGCTCTCCTCAAGATTTTCCTGACTTCGTTACGCTCGTTGGGTAGTGTGCCATCTTGTAAGTATTTTCGGATAGGAGTCATCCAAGTTTCTTCTTCGATTGCAGCTATCAGATCCTCTTGTTCGAAACTTGGGGCTAGTTGTTTTGAGATGGCTACTGTTCTGGAAATGGTGCTGTTCTTCATGCTAGCTTGCTTTGCCAGTTCGTCAGCCTCTCGGTTCTCCTCTCGAGGAATGTGTTTGATTAAATAGTGGTCCAACTGATCGAGTAGCAGCTTGGTTTTCTTTAGATATGCTGTGAGTCGTTCTCCTCGAGCCTGAAACTCTCCTAGTACTTGGTTTACGATAAGTTGAGAATCACCATGAAGACATAAAGAAATGACTCCAATTTCTAAGGCAAGTTCTAATCCTGCTATTACTGCTTCATATTCTTTATCGTTGTTGGTGGCAGCGAATTCCAACCTTAGGGCGTAGTGCAGCTTCCTTCCCCTGGGGGCGATTATCACAATACCTGCCCCCGAGTCTTGTTCGTTTGATGCTCCATCCACAAAGAGATTCCACTTGATATCTTCTGCTATTTCAGATTGCTCCTTACCTTCGTTGGTAGTGAATTCGGCAATGAAATCGGCCATGGCTTGTCCCTTGATGGCGGTGCGAGGATGGTAGGTGATATCATATTGACTCAGTTCAATGCACCATTTAAGTAGTCGCCCAGAAGTGTCGGGGCGATGGAGTACCTGCCTTAGCAGTTGATCGGTTAAAACTCTGATGGAATGAGATTGGAAATAGTGTCGCAGTTTCCGTGACGTGATTAGCAAACAGTATGCTAGCTTCAAACAGTATGCTAGCTTCTCAAGTTTAGGGTATCTGGCTTCTGCCCCCGTAAATCTCTTGCTTACAAAGTATACGGGCCGCTGCGCGCGGTTATCTTCTCTCACCAAAGCGGCGCTTAGAGAATGGGATGATACGGCAAGGTATAGGTATAGTTCTTCGCCTTCATTTGAAGTTGAGAGTACTGGTGGTCTTTGGAGGTGTTCGATTAGGTTAAGGAAGGTTGTTGAGCATTCCTCAGTCCATTCGAACTTTCCTTTGTCTTTCTTTAGGGCTTCGAAGAAAGGGATGCATTTGTCGGTTGCTTTAGAGATGAATCTGCTTAGGACGGCCACCTTCCCATTTAGGCTTTGCATCTCTCTTCGAGTGGTTGGTATCTTGATATCTTGCAAAGCCCGGACTTGTTCGGGGTTTGCTTCAATCCCTCTGGCATGGACGATGAATCCCAAGAACTTTCCCGACGATACTCCGAAGGAGCACTTTAGAGGATTCAGCTTCATTCCATATTGGCAAAGTACTTGAAACATCTCATCCAGATGGCTTACATGATCATTGGCTTTCCTCGATTTTACCAACATGTCATCCACATAAACTTCCATAGTTCGTCCTATTAGTTCCGCAAACATCTTGTTGACGAGGCATTGATAAGTAGCTCCGGCGTTTTTAAGTCCAAAAGGCATTACTCTATAGCAGTACAATCCCCGGTCAGTGATGAAACTAGTGTGGTCTTGATGGGGGCATGCATAGGAATCTGATTATATCCTGAGTATGCGTCCATAAAAGATAAGAGTTCGTGCCCGGCTGTGCTGTCCACGAGTTGATCGATTCGGGGGAGTGGGAAGCAATCCTTCGGGCAAGCGTCATTTAAGTTGGAGAAGTCAATGCATGTTCGCCACTTCCCATTAGCCTTCTTTACAAGTACCGGGTTGGCGATCCATTCTGGGTAGATGGCTTCTCGTATGAAGTTATTGGCAAGTAGGTTCTTTACTTCTTCCTCGAGGGCTGCTGATCGTTCTGCCCCCATACTTCTCTTTTTCTGCTTTACTGGCACCTTGGTGGGATCGATGTTCTGTACGTGGCATGCTACGTCTGGGGAGATTGCAGTCATGTCAGCGTGCGTACATGCAAATACATCCAAGTTGTGGCGAAGAAAATCGACGAGTTGATCCTTCAACTCTGCTCTTAATTGAGACCCGATCCTCAGCAGTCTACTTGGGTCGTGTTTGTCTACAGATACAAATTCCATAGCCTCTGCAGGCTCGGCGGTGGCCTCCACCTTTTGTCCCTGGGGTCTAATTCATTGAAAGGATCACTGGTATATCGAAGAGGAGGGGCTTTCTTTAGTTGCTATGTTTCTAAGTTTTTCTTGCAGAGGGTAGTCTTTGCATCCTTCCCTTTATCCTTCCTGCGGTTATTGCGAAGTTCAGTTACATAGCAATCTCGAGCAGCGTCTTGATTTCCTTCTACTTCCCCTATCCCATTATCTGTTGGAAATTTCATCTTCAGGCACCAAGGGGCCAGGACAATCTGGAAGTCAGACAAGGCTGGTCTTCCTAAAAAGGCGTTGTAGGCCGAGTGGTTACCTATTAGCACAAATGTTTGTTTCCGCACAACGGAGCAGGGATGACTTCCTATTTCAACAAAGAGGTCCAATTGCTCGAGGGGCATCTTCGCATCTCCATTGAAACCGTGTAGTGGTTTGTTGCAGGGAGACACATCCTTCATTGACAGCTTCATTTTGTCGAAAGCATGCTTGAATAGAATGTGTACGGAGCTTCCAGTATCTACCAGAATTCGAAAAACTTCGGCTGGGCCGAACCAGGCAGAAATGACCATCGGATCCATGTGAGGGTACTGCCTTCCTTCTAGGTCTCGCCTACTGAATGTGATGTCATTATCCTCTTTCCGCTTCGGGCGGCGTTCTTCCATGACGGAATTGATGCAGTCTTCATTGTTTCTAAGTGACTTTCCATATATTTCCATTTCTGCCCAGTTTCTGTCGGCGATGTGTGGTCCTCCCGATATTGTATGGACCACTATCTTCTCTTGACTGGAACCGCTGGTGTTGTGATTTCTTCCGCCTGTCTCTGGGTGGAGTTGCCCTGGGTTCTCCTTGGCAGGAGCTGAAGTCCTGTCCTGACCCTTTACATGGTGTTCCAATCTCTTCCTTATGATGTTTTCTTCAATCAGGTCCCGGAGATGATGGCATTCATTGGTATTATGCCCATGGGATTCGTGTAAACGGCAGAACTTTCCAGACTTGATTGCGTGATCTGATTCCTTCTTGTACGGGGGGCGTTTGTATTTAAGCTCATCTTGGGTGGCAAGGAAGATGTTTTCGACTGTTTCAATCAAAGGAGTGTAGGCGTCAAATCTTGGTCCTGACCGATATAGGCGTTTTTCTCCCTTCCTGCCCCCAACATTGTCTCGAGAGTCATTTCTTCCAACGTCCTTTGCTGCAGCGGGTGCGTTGCCATGAGCTGCCTTGGCTTGTTACCCTGTCTGCCTTTCGGCGGCGGCGTCTTCAAGTCTCATATACTTTCCGGCTTCATGGAAGAAATCGGGTAAGGTAGTTGGTTTTTCTTTCGTTAATCTTCTAGCAAACTTGGTATCCGGATGTACGCCAATACAAAGAGCCATTAGGATAAGTTTCTCATCGGCATCTTAGACTGCGGCCGCTGCGGCGTTGAATCGGGTTAGATATTGTTGCACTGTCTCTCCGGGCTTCTGTTTGATATTAGATAGGGAATAAGCGTCCTTGGGTTGTTCCACATGAATGCGGAACTGGATGATGAACTTTTCTTTCAACATTTCCCATGAGCTGATGGATCCTTGGGGTAGATGGCAGAACCAGGAGGTAGCTAGATCTGCCAAGAATAGTGGGAAGCATTTACACAACACTCCCTCTGTTGCTCCGCTCATGAGCATATGCTGTGTGTATCTCTGCAAGTGTACAACGGGGTCAGAGGTTCCCTTGTAAGGTTCCATTGTTGGCATTTTCCATTCCCGGGGGTGATGGCAGTTTCGATATTGCGGGTGAAGGGGATGGTTACCTTAGCACGTATCCCTCGATCCCTTTGGTCTCGTTGGACGCACTCTCTGAACAATCGTGCCATCCTTTCATCAGAACTTGGAGCGGATAGAAATGAGTTTGGTTCTTCTCTGCGGGATTGATTTCGTCCAGATGACCTATAGGGATGGTATCGTCTATTACTCCTAACATTTTCCGGTGGCTGTCTTCGGTCTTCTGGGAGCATGCTGTGGTCAGCCACAGTTGGCCCTTGCCTCGATCTTCCCCTGCAGGGCCTGTTCTAAGCATTTCCTCGGGTCCAACTTCGGGTTGGACTCCATCTCGGCCCCGTCCATTGGTGTTTCCATGGTTAGGTAGCATGACAGGCTCAGCCATATCCAACCCCTGCCTGGTACCTTCCCCGTTGGGTTCGGTTCCAAGTGTTTCCTCGGGTTGGAATTCGGGCTGGGTCTGGGCTCGGCTCCTACCATTGTTGTTTCTGTTGTTAGCCTCTTCGAAGAAGAAAGATCTTTGTTGCCTCCCAGATCCTCCAAACTGGGACTCACCCCATGATTCAGTGTTGCGGTTGGATTCTTCAACATCCCTTAAGCGTGACATGAGTTGGCCTACCAAGGCTTCTTGTTGAGATGCGAAGCGGTTAGTTACTTCAGCCACAACCCTATCCAGAACTGCCCTAGTAATTGGTTGTTCCGTAGCAGGGGCTGTTAGATTTGCCTGATTTCCATTTGCTGTTGGAACATGACGATTCTCTTGATCTCTGATCACTGGATCTGGGATACTGCTAGTTGCGATGTTCTTTCCTTTGCTTGCATCTTTCCTCTGCCTGGGAGGCATGTTTTCCAAGTAATGAGCGATGCTGTTGGGAAGAAGGTTGAGTGGGAGAAGCTGAAGCTTCTAGCTCAAGTTCTCAGTGAAAGCACCAAAAATGTTTGCACAAAAAATGGGCAAACACCTCCAAGTCGTATGATTTAGTTGATTATATGTTGTTCTTAGTGATTTGGGTGATTTATGCAAATATGTAAAAAGCAGGGACTAAACTGTAAAAGACACGAAGATTTATAGTGGTTCGGTCAGAACGTGCCTACGTCCAATTTATATGTTATTCTCCTTTACTGTTCAGAATACAAGTACAAATCTTTGATTACAAGTGCATGAAAATTGTTTGAAAGTTCTATCCGTGCTTGAGCTCTCAAACTTGTCTACCATTGTTGTACCCCTGCCCCTCTATTTATAGAGTGAGGCTGGGGCAGGGGTCTTGGATGTATATAGCTGCTGGTGGGCCTGGGCTGATGTAATCTGGCCTGACAGTGTTGGTCCGGTACGCCTTGGTCCGGTGGTGAGTAGGTGGAGTTTGGTTCGGTGGGACTTGGCCCGGTGGTGAGTGGATGGAGTGTGGTTCGATGGGACTTGGTCCGGTGGTGAGTGGTCCGGTAGTGGTTGGAGCGGTTTGGTTCGGTGACATGTGGAGTGGCTTTTGTTCGGCAGGCATGGGAAGGAGTTGGTTCGGTGAGACTTTGGTTCGGTGGTAGAAGCATGGATGTGGGATCTGGTCCGGTAGTGCAAGGGTGAGCGTGGATTGATTCGGTGGGTTGGCCCGGTCGAAACACACCAACACATAGTATCATATACATCAGAGTTATACAGCTAATACAACACAAACTAGACAGTTATAAACACCTGTCTAGTTATTACAATTCAAGTACATCAGAGAAAACAGATACAACTCAAACACAGCGGAACCACTATATGTATATCTACAAGCTGAAGCCTCCAGCTCCATTTCTCCTCCAGAATTCGTCAAAGCAATCCTGAATCACTTGACTACTCATACATAATATGAGTACCCACTAGTTTAATAAAACACAAAATAAACACTCGGGTTAGACATGGGTCTGGTGTGAGTAAACGGTTTTAAAGTTGTTTAACTTTAGAAAATCTTTTGAAAACAAAAGGTATCACGTAAGACTTCCTACACATAAACATGGAAAAGTTTTTACCTTACGCTAACCAAAACATTTGATAGAAAATCCAGTGATATTATAATAGTCTCTAGGGTTTTCAAGTAAATAAGAAATAGCCGAAATTATTACATTCATTAAATGTAACAACCCTAGTTTTGTGATTACCTGTAAAGATAAATTATAATAATGGTTTTAATTTAAAATGGAGGAATAAAATAAATTTTTAGATGTAAAATTTGTTAAAATTGTTCTTTTTAAAATAAACAATAGGTTTTGGTGTAGTAAAATGGAGATTAAGAAGTTTGGCCGTAAATAAAGTGAGAATAATAAAACTATGTTTATTTGTTGGTAATTTCATTTAAATAGGGATAAATAAAATTAATTCAACATTTATTTGTTGTAAATAAATATAAAATGAAGAAAATAAAGTTTTGAAAACTTTAGTATGTTATTTTGGGATAATAATGAGCATTGAATGGTTTTAATTTGATAAAATGCAATTATTGCGGAAATAATGGTCAAATGGTAATTTTTGTTAATTTTAATGATGTGTTAAAAATTAAATATGGTTAAGAATGTGAATAAAAATGTGTAATATCGATTAAAAAAATATTTGGATGTAAAAATATTTTTATATGGTTTGTGATGTTTTTATAAATAAGAAAATATGATTTTTGGGGTTTAATTGATTTAATTATCATGTCGTCACATTTCTTTTTACAAGTTAAAAAGTGTCATTTTCAATAATAAAAATGAAGGGTCAAATGATTGTGAAATCTATGTTTTACCGTTTTGTTGAAAAGATTAGTTAACGAACTTATTTTTAGTATACTCACATTAATTTTTAGGTGTCTTAACCTATGAGATAACGGTGTTTCAAAATGGTATAAAATGTGATTACAGAATGGTTAATTTACAAGTTGGTTTATTTAAATTGAGGGTTTTGGGCTTTAAGTTTATAGCAGTCCATTTAGACACTTAGTGAATTTGCTAAGTAGGAGAAACAATTCCTTCTCCTGTACGTTCAGAATTATCAAACAGAGACAAACTTCCCAATGCAACCCTAGTTGAGAGCAAAGATTAGGGTTTTAAAATCAAATTAAATTGAAATAAAATCCAGTAAAATCCAGGTAAACTTCTCAATCATATCCTCATCTTATTCTGAGTTGATTAGATTGTTGAGAGAAATTTCATTTTTGTGTTTTTGGGTAAATTAAGTTTTAGGGTAAAAATTGAGGAAGGAGAAGAGCAATAGCAAGGCTATAAGGTTTCTAGCACCAAATCAAGGCCAAAGCTCCTTAGTTTACTTACTAAATCTACTAGTTTGTTGCCAATAAATCCAAAGGTGAGTTGAAAACTCACATTTCTAGCTTAGATTGAGATTTCAAGGTAAGAAATTTCAGTTGTATTTGTTGCATGTTCATTTGCGATTTTCTATTAGTAAATTGCACATATCTTTCTCGTTTTAAATCGTAATTAGGATTTTTTTTTTTGATGTTCTGGAAAGCCTAAAAAGAGTGTGACAACTTTCATGTTGAACACTTCCGAAAATACTGATCATAGATGGTCGAAAAGCATGATGTAAACTTGCTGTCCTGTCACTGTAAAACCGTAATTTTCTGTGCTAAATGTCATTGGTAATTTAAGCATATCTTTCACATTTGATGTCCAAATTTGATGATTTTTGATGTTCTCGAAAGCATAGATTGTCTACTATAACTTTTTTGTTTTGAGTTTTGTGAAATTTTGAAGTTTACATGGTCTAAAGTTCATTCTAGTCTCGTTATCCCGAGACTAAAACGACATCCGTAATGAACTTCAGATCTGAAAATTGTTTTCATCATAACATTTCCATTTCTTATCCGAATTCGATAATTTTTAAATTCCTATAAATCTTAGAATGTCCTCTATAACTTTCATGTTTCGTGATTTGTCAAATTTTGGGTTGAATAAGGGCGAACTGGCTAAACAAGCCGCTGGCCTTTGTTTTTCCCGTGTATTCACTTCCTGACATTGGTCCGACTTTGAGACGTCGCAGTTTCTTCGTCTCTTATCGGAACTCAGTGATCCTTTTTGCAGTTTAAAGTACAAATGTTGAACTTTATTTCTACATATTTTTAGGTCATTTCGACCATGTTAACTTGTATATATCTGTTGTTGAACTTGCACTCACAGCTTGTTTTTATCGGAATTTTATAAGTTTAAACTTCCTTCTGTATTTCTTGATGATTCTTTCTGGATTTCGTACACAGGTTTTATAAATGAGTTTTGAAATGTTTTTCAAGTAAATTTGTTTTTGGAATAATTATTACATATTATTTTCAAGTATAAAATTTTAGTATCTCTATAATAAGATAGATTGCAAAAGCGGTTTATAAAGTGGTTTTAAATTGTTTTAAAAGTTCGTTTTCTCCATTTTATTATTTCTATAAAAAAATTACACATTTTTGCACTGTCGAGCGAATGAGAAGGAGAGTTAAATGATTGGGTAAAACACGTAGTATGGGATACGTGCGTTATCCTTTCGATTAATTCCTAACTTGTCTGTTTGATCGTTTTGGCCTACGGGTCTAGTTTACCTATGATATGAGGTGAACCTTTTACTGCTTTGAGTGTGAAATTTACTAGCGGTTGGTAAACCGTATAGTGTGAATAGGTGGTATGGAACACACGTTAACACTTTTCGGTTTCCTTTCCGAGAGTTTGTGACACATATTGCCAGTTAGTGATGTCCAGTACTGGGCCTACGGACCTTCGCCACTACGCCTTCGGGTTTGTTGCCCTATAGTATCGCTTTTGGAGTTGGTCCTTCGTCACCTCTCTAGAGATACTTGGGTTTGTCGCCTTTGGGTTTGTTGCCCTATAGTATCACTTTTGGAGTTGGTCCTTCGCCACCGCTCGAGAGATACTTGGGTTTGTCGCCTTTGGGTTTGTTGCCTTATAGTATCGCTTTTGGAGTTCGTCCTTCGTCACCGCTCGAGAGATACTTGGGTTGGTTTGTTGTCCTATAGTATCGCTTTTGGAGTTGGTCCTTCGTCACTGCTCGAGAGATACTTGGGTTTGTCGCCTTCGGGCTTGTGGATCCTTGTTTATACAGTACTGAGCATGTGCATCTTTTGTTTCATTGATATTTATATTTTCCCTAAAGTATCGCCTTTCGGAGTAGGTCTTTTGAGCCACTCGATACATAGCGATTACCTTGTGGAAACTTGTGTTACCTTTATTGGTATTTGTGATTTGCCTTTTGGCTTGATTTGGGTTATTATATCCTTTGTTTATTTGAGTTGCCGATGATATGAGGCTTGTTATGATTCATCTTTTGCTAGACGATCAAGTAATCTCTTTTAGAGATATTTGTGGTGCTTTATGACCATGCATGTTCATTATCATTGAGCTTATCTAACTGATTTGTTTAGCTAGACCGACCCATGTATTTTATACTCGGGTCAGACCGAGGTGTTTCAGGTTAGGTACATTTGGACTTCGCATATTCTGCTTCTGCATGGACTATTCTGTTATCTCCTTTTGTTATAGCTTTTTGTGTAGTATTTTTTTGTTGTAACTCTGATATGCATATTCTTTTGACTCGCCTGTATAATGTGGTTGTTATACCACTTGACATGTATCATTTTGTATACTCTGTGATGTATCTCTATATGTGTATATGTATGTGATGATTTGCTGTTCTGTGATGTGATTTTTATTTGAGTTATTATATTTTGTTCTGTTAGATCTTATAGCCATTATAGTTTTGTATTAAGTATCTATTGCATATGTCGATCCACATAAAAAAAATGCTATATTTATCGACGTATTCAGTAGATAGTTAAGACAGGGCTATAGATGGTCGCTCCTATCCAACTCTATTCTCCGTATTAGCAGACGGTATTACATCGTAATACTCTTTGCTAATGTGGGTCTCGGAGTGGGGCGTTACAGCTTGGTATCAGAGCTGAGCTCAGAACAAAATATGATAAACACAGAATAGAAGCACATATTACAGTACATCCAAGTATAATACAAGTGATAACATAGTTTTTCACTATCGTATTCCTCAATCGTGCCTTTGGTTTTTTTTTTTCATTTTCTTAGATTGGATAATAAGTTTGAAAACATTATATGGGTTTTAAATATCACTATTTTTTAAAATAGTATAAATTAGACCTCAGATGGCTTAGATTTAAATTATGTGTTTTGAACCTTAGTGATTATAGTTGCACAGCGGAAATGGTGTAACCGTTTTCACTGGGCACATTTAATGCTTTGCTTTTAGTAAATGCTTATTTGGTTGATAATTGCGTGAATGTGTGTTAGCATAGTAATTGTTGAAATAATATTGAGTAGGTGATACAATTGAGAGTTAGAAACATACTCAATGCAAATGATAAGAACTTGCGGTGTCTTCAAGTTGTAGCTACCACAAGAATTATTAGAAAGATTAAATTTTGAAAATGATATTTAATCCATAAGTGGTATTTATCCAAAGGTTAAAACGAAATAAAAATCTAATGTCTAGGAATTCCATGGATGCATTTTAAAGAAGTAAAATTACTAAAAAAAATTTTGGGAAAGAAATCGTCCATGTGAATGGAATATCTTTCTAACAAGAGATATACTTATGTATATAACTTGATTGTTTTATGAATTGATTGTATGGTTATATAATTAGAAAATGTTTTATGTTTTGAAAATAAACATTGTTACAACCAAGTTTAAGATTCCTTAAGAAATTAAAACAGGTTTTATAATTTCTTGTGTCAATTGGCTAATAAGTATTTTAAGAATTTTGGTTGATGCGTCTGATCAGCGTTATCGATAGGGATTTCTAAACGCTTACGAGGCGATGTGATACATGCTTTTGAAATGGCAATAAATAATATTTACTAGTATGGATGTGGAATGCAAAAATATATAGATATTGCAAAGATTTTGAAAATTTTAAATTTCCATCTGAGATAAGTATTTTATATATACTTAAGGACTTATGAAAATAGTGTGACATAGAGGGCAATGGAGAGGCAATGTTGATCTTGGTCAACTTTGCAGTCCTTGATAATGTCATTCACTATAAATGTATTAGTTAGATGTTATCATTTTATAAATTAGTAATTGGAAAATTTGAATATGGCTTCATTTAAATAATTGTTTAGCTTTGTGGATTAAGAGAAAACTGAATATAAAAATTCCTTTATTGTAAAATGCAAAATTTTTGTGAAAATCTAGAAATAATAATAAATAGAGAAACAAGATAAGATTTTTAATTGTGAAAGCAATTTAAAAAAAAATCAAAATCAATATGTAGCTCTAAAGTATAGTTTGGATAGATAATTGTTTCATATTAATATAAGAAAGTAATTATCTTAATTAAAATACGAGTCTTCTCTTAAAAGACTTATTTGTTAATTGTGAAAAAGTTTTCTTTGTAAACCATTTTGAAAGTTTGTTGTATGTATTGTAGTGTAATTCTAGATGTCTTGGCTTTCCGGAGAAAAATATCACGTAATAAATGTTTTAGAGAAAATATTTTTGATCTAAAATTATGTAGTTTGAATTTAATAATGGTTTGAAAATTTTGACAATAAAAGGTCTTGTGTCGGAAAATTTTGATTAAAAAGTGCTGTTTTAAAACAGCGATAACATATGATTTACGAATCCAAATGAGTCCATTCTTTTTGCAAAAGAGAGTGCTTTCAGTAATCGAGAAATCATCTTTGTATCATTTTTGAAAATTTTGTAGTTTAGTTATTCAAAAATGAGTGTGAAAACTGAGGGACATCTCCGTCCTCTTTTATAATTTCTGAGTTTAAAGCTAAAAGTAAATTGGGCATAACTTTCAAACCGTAAATCTGATTTTAATTACCTTTATATCTGTGGAAAGCTTGGACTGAGTAGAATAACTTTTATTTTATGAGTATTTTCAAATTATGAGTTTTACTATGTCAAAAGCCCGAGTCTTTGTAGCAGACCTGAATTTGACAATTTGAAGTTTTGAGTTGTTGTTTTATTTAAACTATGATTTTAATGCTTCGTATGTTTATAAGTGCATGCTAATATGTTTCAATAAGTTAAGCGCAGGTGCAAGAGGATATTTTAATGATTAATTAGCAAAATAGTAAGTATAAAAGTAAGCATGCTCGCATTTTAAATGCTAAAAATGAAAGGTATGAATTGCTAGGTGTTTATGTGTTAAAAATATATATTGTGTTCCAACCTTTTGGTTGATGTATATCTATAATTCATATTTATGAAATTGTAAAAGGCTCTCCATGTAAAGGAGACTCTGCCGAATTTTTTCGAAAAATTAAACATTTAGAAAAGTTTTGAGAAAATTTAATTAGTGATTTAGAGCCATCAATGAAGGTCTAATAAGTGTCCTTTTAAATCATAAAGTAAAATGGTTTAAAATTTGATAAATTTAGTGGAAAAACAAATTGCTTATTGTAGTATATTTATTTTTGGAAGAACAACTCTAATTTAAAGTAAAGATGATTGAATTGAAAATTTAAGTAAGAGACTTTGAAAATTTTTCAAATATTGAAGTTTGAATTTTGTGTATAAAATAAGATGGATTTGAGTGAAAACTCTTATATAAAAAAAAATTGAGAAAATTTCTTGTAATCCATCTTGTGTGTCTTGCCTTAGTGCGATTCTTGTGATGACTTGCATTCATGCAGTCATGTGTTATGATGGTAGCTTGAAATACCACCTATCTTTTGTTAAATCCTCTTTTGATGATTGTGCTTATTTGTGTTACTCCTTTAAAGGAGAAAAGTGCGTTTCAATATATTCGAAAAGTTGGCTCCTAGTTATATAGGACCATCTACTATTACTGAACGCCTTGGTTCGATTGCTTTCATGCATCGTTTTCTGTTCAGTTTTAGGTATTAATGATATGTTCCTAGTAAAACAATTTCGTTGTATCTTCGAAATTCAATCTCGATTGTTAATTCTCTTTTGTTGCATGATCACGAGTCTCACTGACTTGTGTATTGTGTCGAATTCTACTCATGTAGTTGTTTCGAAGATTAAACACCTTCGAAATAAGAATGTTCTGCCTTTTGAAAATTTAATAGTCTACAAATCCCTATGATTGTACTTAGGAAACCAGAAAATTTATTGAGTAATCTTATCCTGCATTCATCTTCCAGTGTTTAGGGTGAGAATTCTAAATCAAGCTTGTCTATTTTTCCTTTGCTAAGATGGAATAAATTGTGTTGAATACAGCACTTCTCTAGGAAATTGCGAGGACGCAATTTTTATAAGGAGGGGAGTCTGTGACAACCCTGGTTTTGTGATTACTTGTAAAGATAAATTATAATGATGGTTTTAATTTAAAATGGAGGAATAAAATAAATTTTTAGATGTAAATTTTTTTAAAGTTGTTCCTTTCAAAATAAACAATGGGTTTTGATGTAATAAAATGGAGATTAAGAAGTTTGGCCGTACATAAAGTGAGAATAATAAAATTATGTTTATTTGATGGTAATTCCATTTAAATAGGGATAAATAAAATTAATTCAACATTTATTTGTTGTAAATAAATATAAAATGAAGAAAATAAAGTTTTGAAAACTTTAGCATGTTATTTTGGGATAATAATGGGCATTGAATGGTTTCAATTTGATAAAATGCAATTATTGCGGAAATAATTGTCAAATGGTAATTTTTATTAATTTTAATGATGTGTTAAAAATTAAATATGGTTAAGAATGTGAATAAAAATGTGTAAAAAAAAAATATTTGGATGTAAAAATATTTTTATATGGTTTGTGATGTTTAATTAAATAAGAAAATATGATTTTTGGGGTTTAATTGATTTAATTATCATGCCGTCACATTTCTTTTTACAAGTTAAAAAGTGTCATTTTCAATAATAAAAATGAAGGGTCAAATGATTGTGAAATCTACATTTTACCATTTTGTTGAAAAGATTAGTTAACGAACTTATTTTTAGTGTACTCACGTTAATTTTTTGGTGTCTTAACCTATGAGATAACGGTGTTTTAAAATGGTATAAAATGTGATTACAGAATGGTTAATTTACAAGTTGGTTTATTTAAATTGAGGGTTTTGGGCTTTAAGTTTATAGCAATCCATTTAGACACTTAGTGAATTTGCTAAGTAGGAGAAACAACTCCTTCTCCTGTACGTTCAGAATTATCAAACAGAGACAATCTTCCTAATGCAACCCTAGTTGAGAGAAAAGATTAGGGTTTTAAAATCAAATTAAATTGAAATAAAATCCAGTAAAATCCAGGTAAACTTCTCAATCATATCCTCATCTTATTCTGAATTTGTAGATTTGATTGTTGAGGGAAATTTTATTTTTGTGTTTTTGGGTAAATTAAGTTTTAGGGTAAAAATTGAGGAAGGAGAAGAGCAATAGCAAGGCTATAAGGTTTCTAGCACCAAATCAAGGCCAAAGCTCCTTACTTTACTTGCTAAATCTACTAGTTTGCTGCCAATAAATCCTAAGGTAAGTTGAAAACTCACATTTCTAGCTTAGATTGAGATTTCAAGGTAAAAAATTTCAGTTGTATTTGTTGCATGTTCATTTGCGATTTGCTGTTAGTAAATTGCACATATCTTTTGCGTTTTAAATCAAAATTAGGATTTCTTTTGATGTTATGTAAAGCCTAAAAAGAGTGTGACAACTTTCAAGTTGAACACTTTCGAAAATACTGATAAAAGATGGTCGAAAAGCATGATGTAAACTTGCTGCCATGTCATTGTAAAACCGTAATTTTCTGTGCTAAATATCATTGATAATTTAAGCATATCTTTCAAATTTAATGTCCAAATTTGACGATTCTTGATGTTCTGGAAAGCATTGATTTTCTACTATAACTTTTGTGTTTTGAGTTTTGTGAAATTTTGAAGTTTACATGGTCTAAAGTTTATTCTAGTCTCGCTGTCTCGAGACTAAAACGACAGCCGTAGTGAACTTCAGATCTGAAAATTGTTTTCATCATAACCTTTGCATTTCTTATCCGAATTTAATAATTTTTAAAGTCCTGTAAATCTTAGAATGTCCTCTATAACTTTCATGTTTCGTGATTTGTCAAATTTTGGGTTGAATAAGGGAGAACTGGCTAAACAAGCCGCTGACCTTTGTTTTTCCGTGTATTCACTTCCTAACATTGGTCCGACTTTGAGACGTCGCAGTTTCTTCGTCTCTTATCGGAAATCAGTGATCCTTTTTGCAGTTTAAAGTACAAATGTTGAAATTTATTTCTACATATTTTTAGGTCATTTCGACCATGTTAACTTGTATATATCTGTTGTTGAACTTGCACTCATAACTTGTTTTTATCGGAATTTTATAAGTTTAAACTTCCGATATTTTTCTGTTTTTCTTGACGATTCTTTCTAGATTTCGTACACGGGTTTTATAAATGAGTTTTGAAATGTTTTTCAAGTAAATTGGTTTTTGGAATAATTATTATATATTATTTTCAAGCATAAAATTTTAGTATCTCTATAATAAGATAGATTGCAAAAGTGGTTTATAAAGTGGTTTTAAATTGTTTTAAATGCTCGTTTTCTCCAATTTATTATTTCTATAAAAAAAATTACACGTTTTTGCACTGTCGAGCGAATGAGAAGAAGAGTTAAACGATTGGGTAAAATGCGTAGTATGGGATACGTGCGTTTATCCTTTCGGTTAATTCCTAACATGTCCGTTTGATCGTTTTGGCCTACGGGTCTAGTTTACCTATGATATGAGGTGAATCTTTTACTACTTTGAGTGTGAAATTTACTAGCGGTTAGTAAACCGTATAGTGCGAACTACTGGTATGGAACACACGTTAACACTTTTCGGGTTCCTTTCCGTGAGTTTATGACACATATTGCCAGTTAGTGGTGTCTAGTACTGGGCCTACGGACCTTCGCCACTACGGTTTATTGCCTTTGGGTTTGTGTCTTCGGGTTTGTTGCCCTATAGTATCGCTTTTGGAGTTGGTCCTTCGTCACCGCTCGAGAGATACTTGGGTTTGTCGTCTTTGGGTTTGTTGCCCTATAGTATCACTTTTGGAGTTGGTCCTTCGTCACCGCTCGAGAGATACTTGGGTTTGTCGCCTTTGGGTTTGTTGCCCTATAGTATCGCTTTTGGAGTTGGTCCTTCGTCACCGCTCGAGAGATACTTGGGTTTGTTGCCCTATAGTATCGCTTTTGGAGTTGGTCCTTCGTCACCGCTCGAGAGATACTTGGGTTTGTCGCCTTCGGGTTTTTGTTGCCCTATAGTATCGCTTTTGGAGTTGGTCCTTCGTCACCGCTCGAGAGATACTTGGGTTTGTCGCCTTCGGGCTTGTGGATCCTTATTTATACAGTACTGAGCACGTACATCTTTTGTTTCATTGATATTTATATTTTCCCTAAAGTATCGCCTTTCGGAGTAGGTCTTTTGAGCCACTCGATACATAGCGATTACCTTGTGGAAACTTGTGTTACCTTTATTGGTATTTGTGATTTGCCTTTTGGCTTGATTTGGGATATTCATATCCTTTGTTTATTTGAGTTGCCGATGATATGAGGCTTGTTATGATTCATCTTTTGCTAGATGATTGAGTAATCTCTTTTAGAGATATTTGAGGTACTTTATGACCTTGCATGTTCATTATCATTGAGCTTATCTAACTGATTTGTTTAGCTAGACTGACCCGTGTATTTGATACTCGGGTCAGACCGAGGTGTTTCAGGTTAGGTACATTTGGACTTCGCATATTCTGCTTCCACATGGACTATTCTGCTATCTCCTTTTGTTATAGCTTTTTGTGTAGTCTTTTCTTTTTGTAACTCTGATATGCATATTCTTTTGACTCGCCTGTATAATGTGGTTGCTATACCACTTGACATGTATCATTTTGTATACTCTGTGATGTATCTGTATATGTGTATATGTATGTGATGATTTACCGTTCTGTGATGTGATTTACATTTGAGTTATTATATTTTGTTCTGTTAGATCATATAGCCATTATAGTTTTGTATTAAGTATCTATTGGATATGTCGATCCACATAAAAAAAATGCTACATTTACCGACGTATTCAATAGATAGTTAAGACATGGCTATAGATGGTCGCTCCTATCCAACTTTATTCTCCGTATTAGCAGACGGTATTACATCGTAATACTCTTTGCTAATGTGGGTCTCGGAGTGGGGCGTTACATTAAATTCCAGCTACTAGCCACAAAAGTGGGTAATACAATCAAAACCGTAGGGGCACGTAGGAAGAATGGGTTTCCATCAATGGCAGGGATACTGGGGTACCGCCCGTCACAGTACGTGGCCTAGATCATCGTACCGAGGATCACTCCAATCCCCTGCAACACAAAGCCGGAACCATCCCTTACTGGACAGTCCCGAACAAGACCACCCACAGATGGCCGTCGCCAATTGCCACACAACCGAAATAAAAAAGGACCTCTAGACAGGGATAAATCTCGTCCTACTTGGGCATGACCCACTTAGCCTTGCTGCACCTCCCCTGTTTTAGCCATTCCCGGTTGATGAGGCTTGAGGCTACGATTACCTTTATAGGACACATCAATCTTAGAATGCTCATCGTCCACCTGACGATTTTCTAAAAACATTCAATCCATACAAGTTCGCTCCGGGTTCGAACGAAACCGAAGGCACTATCTCGTTGCATTCATTTTGGAATCACCCTCAGAGTCAACGACTATAGCCCTTGCACTCTGAATCTTCGTCTCGAACCTGAAAGTACTACCCCCGTTAAACTCATATTGGAATCACCCTCAGAGTATTAACACGAATAGTCCTTACACCTCGAGTCTTCGCTCTTCACTTGAGATTCACGACCTAACGTTTAATTTGGATCGATGTGGTTTTCGGAATTCCAAATTGGGAATCCGATCCCGGTCTCATTGAAATCCAAACGCCATCTTAATGTCCAAGTGAATTTAGTTTGAACAATTAATTCAATTCATCATTATCTATATACACACAGATAGATAATTCACATATCACAATAGATAATCACATTCTCATCATAAACATATAACCCGTATCATCATCACAAACAGATAATCATCACAAATAGATAATCATCACAAACAGATAATCCATATTATCATACTTTAACTAAGCATCCATATCATATAGATATTACTCATCTCAATACTGAGATCACAACCATCCAATGAAATATCAATATCATTCATAAGCAATGATTTATCAACCACCATCTATAATTAATTTAAATGAATTAAATTAATTACTTCTATCTCTAATCAATTTAAAGAAAATTAAATTAATTACCACATCTTTAAATCCTGCTTATATATCCATTAATTAATTAACCTAGTTAATTAATCATTCTCTAAGTATTCAACTTGATTAAACACCTTTGATTAATCATTCAAATTACAATAAGTAATTATTCTTTAATTAATTTCACAAAATTAATTAACCTTAATCATAGTAATTAACATTTAATTACTATTTATCAATTAACTATAATTAATTACATTTATCCTTAATTAATTACATTAATTAATCACTTTATTATTAATTATTCCTTAATTAAACAATTCTTGGTCACATCATTAATTATATTAATTAATGATCTCTAATTTATATTTAAATTAATTACTTTATTAAAATTAATTACATTTAGTAATTAATCTAAAATTTTAAATACAATTATTAATCACCCTTGATTAATATTCAATCTAGTAATTAACTACCATTAATTACTCATTGACAAATTAATTATTCCATAATTAATTATCTTCATTAATTAATCCCTTGATTAATTAAAAAAGTAATTACCCAAATTACTTTATTATAAATCATCTTTCACTAATTACATTCCAGTAATTATCATTTATTACTTCTCTAAGTAATCATGCTCCATTAATTACTTAAGCAATTACTCTTTATAAATCATCAAATGATTTTCTTAAATTAATTAAACTAAATTAATTAACTTAAAAAAATCACATTATCATAATTAATTACAATAAGTAATTAATCCCTTAATTACTTTTATCAAGCAATTATGCTTAACAATTTTCAATTTATTATCTTCAATTAATTAATCTAATTAATTATCAAAATTAATCACATTAATTAATTACTTAATAATCCTTTGATAATTATCTTTATTAATCCATAACATTTCTTTAATTACTTACTTAAGAAATTTATCTTAGATTAATCATTATTAATCATCTCTAATTAAAAATTATCTAAATCATTATTTAAAATCAAATAAATAAATAAATTCTTTATTATGTTAATTATTTCAAACATAATTCATTTACTTATTAGTGACTTCATTAACATTCAAATGTATTTAAAACAATACATTTCTAAATTAAATTCAAATTCCATTTTAAAATTTAAGATTCAAAATGTTTAACTATTTAAAACATTTATCCAAAATTTAAATAAATTTATCTCTTAAAATAAAAGTGAAGAATAATCATTATTTATATAAGATACTTATATAAGAAAAGTTTAAAACTAAATTACTTAATTTTATTAAAGAAATCAAGCTTAAAAATAAATTGATTATTTAACTTCTAAATTAAAGTTAAACACACTTCATAATTTTTATTCAAATACTAAAGAAAAGAATTTTATCAAGTTTAAAACTTATTTGAAAACAAACTCATTTTTAAAATCTACTTTAAAACATTTAAACTTGTTCAATATTTAAAATTTACAAAACTGTTTAAATTAAAAATTTGTATCCATAGAAATCTTGAAACAATTTCTAAACTTGATTTTAAAACTTAATTTAAACCTTGCTTAAAATTTAAAATTTTCATTTTAAAAACTTGGATTCAAAAGTTCATTTGAATTCAAATTTAAACTTTGCATTTAAAAACCCTGTTTTAAAAATCCTGCTTTAAATTTTGAATTCCATTCAAATTTTTTAAAAACAGAATGCTGTCAGGTTTAATAACCTGGAACCAAACATAAACGAGACGCCTTAACATATGCTTCGAGTTTAAACCCTAAGAACTTCGAGACAAAAACACGAACTACCCGAGCAAACAACTGCAACACAGAACCCACCATCAACAGGAAACAAACATGCGCCGATAATCATTGTGCACATGCACATCAACCCCGACCATCGATGGTCATCACCACGACCATCACCAACCCACCCTCGACCTCGTCAACAACCACGATAAAGTAGCACTACGCAAATCGAAGCAAAACCCAAAATCACCATCTCGATCGAAACAAGCAAAAGCACACGATCAGAAAAATCAACCACTGGTGACGAACCACACAACCTAAAACCAAACCGCTGCAACCCCAAACGCGCCTCGAACCCCTGAAGCCATTCCCCCTTACGCGATCCAGTCCGGTGCGCGACAGCCACCGCACGATCCCCATCAACACTGATAACATAACCGAGTGCAAAAACCCTACTTCGACTAAATTTGATCGTCACAGCCATTAGAAAAATCAATCTATAATTTTCCAGTGGCCACTCACCTCTCCTCCACCTTCAGGCCAAATCTCGAGCCTCCCAACTTCGTCATCAACGGTAGAAGACCAAAACCCCAAAAACATACATCACCGAACAACTTCTCAAATTCTAACCTAAAATTCTCAAGATTCCCACTAAAATTCATAGCTTGTTTAGATGAATCAGATTATATAATTTCAAAGTGAAATTGTTGTTATAAATGTTTAACCAAAACCTGATTTTTACCGTAATCTCAATTTTTACAGTTCATTTGTTAAACAATTGTATCTTAAATTATTTTTAAAACCAAGAATATAGTGTTATTAACTAGTTCTCTTCAGTGATCAATGTAAAATTTCAATTATTCAGGAAGTTATAAATTATCTAGTGATAATGGTGGTCTGTTATCAACCACTGAGCAACAAATATACCATACTCAGAAACAAGTATGCAGGCAATATCATACTTATAAACACATATTTATATTCAATCTCAAAGCAATCATTAGAAGCTATAATTCACACATGCAATAGGATTCATCCAGATAGAAAGAACTGTTTTTAAAAAAAAACAGAAGTTTACTCACCAATATGCAGAGAACACTCTTATGCATTTCTGTTTTCCTGGAACAAATTTGCTAGTTGAATCTGGATTATGAATCAGGTGAATTTGCTTGTTGATTTGTAGATGATTTTAAACTGCATTTTGATGAAGATGATCCTAGCCTTAAATGCATTCAACTGACCCCTATTCTTCTTTGTTTGAGTATGAGTTGAACTTCAAATTGATGTTGAAACTTGAAAAAAAGGTTTCAGATTTGAAAACTCCATCAGATTTGTGTTTGCAGATTTTTAAACATGAATTGTATTTGGTTTTTGAATTTTCTTTAAATCTGATTTCAGCTTTTCATTTGAAGAAAAGGGTTTGAACTAAATGAATTGCTAAGTTTTCCTATCTATATTTTCAATAAAATGTTTTTTTTTAAAATAAATAAAATCATTGCCACTTGTTACTTTAGTTTGTAAAGTGGTTTACAAGTGTCTCCCCTATGAGTTAAATGTCTAACACATGTTCAATTTAATATTAAAAGAAATTTCTTAATTTTATAAATGTTAAAAAAAAAATTCTTCTAAAATAATTTCTTATTTAATTGAACATGTTTTTAAATGTTTTATTTCCATTTAGCCTTTAAATGTTTTACAAAATTACACATTTTAATGTTTATTTGAATATTTTTAAAATAATATTTTTTAAACTAAATTTCCAAGAGAGAAAATTTTAAAAAGAAAAGAACGTTGAATTACATTTTATTCCAAAATTTCAAACCAAAATATTATACTCTAATGTATATGAACTTAGTCTATTTCAAAAAAACAATTTTTTAAAAGAAAACAAAATAAACTTTTATTATAAAATATAATTTAAACTATTATACTTTTAACAAAATAAATATTTTACTTTAATTTCTTTTGAAAATATAAGATAGATTTATAAATTAACTTTTGAAAAGTTTCTATAATAATTTCAATCAATTTTCCAATTCACAAGTGATACACATAAATATATTATAAATTTGAAAATATTCTTATTGAATTTAAATTAAAATTAAAAATCAAATTCTCTATTTACGATGTATACACATATATACATTATAAATAAAATATCCTTTAAATAAGCTTAGAAAGATAATTTTATCATTTAAATATTTTTAACTTTGAAAAGAATAAAATTCCAAATATAAAGTTGTCATTATTATAAATTTTGAAAAGAATAATATTTGTCAAACCAAATAATTATTAATCTTCAAAAGATAATTTCTGTTTGAATTAGATTATTAAATCAATATTTAATAATCTCATACAGATTTTAATTTTAAAATAGCAAGCATATGCTATCAACCAAATACTAGCAATCATAGCAACCAATTTAAACAAACAACTCTAACTATCCAGACAAAATTCTGGAAAGGATTCCCTAGAGTTACCCAGGTACAAGCACCGGAATACTCGCTCTACAGAATCTAAACTGGCTATTCCACATAGATCTAGAGCTCCTATGTATCTAGATCTACAAATCTAAACAGGATACTGGACTACAGATAAGTCTTGATCAACTTCCAAATCTCCCAGAACTACTGATTCTAAAACTAGTGATAAACCATACACGTATTCCCTCAGATATACGTGGAAAACATAATAAATTCCAGCCATCCGAACTAGCAATTCAATCCTGCAGACCAAACACTTAACCCTTAAGAGAAATCAGAAAGATACGATACTCTTTTGAGGTAGCTTTCAAACTTACCCAATCTTGGTAGATGCCTCACGGAACAAATCTGGACAAAGAAATAAACGATCTCCAGATCCTACTCAACAAAATGGTTCTCCCAAGATCCATCAAAATCTACCACACAAACTCTACTACACAAATATCAGAAGACTTCAAACATACTACTCCTATTCGGGAAAACAGAACAGACGCACAAGACAATCAAGCCTCCAGATCCAGAATAAATTTCCTATAGAAATCCTTTGATCCAAGACAAAACTCAAATTCCCAATGAATCCGGTATTGCTTCTATTCTGGAATAGCTGCCACCATGCTTCTGCTGCGCAACTCTGATTTGAGAATGCTGTTGATGAACACAAGCACAAACTTGATCAATCCACTTCGGAAACATTGTTCATCAAATTCCATAAAATCTCAGTGACCTATCCGATTCGGTCATAACACCACAACAAAAGTTCAACCAGAAATCTAGATTCGATCAATCCTGCCAGCTTAAACAAATCTCTCTCTCAAAGAACCCTCATACTAGGCTGAACCACCGGTAAAGCTCCAAGAACCAAGTCGATACAGAACTCAATCTCTCGATATGGATGCAAACCTTAAGTCCTTCGAAGATATCCAGAAAAATACCAAACCACTTCGATAACTCAAACATCCTCTAGAGATGCTTCAATCCAAACAAAGATTACTAAGAGAACTTCCGAACCATCGCAAGTCACTTTTGCGATTCCACTCAGTTCAGATCCCAAGAAACCATTCTCTCTTCACCAATCAGAACAACTTAAGCCTTCTAATCAAAAGAAGAAACTAGTGGTCCACCTTCAACCACAAACATCACACCCATCTGAGCTTCCAAAAGAAATGGACAAGCCTTACCGTCTGCCCGGCCTACTGACAAAAGAATCACAGAGATTTCTAACCCATCGAAGAAACAGGCCACTCTACTGCTGCTTCTGCTGCCAAAGACTTTCTTATCCAAAAGCTCATCGAATCACAAAGCTACATCAGCCACTTCCACAATAGAGCCTTCAGTAGACAGATATCCCTCAGGAAACGCGATCTCAAACCAAGCACGAATACTCTGCCAAACTGAGTCTCAAACTCAAATACAGACAAAACTCCTTCCTACGGTTGCCAAGATACCATCTTGGCTTCAGTACTTCCAACTGATCCAGGCTCAAGAAAATCCACTTGCACGAGTGCAACCAAGCTTACCATCTAAAGATAAACTCCGAACCTTAAAAAGATTTCCTTCAGAGATCGGTGAAATCCCTCACACCAAGCTGCAAAACTACTCAAGATGCCTAATACTGCCCTAGGAGATCACTTCCAATCACAAACACTCGGACTCCAACCATTGGTAGTTGTGTTACACACACCACTGCCAGATCTACCTTTAGAACTTATGTTGGAAAACCCGAACAGGTAACCCAATCTAATAGGTAGAAATATATATATATATATATATATATATATATATATATATATATATTCAAAATTACAAATACGCTCTCTCAAGATAGACACCACTCCAGAGCCTAGGTATTCGCTCAACCTAGCGCTCTGATACCACAATGTAACGACCCGCCTTTCATTCCATAGAAAGACGCATCATTAATAAGAAAGAAAGGGATAGAAAAGAGAAAAGATAGGAAAGAAAGAAATAAACAACATCAGAATCTCACAGCGGAACGAATAAATTATATTATATCACATAAAACATTACATAGTATCATATACATCAGAGTTATACAGCTAATACAACACAAACTAGACAGTTATAAACACCTGTCTAGTTATTACAATTCAAGTACATCAGAGAAAACAGATACAACTCAAACACAGCGGAACCACTATATATATCTACATGCTGAAGCCTCCTGCTCCATTTGTCCTCTAGAATTCGCCAAAGCAATCCTGAATCACTTGACTACTCATACATAACATGAGTACCCAAGAGTTTAATAAAACAGAAAATAAACACTCGGGTCAAACATGGGTCTGGTGTGAGTAAATGGTTTTAAAGTTGTTTAACTTTAGAAAATCTTTTGAAAACAAAGGGTATCACGTAAGACTTCCCACACATAAACATGGAAAAAAATTTACCTTACGCTAACCAAAACATTTGATAGGAAATCCAGTGATATTATAATAGTGTCTAGGGTTTTCAAGTAAATAAGAAATAGCCGAAATTGTCACATTCATTAAATTCCAGCTACTAGCCACAAAAGTGGGTAATACAATCATAACCGTAGGAGCACGTAGGAAGAATGGGTTTCCATCAATGGCAGGGCTACGGGGTACCGCCCGTCACAGTACGTGGCCTAGATCACCGTACCGAGGATCACTCCCAATCCCCTGCAACACAAAGCCGGAACCATCCCTTACTGGACAGTCCCGAACAAGACCACCCCGCAGATGGCCGTCGCCAACTGCCACCCAACCGAAATAAAAAAGGACCTCTAGACAGGGGTAAATCTCGTCCTACTTGCGCATGACCCACTTAGCCTTGCTGCACCTCCTATGTTTTAGCCATTCCCGGTTGATGAGGCTTGAGGCTACGATTACCTTTATAGGACACATCAATCTTAGAATGCTCATCGTCCACCTGACGATGTTCTAAAAGCATTCAATCCATACAAGTTCGTTCCGGGTTCGAACGAAACCGAAGGCACTATCTCGTTGCACTCATTTTGGAATCACCCTCAAAGTCAACGACCATAGCCCTTGCACTCTGAATCTTCATCTCGAACCTGAAAGTACTACCCCCGTTAAACTCGTATTGGAATCACCGTCAGAATATTAACACGAATAGTCCTTACACCTCGAGTTTTCACTCTTCACTTGAGATTCACGACCTAACGTTTAATTTGGATCGATGTGGTTTTCGGAATTCCAAATTTGGAAATCCAATCCCGGTCTCATCGAAATCCAAACGCCATCTTAATGTCCAAGTGAATTTAGTTTGAACAATTAATTCAATTCATCATTATCTATATACACACAGATAGATAATTCACATATCACAAAAGATAATCACATTCTCATCATAAACAGATAACCCCTATCATCATCACAAACATATAATCATCACAAACAGATAATCATCACAAACAGATAATCCATATTATCATACTTTAACTAAGCATCCATATCATATAGATATTACTCATCTCATTACTGAGATCACAACCATCCAATGAAATATCAATGTCATTCATAAGCAACGATTTATTAAACACCATCTATAATTAAGTTGAAATGAATTAAATTAATTACTTCTATCTCTAATCAATTTAAAGTAAATTAAATTAATTACCACATCTATAAATCCTTCTTATATATCCATTAATTAATTAACCTAGTTAATTAACCATTCTCTAAGTATTCAACTTGATTAAACACCTTTGATTAATCATTCAAATTACAATAAGTAATTAGTCTTTAATTAATTTCACAAAATTAATTAACCTTAATCATAGTAATTAACATTTAATTACTTTATTTATTAATTAACTATAATTAATTACATTTATCCTTAATTAATTACATTAATTAATCACTTTATTATTAGTTATTCCTTAATTAAACAATTCTTAGTTACATCATTAATTATATTAATTAATGATCTCTAATTTATATTTAAATTAATTACTTTATTAAAAATAATTACATTTAGTAATTAATCTAAAATTTAAAATACAATTATTAATCACCCTTGATTAATATTCAATCTAGTAATTAACTACCATCAATTACTCATTAACAAATCAATTATTCCATAATTAATTATCTTCATTAATTAATCCCTTGATTAATTACAAAAGTAATTACCCAAATTACTTTATTATAAATCATCTTTCACTAATTACATTCCAGTAATTATCATTTATTACTTCTCTAAGTAATCATGCTCCATTAATTACAGTAAGTAATTACTCTTTATAAATCATCAAATGATTTTCTTAAATTAATTAAACTAAATTAATTAACTTAAAGAAATCACATTATCATAATTAATTACAATAAGTAATTAATCCCTTAATTACTTTTATCAAGTAATTATGCTTAACAATTTTCAATTTATTATCTTCAATTAATTAATTTAATTAATTATCAAAATTAATCACATTAATTAATTACTTAATAATCCTTAGATAATTATCTTTATTAATCAATAACATTTCTTTAATTACTTACTTAAAAAATTTATCTTAGATTAATCATCTCTAATTAAAAATTAATCTAAATCATTATTTAAAATCAAATAAATAAGTAAATTCTATATTATCTTAATTATTTCTAAGATAATTCATTTACTTATTAATGACTTCATTAACATTCAAATGTATTTAAAACAATACATTTCTAAATTAAATTCAAATTCCATTTAAAAATTTAAGATTCAAAATGTTTAACTATTTAAAACATTTATCCAAAATTTAAATAAATTTATCTTTTAAAATAAAAGTGAAGAATAATCATTATTTATATAAGATACTTGTATAAGAAAAGTTTAAAACTTAATTACTTAATTTTATTAAAGAAATCAAGCTTAAAAATAAGTTGATTATTTAACTTCCAAATTAAAGTTAAACACACTTCATAATTTTTATTCAAATACTAAATAAAAGAATTTTATCAAGTTTAAAACTTATTTGAAAACAAATTCATTTTTAAAATCTACTTTAAAACATTTAAACTTGTTCAATATTTAAAATTTACAAAACTGTTTAAATTAAAAATTTGAATCCATAGAAATCTTGAAACTATTTTTAAACTTGATTTTAAAACTTAATTTAAACCTTGCTTAAAATTTAAAATTTTCTTTTAAAAAACTTTTGGATTCAAAAGTTCATTTGAATTCAAATTTAAACTTTGTATTTAAAAACCCTGTTTTAGAAATCCTGCTTTAAATTTTGAATTCCATTCAAATTTTTTTAACAGAATGCTGTTAGGTTTTATAACCTGGAACCAAACATACCCGAGACCCCTTAACAAATGCTTCGAGTTTAAACCCTAAGAACTTCGAGACAAAAACACGAACTACCCGAGCAAACAACTGCAACACAAACCCACCATCAACAGGAAACAAACGTGCACCGATCATCATTGTGCACATGCACATCAACCCCGACCATCGATGGTCATCACCACGACCATCACCAACCCACACTCGACCTCGTCAACAACCACGATGAAGTAGCACTACGCAAATCGAAGCAAAACCCAAAATCGCCATCTCGATCGAAACAAGCAAAAGCACACGATCGGAAAAATCAACCACCGGCGACGAACCACACCACCTGAAACCAAACCGCTGCAACCCCAAATGCGCCTCGAACCCCTGAAGCCATTCCCCCTTACGCGATCCATTCCGGTGCGCGATAGCCACCGCACGAGCCCTATCAACACTGACAACATAACCGAGCGCAAAAACCCTACTTCGACTAAATTTGATCGTCACTGCCATTAGAAAAATCAATCAATAATTTTCCAGTGACCACTCACCTCGCCTCCACCTTCAGGCCAAATCTCGAGCCTCCCAACTTCGTCGATCAACGGTAGAAGACCAAAACCCTAAAAACATACATCACCGAACAACTTCTCAAATTCTAACCTAAAATTCTCAAGATTCCCACTAAAATTCATAGCTTGTTTAGATGAATCAGATTATATAATTTCAAAGTGAAATTGTTGTTATAAATTTTTAACCAAAACCTGATTTTTACTGTAATCTCAATTTTTACAGTTCATTTGTTAAACAATTCTATCTTAAACTATTTTTAAAACCAAGAATATAGTGTTATTAACTAGTTCTCTTCAGTGATCAATGTAAAATTTCAATTATTCAGGAAGTTATAAATTATCTAGTGATAATGGTGGTCTGTTATTAACCACAGAGCAACAAATATACCATACTCAGAAACAAGTATGCAGGCAATATCATACTTATAAACACATATTTATATTCAATCTCAAAGTAATCATTAGAGGCTATAATCCACACATGCAATAAGATTCATCCAAATAGAAAGAACTGTTTTAAAAAAAACAGAAGTTTACTCACCAATATGCAGAGAACACTCTTATGCATTTCTGTTTTCCTGGAACAGATTTGCTAGTTGAATCTGGATTATGAATCAGGTGAATTTGCTTGCTGATTTGTAGATGATTTTAAACTGCATTTTGATGAAGATGATCCTAGCCTTAAATGCATGCAGCTGACCCCTATTCTTCTTTGTTTGAGCATGAGTTGAACTTCAAATTGATGTTGAAACTTGAAAAAAAAGGTTTCAGATATGAAAACTCCATCAGATTTGTGTTTGCAGATTTTTAAACATGAATTGTATTTGGTTTTTGAATTTTCTTTAAATCTGATTTCAGATTTTTATTTGAAGAAAAGGGTTTGAACTAAATGAATTGCTAAGTTTTCTTATATATATTTTCAATAAAAATGTTTTTTTTAAAATAAATAAAATCATTGCCACTTGTTACTTTAGTTTGTAAAGTGATTTACAAGTGTCTCCCCTATGAGTTAAATGTCTAACACATATTCAATTTAATATTAAAAGAAATTTCTTAATTTTATAAATGTTTAAAAAAAATTCTTCTAAAACAATTTCTTATTTAATTTAACATGTTTAAATGTTTTATTTCCGTTTAGACTTTAAGTATTTAGATATAAGTTTCTTTATAAAATTACACATTTTAATGTTTATTTGAATATTTTTAAAATAATATTTTTAAAACTAAATTTCCAAGAGAGAAAATTTTAAAAAGAAAAGAATGTTGAATTACATTTTATTCCAAAGTTTCAAACCAAAATATTATACTCTAATGTATATGAACTAAGTCAATTTCAAAAAAACAATTTTTAATAGAAAACAAAATAAACTTTTATTATAAAATATAATTTAAACTATTATATTTTTAACAAAATAAATATTTTACTTTAATTTCTTTTGAAAGTATAAGATAGATTTATAAATTAACCTTTGAAAAGTTTCTATACTAGTTTCAATCAATTTTCCAATTCACAAGTTATACACATAAATATATTATAAATTTAAAAATATTCTTATTAAATTTAAATTTAAATTAAAAATCAAATTCTCTATTTACATTGTATACACATATATACATTATAAATAAAATATCCTTTAAATAAGATTAGAAAGATAATTTTATCATTTAAATATTTTTAACTTTGAAAAGAATAAAATTCCAAATATAAAGTTATCATTATTATAAATTTTGAAAAGAATAACATTTGTCAAACCAAATAATTATTAATCTTTAAAAGATAATTTCTGTTTGAATTAAATTATTAAATCAATATTTCACATTTTAAAATAATAATTAATGAAAATTATTAAATAAGTATTGCCCAAATTTCCGAGACATCACAGACAAAATAGGGATGACACTCAATTTTACTGGAGTATGTAGTTTGAAATGTTTTTGTACCACATGCTATTGGAAGAAATGTTTCTATGCGAAATAGGCAGGAAAGAGCAGCTGGAATATTTTTGGCTTTTTTGGAATCGTTGTTGGTTGCAGCAGTTTTTTTGGGACTATTTTGAATTGCTGGAGCATGGTTCGAAACTAGGAGGTAGGCTTTTGCACTATCATGACGAGGACATGAATTTTTTGGATCGTGTCGAATCGAAGAAGACGGTGCAAAACAATTATTATTATGTAATCCAACTCTAGTTGGGTCTAGGTTCAATTAACGCTTAAAGGCCGTCTAGCGGTTGACCAATTAGCGGTAAACCTAGCATAGCCTACCATTTAATGAGTTTCAGCACAACTTGAACCTGGAATGGGACTATAAAAGCCGCGTCAGAATTCCCCCAATTGCCTTCATTCGTTCCTCCTTCCTCAACACGCCAAACTCAATCTCCATCCTCCTCCTTATCCGCATATCAGTCTCTCTCTTTTTCGTTTCTTCTTTAAAAACCATCGTTTTCCCTAGGAGCAACAACTTCCCTTCCCCCTCGTGCTGATTTTGCACATTAGATCTTGCCTCCACCATTCCAGATCTAAACTCTATTTCCTCCCTCCGACCACTTCTTAGCCTAAGTCACCTTTCCACACTGCTAATTTTTCCTCGCATCATTATGGTCTCAACCCTCAAGAGGCCACTTGGCCAGACTAGAGGGCTATAAGAGCTATTCGTCGTGATAGAATTTACACCGATCCTCTACTTTGAAAATTTTGAGTAGGACTGTTACTCTTGTTGCATCTGCCATTTCGATTGAGGCGATAGTTTGATTCATTGGGAGGTGAAGGGTGTCTTGATTGAGATGACTAATGATGATCTAACTGAGATTTTAGAGTCCTCTACGAAGAAAATATTTTGAAAAGCTTCCTTTTGATTTGGAAAGTTCTCTTTTGGAGAAAAAAGAAATGTTTTTAAGTTTTAGTTATTTTTGACTCTTAAATTATTTTTAGAGTTTTTGTCCGAAAATTTGATTTCTAGGGAATAATGTGCGTCTAAGTACTTTGAGATTTTATTTTTCAAATGACATACAATTTCGATAAGCGAGAAAGATTTTTGTGAAATATTTGATTTTAAAGGCTACATCTTAAGCATAGGGAAGACAAAAGAGTTAGAATTTGCGGATTTAGCGGTGTACTAGGATCGATGATTCGATAAATGCAAGCGATAACAAGGTAAAGCTGTTTTAGTCTTGGAATTTCAATTTCCATACTTTATCGACAACGCATGCTAGTCTATTTTTAGATTTAATTCCGATTTAGAGCCTGAAAGCAAGCCTCTTTGTGTGTTTTGTACGTGGAAAATTTGGACTAAATCCGAGGCAACGAAGAAATTTCCATTGTAGTATGAGAATATGAAGATTATAAAGTGGTAAGAATGTTAATTCTTTACCTAAATTTTTTTGTTGGCATAGAAGTAATGTTTAGGAAGCGATTTTCCGATCCGTTAGATTATTGGATGGTAGGAGTTGGATGCAAAATTGGTTGCTTCATACTTCTATTCATAGGAGTATGAGGGTTTTGGTTGAATTTTTTTTAAAGCTTCATACATATAGAACTGCCAGTACATATATAAGTTATTTGCATCATTTCCAAAAATGTTTTCAAAAGAAATGCATTCATATAGGAGGATCCAATTTGGAATCATTTTGCATACATATTTTCTGTGTGGTAATACAGTAATACTTTATACACTTGTGCAAGTTTTGTGGCAAAATTGATTGTACACTCATTGGTTGTGTTGTTTAGGAAATCAGAAGCCAAAATCTTGATTTAGTCATTTGTGAAATTTCAGGGATGAAATTCTTTTTAAAGGGGAAGAATGTAACACCACATAATTTGGCATTAGTTATTTAATTAGTTAGCTAGTTAATTAATTAGGTTCCAAAAATAAAATTTGTGCAAGCGATGGAATTTGATCATGAAACTTGCGCCATTGCATTTGTGATGAAATTCTAAGCAATTTTCATATTTGGAGTTTTGCGATCGGAGCCCAACGAGTTATGGATGAAAAACAAAATTGGAACGAAAATAAAAAAATAAACATTTTAATTAATTATATAGGGCTTACAAGGACCCGCATATTGGAGCGGTCGACCAGCGGCGGTCGGCCCCTAGGAAGGGGGCGATCGATCGCTTCATGTGGGGCGACTCTACTGGACCAAGGTCATGTACGGTCCGAATTGAATATATTTCGATCGAACGGTTGAGGTTGATTCTTAAGCCTATGAATTCAGGCCTAACCGTCCCTTCTCATCTCGTATTTTTCTAGAATTAGTAGCGAAGCTTTGTCATTTCTTCTTCTCCACTTTCCTTCTAAATTATAAAAATATGGTATTTGTATCTATATTCATACAAAATGGAGAATAATATAAATCTAATAAAAAAGAGAAGAGAAAAGAACCAACCATACACGCATTTGAGGTCATTTATGTAAATTTTCCAAATCTTTTCTCGGATCTGTAATTCTAATGTATGTATATACCGTTTTATACATATTTCTTGGATTAAAAAATAATTTGGAGATAAACCTAAGGTTCTACTTCGGATCTGGAGATTTGGATCGCTTATAAAAGGCCAATTGAAATTTTTATAGATTATTATAATATTCATATAAATATATTACTTACAATATTATTAAATACTCTAATTTATTTTCAAGTCCATATTAAGTATCACACTTATTATATATATACTTCCCAAAATATTTCTAATTAAAACATCTACTTGTCTTTTAAATCATTTGATAACAATAATCAATATTTATATATAATATAAGTCTTTACTTCTATCAAACACTTAAGAACCTGAAATATATTCAATTACCTTTCAATTACAATCATATATATACATAAGTTTAATTCATAACCAAATAAATATACATAAACTTCAAAATTAAATTCAGCGTTAGCAAATTCAAATTATCAACAATCATAAAAGACAAAACTACACATACTCGGTAGAAATAAATAAATAAAATTTTCACTGCACACTCCGATCAAAATCATATCGAAACTCAACTTCCATATCAATCCAAACACCACAGCAGAATACAAATCTATCCAAAATCATACATACAAATACCGCTGGTTGGAATAACTCCTTTCATCCTTGCTACTCCAACCATTTTATACTTCATGCATAAAGAAAAGAAATTAATTATATATTTGATACATATATTTGTAAAACCAAAAAATACATTCCTTGAGGATTACCTCATCTTATTTACAAAATATAGAAAATTATTAAACATAGCCAAAGGTCAGGGACTCTAAGTCTCATCAAAGGTCTCGACTCGTGTCTTTGTATACAATATATTATTCTGAACCTTGCTCTGGTACCAATTCAAACACCCTATCTCTATACCTATAAATGTAAGAGTACTACAGAGTAATACTTTCAAATTATATGAAGAATGAGGCTATATTAGGTACACACGTGAATGTTCTCTTGGACTAACACTAGTACATATTAAAATATCAAACAAATAAATCATCTATACATACACAATAATGGAAATAATGTGCCAGTCGCAACAATATCATATAATATGCAGCAATATACAGTAAGTCATAGAGAATAGAGAGTCAATTGCAATGATATCATATAATATAATATATAGTAAATGATACTGATTAGATACTGATATCTCAAATGTCAACCATTTCAAAATAATGTGACAAACAATCAATATACAACTTTATATTATATACTTTGAATCAATGTCATATGATAACATATCATAATCCTATCATAATCTCCTATAAGCCTAATAAAATAAATGCTGGTCAAGTTGTTCTTGATCCTTAAATGCCTCAAACTAACCCGAGTATTATAAAATAACTCACGGGTCATATTATGTCTAGTTAAGGGCATATAATAATGGTAATACAATACAAATAAGAATAAGAATATATGATAACTTTAATATCGATAGTCAAATCATCAAATGGTATGTTAACAAATGAATATAAATATAGTGATGTACGCCTAAAATAGATATATAATTGGATAATGCCATAAATAATTATCACAACATCACATCACTCAACTAACTCAGAATAAACAACACTGATATCCAAATATGTCAACAAACATATATAAACATATCAAATCATAATTCACAGAATCAACATAAATGAGTGAATCGTTCATCAAATCCAAAAAATCATTAGACAAGATATATCTAAGTATAATTAGGCTAACATGAAGCATTGCCTAAATATATCTCTAAATCTCAATATAACATCATTAATATCAAATGTGATAAGCTGCCTATCAACACAAATGAGAATCTACTATACTCTGGACATATAGTACATGTATAATCTCATCTCCTTATATAATATCTATCTATAAAATATCATAATGGGAAATGGCTATGAAACAGACTTGAAGTCCCCAGGTCGTCATTTATATAATAATATATGTACACCCGGCACATATCGATCCTACAGTGAGGTGTATCAATCATATATACCAATCTATCACTCCTTAGTACCAGAAGGAGACCGATAGCACTAAGCAAGCTCTAGAGACACTATGTCTCTACAGTCTTTAGTTACCTCTCAGTCCTCGTGACATGTATTCACCGTTGTGCTCGTCAATACGAGGACTAGTAAGTCATGACACTAAAAATTGCCTCTGTGAGTACCACAAATGTATAGGTAACATACTGGTGTCCTAGTGATATAAGGGGCTAACGCATGCACAAGGTTAGTACAAAACTGAAGAATAAGATATATATATATATATACATATAAGGTGTTATAGATTTGGGGTGCGACCCCACGATCAGGCTGCTACATTGGATACTGGCTATCTGGTCTTTTCCAACAAACATAATAACAGTATATCGTAATAGTGGCATATAAAACCAATACGTATAGACCCAAAATCTCACTAACTATAGGCACAGAGCCATATATTACCACATATCACCTCACACTATCCACTCTACTCCCGTCACATGAGTGTCGTCTATTTACAATGAATAACCAAATAATATTACAATAGCATCTCATGCCACTGCTTGATACTTAAACACTTATTCACTGGTTGTAAACTACACTTATCTCACTACTATTTTATACAACGAATCTAAAGAATATCTGATGAAATATTACCAAATGCTCGATCCCAAATGGTATTATAACTTTGTTTATTTAGATTTCCCGTTACACATAATTTAACAAAATCACGTAGAAGGATGTCATCACCGTATCATATTAAAACAATCAATCAAATCAATACTAATGGTGAATCATTCATATATTCTTTATATAATTAATAAGAAAAGAAATATCTGAATAGAATTATAAATTTAGATTATTCTTTTAAATATAAAATAGAAAATCAATATTAAATCATTCACAGCATATAATTTTATAAAGCAAAATAAAAACTAATAGATGGATAATAAATTCATATTCCAAAAATTAACTAATTTTTTTTCTATACCCAGATATAGTCCAATAGTTGTAATAAATAACTAATTACTATTTTGAATAATCATCAACACTCAAATCAATTTATATATATACATATTCAATTAAATACTTTAAAACTTGAAACTATATATATTAAAATTTTACACTTTTATAAACGATAATAAAAGATTATTTAAGTATTATAATAGACTTAATTTATTAATTTATATTTGAACTTAGATTTATTTCCGTATTTATATATATCTAGTAAGTAAATATCACAACATTGTTGTATTTAATTTTTCTTATATAAATATAATTTAGTAAAGCTTATATATATATATGTATTAAGTTGTATATGAATAAAAGGAATAAAAATTCTATAAATTACAACAAGATGTAAGAACTAACCAAGTTTGAAATAGCAAATTAATTAATCCAACAACACCTAAAAATCAAGAACCTTGCATACAGCACTTAAATCATGGATACGAGCAGTAATATAAAAGACAAGAAATAACAACGAAACAAAGAAATATATAAGGAGGCAAGCTAAATTATTTTAGTAAGTGGGTATAATGTGCAAATAAGACAACAAAAGTATATGTTAACTTACATCGTATATATGCTCTATTACTCACATAAAAGCTCACCAAATTCACAAACTCACTACACATAAAACTTACACAAAAGCTCATCACATCAATTATTGATTGAGAAGGAAAAGGTGGATACTCGATAGTACCCTGACTTCATGAAATTGCCTGTAAAAGGAAGCGAGCACGCTGAGAAGAGTAAGATTTGCTATTAAGGATAGCGATACATATTTAATTTTAGGGCAGTAGGGACTAGAGAGTTAATTAAGAAGGAAAGGAAATTCGAAATAAGTAGCGTGAACAAGATAATTGCAACTGTCATTTGAAAAACATAGGAAAAGGCAAGGAATCCTAAGCCTATGATTGTTTTCTTTGTTCTGTGAAATTCTTATTTAATTTTATTTCTAATGGAGATTATTATAATCTAATAGGTTACCATATATATATATATGTATATATGTATATATATGTATGTATATGTGGGTGTGTGTGCGCGCGCGCACGTGCGTGCTTTTATTTCCTTGTTTGTAAATCTAACTTATATTAAATTTTAAATAAATATAAATTTATTTTAATTCAATTCTTTTCCATACTAAAATTTTATTTCAACTACATCCCTTTAATAAAACATTATTTTTACATTTTTACTCATTTTAAACTTTAAACATTATTATTTCACAATAAAAATCCTTTTATTTAAAAATTGCATATAATTTTTCAAATAAATTTCCAAGTTATAATTTAATTAATTAAATTACTAGTATTAACTTTAATTAATCATTACATAAAAATCGAGTTATGACATACATACATCCATATAGCGTAGAAGTACAAGAACCCATACCTATCCTTAAATGAATCTCAATGAGATAGGCCCAGAACACTGTGCTTATACCACTCTCCTACTGTAACAGCAGCCCGCATCTCACTTAACACAGATATTGTCCCCAACTTAGTCATCTCCGCTTCATGGGTCAAGCCAAGGTGTGAGGTTTTGTTCCTCAAAAGGCCTCGACATTGTTATGAGGTGAAGGCTTTGGTATATAAGCACCAACTTCGTAGTATGTTTCCGCGATGTGAGACTATAATTCCCATTTAGAAGGGGTGTTACAATCTCCCCTCTTTAGAGCCCAACGCCCTCGTTGGCTCATGAACACAACCTAGGCATCGTGGCTGTAATATGTATAGACCACAATTCCGGTTGGGTATGGCTCTAATACCATTGTAACAGCCCGCACCTCACTTAACGCGGATATTGTCCCCAACTTATTCACCTCCGCCTCATAGACCAAGTCAAGGTGTGGGTTTTTGTTCCTCAAAAGGCCTCGACATTGTTATGAGGTGAAGGCTTTGGTATAAGCACCCACTTCATAGTATTTTTTCACGAGGTGGGACTATTATTCCCAATTTGAAGGGGTGTTACACCTACACACAAGCATTAACATATAAAATCAATTTGTTTAATTTATCAATAGGGTTAAGGTTTTACTTCTCAACACAAATGGGATATACTGTATGTGAATAAGATTTTAAATAATGCAACACATCAAATAATGCATCCATAGCATCAAAAACCACAGTCGTCCTCAAACTCCGGTGTGACCTATGGAGATTTCATGACCTCCTTATGTGACCTTCTCATAAGACGATTTCTACACATTGTTTCCAGCAACTCATTATTTCCAATAAACTATGCATGGAGGAAGTCCCTGCCGGCGAGCCCATAACAGATGCCCTCTTGGTGAGAGTCCACACCTTTGGTAATAGTCTCCTTGTAGCACTCCCTATGACCTCAACCACCAAAGCTCCCTAGCACACTTGCCATAGTTGCCAAAAATTCCTACTTTGTGGTCTAGTTACTCATTTAAGTTAACTCCAACTCCTAACTTCCTCTAATATTTTCTAGCCACCCATGTTAACTTATCCATGCTCTGTTTTCAAGAAATGCTTATTTCATCCATCGGACGCTCTTTTGGGGCAACATCAACCTAAAATTCAAAATTCCCATAATATCCTCAAAATTTCAAGTTATGTCGCTCTTGAAATTTAAGCTTAATGGTCCAAGTTGTGTCGAATTTAGACATCAGACATAAAAGATATGGCCTATGGAAGTTCCATTCGACCTAAGAAATTCTTATCTAGTACTTCGGGCAAGCCCTAGGTCAAGCATATGGTTAAAGAGGCATGCCTCGACCGATTGTGCTAACTAGCAAACTGTTTCGGCTTGGTGTCAAACTGAATATTTGGTCTGGTACCGAACCAATTTTGCAGTTTAGCAATGAACCAAACTATTTCCTTAGACAAAAATGGCTGAGGCATAAACCTCTTAGTTGACCTAGGAACTTCCATGGACCTAGGTGCCTCCTGCCCTAAGAAAGACTCATGATAGAACTTTGGTGCAGACTCGGGGTGATCCCCTATAAGAATTGTGCTTGACCCGAGGCTTTCCTCAGGTCAGCCGCTACCGACCAGAAACTATGGCTTTTTAATCTCATGACTTCCTCCAGGTTTCCACCACGTCCCTATGCACTCCACTTGCATTTTTCTAGATTTTTATCAACTCCAATCAGACATTCCCACACTGAGAAAAACAAAAAATACAATCATTATTGCCAATAAATTATTTTTCCCAACAACTTCAAGCACGTTCCCAAGCCCCATACAATCATTTAAGCATATTCGTGAAATATAACCAATAAAAACACAAAATCAAGCACATTATATCATTCAAACAATTTAAGAAAACTACTAATTGCATAATAAAGAAAATATGATCCTAACACACATTATAATCCATATCAAATCATTAAAACATTAATTTAAAGGCATTTAAATTTACGGAAGCAAAAATAACTATATATTTTATTTTAAAGTAGGTACATAGTAATTTTAAAACATAAATACATAAAAATCGGTAAGGAATTGTGAATCACTAACCTTATGGTGGTAATAGCACCAATTCATCCCTAATTAAAGATGATCCTCAATCGGGCAACAAAATAAACAAAAATCTCCTTCCCTATTATTGATAATTTGACCTCTAAGGATCTCGAAGCTTGATTTCCTAATTATCTTGATTATCCCAAAATATTAAGTTTTTGATTGATTTTGACAAAGAAATATCAATGGTGGTTTTAGGGTAGTTTTAAATCTGAAATGGAATGAAGTAGCAGCCTCTTTAACTCCTAATTACACTAAATCCCGAAATTAAAACAACATGCCAAAGTATAGGCTTTTGTGCCTAACTACAATATATGTCTAATAGCGTTGAAACTTAAAAAATTATATCTCTAAAATGGCTAAGCTAAACTACTTTAATAACCACTATATGGAAAGTAAAACCACTAAATCTTTATTGTTGAACAAGAACCTGTTCCTAATTCTATTCTTATCATAAGTTGTGACCATTACAAAGTTTCATTCCCAAAACCAACATATTTTTAAAGTTCCAAAAATTTCAAATTACTATATTTACTAAAATTTGAACTCGTTTTAAAGTCGTTTTGTTATGTAAATCATATTTTACTTGCATATCAATATGTAAATGGGTGGGTCATTACACAACTACGAATACGTTACCCTTAGCACACCAAGCAGCCATGAGAAATTCGCCAACCATCTTAAGGACAACATAAGTATGCTAATCTCCATAGCTATATCAATATCTTGTTCTCGATTCACCTTGACTAAAAATATCTAAGGATAAGTGTTTATGTTATATGATTCAATACACACGGTTATGAACACTTCATAATTATAATCGATTCAATACTTTTCCTAAGGATTTTTCTATTGTGTAATAACGAGGGATTTTCGACTCTCGAAAATCGACACTAATACATCCTCGGTATTCATATGCCGAAAATCCAAGTGTCGAAAAACCCGATTATTAGGGAAAAAAGAAAATACAGATAGAATAGAATCTCACATTAATGGAATAATATATATTATTTCAATATAATCTTTACAGCAGAAAATTTTAAATACAATATTAGAGTCTAATTAGATTCAGCCTGGACAGTTATAAATCTATATCCTTATAAATGCTGACAACAAAACAAAAAAATGAAGTGTATGCAGCGGATAATATAATACATCCATACGTAAATGAAGATATTTATCTCTCCTCTAAAAAATCCAAGCATCTTTAACTAAATTTGAAACTACTCGGATCTGACCCGAGTATTAAAAATACCCGGATCAGGCTTGATTAACCATCGTGAGATACTCGAAATTTTAAATGTTGATTTCAATCAAAACCTTTGGAAAGAAGGGTATCTCATAAGACCACACCCACACATAAATACGGACGGGTTTTTATCTTATGATTACCACAAATACTTTATATCAAAACATATGATATTATTCTTAATGACATTGGTTTGAAAACACTTTTCAGATAAATATATACACAACGTAAGTATCAATACCCGGACTAAGTCTACGGTAATATATCCGGACTTGTTCAATGGAATATACCTAGACCAAATATATGATACCAAAGGGGTAGTTGAAATGTTTGCAAAGCATTGCAGCTATTTTGGGAATGCAATCAAAATTGTAAATCTCTTATTGGAATTGGATTTCTAACATGATAGGGAACTAGTGGCCTTTTCCTTCGATCCACGTATAGCAACCTAGTTCCCGCCGTGCCTTAATTGATTTTCTCAAACAAATCACTTGGAACTGCACTTACTACACTACCAATATCCGGTAGCCTTACCGCTTTTCACAAGCAAGCTACTATATGCCTTAAGGATCGAGATTCCACTGGACTCCTCCATAATCATACAACCGATAGCTTGAAATATATATCCTGCAGACCATATAATTACCCGTAACATTTCCAGGATGTGAGGCTCGTGTGGCTACGTTGAATTTTAACAAAGCTATGCTTTATTCTTCCACAAAGATCATTCCACTTAGAATGCCACATTTTCATTCCTTAATCACATAACCGATTTCTGCCAACGTATAACTCTTATGCTCGTATGTTTTAGGAAAGGGTGTTAAGCTAAGAGAAGTTGCCTTCTCCACCACCAAGCCGATAATACGTGGATAGAGATTGATTAATATGATTAGAAATGCACCGTCAAACATTCATCCATACAAATTCATTCTGGGACTGAACGAAACCGAAGGCACTCTTCCTACCACCATTAGTAGCGAGTAGTCCTTGTAATCCGAATATTTTAAAACATGAAAGGACCACAGCTATAATAATGTCTCTATATTAGGAGCTACCCAGAGAATGTCAGCAAGTAGTCCTTTCGCTATGAAGATCTCTAGTCTTCTATACAATGAAGATTTTTAGAATGCAGTTATCAGTGCCATATAAATATAATATGGGGTAAACCCTTGGGACTCATGACAGCAATCCCTAAATTTTGAAGATCACCGGCCATCAAAAGTCATTACCTTAGTCAGCTCTTCACTTTTGAACATTTACATTGGTTCGAAGTGGGTTTCAAATAGGAGTTACCCAAATCTGACCTCGAATCCTCCAGACCAATCATCGATAAAAAGGCGTTTAGGTATATAGGCGATTTTCACACATCATTCCATTTATTAACCTTTTTATCTAATCAGATTTATCATAGAGATATATCCATTAAATTATTCCTTTAGCTTTTTCAGAGTATATGGAATCATTAAGCCTCATTTATCAAATCATTTGGTTAATTTAAAAACATTTTTAACCTTGAAATAATTTCAAATCGTTTCACATTTTATTTAGGAAAACTTTTCCAAATCATTTTTACGCAATCCAAATTATTTAAATTTGGAATATTATATCTTTATACTTTGGAAAATTTGGATCCGAGTAAACTAAAATTTACTATCCCATCCGTCGGGCCAGTCTTGATAGCTAGGGAGAGCACGAAACTGGTTTTCCAAACTCAAGCCTAGACACTATCTCTCTAACACTCATAAAGCAGTCAAGTTATTTGATCGACTCTAAACCATTTAACCATTCCATAAATCCTTCAATTCACCTTTAAAATACTTTATTAATCATTTAAAAATGTTTACAAAAGATTTGGGAAAGAATGGTTGTATTTACAATTTGGATGACTGGGATTCAATGTATTGCACGTATCTATGAGGGAGTACGCGTATGATCCATCACTGGTTATGGAACCAGTAGTTCAATAGGATTTAGTAGTTGAGTAGGACTTGACCGTGGTCTGATATCCTGTTCAGATTGTAGATCTAGAGGAGTAGGAGTTCTGTAGCTTTGTAGTGTAGTTTGGGTTCAGGAGAGCGGGTATTCCAGCGTTTATACCTGGGAAACTCTAGATAGTGTTAGGAAGATCTATTTTGATTTGTGTCAGGATCATTTGATTTGTTTGTTGAGTGAATTGGTTTCTATGGTTGTTAGCATATGGTTGATTATATATGCTTGTGGTTTAAAATTAAAATCTTTGATGGGTTATTAAATTCTCTTTGCTTTTAAATTTCGAGGACGAAAGGGCGGAGGAATGTGATGACCCAGAATTTTGAGCAATATCAATTTAATAATCTGTATTGATAATTAAATTGATTTGATAATTTTCTTTTATAATTTAAATTTAAATTGTAAATTTTATTCCTTTACAAGCAAATAAACATTTAAATTGTTAAATTTTATCTTTTGAAGCTAATAAAATGTTTTCTATTTATAATGTGTGTATATATATATTTGTATATATTGTAAATAGAAAATCTTTGGTTTGTATTTAACAAATAAAATCTTGTTTTCAAATTCTAGTTTGACAATTTGGAAATTTTGATTAAATTTAAAATAAAACTTTTCAAAGCTATTTAAATAAATAACCATATAGTTTTAAAATACTTAAGGTAAATATTATTTGTTTAAAATATCTTTTAAGCTTAAGTTTAAATAAAATTAATAAAAAGGTTTGTCTTATTTTCTTTTTAAACATTGCTTGTTAATTATGATTTGAATATATATATATATATATATATATATATATATATATATAAGTTTAAAATACAATCAACATATGGTATATTAATTTGTTTATTATAATTTATAATAAGATAATCTCTTTTATAACTTATTTTAAGATTGGCAAATTGTTATTTTTTTTTAAAAACAATATTATTAATGTGATATTTTTATATATAGATATAAATAGAATTTATAAAAAATAGATTTGTTATTTTCAAATTGAATGTGTTGTTATATATTTATATATAACTTGACTTTTAAATTGGATTTCTAAATTTAATTTGAATTTGAATTTGGTTTTTATTTTGAAATTGAAGAGATAGATATTTAAAAAATATTTGGATTTAAAATATATGTATAAGCTTTTATTTATATGTAATTGATTTTATATATTTTCTTTAAAGAAATTCATATTTAAATTTAGATAAGAATTAGTAAACTTGTATAAGGCTTTTATTTACATTTAAAATAAGTAAAATTACTTAAGTGATAAGTGTATATAAATAAAGGCTTAATATAACAAGTGTTAAGTAATAAACATTACAAGATGACAAATGTTAAGATATTAGACAAGTGTCATATATTATTTTTGATTTTTTCTTTCATTTTAAAATAAATCATTTTAACTTATATAAACATATGCTTTTCTACCTTCATTTTTTTTCTATCCTCTTCATTCCAAAGGCTAAGAAACTTCAGCTTGTAAAATTAAAAGCCTGCAAATTTTCTCAAAAATTAAGAAACTCAAAACAACTTCTCAAAAACAAATATGTAATCCACTTCACAAATCAAAATCAAATGCTTTAACCTGTTATTCGTTTTCAAAATCAACACCAAAAGCCCGAACATCAGTCATTAAATCTATAATGTATCAAAGTCAATAACCTGCATATTCTTTTTTCAATCTAGAATCAAAGTCTTCTTTTTCTTCAAATCTGAGTCATCTTCAACTGTTCCTATAACAAACATTCTTCAGCAATTCAAGTTTACAAATCAAAGAAGCATCTTGTTTCAGCAACTTAAGTTTTTGAATCAAAACTGTTACAAAGTGCTATGTTCATCTTTTACTGGTGAGTAAGCTTTTCTTTAAAAACGGTTTTTTTTAAATCTATGATTAAGCCTTGATTCTTGTGATAGATTTGTGTTGTAATGATATATATATGTGTGTGTGTGTGTGTGTGTGTGTGTGTTATATAAATTTGGCTGTGAATGCATGTTTGTATTTAGGATATGTCTCGATAAGTTGAGTTCTTGTATATTAATACCACTGCTCTGTTTGAATAAACTGGTTATAAATTTTTATAAAAATTTATATCTCCCAAATAAATTAGTTTCAGACCAAGATCTCTGAAGGAAAAATGATTTTAACAGGGTTTTATAAATTGTAAAAATGGTTTTAAGATTTTACATTTAGTAAATATTTCAAAAATAAAGGAATACAGTAATGAGCTAAAAATAGGTGGAAAATAAATGAACTAAATTTCATGTTTAAAACCCATAATTAGTTTTATGATATAAAATGATGAATTTCAGGATTCAAATCATGATTTTTAATGTTGTATTAATCGAGATATATTGGGATGAATGATTTTGGGAATATCACCGATTCTAGATGATCGGCTTATAGAGGTTCGACGATTTTTGGGTTGATGGTAGCTTTAGTGGTGATGATCATTAGAAAAATGGATGGTGAATTTTCTGGTGATCGAGTCGTCATGGCAAGGGCGATCTAGGGTTTGAGTGTTTTTTTTGTCAGGTGTGTTGTCGATGTGTTCTCGGGGTTTATGGTTCATCGGACTCGACCACGAGGGTCGTGGTCGCTATGTGGTGACGTGGAGCAACTATGGAAGGAAGGCCATGGGTTCCAGTTGTTGTAACCATCGACGATGGGTGGTTCTTCATTTCGAGTTTGGAGTTCCAATTGGGATCGAAGTACTTGATTTCGATTCAAGATAGGACAGTTGAATCTGGGCGATAGGAAGGCTTATCGAAGTCATGGGTGATGTGTTGGAGCCATCGCAATTGGTCGGTGTTGCATGGTTCGCCGTGCATCGTGCAAACGTGTACATCTATTTCAGATGTTTGGGACTTCGGGGAAGATCGAGTTATTCTCGAAGTCGTTCGTGTGTTTTGCTCGAAGAAGTGAGGGTACGAGTGGTTCGAGAACTGGAGTGTTTTTCTCGAGGATGAGTCGTGTAGGCTCGGGTTGTTTTTAGTTGCCAGTTTTAAAGTTTATGAAGTAAAATTTGTATTGTTTAGAAGAATTTTTTTATAAAAATAGAACCCAGTTTTTAAAACAAAGTAAGATCATGTTTGAGAAGCAATGATCACGTTTTAGATAGAAGATTAAATTAAGTAATGTAAAATATGAAAAGGTTTTATTAAACATAAGAATACAAAGTTTAAAGCAAAACAAAATATGTATTTCCAAATTTAAAGCTATTAAAGTAATAAATGTTTAAGCAATTTATTTAATCAAGCTTTAAAAATGAAAAAGTTTCCAAAGATTTATTGACCAAGTTCCAAAGTAAAATCATTTAATAAGATATTGAAACAAGTTCAAGTTTCAAATATAAAAGTTAAACGATTTAAATTTGTTTGTCTTAAAGGTAATTATATTAATGATCTAATTAATTACCAATGATTTTATTTAAGTGAGTGATGTATTAAGAATTATCTTTAGTTAATTAAGGTGGTGATTTAATAAAGTTAATTAATTAGTCAATTAACTAAAAGTTAATTACTAAATGTAATTAATAATGGTTAAATTAATTCATGGTAATAATCAAAGAATTTTCTAAATGATGTTGTATTTCAAGAATTTAATTTAAATTAAATAAGTGTTTAATTAAGGTAAATGGTTATCTTAATTCATTAGAGTCTTAGTTAACAAAAGTAATTAAAATATAATTACATAATTGACTAAGATGATTAATTAATCTATTCAAGATAACTAATTGATTTATTAAGGATAGTTAATTACTTGATTAATTAAGGGTTAATTAATCTAAATGATTAATTAATTAAGGAGTAATGAATTAGTGAAGTAATTAAAGGGATTAATTACTCAATGTAAATAATTTAATTAATGTGATTAGGTTAAGTTAATTAATTAGTTTAATTAATTTTAAGATAATCACTTGATGATTTGTTAAGTATAATTACTTAGTGTAATTTAACAGTGTAATTACATAGTGAAGTAATTGATGGATGTAATTAATAAGAATGAAAGTAATTTGGGTTTAATTACTTTGTGTAATTGATAAGAAGGATAATTACTTAGTGAAAGTAATTAAGAATTAATTACTTAGTGTAATTAATTTAAGAATCAATTAATAAAGTTATTTGAAGTTAATTAAGTGAGGTAATTAATTAAGGGTAATTAATTACTTAATGTAGTTAATCAAGGTTGATTAATGAATGTAATTAATTAAAGATTGATTATTAAATGTGATTAATTAGAATAATAATTAATTAAGGAAGTAATTAAAGGATCATTAATTAATATAATTAATGAAGTAATTAAGGGTTGATTAACTAAAGAATAATTAATCAATGAAGTGATTATAAAGTAATTAATTAATGTAATTAATTATAGTTAATTAATTAGTTAAAGTAATTGAAGGTTAATTACTGTAAATGGTTAAGGATAATTAATTTGTGTAATTAATTAAAGGCTAATTACTTAATGTAATTAGAGAATGATTAATCAAGGGTGATTAATTAAGATGAATACTTAGAGGATGATCAATTAATTGATTTGTAATTAATTAATGGTTAAGTAAGCAAGATTTATGTGATGAAAGTAATTATTTTAATTTATTTTAAATTAATTAAAGATGAAGTGATTAATTTAATTTATTTTAAATTAATTATGGATAGGATGATTTATAGATCTTTGCTTATGGATGGCTGAATGTTATTGAATGCCTTGAATTGTTTGATATCTCTGATATGAGATATGTGTTGATCTGTGATATTAGGTGCTTTGGTTGAATTGTCATGATATGGATTATGTTTGTACCAAAATTGGGCACAACACTCTTCAGAAGTTTTTGAAGAGATAATAAATGAAGAATGTAAATTGAAAATGAGGATTATCTAACAAAAACTCCAATTAACAAGGATATAAATGGAAAGACAAGCGATTTATAGTGGTTCGGCATGTTGCCTAAGTCCATTGTGAAGTTTTTGCAATTTTATTAATTCTCTTTCAATGATTACAAGTGATTACAGCGAACAACAGCAAGTCACAATTCTAGAAATTCGAAATCAACAACAAGAATATGATGTAGGATGATGGAGATCTCGATCCGGTAGAGTCTGGGCGCTTGAGAGTGAGAAGATCCTTTTTCTGTAGGCTCTGGGTCTCTATTTATAGGCGTAGGATGCTGAGACTTCGCTCAAATCTCGGGAGACTTTTTATAGCACGTGAGTGGGCCCACGCGACCAAACTCAGGAAATTTCGACTTGATCGGCGATCGATACGAAGTCATTTCGTATCGATCAAGATGACGTCCAATTGAGCTGAAATTTGGTGGAGACATTCCTCAGCATGTACGCAAGCTCCTATGAAAATTTCATGGCATTTGGATCAGTGGATTGGGAGATATAGTCGATATGAAATGAGTATTCTCGAGTGGCTGTTTGGTTCGAATCCATCTCTTCGAATTGATGGTTTCGAATCGATGGTGGCGCGCGTCTTCGTGATGACGTGGAGCGTAAACTTCGCCTCGATCCGGTCTTCACTCCCAGTTGACCGCATCGACTCCATATATTTCACCTTGCTCGTATCGAGGGATGACATGTCACCCTGATCTATTGACTCGATGGATTCAAATAAGGCCTCACTGATGGATTCGAACTACTGATGTTCATTGATTACGAATCAAGTCTTTCCTTGATGGACACGAAACCAATCGATGCGAACTGGAACCTTTCGATGGATACGAAGTAGGATAACCTGATGAATATGATGTGCCTTGCCCATGATGGTTTTGAAGAGAGGTTTCCACGATGGATACGAAGTAGTGACCATTGCCTCAGTTGATGGATGCGAAATGCTCTATCTGCCGATGGATACGAAGCAGGGAGATGCCGATGGATTCAAATAAGGAAGTGCTAATCGATACGAAATGCGGCTTTATGATGGGTACGAAGTCCACCGATACGAACTCGATGGATTCGAACACAGCCAAGTTCATCGATACGAACCGGCGCTCTTCGATGGATATGAAACCGCCGGACCCATGATTGATACGAAATCGATCTATACGAACTGGAGCATGATGATCGATATGAAACCGGAGCTTTTCCCTTCAACTTACACCCATCATAACTTGAGAATACGAACTCGGATTGACTTGAAATTTGGAATGCTGGTGCTTATGATCTTGCTTGTCATGTCCTATCAATTGTAGCCTGATCTGGGCTCGGACAAAATTCAGCAATATCCATAGTGAAGCAAAGCATAACCAATCTTTGAGACGAGCTGCCCTTTGTTTTCGATTGATCCTTTGGTATCACGGCTTTGCCAAAAAGCGAGATAACATTTGCCCCCAAAATTACGTCTTGTGGAAACATGACGTGCTTTGAAAAGCTGTAATTTCTCTCTGAACAATCGTTGCTCTCTTTTGTTAACAGTTGTCCTCTGTATCGCTGTAACCTTGCGTTGATATAACTGATTGCTGTGTAATAGTGATTGGTTGTTTGTCACCGTAATCGTTATGAGATGAGTATTCGATCCCTGTGAATGTTGAAAATCGAATATTAGTCCGACATACGTGCATATATGTTAATTTGACTCTCGTTAACATTGTGTGTTCACGAGTCGTTGTCAGTTTAGTTGGTTATCGAATTTCATATCGATTCTCTCCTAAACCGATTTGAAATTCGAGTTGAAACAATGCTTGATGTTTGTTTTTGACTATCCTCTTGTATCGATCCTCTCCTGGATCGATGTAAAAGGTTGAAAAGTAGTTTTTCGTGTCGATGCGAGTCGAATTGATGGATATGGAATGACCGTTCGTATCGATGAGTTACAATGGATACGAAATATCCATTCGTATCGATGATTTTTGATGGATTCAAAATTGCTGTTCGTATCGATATGCAGCGGAAGGAGTTGCGAACTTGTTGATGCGAACAGGGGCTTCGAGTCGATGGGCTCCATCGTCTTCAGCCATTCTTGCCATGCACTTCGCATCGATAGTCCACCGTTCATTTCGAATCGATAGAAATTCTCGATCAAATGGAGTCGAATAGGGCGTTCGACTCGACTCGGGTTTTGACCGGTTGCGACCGGTCAATTGGACTGGGAGGCGAATCGACCCAGTCCATTTCTAAGCTCCATATAAATAGCTAGGCCTTAGCCATTTTTTCACTTTTTTACTTTTCACTTCCGTCTCTAACCTTCGTATCGATTCGAAACATCGGGGAAAACAGAACTGCGCCATGCCTTCGATTCGACAAGATTCATCCCTTAAAATCTTCGAATCCTACTTTCAAATTAGGTAATCCAACATGAATCCAAGCAACGAAACTATTCCAGTTCTACTTTTCCGTCATTGAATATCCATTTGGGTAATTGATAAGGCCAGATCTGGTTTGGAGAAGAAAGAGTGGAGAGGACATAATCGAATCGACCTGGGGACTCGTGTCCGAATTGATGAATACAACAATGTTTTTCTTTGGATTTCACATCGATCCCTGGGATGCTCTATTGGAGATGATGCAGTTCGTACCGATAGTTATGGTGATGAATCGTATCGATACGAAGTTGTCGATACGAAAAAATAGGTCGATGGTCGATTCGAAGTCCTCAACTTTAGATCGATACGAAATACACCTCTATGACCGGTATGAAAAGTATCGACTCGAACGTGATCGATGTTAAGTTGAGGCCTTCCTGATCGGTACGAACCAGGCAACCCAGAATCGATTCGAAGTCATCTCACCTTGATCGATACGAAATCGGCCCTTGACCATCGATTCGAAACGTGCCCCCTTATATCCATTCGAAGTGATATTCCGATGGATTCGAACGAGCTTCCTATGATTGATTCGAACCCTTCCTTTGATGGATACAAAATTTTGAGCAATTGATAGCATGATTCTGACGAACTTCATCCTTGCATATCTGGGTTTAACTATTAAACTGCACACTTGACTATCCTTTCGAAGCTCGTCGATGGAACTATAACTTAACACCACGATAATGAACTTTAACTTGAATCGATTACCAATATCTGAATGATGCAGTTGTGATGGTCAGCGATGACGGTCACTCCTACTGGACTCTGATTATCTTTGTTGCTTGCAAGTTCTTTTTAATTCTGCAAAATATTTTCAAGTAATGCACAACACTGCACAACACACACTCTTACACATGGGGAATACACGGGTTCTTTACCGCCTAACGATAATTCTCATAAGTTATCCAGTTATGGAACCATCAAGTTTGCAGCCGCAAGAAATCCAAAGTACGATTCCTCCGAGACTTGAAATTCCGGACAATGATCCCGAAATCATTGGTCTAGCCCCGGACGAATTACCTAATGTATCTTTCATTGCCAATCCATCGGACTCCGTTCGATCCAACGTCTCTGAAGATATGCTAGGGAGAATATGCTTAAGGGAAGGCCTGTCAATGGACGACGTATTATTGCCGAGACCAAATGACGGACCACACAATCCGCCAAAGGGATACACCGCATTCAATCGTCACATGTGTGCGGTTGGAACGCTTCCTCCGTTCAATGAGTATATAAGAGAAGTATTGTCTTTTGGGGATCGCTCCGTCTCAACTACACCCAAATGGATATGCTTTAGTGAATAGCTTGTTTATCGTCTTTATGGAGTATCTTCATCGTCCACCGATCTCGATTGAGATCAGATATCTGTTCAACTTCAAAAGCCGAAATGATAACCCATCCTTTACATTCTTGGAGGCAGTAAGGAACTGCCAAGTGGTCACTGGGTCCTGGACCAAGCTAAGCTATTTCAAGACGGAGTGGTTTTACGTTAGATGCCCCCCAGGGTTCGCCCGGCGATGGTTATTTAGACGTGAGTATAGCTGAGTTCTCAAGTAATTATTAAGGCGATTGCAGTTGAAATGAAAACTTATGTTCTTTTCTCTTTTTTTACAGCAATAATTCAGCGACCCGAAGGTGGATACTTCAAGGAGATAGTCCGGGTGCTTCAGGAAGTCCCGAGCGAAGATAGGAATATTGAATTGCTCTTGACGGATAGAAATATCAGAATTCTTGGGTTGATCGAGAGGGGACAAAGCATAGTGCTTGACGGCGCATTAAGAACTGCCTCAAGAGAGCGAGTCAAGCAAAAAAAGCCTAAAGTTGTCGTAATCGAGGAGGCCGATTCCGAGAGAACTCACACTGATGAGGAACCCCTGGGCGAACCTGCTAATGTGGCCTAGGGCATTGAAGAACAGAGAAAAGGCAACGCAGCCGTTTTTAAGTCGCCTAAAAAGGGAAGACGGAAATCAGTCGTCACGTCCCGTCTCGCGTTCGGAATTAGAATTTCGGAGATGTCTCCCCCAATAACAGAAAGTCTCTATGAAGGGCTTGTCGATCTTCCAATCCCGGACGATGTGTCTTTCCAGCATGATGCCGGGTTGGAGGAATTCCACCATACCAAGAATTGAGCGAGCCTTTTACTACTAGCTTAGTCGACACTTCTGGTTGGTCGGGGGGATGCATATTCATACACATTTCACGGCACTACACAACCCTTAACCGTAGGTCATCTGTTTCGAAAAGCCACTAACTCTATTTTCATTTTGCTTTGCAGATACTGTGACTGGACGTGGTTCGATGTTGGGAAGTCTTCGACAGGCTCGTAAATCTTCCTCATATTATGAGTCGCAAAGAAGGGAAGGGGATAAAGATTACGATCGCAGATACTCTGGATATTCTAGCCAAGAACGATATGATAGAGATAGGGACTACAGACATCGATCTCGATCTCGTACTCCTCCTCCCATAGCTCCTGTACGACCTCCCGTCTATGTTTCTGGTCCTTCCGAATCTTCGTGGTATAAGTCAGCTTTCCAGTCTTCCAGATCCGAGCCCCATCATCCCAGATCTGAGGCAATAACCCCAGTAGTTGCGGAACATCCTCCTACGGAAATTTCGGGGGAAGGAGCGATCAGGCTTGCTCAGTTAAAGAAGGACTTCCCGAACATTTTTTTTGATAACTACATTTTCCCTCCTCATCTGAAGAGAATCCCACCGGAGGCTGAGCAGATGGCGCACGATTATGTGCATGACTTCTATGCCCAATATAAGGCGTGGTCTAAAGCGGCTGAGAAAGCGTCGTCATTAGCCTTGAACAAGCGGCCATCATTGAGAAACTACAAGCCGAGCTAGCTCAAAAGGTCCGTATCATACAAGTACTGAACACGGAAGCCGTGTCATCTCGAAAATCAAATATGGAGGCTCTTAAAAAGGTTGATGAAGCTCAAGCGGCTATGGATAGAATGAAGAAAGAGCATTATGTTACGGTGGAAGACATGGGCCACCGAAACACCATAGTAACCGCCGAGCGAGATGCGGCTTTGAAGGAGCTAAATGAGCTTAAGGCCAAAGTTTCAAAAATCATGAAGGAGAGGGATACTGCCAATATTGCTACACAGGAGGCATGTGATTAGGCGGTAGAATTTCGGACCGAGCGAGACGCGGCGGTGGCTAGAGTACTGGAGGTCTAAGCCGAAGTTAATAGAAAAATTGAAATTGCCGAGTCCAAGCTGGAAGCCGACATCGAAGACCTCCTCATCACTTATAATGCTAATGTGTTAAAGCACAGAAATTTGGCTTTGCTCGAGAATTATTCGGTACATCTTCACAGCGTTTGGGGCCGGTTGATTGAGGAGGAGAAAGCGGCGCATCCGGATGAATCAATTGACCAATTTGAGCTTGAAAACCATTTGCTGACCGAAGATGAAAAGAAAGTCCTTCGTGATGCCATAATTTCTTATGAGAAGGAGATGGTCGGCGCCCGACATCTGGAGGTCGAGGAAGGTTCAGGTGTTGAACACCAGGCTGCAGTTCTTGAGATCACCGCTCCACTCCCGTCAGACCCTGCATCTGCGGTTGATTCACAGTCTGTCCCAGCCTATAACTCGGATTAACCATAGCTATCTCCTATCCGGGAGCATGTTTCTGAAGCCGCTCAGTCGTCAGCAGGCCAAGTTGAGGAAGATGCTCCAAACTTATCTCAAGTGTTTTCTAAATGGAGAGTCTGTTTTGAAGAGATTACTAATAACTTCTTCTTATCTTTGCTTAGTGACTAGAGTTGCGCCGATTGCTGCGACTCAAGAATCAGGTCTAGGGCAGAAGGCCATCACTACCGAGACGACTGTCGTGACAACAACAATGTCAACTGAGGTGACGTAGGGGAGCACATTATCTCTTGATGAGCAAATGGTGAGCGAGCTACTTGGCCAACATGGTGGCTCCTTTACAGACTTGCCGTTCATCATTAGTGGACTCCCGCCAGCCTTTAGCTCTTTAGTGTAGACTACAGATGCCCCAGCCAGGCCCAAGCGATTCGCAATGAAGAAATTCTGGCCGAGATTAATGCTGAATTAGAGGCTGCGGAGAAAGGTGGTAGTGTTGGTTGTGATACGGCGGTGCACAACGCAGCGCCTCTAAGGCTAATATCACCGGGTGGCACTGTTGTTGATACCCAGGTGTCTGTCCCATCTTCCGTTGCAGATCCAATCCCTCTAACTCCTCCGGTAGGCAGTATACACCTGGAATCAAGCTCAGAGGAGGACGTTGACATTATGCCCCCAGCTGGAGAGCAACCATCGGAGGGGAAAAGCTCAAAACGGAAGATTTCTAGCAAGTCAAAGGGTTCCCCGTTGAAGAGAAGGCCGAGGAAGAAGAAATAGATTGGCCACTTAAGCAAATTTTTGATAGATAGGAATTTGTTTTTACTTCTCATTAGTAGGCCATGTATAGATGCAGGTTCGACCCCTGCTAGTAGGAATTTTTTGGAAGAACTTGCACATAAGCTCTTGTTTCTAGTTAGTTGAAATAAAATTTAGCTTTCTTCATTTCAACCATTTTTCTTGCTTTACTTGTTTAAGTGTTGTGATGATCAGCTTGTTACCGCACCTATTATAGATCTTGAGCACACGTCCACGCTCCGGGGACTTAGAATAATTTGCAAGCGATAATTTGGTTCACACTCCGGGAACCTGATAATTATCGATGTCTATGGCACAGTTCGCACTCCGGGAACTTCGAGTTGATACTTACACTTCAATTCACACTTTGGGAATTCGGAGTTAGTGTTTACTCTTTGGTTCGCTCTCCGGGAACCTAAAGTCGATGTTTATACCCCAATTCGCACTTTGGGAATTTGGAGTTAGTATTTATACTCCGGTTCACACTCTGGGAACCTAGAGTTGATGTTTGTATTCCAGTTCATGCTCTGGGAACTTGGAGTTAGCCGACAGATGGTCAGTCACATCTGTTTGAGATTTTCAGGAATTCGTTCACACTCCGGGAATGATGGACTTATCGGGATCGTGGATGGTCGGATCACATCCACCCCGAGTTAACAAGCGAGATCGTTAGATGGATGGATCCATCCTCCTCGAACTTGTTTAAGATACTGTCGAAGTCGTTAGGAGGACAGATCCACCCTCTTTGAAGCCGTATTTATAAGTTTTATACTCCGACTCATGCTCTGGGAGTTTGAATTTAGAATTTATACACTGATTCGGGCTCCGGGAACCTAGAGTTGAGGTTTATACTCCAATTCACACTCTGGGAATTTGGAGTTAATGTTTATACTCCAGTTCGCACTCTGGGAATTTGGATAATGGAAGGATTGTCGTGTATCAATCCTTTTAGATGTTGGTATGGTGACATGCCCCCGAGCTCGGGTTTCACTTAGTGAGTGACCGGTCGTATCTCAATCACTCCCTATTTGAATAAATCCCACCGTATGATGGGACTTAGCTCTCCGTGCATCGTGATGTTTTATGTCGTATTCAATAAATCACAGCTCTGGCTCGAAGAGATAGCATTTTATTGCTGAAATAAGAAAATATGGCAAAGTCAGTTGCCTTATTACAAGTTCAAATTTCGAAATGCGAAAATAAAATGCAAAGGAATATATGGGCTAAAACAAATAAAGCCTGTCGTGTATAGTAGAGATGGAGACTCTTGCTATTCCAGGCTCTCGGTAGAGTAAGACCGTCAACGGTCGATAACTTGAATGTGCCATTCCGAGCTTTTGTGAAATCACATATGGTCCTTCCCAATTAGGTTTCATGTGTGAAGGAACATGATAGATTCTCTTAAGTACGAGATCACCGAGTCCAAAGGTTCGTGGTCGGACCTTGGCATTGTATATTCGGGCGACTCGACTCCGATACGCGGCTGCCCTCAAATCAGCCTCTTCACGCTTTTCATCGAGTAAATCCAAAGATTCAACAAGTAGTATGGCATTCGTTTTCGGATCATAGTACGTCACACGATGAGAAGACACTTCCATCTCAACTGGAATAACGGCTTCCGAGCCATAAGATAGAGAAAATGGAGTGTGTCCGGTTGCAGTCTTGTGGGTCGTTCAGTAATCCCATAAAGCCATAGGAAGTTCATCAACCCATTTGCCTCCGGCCTTTTCCATTCGTTTCTTCAGAATAGATTTGATAACTTTATTAACAGCTTCGACTTGGCCATTCGCTTGAGGGTGTGCGACTGCAGAGAATTTCTTATGGATATGGAATCGTTGATAGAAATTCTTGAATTCAACGCTGTCGAACTGGTCTCCGTTATCGGTGATAATAGTATGCGCGAGACCAAACCGACAGATAATGTTGCGTACTACAAAGTTGATTACTTTCTTCGTCGTGATTGTTGCAAGAGGTTCAGCTTCAGCCCATTTGGTGAAGTAATCAACTACGACGATGGCGTACTTCGCACCATCTTTGGCCAAAGGCAATGTACCAATTATGTCAATGCCCCATACTGCAAACGGCCAAGGACTGACCATTTGGGTTATCTCAGTAGGTGAGGCTCTAGGAATCCGAGCATGTTTTTGGCATTTATCACAATTTCTCAAGTAGTTTGCTGCGTCACGGTTAACAGTAGTCCATTAATACCCGTACCGGAGTACTTTCTTGGCGATTGCTTACCCCCGCAGTGTGATCGCCACATTCTCCTTCATGTACATCATGTAACACTCGTTTGATTTCGTCGTGAGCGATACACCGGAGGAGAGGAACAGATATCCTCTTCGATACATAACTCCGTCTTGAATGATGAACCGCGAGGCTTTTCGAAGAATTTGTCTCTTCTCACTCCTGCACTCAGGCAATGTCCCATGCTCAATATAATCTCGATAAGGGGTCATCCATGACTCCCTACTGGAAGTAGTCTCAAAGGTGAAGTCAGTCTCCATTTGATCAATGCACGGAGAGGATAAAGTTTCAACGGGGATGAGCCGCAACTGCTGAGCTTCGCCCGTACTTGCCAACTTTGCCAACGAATCGGCTTTCTGATTATGCTCTCGGGGTATGTATAAAATGGAATAGTAATCAAACTGATCAAGCACTTCTTGGATCCGGGCTAGATAAGCAGCTAGCCTTCGATCTTTCACCTAATATTTACCCTGGACCTGGCACACGACTAACCGGGAGTCACAATAGATTTCCACAGCGGTAATTTTCAGATCACAAGCCAGCTTCAACCCAGCAAGTAAAGCTTCATATTCGGCTTCATTATTGGTCGCACAGAACTCGAACTTTAAAGCATAGCATATGGATCGGCCCTCGGGGGTTTCAAGTACTACCCCAGCGACTGAGCACCGATCGTTGGATGCACCATCAGTGTGTAACTTCCAGATGTACTCACGAGATTTGCTGGTCTCAGGAAAGTCTTCAGGAACAGTAAACTCGGCTATAAAATCTGCTAGGACTTGACCGTGAATAGCTCTCCTTGTGTAAGTGATATCGAATTGACTCAGTTCGATGTTCCATTTGAGTAACCTACCAGACGTCTCAGGCCGCGTGAGGACCTGTCGTAACGGCTGATCGGTGTATACAGTGATGGGATGAGCCTAAAAGTATGGACGGAGCTTCCTCGAGGCAATGACTAAGCAGTAGGCTAATTTCTCCAGCTTCGGATAGTTTCTCTCAGCTCCGGAGAGCCGTTTGCTAACATAATAGACCGGTTTCTGAACTCGGTCTTCCTCCCGAACAAGGGCAGCGCTAATTGCATTTTCTGATACTGCCAGGTAAAGATACAACTGTTCGTGGTTGCAAGGCTTTGAAAGAATCGGCGGTGTGGAAAGGGGTTGAACCAATGATTGGAATGCGCCCTCGCACTCCGCAGTCCATTCGAAGTTCCGCTTCCCTTTTCGGATCAAATCGAAGAAGGGGATGCACTTATCGGTGGACTTGGATATAAACCTGCTTAACGCTGCTACCTTTCCGTTGAGACTCTGGACTTGCTTTATAGTTCTTGGAGTTTGTAGATTTCTGATAGCCCAGATCTTTTCGGGGTTGGCTTCTATTCCTCTGGCGTTGACTATGAACCCAAGGAATTTTCCGGATGCGACTCTAAAATAAAACTTAAGCGGATTGAGATTCATCCCGTATCTCCTAAGGATATTGAACATTGACCCCAAGTCTCTAATGTGGTCAGTGGAGTATCATGATTTCACAAACATGTCGTCCACATAAACCTCCATGGTCATTCCGATCTGGTCAGCGAACATCCGGTTAACCAACCGTTGGTAAGTTGCTCCGGCGTTGTTTAATCCGAAGGGCATGACTTTGTAGTAGTATAGTCCCAGATCGGTCACAAAGCTTGTATGCTCCTGGTCGGGGACATGCATGGGTATTTGATTGTAGCCCGAGTAAGCATCCATAAAAGATAATAATTCATGTCCGGCCGTTGAATCTACGAGTTGATCAATTCGAGGAAGTGGAAAGCTGTCTTTCGGACAGGCTTTGTTTAAATCAGAATAATTAATGCACGTTCTCCATTTCCCATTTGGTTTCCGGACAAGTACAGGGTTGGATACCCACTCCGGGTATGGAGAATCCTGGATAAACCCATTGGCTTTCAACTTATCAACTTCTTCTTTAAGGGCGGCAGATCTCTCTGGATCCATACCGCGCCTTTTCTGCTTGACCGGGACATACCGCGGGTCAATATTCCGGGTGTGGCTTGTGATGTCCGGCGAGATCCCACACATATCAGAGTGCTTCCAGGCGAATACGTCAAGATTCGCCCAGAGAAAATTGACCAATTCCTATTGTATTTCTTGGCTCAACTGAGACCTAACCTTCAACATTCTCGAATCATCATCATCGTCACCATCGATTGGAATATCAATCATCAGCTCAGCCGGGGAAGCTTGACTTTCAATAGATTCCTCCTTGTTTTCATTGTCTCTCGGGTCAAGATCCCTGTGGAATTGGTTGTGGTGCCCGGGCCGAGGCCCCGGCACCAAATGCCAATTGTTTGTAAAACGGAGGCAGAGAGATTCCTCTACGCCCTTTCCTTTCTCTCGTCGCCGCGCCTCGCGCAGCTCAGCCACGTAACAGGCTCTTCCAGCAGCCTGGTCGCCTTGTACAACTCCAATCCTACGATCAGTGTGGAACTTCAAGGTCAAACACCACGCTGCCCTGAACTCAGCAAGGGCCGGTCGGCCCAAAAAAGCATTGTATGGGGATTGAATATCCAAAACAACAAACTGTAAAATCCAAACTCTTCGGCACTCTCCAACTCTTAATTCCACTGGCAACTCTACCACCCCAGTGGGTGTATTAGCACTCCCAACGAAGCCATGAATTCTAGATTGGCAAGGTTTTAAATCTTTGGCTTCCATTTTCATATGGTCGTATGCTCTCTTGAACAAAATATTTACTGAACTCCCACTTTCCACCAGGATCCTCTTCATCCAAGCAGGACCATCCTGGGCAGATATGACAAGTGGGTCAATAGTTGGGGCTTCGACCCTATCAGCATCTCGGCTCCTGAATACGATGTCATCCGTCATCGTCTTTTGTAGTTTGGCCGGAGCCTCTTCATCGAAATTACTGCAACACTCAAAGTCCACATGCCTGATAGAATTGGCATATGACTCCATTTCCCTCCAACTTCGGTCTGCTGGATGGGGACCACCACTGACTGTATTAATAACTAACCTCCCGCCTGTACGGGCAGGTTCCTCCTGTCTTTCTTGAGTTTGCACACGGTTTTGATTGGATGGGCCCGCACCACCAGACTGCGGCGCCCGAACGAACTGATCTAACTTTGTTTCTCTGATCAACTTCTCAATGAGGTCATGCAGATGTCTACACTCATTGGTATTATGTCCATAACTTTCATGGAATCTACAGAACTTTCCTGTTTGGATCTTCCTCTCCGACGATGGCTTTGGAGCAGGTTTCTTATACTGCATAGCGTTGCAAGTCTATAAATACACGTTCTCCAACGACGGGTTCAGTGGTGTATAATTGTCAAACATTAGAGCCCAACGTCGCGGGCCACGGTTCTGATCCCGTTTTTTGTTCTGATTATCATTGTTCCTCGGTTGTAGAGTTTGTTTATTATGAATATTTAACTGGACTTTTCCTGAACTTTCACTAGATTGTTTAACTGCAACATTACTCTAAATCCCCTTACTGCTAGGTCTTACATCGTCCTATTTCCTAGACTGTTTTGCATCCTCACGCCTCAAGAATTGAGCAGCTTTGGAATAGAAATGGTCCAACGATGCGGGAGGCTTCCCAGCTAGCCAATTTCCAAACTCGGAATCGGGGTCAATCCCCTTAGTTAATGCCATTAAGATGGAATTATCATTGGGGTTACTAATCTCTGCGCAAGCGGCATTGAACCTTTCCAAGTATCGCCTGAGAGTCTCTCCGGGAGCCTGAGTGACACTGGATAAAGTATTAACGTCTTTGGGCCTGGCGACGTGCATGCAAAACTGCTTGACAAACTTAGTAGCCAACTGGTCGAACGAAGAGATTGATCGAGGAGGAAATCGTGTAAACCACATCGTTGCGATGCCCCCCAAAGAAATGGGAAAACTACGGCACTTTACTGCATCATCAGCTCTTGCAGCACTCATCGACCATTCATATTTCAGGATATGTTGATTGGGGTCGGAATTCCCTTCGTACATGGGCAGAGTCGGCATCCTAAATCGCCGAGGGGGTTTAGCGTATAAAATTTCATGTGTGAAAGGAGTATGACTTCGGGAGATTCCCCAATCGTCATTGTCAAGCCCTGACTCTCGCGAATCATTTGGCGTATCATGGCTGAAAGGTCTGGCATCAGAGCATTTTGCGCACGTTGGGCCAAAGTGTGGTCGGGTTCCATATTGCGAGGTTGGACCGGGTGCTGTCGACGGTCCGTGTCTTGCCTCCTTGGCTCAACATTTTTGGGAACGTACGGTTCAGGACTATGCCCTTGTTGGTTATGGGTATCAGTCCCTATATCAGCCGTGGTAGCAGTGGCACGGTTGTCCGTGGTGTATTGTGGAACAGTGCTTCCTTGGGAGGAGGGTCCAGTATGAAAACTGGCAGAAGGGCCAACCCTCAACTGTCTAACGGTCGATGCTGGCCGGTGATCAATTGCCTGTGCATGATTTCCATCTAGCCTGGGACGGGTTGATCTATGATTGTAGTCGGATGAAGCAGAACTTTCAGTGGAGGAGCGAGACGCATGATTCCTTCTGGATCTTCTACGCCCTTGGCGGTCTAGTTGATTAGCTAATTCAGCGTTAACGTGCAACTGCTCAGTTAGCTATTGCCGGCTTTGAGTTAGTTTCTGGAGCAATGTCTGGAACTCTTGTCCAGTAACCGGACCTGATGGATCGGAATGCCTGGTATCATCTTGATTAGATGGAGGTATTTACGTGGGATTCTGTCTATCCCGGCCTTCTTGACCAGCGGCGGTAGAAGCGGTTCTCGTGCTAACCATCTTGAGAAGTGGAATCCTTTCCCTAGATTTTTGCAAATCTGAATAGAACGAAAGGAATTCGAAATTGAAATCTGGATTTCTCTCTTAGATTTATGCAATCCGGTATCGATGACAGATCCAACGAGCAAGAGAAAATTTGGGTTCTCTCAATGAAAGCACCAAAGTGTTTCTACCAAAATTGGGCACAACACTCTTCGGGAGTTTTTAAAGAGATAATAAATGAAGAATGTAAATTGAACATGAGGATTATCTAACAAAAACTCCAATTAACAAGAATATAAATGCGAAGACAAGCGATTTATAGTGGTTCGGCGTGTTGCCTACGTCCACTGTGAAGTTTTTGCAATTTTATTGATTCTCTTTCAATGATTACAAGTGACTACAACAAACAATAGTAAGTTACAACTCTGGAAATTCGAACTCAACAGCAAGAATATGATGTATGATGATGGAGATCTCGATCCGGTAGAGTCTGGGCGCTTGAGAGTCAGAAGATCCTTTTTCTATAGGCTCTGGGGCTCTATTTATAGGCGTAGGATGCTGAGACTTTGCTCAAATATCGAGAGACTTTTTCTAACACGTGAGTGGGCCTACGCGACCAAACTCACGAAGTTTCGACTTGATCGGCGATCGATACGAAGTCATTTCGTATCGATCAAGATGACATCCAATTGAGCTGAAATTTGGTGGAGACATTCCTCAGCATGTACGCAAGCTCTTGTGAAAATTTCATGGCATTTGGATCAGTGGATTGGGAGATATAGTCGATACGAAATGAGTATTCTCGAGTGGTTGTTTGGTTCGAATCCATCTCTTCGAATCGATGGTTTCAAATCGATGGTGGCACGCATCTTCGTGATGACGTGGAGCGTAAACTTCGCCTCGATCCAGTCTTCACTCCGAGTTGACCGCAACGACTCCACATATTTCACCTTGTTCGTATCGAGGGATGACACGTCACCTTGATCTATTGATTCGATGGATTCGAGTAAGGCCTCACTGATGGATTCGAACTACTGATGTTCATTGGTTACGAATCAAGTCTTTCCTCGATGGACATGAAACCAATCGATGCGAACTGGAACCTTTCGATGGATACGAAGTAGGATAACCTGATGAATACGAAGTACCTTGCCCACGATGGGTTCGAAAAGAGGTTTCCACGATGGATACGAAGTAGTGACCGTTGCCTCAGTTGATGGATTCGAAATGCTCTATCTGCCGATGGATATGAAGTAGGGAGATGCCGATGGATTCGAATAAGGAAGTGCTGATCGATACGAAATGCGGCTTTATGATGGGTACGAAGTCCACCGATACGAACTCGATGGATTTGAACACAGCCAAGTTCATCGGTACGAACCGGTGCTCTTCGATGGATACAAAACCGCTGGACCCATGATCGATACGAAATCGATCGATACGAACTGGAGCATGATGATCGATACGAAATCGGAGCTTTTCCCTTCAACTTACACCCATCATAACTTGAGCATACGAACTCGGATTGACTTGAAATTTGGAATGCTGGTTCTAATGATCTTGCTTGTCATGTCCTATTAATTTTAGCCTAATCCGGGCTCTGACAAAATTCAGCGATATCCATAGTGAAGCAAAGCATAACCAATCTTTGAGACGAACTGCCCTTTGTTTTCGATTGATCCTTTGGTATCACGGCTTTGCCGAAAAGCGGGATAACAGATTATCTATTTGTGATAATGTGAATTATCTATCTGTGTGAATATAGATAATAGAATTGAATTGTTTTAACTTTAAAACAACTTGGCTTTAAAAGACGGCCTTTTGGATTTCGATGAGATCGGGATCAGGTTTCCAGATTTGGATATCCGAAAATCACATCGATCCAAATTAATGATAGGTCGTGAATCTCAAGTGAAGATGAAGATTTAGAGTGCAAGGGATATTGTCGTTAACTATGAGGGTGATTCCAAAATGAGTGTAACGAGATAATGCCTTCAGTTTCGTTCGAACCCGGAATGAACTTGTATGGATTGAATGCTTTCAGAACATCGTCAGGTGGACGATGAGCATTCTAAGATAGATGTGTTCTATAAAAGTAATTGTAGCCTCACGCCTCATCTACTGGGAATGGCTAAAACATGGGAGGTGCGGCATGGCTAAGCGAATCACGCTCAAGTAGGATAGATTTTCCCCTGTCTAGAGGTCCCTTTTATTTGGCTGTGTGGGCAGTTGGAATTGTGCACCAACTGCGAGGTTGTCTTGTTCAGGACTATCCAGTAAGGGATGGTTCTGGCCTTGTGTTGCAGGGGATTTAGAGTGTATCCTCGGTACGGTAATCTAGGCCACGTTTTGTGACGGACGGTACCCCAGTAGCCCTGCCATTATATGGTATCCAATCTCCAATAAGTGTCGTACGTTTTTGTTGTGCCCAACTATGTTGGAACATGAGATGTAAGCATTCCATCTATTTTTTTATTTTATTTGAAAACCGTAGACCCTATTATAATATCACTCGATTTCCTATCAAATGTTCTGGTTATCGTAAGGTAAAAACTTTTTCGTGTTTATGTGCGGGAAGTCGTACGAGATACCTTTTGTTTTCAAAGGTTTTTAAAGTTAAGCAACTTCAACCCCTTTGCTCACACCAGACCCATATTTGACCCGGAGTTTATTTTCTGTTTTATTAAACTCTTGGGTACTCAAATTTTTACGAGTAGCCAAGGGATTCAGGTTAGATTGGCGAATTCTGGAAGAGATATGGAGCAGGAGGCTTCAGCGATTGTAGGGATATAGTGTTTCTGCTGTATTGTTATCTCTATGTTGTATTGCGTTGTAATGACGAGACAGGTGTTTATAACTGTCTAGTACATGATGTATAAGCTGTGTAACTCTGATAGATATTGTATACTATGTAATATCTTATGTGATTAATTTAATTTATTCGTTCCACTGTTGAGATTCTGATATTGTTTCGTTCTTTCTTCTCTATCTTTTCTCTTTTCTATCCCTTTCTTTCTTATGCGTCTTTTTGTGAGATGAAAGGCAGGTCGTTACAGTGGTATCAGAGCGCTAGGTTGAGTGAATACCTAGGCTTTGGAGTGATTTCTTTCTTAAGAAAGTGTACCTATATTTATATATATATATTTATGTGTGTATATATATATATATCTATTTCTACCTATTTGTTGGGTTACCTAATTCGGGTTTTCCAATATGAGTTCTAGAGGTAGGAAGGGTAGTGGTGTGTGTAGCACGACTACCAATGGAAGGAGTACGAGTGTTGAGATGGAAGTGAATGTGCCGAGACTGTAGACCCAATACCGTCTCGAGTAAGATTTGCAGTGATGTAAGGATTTCACCAATCTATGAAGGAAACCTGTTAAGGTTCAGAGTCCATCTTTGAAGTGCAAGTTTGGATGAGTAGAATTTGGATCTGTCGGATGAGCAGAAGCGTGTGATGATATCTTGGTAACTTCAGGAAGGAGCAACTGTGTGGTGAGACACGGTGACTATGGATTTTTCTGAAGATGTTTCTTTTTGAGCATGTTTAAGGAAGTGTGTCTGCGTCGTTGATGAGACTGAGTTCAGCAGGATACTTGTGTTTTCTTTGAGGCTCGAGTTTCTTGAAAAATGTCTGCCCATCTCAAGGCTCTGTGTGGTATTGGATGATATGGCTTTGAGGTTCGAAGCGCTTTGGATTAGGAAATCTTTGGTAACAGTGGCAGCGTTGCAGCTCGTAGTGTTCTGTGAGTCTGTAAGAAGGTCATCTGGCTAAGCAGTTTTCTAGAGGTGGAATTCAGAAGCGGTAGAGTGGATCCATTTCTTCGATGGATTGGCTAGATTAGCATAAGCTGTTCTGATTGGTAAAGAGAGAACAGTTTCTTTGGATATTAGTCTGGGTAGATCGCAAAAGTGACTTGCGATAGTTGAGTGTTCTCTTGGATAATCTTTTGCTTAGGATTGAGACATCGCTAGGGAATAAAAGAGTTATCGGAGTTGTCCTAGATTTCTCTGGATGTCTTCATAGAAGCCAAGGTTTACCTTAGCATTTAGAGGAGATATAGAGCATGAGGCTTCAGCGTTTGTAGAGATATAGTGTTTCCGTTGTATTGGTATCTCTGTGTTGTATTTGATTTGTAATGACTAGATAGGTGTTTATAGCTGTCTAGTACGTGTTGTATAAGCTGTGTAACTTTGATAAATGTTGTATGTTATGTAATACTTATGTGATTAATATAATTTATTTGTTCAGCTGTTGAGATTCTGATATTGTTTCGTTCTTTCTTCTCTATCTTTTCTCTTTTCTGTTCCTTTCTTTCTTAATAATGATGCGTCTTTCTGTGAGATGAAAGGCAGGTCATTACATTATGGTAAAAGTTATAGAAAAGTGCTGCGAAAAGTGCCGTGAAAAGTGTTTTTTAAGCTATGTTGATCAAAACGACTTTTTGTCATTTGAAAATTCATTTTTATAACTCAAATCACTTTTAAACCATTTTAAATAATGTATAAGATTTATTCCATATTTTTAACCATTTTAAAAATATTTATTTAAAACATCTGTGACTTTGGCCACCGAACTACCAAAGCGCGATTTTCTTGAAAACTTGATTTGCATGTATTTTAAAATTTAATAAATGAAATATTGAAAATTTTCTTTTATTTTAAAATAATAGTCATAAGATTCAGAAAATTCTTATTGCAAAGAAATCCGACTCAAATTTCATCCTAAAGAAGGATTTAACTTTTAAGGCACGAAATCGCAAATTACCGTTATGCGACGCACTTATTTTTAACTCCAAATTTATAATTTGACAAAACTTATCCAATTTGAATTTTAATATTTATAAAATATTAATAAACTATTTTCAAACATTTAAACCAATATTTTCCATATTAAATCTCTTTTTCACTTTTAAATCATTTCCTAATGTTATATTATTATAATATTCATTTTAATTTTTTTATAGTTTTACAACCATAAAAAGGCTAAATAAACTCTATATACACATCCTTATGGATTTATTTTTCATTAATTAATCATGGTTAATTACTTAACCCTTTTTACTATGATTTCTCATAATTTATCACAACCAAATTATCAATTATATCAACATCCATATAATCAACCATATAATCAAACAAGTTATCAAATATTCATACAATCGTCGAGAGATTAAATGGTCATATTATCATACTTAAAAGTAGTTATAGAGATAATTTATTATTTAACAAATATGAGTACTCACTTATGGCTCCACTCCGTTAATCTTTTCCGTAGCTTCTCAAATCGATTCCGGCAACACTTCGACGGCACTTCCTCCTCTATTTCTTGCTCCGGAGCTTTCCAAACTCCTTATTTTCTCCTTGGTGGGCATGGCCTCCCCTTAGTAAAAGTGATGGGGCTTGGTCTTGATGGTGATGGTCGTGGATGGTGGAATGGAAGTGGAGGCGATTCACTTTGGTTTTGAGGTGATCTGACTTTGTATATGTATGTATATAATTTTATTTTGTTTTCTACTAAAATTTCTTCATAAATTATTTAAAGAAGAAGCCATTAAAATGGAGAGGAGGAGCCTAGGAAAAATGAAGAAGAAGGTGAATGAAATGGAGGAGTATGCATGGGTATTTATAGGAGAAATTTGTGAAAAAATATTTAAATGTGCTTGGACCAAACTGCCCTTATCCCACTCCCCTCCCATGCATCAGAATACAAGTTAATACCTCCCTATCCATGCGCTCCATCACTTGATTCACTTCCAAGCCATTTTCATTTGACTTTTGGATGGGGTTAAGTTTTGTAAAATATCTTAGATATTCTTAACTCTATTTATATATAAATGTGTAGATGTGTAATGTGTACATACATGGAAATATGTATATGTTAGGGTGTGTGTTTATGTGTTATATATGTGTACATGGCATATAAAAAATGTTGCAATGACTTTTGAACAACTTCCGTTCATTAAAACCGTTGAAAATCGAGAAACCGATTCCATGTCACATTTTCACTTCTAATTTAAATTATATATATGTAAAAAAAATTAAAAATAAATTCGTAATCATTATTAATTAATTAAAATTATCCCATTTTATTTATAAAACCATATAAATCTATTTTAACAAGTACTTACGAAAAGTGCATTTATACCGATAAACCAATATCGATTTTCTTTATAATTTCAAACTGATTATATATCTTTATAAAACTATTATAAATTATTTATTATCACTTTATAAATAATTAAAATGGATTATTATCATTTAAAAACAATTATTTTAATAATTATAATAATTATTATATCATTAAATTTCAACTTAAAATTATAAATCAATTATTAAATATAAAGGCATCATTGGGGATGTCATACATTCATTTAATTTCCAAAAATAAATAAATTAATTTTATTTCATATTCTAGTTCAATTATAAAATAAGTGTATCTATCCATCTCCGTACGCTACATTTTACGATTATAGAGCTGTTTATCAATAAAATGGTTTTCGGCCATTTTATCGATATATTTCCTAAGGAAATATTTTTGTAAATACTTATTACCAAAAACATCAAAAATTGTGTTGTGAAACCTTATATTGGAATGTTTTTAAAATAAATATAATTTATCAAACTGATAAATTTGCGGGTCATTACAACTTATATGCTTTTAATTTATACAAAAAGTTATTTATATCCCAATATAAGAATATTTACAGTAGAAATAAAACTGAAATCTATTTTGTTTCGATTAAGATTCACTACAAGAATTAAGTTATTAGATCAAATTGCATAGTTCCCATAGAGAAACCCCTTAATTATATCAATTTCCCACTTGCACTTAGGGCCAATAATATTGATTCATAACCAAACCCTCAATCAGTTTTCCTAGGCTAATTGAGAAAGATCCTTAGTATGTGGATTTGTAATATGATTATTTTGTATCTACCTTTTCGATTATACTTCTCTCCCAATGAAAGACTATGTTATCATGCGGTAATAACGAAGAATATTTCTTGACCTCTTATCAAGTTATCAGTTCATATGCTATCTATATCCCATCATTGATATTATAGTACACTAATTGACTTCTAGTGGTGGGAACCCTTAGCTTACTTATAAATTTGAATACATATACTGCTTTAGTTATGACACTATAAGGCGATATTGCTTAGCTTTTATAGTTAAATCTTCCACAACCTATCATTTGGAACATGTCCAACTTAAAGACCATTTATTAAGGTCACATGTCTTGAAACAACAGTTATTTTCTCGGTGCGATGGAATAGCATTTAAAACATTTTATGAATGGCCTATAGAATTACACAAAATAGACTAACTTTAAGTTCACGAAACTCACATTCATAATGCAGGTCGTACAACCACATATCTTAAAATAATTGATCATGTTTATTCTCGGTTCATATCTTATATGGATCGTAACCTTATCTTAAATGAAATCAAATTCAACATATGTGTAATGGCCCGTAATTTTTGAGTCTTCAAATTTGAATATTTAATTTGTTTACATATATGAATTTGAATTTAAAATATAGTAAAATCTATGTTTTAAATAACTGCTTAATTTTTAATGACATATTTCTAATATAATTTATAGAATATTTCCATAATTTTTAATTTGGAAAATAATTGAATTTTCATTTGACGTATTTTAAGGAAAACGTTGGTATTTTTGAAACTTCATAAAACTTGGTAACCGAGTGTTTTATTTTAGTTTTATGATCGCTTCACATTTCTATACACAATTGTATTTTATTTTCAATCGTTCATGCCTCATACACAAACGTAATGTTGTATAGGGGATACCCCGAATACAACAGAACCTTCACTATGCTTTTCCATTGAACATCACAATACACAGCCACAACTTTATCACTTTTTCTGCCTTTGCCTCTTGTCCACTGCGTTCCCTAGCCACCTCTCCCCCCTTTGTATCTCCTTTGATTTTTGCCTTAGTTAGATTTGGTTTTGCTTATATATGTTCTTATAGAAAACTCGTATCATTTTCTTATGACCATTTCTCTTCTACTTTTCCTCATCTCACCGTTCCTTTTCAAAACCAAGAAAAACAACTCCCTTTAACAACCAAAAATCAAATATTTCCAATTTACTCTATTTCAACCCAATCGTTCAACATAAAAGTTGTTCGTAATGTTCTCTAGTATTTTTAGAAATTGATCGCTAGAGTTTTCAACGAGGAACGAGAGAGATAACTCCAAAAATCTAAAAACGGGAAAGTTTGTTCTTGAAGTTCAAAAATCAATTCCTCTCGATCCGGGAAGAATGGGTCGACATCGTTGGGTTCATGGAGTGCCATAATATTTTTTGTAGAGTTTCAACGACATTCTGTATTGGTTGATAATAATGGTCAAAAGCTGGGGTTTAAGATGGTCGGATTTTTAGGCGACGATAGGTGGATCGCAGGGTGGCATCGGGTCCAGCTTGGAAAGCGCTCTCTTACGGTGTAGTTTGGCGATGTCTGGTCGAACATGGATGGTGCAGCATTGGAATTTGACATGAATTTTGATGCATTTGGGTGTCTCAGGTTGCATAGGAAGATTATGCTAGGCGTGCTCGGAGCGATGATGGTGGGGTGCTTTTGGATGAGCATGACATGGTGGACATGCTGGCGGTTCCTATTGTTCGAACGGTGGAGTGGATAGGCTGTGCATGCACGGCGTGCACATAAGAATCGGGTCCAGGAAAACATGAAGGGGATTTAGGGAAGTAGCTATTGTAGCTTTGATGGAGGTGCGGGTCTATGTATTGATGGGCTTTGACCCGTTTCTTTTGGATTAGAAAATTATTTAAAGTATTTTTTTTAGTTATATAAATTATGCTTTTAACTATAGGATGCTATAACTTACTCATTTTAAATCCGATTGATATGTGGATTTTTGCATTGTGTTCGTATTAATGAATACAATGCTTTGACATAACTTATTGATTAGTTTGGTGTAGCACGTGATTTTAATTACATTAATTTGAGTAATTACATAGTTTAATTAGCTATACCTTATGGGTGCTATCTATTTGGCCAAATAAACACCATTCTGTTAAAGTAAATTAAATAGGGTAATTTGGACACCTGTTTAGTGGAAATAAACATAATTCTATTTTTACATTAGTGTAAAGACTTATATGTATACCAGTTGATTAATATTGGTTAAGTGTTGTATTAACAATTGATTATTACTTATGGATTTAATTTACACATATATCTGCCTTTGTAAGTACTAAGTATTATAACTTGGAAAGTTTAATTAAATAGATAGTAACTTATTTGAGTACCATACTAATCGCTAAGCCTCTTTCTAAATTTGAAAAGTTAATTATGGAATCAATGTTATGTTAAAGATGTTTTTAATTATTAATAAGATTTTAAAGGTAATTATTATTTATTAAAAATGTTTTAAAGGTTAATTTATTATCGTATTATTATTATTTAAAAGTTAATTAATTATTATATTCGTATTATTTTAAAGCTAAAAATAATTAATTATTATATCAATAAGGTTTTGGTAAGAATTAATTATATATTAATAATGTTTTGAAAATAATTAATTATTATATTAATAACGTTTTGAAATTAATTGATTTTACATTAAGGATGTTCTGAAATTAATTAATTATTATATTAAAAATGTTTTAAAGTTAATTTATTAGTATAATAATATTGTTTAAAGTTAATTTAATATAGTGTTAATGATATTACAAAGTTATTGTTTTGGATGAGGTTTAAAGATAATTAAATAAAGAGTGTTTATATAATAACTTGTTTGTTTAAAGGTGTTTTAAACAATTAATTTTTTATTAAAGGAAATTTATTGATTAAAGTTTATTCATAAAGTTTTGTTTTAAATAAGGAAAGTTTGTAAAAGGAGTTTTATGAATTGAAGAGATCTCGAAATTAGGAAAGAGTTTTTAAATGATTTTGGGCATTTATAAAAGGGTTTTGTCAATGATTTAGGATATTTATAAAGGAGTTTATAAATGGTTTGATATTTATAAAAGAGTTTTATAAACAGACTTGGAGATTTATAAAGTGTTATATATATGGATTTGGAATTCTAAGTCAAGGAGATTTCATAAAGGAAAGAGACTAATTAAAAATATTTATAGAAGAAATCTATCAAAGAATTGAGGGTGGATTTCCTTTAACAAACTCTCTTAATTTATGTGGTATGGACATTCGTTCCACACTTAACACTAGAGGAATAGTGTATGAGGTCATCTTTATCCCCAATTTAAATAAAAATTATTTTGATCCTTTTAATATGATTTGAGAATAAGAAATCTTTCACAATGTTTTGTCAATATACTTATGCCAGCAGGATAAGTATAGGAATATTTTGATAAATATTTTGAAAAGAGATTTAATAAACGAAAGATTTATTTAAATGAGGTTTAGTGGTTGTTGTGGGCGGTTAAATCTCTGGTTTATTTTTGTTTTTCCATTTGATAGTTAAATAACCGACAACTAAATCTTGGCCAGTTTTGACTTTGAGAGTAAATAAAAGCTTCACGTGTTCATACGGTTTGAGTTCTCTCGGGAGAACTCATTCGGGGTGAAAGTTCTCTAGCTTTAAGGGTATATTGAGATTCCTTTGGAACTCTAATATAGTCTACTTACTTCCAAAAGAACCACATATGAGTCAACTGGAAATTATCGATTGTTGGTTTGGAGAGATAAGGATCGGATATATTATCTGAAAACCACTTCGAACCAACATACGCATTCGAATGGAAGATATTTAAAAGATGATTAAAGACCGTGCTTTTTGAAGTGCAAGGCTACTTACTACTAATCCTGACGGTGATTCCAAAATAGATGTAGTAGAGGTAGTGCCTTCGGTTTCGTCCAGACCCATAACGAACTTGTATGGATGAATGCTGGCATTGCATTTATCCTTCGAGGTTGGTGTTACATTCCAAGTGGGAATTTCTTAAAAAAGGTAAATTATTTCCTCAAGCCTCACACCCTAGTAATGTTTAAAACATGGTAGATGCGGTAAGGCTATGTGAGTCTCTCTTATTAGGTTATGATCATCCCTTATCTAGAGTCGGTATCTTTATATGCTTTAGGGCCCATTATGTTTGTTGATCAACCTAGTTGGTGATCATATTCGGTACTATGCAGTAAGAGGTAAGCCGTTCCTATGTTGTAGAGGGGGAATCGTAATTGTATCCCTCATGGTACATTTTATCTAGAGCTATATCGCTCTGAAGGTAGTCCCTTACCTTGCCATTGGTTGGAATCCTTTTTTCAATACATGCCTTTACGATTTTGATTGTGCCTAACTATGTTGAAATGTGATATAAAATTATTTCAGCTATTTTATATATTTATTTTAAAACCTAGGCACTTGGATTTTCTGATGTAAATGGTTCAGTTATCATTAGATAAAAACCTATCTGTGTTTATGTGCGGCTTGGTCTTACGAGATACCTTTATTTTGAAAGGGTTTATTTGAACATTTAGAATCCATTTGATTATTTCTCATGCTGGTTTTATGAGACTGATGTGGGTGTTGTTTTCATACAATGCTCGAGTCAGCCCGAGCATATATTGCAGATTTAGCTGGATGCCTTGGATCTTTAGGAGATAAGCTGGATTCTCCAAGATGTATCATGTATCTTTTATCTTCCGTTGCTCTATTTTCTTTGTTCTTACTTGTATTTATCAACGTAAGGAAAGGCTGTTATAATTGTCTAGGATGAAAATAGGTTAGTGTACTTTGATGTTGTATATAATAAAGATAATTTTTTTGTAAAGATCTAGTGTGTATTATATATTGTTCTTATCACGATGTTGAGGTTTTGTTCTGTCTTTTCTTTCTTTTACCCCAAATGACCTGTCTTTTGGACAATTAAATGATCAGCACACAAATATCGTGGATGTATTAGGTTACATCTTGTAAGGAAGGAATATCATTATAATATGTGCTTACTCTTAATTACATATCCTTAAAGAAAGAGGTAACTCAAATTCACTCGTTACCAATTATACTTTGACAACAGTGTATGATTGCTCCATATTGATACATCATTATGTAGCATAGGAAGGAGTGATTTTAAGAACGAATCATATTCACTCTTGGTACTCTTGGAGACCTTGTCCAAGGTACCAATCTGTTCAATCAAATTGAATTTCCTTAATTCTTTTACAAGTTATAATTTTCAATTTTCATTTTATATTTTATGAACTTATCATAGATACCTAACATATGTATTCTATACACATGTTTATATCTTGGAAAATTCATTAATGAATTTAACAAATATGTGGATCCACTTTCGATATCATTGGACCTTGGACTGCATGCATACATCTATATGTATGTATGTATATATCAATCGAAAGAGTTCGGTAACTCTTTTGTCGATTTCACTGAATGGACATTTGCTATTAATTCTTTGATGTATAATTCATGATTGACATATTATTCATAATCACACGATTAAAGAATTCTTAAAAATTTGGCTTAGCCAATGATTCCAAAAATAATTGTCAATATATTTGGATGTTTTTGTATTTTCTATAGCTAACCCATCACTATTGTTATGAGAACAAATATCATCATCGACGTACCAGAAATAGATTTATTTTATAATGAATATTCATAATAGTCATATTAAACAAAATAGCATCTTTTTTCGATCGAAATCGAAAATGATGATTATTTCATAAATAACATTTAGTATACATGAAAGTAATTTTTTAAAGCTTAATGCATTCACTAGCCATTGTTATATGGTGTTTCCCACTACTTCTATTGCTACAGTAACTACATTTGAAATGTAAAGCTGCATTCAACCAATTTAGGATATTTATTTTTTCTGTTGCATCTAATCTATAGTTAAGAGTTTTAGATCTAGTATCTCAAAAATGGATCTTATAGAGAACGATTATCTATAAGAAAAACATCACGTTTCCTGTTCCTTATTAAGCATCTACAAATGTTTATACAATTTTTTTTCTATGTCCCTTCATGAAGCCGAGGAGATCATTCACTCTCTCTTTATCCTAATTTTTCTAGTTACTTCCACTCTCATGCTGCCTCTTTAAAAAGGTCCAATTGTTCAAGAAAGAAACCCTTTTCTATAAGATAACACTAGAATTCTTTATAAAATGCATTCAGTTATCCTTAATATGTTAAAGAGATCAATTATGTTGCACATAGGTAAAAAGATCAAAAATGATATTTCAGCGATTGAATTCTTGGTCCTTTGTAGTCCTTAGTCTAGTGTAATTTCCAACGCAACATGATTTTCATTGTATTCAATTGTATTAAACACGTGATCTCGCATTATGATTTTCTAGCTCATTCCAAATGAAACAATATCATTGAAATTTTATATATTATAGAATGCGATTGTTCGCCATACAATTTTTGTATGCGATCAAATATGGATTGAGTATCTGTAATCCTATGCTGAGTTCAAAACTCATTGAAGATAATACACAATCAACGGTGAATTCACACTTAAGTGACTAAGACTCGATAGTTTGATGGTTGTATTATTCAGGTCTCGCACGGGTGCTATTACACCCATATTTTTTAAACGTTGTCAAAAGAAAATTAATACAAGCACCGAGCCAAGGGAACTCCTCCTGTAACATAAGTCGGACTATGAAGTGGGAGGAGAGAAATGTCCAGATAATACAGCGCCAAAATAAAAAATGTCGATAAAACGTAAGGACTGCACCTTTTCATCAAGCATCACTTTGGCATTAAAATACCATGCCAAAAATCTGAGAAAGCTATACAGTATGGGGACCGATCTGCAATCCTAATGATTATTTCAATGGGAAGAACTATGGCACAACCTTCAAGTATAGAATATGAAGGTTGTGCCATGGTTCCAACAGTAGACCTTAATAAGTTGGAGCTGCGAACACAATATTTAAATAACAGTAAGATGCATAGATTTTGTTGCGGCCCCAAAAAAACACTAACAGTATAGAACTATGGCACAATCCTCAAAGCAACAATACAAAATGAGGATGCGTTGCAATTTTAAGCTAACATTTAAAGTGGTAGGTCTTCATTGCAATCATATATCAACATTGAAAAGTGATAAGGATGCACTGCCATCCCAATTTGATATTGAAGTGACAAAATAATGCCATGATTTCAAAGAAGATACTACCCACAAAATACGTGGACTCAAAGGATGAGGCAATAGAGGAAAAAAATGCTAACTAACGATAAACTAAGCATGGATTCAAGAGTGTCGATAGAGTTTAGACATAGTGTAATATTGTCACTCCGCATAACTATGGAGGCGTAGTTCTCCATGTCCCATTCATAATAATAGAGTCCTAGAGTGTTTATAACTATGTATTCTTCTTGAAATAGGGGCAGTTTCTCATTGCAATTTCACCTACACATGTATGCCATTGGACTGTCTTATGAAACCAGCAGGTCATGGTCTATTCAAAATTGCGCTTTCCTAATTTAATATCATGCTTCCCACCCGAATTCAAAATTTATCAACCAAACTACAGTTTTCTACCAACGACTAAATTAAAAATCCGTGCATGATGAATGGGAAAAACAGATGATCGACAAGTGTCATGATCTAAAGGCAGGAATCAAAAAGGCGGAAGAATAATACTAGCAATCCTTGTGAATTTCTATGTATTATAAATAAATAAAGCACTGTAGCTAAAAAGGAGGAGAATAATTTAGACTTTACTCTTTATAGAAATACTAAAATAAAAAACCATGCTCTCTGCCATTATTTTTTATACCAAGAAAACAAAAGGCATTTTGCCATAGATGTAGGATTCATAAACTTTTAAACCATGTACATTCTCTATGTCATTTTTTGCTTTCAGTACTTTATTTTACTTTTTTTAGTGCTATATTTGGAATATATTGCTTATCAAATTGGATAAGATCTTATCATAAACTTTTGCATATTTTCTCTCATAATTGTGTAACTATTATTGCGCATAATTAGCCCCTTTAAAGGTAATCTTAACTTTACTTAATTTTGTTGATTCCCAATCACGTAAGCATTTACCATTTTGATTACTTCAAAAAATTGTTGGGTGTTTTTGAGACAAAAAAACTAAATATGTGTTTGGCGCTAGAAGGAGGGTCAACTTTTCTCTCCAGCAAAATTTAGTTACATCTCCTAACCAAGAACAACTTCTCTTGGCCTTAAAAATGCCAAAAAGAAACTCCTCACCTCCATAATACAAACCGAGGTGGTGCCTCTATAGAGAGATCCCTGCCCCAATATCATGCCCTTAAGTCAATCTCCTATAATCCTTCCATAGCTCATCGCCATCATTCATCGACTGCACTACTTATATTGCATGTCAGTGATAATGGAAATATTGGAATTGAGAATAGTGATGTTGGTCAAAAAACGGATACCAAGCTGAAAGGAAAATTTCAAATCAATCCCCAAATCAAATCGAAGTTTGCAAACATCAACCTATTATTACTGAAAAATAAGTACGAACTGTGTCCGATGACGTCGACGTTAGTTCACTCTATAAAGATGGATCATCTCAAATAGATGCCAAGGAGGATGAGATCCATCAACTAAAAACCCATGTAGAGCAGTTGGCGAGACTTTACTGACAAAACTATATAGAGTAAGGGAAAAGAGTTCTTCCCTATCTAGTGAAACTATTATAGAAGCAGACTTCCTTGCTAACTTCAAAGCCCCATCAGTCAACAAATTCGATGGGACTACTAACCCGAATGACCATATTTGCACCTTTGAGTACTACATGAACGTTCTGAAGGTAGGGAGGATGGCTAGATGCAAGCTTTTCCTAGTGTACCTAGTTGAAGAAGCTTCAAAATGAATTGGGAGCTATAGACCCGAAGTGGTTCGTTCCTTTTCATAGTTAAATATAGATTTCTTATGCCAATTCAACTCAAGGAGGGAGAGTTCTCTAGATGTGAGTACCATGTCTTTTGTGAAGCATGGAAAAAAATGAAAGCTTACGCAACTTTATAAAGTGCTTCAAATTCAAAGAACTTTGGAATGGGATGACTTGTGAGGAAGCATTACTGTTGGAAACACATGCTGGGATCATAAGTAATGCAACTATATGAAAAAAGCAGGAAGCTGCGTTATAGCATAAAGGATTTCTATGAAAGGGTTAGTAGCTACATCTGAATGGAAGAAGCCAGAGCCGTAGAATCATGTTCATCTGAGAGAGCTTCTTCTCGCCACAATGAAAAGAAGAGGGGGAGGATGAATACCATCTACCTGCCAAGTGGCAAAGAGAATTTAACTCACAACAAAGAATCCCCTCACCCACACACCTGGTCAGATATACGAAATGAGTAGAAATGAGCTGGTCTAAAATGTCCCGAACAAGGGCAAAAAAGGGATGAGCACATTGCCGCTTCCACAAAGCCAATGGTCACCACACTGATAACTGTATACACTTGAATAAAATATAGAGACCGATTTAGAAAGCATACTTAGGCAGCTACTAGAAGGATAACAATGGAGAGAGGACTAAGAATCTCTTTCCATATCTAAATGAAGGCCTAGCAGGAAATCCTCCAATCTCATAGCCTCGATCCATGGAGGACCACGCTTCGTTGGGAAAATTAAAAAACATAGGAACGGTATGTATATGAGGCTAGAGTAAAGTAAAGGACCATATTCCATGTAAAGCAGAAACCTGCCTAGAATATAGTTGCTGACGCCATTGGAGTGATTTTCCCGCATCAAGACCCACTGATAGTTATAGTGCAGATCTAAAATTGCACTATGTGACGACCCATATTTTTACATATTGAAGGATCGTATAATATTAATTTTAAATTCATATAAGGTCGATGACTCTATAATTTTGTAAAATGCCTATTAGTGATATTTCCTATCTTTTGAATTTTTTTCGACGATTCTACCTTGGAAAATTATATCGGCTATAACATCTGATAAAAATCAAATAGCGTCCGAAACCACTTCCATTGGAAAGATATGATAATTTCCCTCTCCGTAGAGTGGTATTAATAGCTATTTGAACTTTCTGGCAAGGAGATATGCCTGTTTCAAGATTAATAGTTTTTGAAGCAGCTTAGTGGAAATTAGTGAGTTTAGAGGCAAGTCCACTAACTTGTTTCAGGTTTAAGACCTTATAGGGTTGAACCATCATTCCCAAATCACTTTTACATCTTATTCCATAGATCTAAGCCTTCATTAACTTGTTCTTTACCCAAACCTTCTCTTTTCTCCTCCCAATCAAGTTTAATCATAGATTATAGTTAGATTAACAAGATGATTTATTAAATATATTCAAATCTACATTTTTGAGGAGGAAAATCTATTATATTGTATCGATTCTTGATTTGCCTCGATTTACATGCAAATCTCTACCTTTTAGGTTTTGGTGAATAATTTATCATCTCTCACCTTATTATATATATGTAGGTTTTGGCATGTCTTAAACTCAGTTTTAAAGTTAACATCATGTTTTGTAACTTTTTGTAAAGTTAAACCTGAAGTAAAACGAATTTAAAATGTTCCTAAGTGTTCTAATATTGTTGATTTAATGTGTGGTTGTTTTATTGTGTGTTAGGCTATATTATATACGAATTATAGGATAATTTTGCAATGGATTGCTGTATGTTTGCATGCATGAATATTTAAATGTTGATTGTTGTAGGTATGGTGTTTGTGTGAATGCTTGTATTGTTGAAATGATTGTCGAAGCGACTTAGATTTAGGAACTGTGAAACTGCGCTTCGATGGATTGACTCGAGGTTATTGGGAGTTGTATTGTTGCAAACAGATTGCATAAGGGTCGAAGTACGAAGCATAGCGTTGAAATTGTGCAAAAATCAAGAACTAGAAAACTACCGGATTTTGGTTCAATGATAGGCTGTTTGGTGGTAGACTTACTTGGTGGTTGCTTGGCTTGGTTTGGCATTGAATAGCTCGGCTTGGCATGGTTGGACATTGGATTGGTCTAGTGGTGGAGGAGATCGAATAGCATTTGCTGATTGGTGTAGCCATGGTGAACCAAACAGAATTTTCTATTTGGATGGTGCTATGGAAGAACGAACAAACATCTTTATGTGATGGAACCATGAGGAACCATATAGAATTTTATATCCAATGGTGCCATGGAAGACTGGACAAACATCTTTTTTCGATGGAGTTATACCCAAGTACCGAACAAGGAATGGTACTTAGGGTTGCATAATGGTAGTCCAAACCGGACAAGGACCAATCAAAATGAAGTATGGGGTTGATGAGTTGATGGGGAGCAAGGAAGGATGGCTCTGGAACAACTTAGAATGACCTTAGGCTTTGTGTAGCGACTAGTGAAGTAGTGATGTGGTGCTTTGGCGTCGACGATGATGATGACCTCAAAACATTGGCATGATGGCTTTACGAGTTACGATGGGGCTCTAGAGGTGTTCCAAATATGACGGATTAACGATAGGAGTTGTGGTGGTGATCCACGAGGGCAACTTCAATGATGGGGGCTTACGAGTGGGATTTGCAATTATGTTTTACCATAGAGATAACCGTGATGGAGCAACAATTGAGTTCCATTTTCGAGACGCAAGCAAAGGGATCGTTGACAACTCGAAGGCTTCTAATGTGCCTGTAAATAAGGGGTATGTGAGGACGCCCATTTGGATTTGTGATTGTTTTCCGATAGTAGATTACCTTAGGATTTGTAATTGTGGGCCTAGTTCCTAGCCTTTTAGAATGGAATGGATTCGAACACTAATAAAGACATGATTATGATTGGGTCCCTGGTTTGTGATTTTACCATGCTAGTTATCATATATCTAACAAACACGAGTGCTGGTGCGGATTGTGATGGATGTTATGATTCTCATGGTTGTTATCACTCTAGGGTGTTACACGATGTAGGTATCTTTGACTGTATACCTAGACGCTGGGCATTGTACTTCGATTGTAGTACACTTATATAATTTGATAGTAGAATAGCACATATTGACTATTATGTGCAAACATTTTGGTTGTAGGGGCATGTTAGGTATGGTTCTTCAAACCCTATGCATATTTACTATATATGATTTTTATAGTATTTTGAGACGACGCATCACTCACACAAGACTGTTGTCTGACCTGAGGTTTTGTGCTTTTCCTCTTATTATCTTGGGTACTCTTAAATGAGTGATTAGCGACAACAAGTCTGGATAGCGCATGGAGTTGTACGGAGCATGAGTAGGAGGCTACGATTTCATATATCTATATTTAGAGCTTACTTTCGCTTATATCCATTTTATAGTACTATGGAGCTATGCCAGTGCTTATATTATTATAGATGGTTATAGAGTTTATTATGGAGACTTGGAATGTATAAACTCTTTATTTCAAGTTTTGTATAATCTGTGAACCTAATGTACTATGATGATCTTATTTATGGTTCATTTGATTATATCACAATCTCGCCTATTTTACATCTATGTTATTGTTATAGTATATTGTCTTTGTGTACTATGAGATGTTCTATAGGTTCTTTATTTAGATTTCCTCTACCTTATACTCTTGGCTACCATCATGCATTGGTCGAGTACTCTAATGCATTATATAGCTATACTAGGTACCGAAGATGTAGGGCGGTTGTCAAATTTGATATCGGAGCTTAGGTTGCATAGATGACCTAAGTTGGTACTTGGATCCATTAGAGATAAGGAAGTAGCTATCGCCTAAGAATGGATCCAGCGATACATGAGAGAGCATACTTATTATATTTTGTTTTTCAAAACTATATAGTAGTATATATAGTACATAAGTCGCATTGCATTCATAGACACTGCTTATTCTTTTAGAGAGACTGATCATTCCTATTACAGCTTATAAGAATGAGCCGGCTAAAAGGAACGCTGATAAGAAATCCATCTCCAAAGTTGAGGAGGGGACATTATTGGGGCTGCCAACCCTAAATTGCAGAACATGTTTGCTGAGATGGCGTGAAACATGGTTCAGAATTCCAAATTTGCTCCTACTACAGCAGTTGGTGGTGCTGCTCCAGTACAAGCGCCGAGGGACGACTTCGTTGAATTAAGCAAGGATTTCTCTACTCTATAAGGTAAACTTTTTCTTAGAACGGAATCAGCTATCGAAGTGCAAGATTGGTTGGATACTAGAGAATGCATCTTCGAGGATATGGAGTCAAAGGATACGATGAAGAGAAAGCTGGCCTCTAGACTTCATTAGGGAAGAACTATGGGGTGGTGGAACCCATCCAGATTACTACTCCTAACAATAGGATTACTTCAGAGCAGTTCAAGTTGAGATTTGAAGAGAAGTATATACCGATCGCTCAAAAGTCGGTGCTCATCTGAAAGTTTTTACCTTGAGACATGGGAATATGTTTGTGTCGAAGTACGTCATCGAGTTAGATACATCATGGAAGCATGGCCTATCTTTTATCAATACTCCGCTTAAGAAGATTGAGAAGTTCATCATCGGCTTAGATGATTATCTTAGAGAGAAGCTTCATATTGAAAAGACCTTTGAAAGGCTGGTGGAGAAGGCTCTTCGACATAAGAGTTTGTATCCTAAGCCTAAGTTGGTTGTTGCTCCTAAGGATGAGTTGAACCCGCAAGCTAGTAGGGGAGTCGAGAGAAAGTGGGACAACAAAAAGAAGAAATAGTTTTAGAAGAGTGGTCAGAAGAAGGGTAAGTGGGAGCCTACTTGCTATAATTGTGGGTAGAAGGGCCATCTTGTCAAAGACTGTAAGGTGGAGGGCAAGTAGTGCTACTATAGCAAGTTAGGGTATATTAAGAAGGATTGTCCAAAACCGCCGAGGAATAAGCAAGTTGTATTTGCTTATGCTTTGAACGTTTTTTCAACTTCATCGAGCGCTGCATCGACGAAGGAGAAGGGAAAAGCGTTGTTACACAGGGTATGCTTTCTATTTTTTATATATCTGTACGTGTTTTATTTGATATTGGGGCTTCACATTCCTTCATATCTAGTGATTTGTTAGATAGATTTAGAGTAAACTCAAAACCGTTAAACGACGTTTGATTGTGACGAACCCAATTGGAGGCTTTACTAGCCATTGCATGGTTTGCCGAGACCATGCCTTATTGCGTTATGGATGTTTGTTTGCTTGTGATTGCTTTTGTCTTGGGTTTTGTGGGATTCAGTATTATACTGGGGATTGACTTACTGCAGAGTTACAAAATAGCGGTGGATTATGAGAGGTCATTGGTAACAATATGGATGGATGATGAGCGTATGTTAGAGATAGGCTGTCTGCCTAACGATGAGGTGATGGTTAACTTTCGATACTCACTCGAGATCTTACGTGACGAGTTATCATATCTGTCTATAGCGAGGGAGTATCCGGACATATTTAAGGAGGTGAACGGATTACTACCACATAGGAAGAAAGAGTTCCATATAGATTTGGTAAAGGATGCCAGACCGATCGGTATGCCTTTGAGGCATTTGGCACCCAGAGAGCAGAAGGAGTTAGAGGTGGAAGTGAATGACTTGTTGAGGGAGGATTCATTCGTAGGACTATATCTGAGTGGAGTGCACTCGTTTTGTTTTCTACTAAGGCAGATGGCTCTCTAAGGTTTAGATTACCAGGAGCTGAATAAGGTAACGAGGAAGGACAAGTATCCACTCCTCCATGTTGATGACTTGTTTGATCAGCACATGGTGCTAGTGTATTCTCTTGGTTGTACCTTGTGATCAATTTTCATCAATTGAAGGTGGCAAAGGAGGGTGTGTTGATTATAGTGTTCCGTACACTATTTGGATTTTATGAATGGTTGGTTATGCCGTTCGCGTTAACCAACATGCCAGCGTATTTCTTGATCATATGGACCATGGTTTCAGGGATCAACTAAATAAGTTTTTACTTGTATTAGCAGCTAATATCCTTGTTTATTCAAGGATGGAGGAAGAACACAATGACCATTTGAGGATTATGCTCATGGTGTTAAGGAAGCATTGATTGAAGGCGAAGTTTTCGAAGTGTCAATTCTGGAGGAGGGAAGTGTGATTTTTGAGTCGTAGTTTTCGAGCAGGGAATTGTTGTAGATCCTTCAAATTTGGAAGCCATGTAGGATTAGGATTGACCCATGGCTGCTACAACTGTGAGAAGTTTCCTTAGACTAGCAGGATACTATAAACATTTTATCCAGGACTTTTCTAAGGTAGCAGTGCAGTTAACTAACTTGACGAAGAAGAATTAGACTTTTATTTGAGGCACGAGGTGCGATCACGTATTCATGATTCTAAAAGAGAGGTTGACGAGCACATTATTGTTAGTCATTACTAGTAGGAATGAGGAATTGATAGTATACATAGACGCTTTTGGTACTGGACTTGGTGCGGTATTGATGCATAGGGGAAAGGTTGTCGCCTACACTAGTCGACAATTAAAACCGCACAAGAGGAAGTATTCGACTCACGATTTGGAGTTGGTGGCTATAGTAGTCGCTTTGAAGACATGAAGGCATTATTTGATTAGGGAAAGGTTTGACATGTATATGGACCACCACTGTGCCACAAAGTGAGTCATATAACATTGATCACACAACATAAGGTTGATTTTCTATTATCCCAATATTAATCACTATTTCACACAACATATGAAAAAATAAACTGTTATTTGACATAGCCTCTGAAATCTCAATGTTCATGCTTGTCATTCAGACAACATTTTATGTGTTTTCTGATTGAAGTTGTAAAAAAAATTTAGTTTTGGCTTCACCTATATTTTGGTTTCCCTCTTAATTATTTTGTGACCGCTAGTTCTTTTAATTATTTACCTCTTCTATTTCTCTCATTCCATTTTTTCCTCTTCGAAGTCAAATAAACGATAAACCCCTTATCCCGTTTTCTTCTCCCTATACTCTGTTAATCTCAAAACCAAACCAAATCTTCAAAAATTAGGGTTTTAATCAAAAAAACCCTAATCTCACCTTGTCGATCGATCTTCTAGAATTAGGTTTTCAATTGGTCAAGTTCTTTTGATATGAGAATTTTATGTTTCTTTATTTGGATTTTGGTAACTGCCATTTTGAACTCGACAAATTTTTGCCAATGATGATAATGGTTATTTATAGGAATTTGATTTTTTCATCCTTCGATTCGTAATATCTAACTCTGGTTTATTACTTGACTTCGGTTTGCTATATTGGTTGATTTCCTTGACTCTGAATACTGGTTGACATTTTGTTGTTTGTTTAGTGAAGAGAATTGTAACGACCCGTAATTTTCGATCCCGAAAATTTTAGATAGTTAGGAAAAGAAGAAAAGAGATAGAAGAAGAAACAGAAATGAAACACACAACCTCGCATTCGCAGCAGATCGAAATATAATATCAAATAATAACAGTTATACAAAGAAAGACTGTACTTGTCAAATTACACTTTAAAACATCAGAGTTACAACATTTACACAAATATGGAACAGTTAAAAATCAACATATTCCATATAATCTCTCTAATACGTAGCGGAATACTCTATAGGTTTCTGCCATCCATCTCACCTCCTGAGCTCCAGAAGGTCTTTACCTGAAAATCTGTAATACTCGGTCTGACCCGGGCATTACACCAAAGTAACACCCGAGTCAGGCTGGAAACCAGCGTGAGTAATGCCATATAATTTGAAATATTATGCTATAACTTATTTGAATTACCAGGGTAACTCATACCTTCCTACGAGCTCTTATTTATAGTCAATCACATATTATAAGATAATATCTAAGAACTGCTATTCAATTATAAATGGTCATGTTACTAAATTTATTCCATTCCAGCATATTTAATTTTAAACCGAACTATAAAGAATTACTGTAGATTTTTAATTGAAGGAGTTTTCAAAATAATATATTTTTTTAAATTAAAAAAATACTTGTTACAATTTTCCACAAATTCACATATGATTTAACTTTAGATAATATTCACTTATTATAAACATTCCATTTCAAGGTTAGAAACATGGTGTGTACCATTTCAAAGTGACAGTGAATTAATTTGAAGTGTGTCCCTGTTCATGTAAGGAGCAAGGCACATGGGTATAAACTAAGTATGTAGAAATTTGTTAAATCTGTACATTTTTTAACAGAGAATGCAATTAGAAATTAAAAAAATGCATTCAAATTATTAGGTGATATCTCTTAAAAAGGAAGAATAATCAGTTATATCATTAGAGCACATAGTAGCTTTTAAGAACTTACTGAGTTATAATATAACTTTACTAAATATTTACAATATAAGTTTCGAAATGTATCCTATTTCAAGATCACAGCCTGACACCTCTTTAATACATATAGTACCAAATGTATAAATTTGCTTGACTCTTATATAAATATATTAGTAACTGACACTTATATCTTTAAAAAAATAAGAAAACGTTGTTAAGTTATTTCCATGCATAAGAAGTGACAAAGGGTATAAGGCAAAAGAAAAGAAGGCAACTAACAAAGCTATAGAACTTTGCAAACTTAAAATAATAAACTATATTAATAGGTGTTCACTCTTTTCAAAGCCACTAACCATATGGGACGAAACCATTTAATGCCTTGGGCTAGAGCTTGAATATGTATATGCAAGAAAACTGACACTTTATTTTATTAATATATTCACAAAAGCATAGGTTTGAAGTAACAAGGCTATGATATTTTCAAAAAAAAATATTTCTAGCACATCCTTATTCCATTGAGAAACGTAGGCTGTTACATAAAACCTTTAAGCAACACACACACAAATATATAGTGCTATGCATATAAATTTCGAAACCTGACAAGATGAACTAGAGCATGCAAAATTTTGAAACTATATGTATGTACATCTTTTTTCATAAAACCTGGCTTTAGAAAAATGTGAGTATATCAGCTATCAAACTAATTAGGACTTTAATTCTAAAATAACAAAATATAACAAGGCAACAAGCTATTAAAATAATGAAACATATTTTAAAAGGCTGCAAGCATAAAATGATAAAACATACAAGTTATTAAAGAATAGCCATCTAACTTGAGCAAGCAAGGACGCACAGAAAAAAAAACTATAGGCCTAGGATGTGACCAATTTCCAGGGCAAAAAGACAAGGCATGGGTTGCCAGGTCAAGGCACTAGAAAATGTACCACATCAAGGCAACAAAAAAGTTGGGTGACAAATTTTCAATCCATAAAACAAATAAGAGACATACATCCTGATGTATATACACAGAACCGAGCATAGGGAGATAGGAGATGAAAGACGCATGAATTAAATTCCCAGAAGAAGGACGCATGAAATAAATTGCGTTACCATGTTCCAAGCAACAGAGAAGGACGAACCAATTATGGTTACATGGTCATTACGTGCACAGATACGCGTAGCTGATTTCCAAGGTTGTGTAAAATTATAGTGAACAGTTGAGAGCATATGACAGACAAACAATAGATCATCAATAATCAACCTCTTGGCTAATAATAGAAGTTAATCATCTAGGCAACGTTTTAAGTTTCTTAACAGTAAATTGGTAAAAATCAGATTCTTCCAATTCAAGCTAATTGGCAGAAGAATTCAAGCTAAACTTACAGAAACCCAAAGTTTGATATGAATTAGAAATAGGATATACAAGAAATCCAAATTTTCCAAACAAATGATTCTAGCAGTATTCCAAAGGTCCCATAACTTAAATATATTTCTACATATTTTATAACTGAATAGCCAGCAAAAGTTTCAACTTGACGGCACCTTTGAAAAAAAAACCCAAAGCATGAAGCAATACAGAACTAAACCAGTGTTCTGAATTATACAAACTGTCAATCGTGCAAAAAGCAATCTAAAGAAATCAAATTCGAAACCTACCGATGAAGATTAAGCGAAAGAAGCAATCCTTGATGCAATAATTAGGAAAAATCGAGCAGAAATTAATCACCGATGCACTTGGATCAGAGAACCGCTTTATCGTCGATCTGGAATAAAATTTTGAGATGATCCGCACTTGTTTTCAGTTGAATTTCATCTTCTCTTATTTTATCGTTGCTACCAGGTTGATTGAAGTTGTTGAGTTCGATTCTTTTTTTTAAGTGTAACGAAGGCTTGCTTGATCTTACTTAAGTTGAGAAATGGAAGAAATGTTTTTGTTTTTAACTTGGTTCGAATGAAATGAAATAAGAAGAGAGGTTGGAGATATATGTAGAGAAGATAAGGATTACAGGGTAAGCCAACAGAAAAACCCTGTACAGGCATTTGTAAAGATATTTTTTTTATCAGGTTGATTTGCTCCTTTTGTATTTGACTAGATTTGGGTTTTGATCTTGATTCAAGATTTTGTGTGCTTGAAATGTCATTTGCCATGATATTGTCTCCTCTTTTGTTAACATACATATCTTATATGAATTTATGTATATATACTTGCATCTTACTATATTCCTGCTAGTATTTGACATCAAATATTTTCATGCTTATAAATATCTCTCGTATATATTACTTATGTACACTTTTATATTACATATATATTTATTTATATCTTTACAAACTTTCCTATATTTTACTTCACATGGCATATATATATTTCAACATATAAAGTTTGCATATATTTATCTAAATATATTTATATGTATCCTATCTAAATTTTTAAATGGTGAAATATATTACTTATTTATTTATTGTAAGATCTATCATCACCAGAGATTTCATAATTCAAAATTTATTATAGTTTTAAACCAATTTATATATTCAGATACCTTACAGAACTCATTTATTCGACTTATAAAGTTAATATCCCAATGTTTAATCCAGTTAATTATCCGATTTACAGACGTCCAAAAATCCGGGTTATCACAAGAACCATATAAATGTTGGCTTCTTTTGGGAAGTTAAGTTTGACTAGTTTTGTTTGTAACCGATTTTGTTTCCAATTGATTTTGTTTGTGTTTTTTGATAGTTTCTAAAATGTATGCTCTTCCTTGTTCAATGTGTATACTTATATGTAAGTATATATGTGTGAATGCTTGCTTGCTCAGCCAGTGCATACGTATATACATACTTCCATGTATATACATAATTTGTGGCACTTTGATAGCTCGAATCTCATGGTTGCGCTTTGATCTCGAACTTGAACTACCTGAACTACATGGACTTATTATTATGTGATGATGATCCATGTTGCTTTTGCACTATGATTTCTTATTATGCTATCTTGGTTCATCCATACTCATGTGTTTGTATGCTTATATCTACATATCACTACATGTGTGTGTTTGTATGTGTGAACTTCCATGTATATACATATATACATACGTATGTATATATGTGTGAATATTCTTATATCTGCATAAATATGTTTGAACTGCCTTTTGTACATGAGTCTGATCTGGTTCATATTAAGTAATTTGAGACTTCCATGTATACACACACATGTATGTATGTATATATGTGTGAATGTTGCTTTTGCACTGTGATTTCTTATTATGCCATCTTGGTTCATCTATACTCATGTGTATGTATGTTTATATATATATATATATATATATCTGCATATTATTTGTGAACTTCCATGTATATACATACATACATATGTATATATGTGTGAATGTTCTTATATCTTCGTATATATTTGAACTGCCTTTTGTACATAAGTCCGATCTGGTTCAATTGCAGATCTAATTCGAATTTGGTTCTTGTATATACTTGTATGTACTTATATGTGCTTGTATATACTTATGTGTTCTTTTATATACATGTGTACACTTGTATATACTTGTATGTTTGTATGTACATTCGAGTTGCCTTGAGATTGAACTATTTTGAGGTTTAATTGGACTTGTTTTAAGTTCTGACCATTTTGAGTTTCTAAACCATTTTGAGTTGAACTTGTTGTCTGTACATAAGTGATGTGTGCATTTTAGTTTCTTAATGTATATGCTATCGAGTTTCATCTATGTGTATCTCCTCTTGATAGACTATATGTCTGCCTAAATCTAATTTCCATCTTGTTGCCTTATTCAATCTGAATCGCAGTTCATGTTTGCTGTTGCATTAGTATTGACCTGATAGACATGCACATGCATTTTTGTTCATGTATGAATTCATATTTTGGCCCGAATCTGAATTCCATTTTGTTTTATTTTGGTTTACTAATTTGAGCTTACGCACTTGTGTTCGCTGCAATATATTCTGGTCTTCACTTCCGTTGAACTGTCCCTTTGGTGATGTTCGCTGCACTTATGTTCGCTGCACAATATTCCGTTATTCATTTATATTCACTACACCATATATACATGCATACATATGTATTTATATATGTGTGACTGTGTAATGCTGAGTGCCTTATGTACGCTGCTTGGCTTGACCTTATGCACACTTTTCCGTGAGATTGGATTGAGGCTTGGCCTTGTGATATTCACAGTGATACACGATGCATATCATAAGTTGTCCATGCAGGTATATTCTTGTCTCTATCTAAAACATGAAGAAGAAAAAACCCATAAACTGAGGAAATATTAATATTCAAATTCAATTTTATTTTTTTAATTTAGGTTTGTTTCTTTTCCATTTTATGGCGTTGCATATTTAATAGGTATATGAGATGGCTGGGTGCAAGCTGGAGCAAGCAAATCAAGATCAATATCAAAAATAAACTCATGTGACTATAAGTAAAAGAGATGTTGTATATGAAAGTGTATAGGAATGTTGTGTAATATGGTAGTGGAAGTGAAAATTGTATATGAAACTGTAAATAGAGTGATAGTGAAAGTTGTATTGTAACGACATAGAATTTCAGTCATTTGAAATTCAAATATTTAATTAATTTTAAATATTCATAAGTTAATTTTATAAGTTGTTATATTTTAAATATAGTGATTCATTTGGATAACTAAATTGTCGAATTAATATTTGAAATTTTGGAAATAATTGATATTTGAATTTAATGTAAATGAAAACAATTTATAAAGTTGATATAAATTTTATTTGAATTAGAATGATGTTAGAGAACTTTTAAAATTGAATTAAAAGTTAATTTATAGAAATTGAATATTTTAATATTTAATTAACGTGCAAAAATAGTCATTTTTCACACATCCTCGAATTTTGATGAAACCAGTTTCATTGGATCCGTAATGTTATATTTTTGTAGGATTTCAAATTTTTTGTCAAACAAATTTATGGTTTGCTCATGGGAAGCTGAAACGCATAGAAATTTGTTTAAGTAAATTTTAATTTAAATATTTCGATTCGAAAACCTATCTTCCAAATATGATCAAATGGGCTCCCACTATATATTCCATTGTGTTCGGAATAGGGGTAAAACATTATAAACGCCAGGCGGCATGCTTCGTTTGGAGTTTGGAAAATTTTCGGATGAATAGTGTGCGAAAATTTTCTATAAAAGACCATATTTTTTCCTTTTTGCACAAACCTAGGTTTTGGAAACCCTTGCCGCCATTTGCAATAAAATGGCCGAAATTGCTCGATTCTTTTTCCCTCAATCTCTCTCAATCCATTTACAATTAGAAGAAACATTCAACTACAACATTGAAGTGCTAGACAAGATCGTTCAATCCACACGATGATGATGGATTTTAATGTAACTACATGGTGGCAATTTGTATTTAAACGTCCTGTGTTTGGGCATGATTTTTGTGGCCAAGAAGCGACCGAGCTTCACACGGTTATGGCTGATGGAGGGTGTCACCCCGAGCTTCGTAGCGGCGATTCCCGATTGAATTCTAGTGCGAAGATGGAGGCTTGATAATTGAGGGAAGATCAGCGACCATATGGGTTTTGTTTGACGTAAAAACGTGAAGGGGAAGAAGATGATAAGCACGACTCAGATCTGCTTAAATCAAAATCAACAGCCGAGATTAATTTGAGGTTTAAAATTAAATAAATTGTGAATTTATGAATATAAAATTCGTATAAACTTTAAAATATCATAACTCTTCATACGAAATCTGTTTCTGATGAAACATGTTGCGTTGGGTTCGTGTTCAATAACACTACGTAATGGGAGTTTATTGGAGCTAGTGATAATTTTAGATAAAATTAAACGCTTGTTTAATTTTATTCGAAATAGAACACAATGCAATTGCTATTGGAACCAATATGAGTATAACTCACTCTTTTTGACTTGCTTATATTTTTATATAAGCGAGAATTAATTAATTTTATGCTGATCTATGATTTCTTGGATGATATGTGATATATTATGTATATATATATATATATTGATTGGTATTTGGATATATTCCTGTCTATTGGAGTAGATGAGACCCTATGCGTTCCCGTGTATGAGCTTATGACCTTTTGTACACGCGTCTGCCTTGAAGCGGACACTGTACATATTTTCTAATATGCATATTTGTTGCAGGTGACAGGTTGGAGGGATCCAACTGGATTCCTCACCAGAATTGGTTTTATTTATAGATATTGTGATATATGCTGTTATCATATGATATATGATATTTGGATACCGTGATTGACGTATTTAGAGTTGTTGCAGCATTGGGCCTATTTTTGGAATTTTAAAAATGTTGCATTGATGATTTCAAATTGAAAAGGATTTCAAAGTGATTTTAATAATAGATGTTCTATTAAATTTTGAATTGTTAAGGAAATAAATTTATTTTAAATAAATAAAAGTTATAATTTTTATGTTATAAAAATTATGATTTTGTGAAATATACTTAAATGTGATTTTTGAAATATGACGTGAACTATTTGGTAAAATAGTTTAGATTGAGGGTTTTGAATTATTATAAACGGTTTACATATAAGATTTATAAAATTGATATTTTTATAAATCAAAGTAATGAAATTATAAAGGAGTTTTATAAGTGTTAAAATGAAGTAATAATTGAATCTTATAAGTGGATAAGATTTATGAATTGATGAATTTATAAAAGAATGAATGTGTAAATAAATGATTTATAAGAAAGTTAACTTATGATCGGATTTGGCATGTAAATGCGATGGGTTAACAAAGGGATTTTACAAAGGGAAGTTTTTATAACATATAAATGGAATTTATAATTGTTTTATAAATTCGAAATCAATTGAATTTGATAAGTGAAATATAGAAGTTTATTAAAGGAATTATATTCATGATTTTGGACAATGGATAATTCTTTAAACTAAATGTGTAGAAATAATGAATTTGGTTAGGAATTATATTCACGACTTTGGACACTGGATAATCCTTTTAAATTAAATGTGTAAAAGAAATGAATTTGGTTAGAGAATTATATTCACGATTTTGGACAGCGAATAATATTTAAAATTTAATAAATGTTTTGGGAAGTGATATTTTAAATGAAGTTAAATGGTTCGAAGATGTTTTAAAATGTGTTAAGTATCGAATACATAGATTTCAACATTCATTGTTGAAATAGACATTTTCGAGAAGTAAGGGAAGCATGGACTATAACACTATTGTTATAGTAAATGATTTTCGAACGGACATGTTTTGTACAGTATATGAGATTTATATATCTATCTAATTTTCGAATCCATATACTAATGAATTTGGGTTGTCATAATGATGTTTTACGCAACATTTGTTTTGATCCAAATAAATATGTTTAAGCAATGTTTTCCTTAAAGCATAAAATTTATACTTAATCATGATTTAAGTATATATAATATTTTCTAAGTATTGAAAATAAAGAGAATTGTGAATTACTTATTATTAAATAAGTATATGGAAATGTTTCCCAATGTTGAAATATTGAAATGGTTTTGAGATTATGTCTTTTTCAAGATAATTTGAAGTGGATATTTAGAAAAGATTTAACTAATTAAAGATTAATTAAAAGGGCCTAGTTATTGCTATGGTGCCAGATATTTGTTTGTTTGCTTTGATGGTTAAATAACCGACTATCAAACTTGGTCATTTTAGTTCCTCGACTTGATGTGGGAACTATTTAGTTGCACATTTAGTATGTAGCCATCTGTGTAGGCTTGATTATCGTTTGTGTTGAGGATGTTGATTCGTGTAATGCGGAGTATTACTCTAATCTATCGAGCTTCCTTCTTGGCCAAAGGATAGCAATTTGAATGTCGGAGACGTGATAAGTCTATGAGACTAAGTTTCTGTATGAGGTTGAGAAATGCTTTTGCGTTGTTGGTGCGAAGGGACCGGGATCAGATTTATCTGAAAACCACTTCAGACCAACATTTATGCCATGATTGTGTAGGTTGTTTGTGATGATATTGATATTTAGGATTTTTATAGTGGAGGATTGCTTGTTGAATGTTTGGGGTTAAAATCCCAATATACATATAGTAGTAGTGGTCTTTTCATTATGAAATATCCAATGCAAGGACAATTCACTACTAATCCTAGGGATTTTACTACAGGATGTGGTAGGAAAGTAACTTCGATTTGTCATGTTCCTGAACAACTTGTATGGACGACTGTCTGACATTGCATTTCTAAGGTTACGTACATTGGTTTTTACAAACGTACATCAGTGGTGGCGGAGAAGGCAACCTCTCTTAGCTTAACACCCTCCTTGAGACGTACGGGCTCAAGGGTTGTATTTTTGTGGAAGGCAATTGGTAGTCAACAGAAATAGCCATGTGGCATTTAAAGTGATGTGATATGTGATATGTGAAAGGTAATCGTTACCTCAGGCTTCACCAATCGGACCGGAATTGATCGAAACATGATTAGATGCAGCAAGGCTAAGTGGGTCATTCCCAATTAGGACATGATCATCCTCTTATATATATATATATATATATATATATATATATATTTCTTCCCGCTATGACGTTTGGGATGTGAATTATTGTAGTTTGTACGCCATAAGGGCCCTCAGAAAGGAAAATAACGATCGAAGGATGATATATTCAGTACTACCTAGTTATATAGGTAGGCCGATCTTGTGTTGGTAGAGGTTCCTTTGTGATGTTCCTCATTACATTCCTCTAGAGATGTACTACTGAAAGGTAGTCCCTTCACCTGGTAATTTGTATGGAAATCCAAACATCACCATGAGCTTGCCATTTTGTTATATTGGCATAATTAATAGCCTCGAAATGCTATATGGGTAACCATTTCGGCTACGATTAATATTATTTGTGCAATAAACATTATTATAATATAAGATGATTTGATATGAAATGTTTTAGTTATCGTAAGGTAAAAACATGTCTGTGTTTATGTATGGGCATGTCTTATGAGACACTTTTGTTTTGAGAAAAGTTTGGTAATTTAATAAATTCTGTTGAGTGTGTTTTCCTACGCCAGTCTACCAGACTGATCTGGGCATTCTTCCCTTCCAATGCTCGGATCAGACCGAGTATATTTACAAGTTCAGATTTGGTGCTTTTGGAGCTTCAGCAGGAAAGCTGGAGATCTTCATTTTTGTATACACGTATCAGTTTTGATTTTTTGTTTTGCGCTTTGTTGTTGTACATTGTTAGCAATTGTAAGGATAGGCAATTATAACTGTCCAGGTTGATAACCAAAGATTGATTGTTGAACTCTAATTGATGTCTGTATATACAGTTTCTTTTTTGTAATGATCATTGATATGATATTATATGTTATTTCGCTGTGATGTGAGATTATGTATTGTTCTGTTTGGTTCTCTCTTCTCTCTTTCTTATTTTCTCTTCTTCTCTCTTCTTTTCTTTCTCATGACTTTCCCTCGGTCTGTGTTTTTGGATCGGACATGTATGGTTTATTGTTGATTCAACGGGTACAGATTTGCAGATCATCACACTTGGTATCAAAGCTTAGATTTTGTATATTCCTAGGCTTTGATGTGTACTCAGTATAGATAGGGGCGGTAGCACCCTAGATTAAGTTTGAGTATATTATATATATGAGCGCGTATTTGTTAGTGATTGCAAAGATGTTTTATATTGTGTTTTCTTATCCATTGAGTTGTTTTTGAATTTTGGTCAGTATATGGGACGCCATATTATCGATAGGGATTTGTAAACACTTAAATGAGGCAGGTTGACATAGTATTATTTTAAATTGGGTAAATAAAATAATTTTACCTCAATTATATTTTATATAGAATGGAATAATTTTCAAGAAATTATTAACATGTATATAGATTGATTGTTTGGTTGTTTGAAAATGTAAATATATAAAAGTTAATAAAAGCTCTTTGAATAATCTAAATAAAAAAACAATTGTAAAAGAATAAATTATACAAGCAAATGAATTATAAGTATGGAATTATAAAAAATATGATTTACAATTGTGAAATAACCTTATATACAAGAAATGAAACTACATGAATATATTTATAAATATGAGTTGTAAATAAAAATGAATTTAAACTAAGAATTTGAAATTTTGAATCCATTGATTTAAAAGGTTAGTTTTCAAAAGTTTAAAGAGGTTATATTATTATATATCTAAATAAAATAAATGAATTTGGAATGAATTTTATGTGTGAAAAGTGAAGGTGAAATTATATGAGTATGAATTTATAAATGTGATCTATAGATATAAAAAGGATTTTTTTTAAAGAATATAAAGCACTGAATTCACTACCGTTGCTGGGAAATAATAAGGGTGATGACTGCAGCATCATCACTACCATTTCTAGTTTCTGTGTGATTGATTTTCTACCAATAGTAAATTGAAAATTTAAGTTTTGTTGTGATAAAAAAATTGAATTTAAAATCCAAGTTGTAATTGATGAATATAAGGAAATGAGTTTTGGACTTATAATATGAAATAATAAATTTGAGTTAGCATAATAAAATATATAATTTGAAATTTAACTAGAGGAAGGTTAAATAAAGTGAATTGGATTTGAACTGGATTAGATAAGTTATGGAAATGGAAGTATACTTTGGTAGATGTCCATGGAAGTATAGATAAATTAGTTGTATAACTTAGAAAGTGAGAAAATGTAAGGAAAACTCATTGTTAAAATGGTTAAACAATTTTGTTAAGCAAAACAAAATCTGAATTTGAATAGTGATATGAAATTGACTTAAGTTAAAGTTAAATAAAACAGAATTCGAATTAAATTAGAAGTGAACTTAAGTTGTATAGTGAAAGTAAATGCAAGTGAGAATGAAATGAAACATAACTAAAGTGATGTTGAATGAAGTTGAATTTGATATCAAAATGAACTAAAAAAAATGTATTAGTGAATAAACATGGATTAGAAATGTTGTTGTTAAGAATTGAATAAAACTTAAGTTAAGAAGTTGTGAATTAAATAATAATATTGGAAATGTTGTATAAAATGTAATTATAGTGAATACTAGGATTCAATCTAAATTGAATATCAAACCAATTGAAATTAAAAGTGTTAAACCAAATTGAATGTAAGCGAATTAAATTAATTTGGTTATGTTGGATATACATCGGTCGTTAGATGGATGTTAGTTGATTGTATAAAAATACATATGGAATTGAATTAATAAAATTGGAAGCTAAGTGACTGAATTCAAATCGGAAGTTAAGTGAATCTAAATAGAATTGAATTTGATTTGAATTGAAGGTGAACAAATTCAAATGTAATTAGTGAATGTAAACTAATTTAATATGAGTAAATGAATGTTAGTAAAATCCAATGTTAATGAATCAAATGTGAATAGATTAAAAACCAATTCAATGAATATTAATAAGAAATGAATGAATATTGATTTGGTTATAGATTGATTGGATAGATATCGGTTTGTTGGATGTTTGTTGGATGATAGTTGTTTGCTGGTTGGATTTGTTGCTTTTATTGCATTTGCTATATTAGCATATATAGTTGTTATATTGGTATATGTTGTATATTGATATTACTTTATATATACATGTTTCTCATTTGTTTATTGAGTGTATAGTAGGTGCGGATGGCGTATGTTTCACATTTGGAGCTCGCTTTCATGCTATATTGGCCATATATGCTTGCTAATCATATATAAGATACATATCTCGGATTACATGTCGTACTTTTATATTTTTCCCTACAGGATGCTTCATCCTCGAAGATGAGATGTATATTTGTGATACGCACACACACATGATGTATCATCTTGCCTTTTTGTACGCTTTAAACCGATGATAAACCATACACGTTAGACTCAAACCATACAGAAGGGCGGATTGTTATTCGGGTGAATAAGAAAAGCAGAGAAAGAAATAAACAGAATCTCATAGCGGAACGACAAAATATAATAATCAAATAACAGTTCATGAAGCGGTTTTACAAAATATTTGATTTTATTTATACAACACATATCTGAGTTACACATACCAGAGAACAATAAATAATGCAGCGGAACAGTATTAATGTAGTGGAATACTATAACAAATAATAATAAATCTTCGTCTTCGTCCTCCAAAATACGGTCTTCCAAATCCTGAAATGCTCAGGCTGACCCGAGCGAATTGAAAAGACAAAACACTCAAGCCAGAACAAAAAGATCTTATGTAAGTTAAATCAACAGAAATAAATATGGGTGGAATGGCGTCAGAGATGTTTACGGGATTTGACATCTCCTATTCAGTGTTTAACGTGAGTGCAGTAACTTAAGGGATGCTCGGGATTCACATCTCTTAAGGATCCGTTAAACTATTTACTATGTAGTAATATTTCACTATTATAATAATGTCTATAGTAAAATAAACTTACTTTTAAATAGCATTAAGTGACCCAATATTCCCCTTAACAGTAATAGTCCCAGTAGTCCATCCAGTATCGTAGTCCCTCCTGATCGGGAAGCCACCATAGGATGCCACATGGGCTACGGGAGAAAACCAAACTCGTACAAGGCGCGATAGGGTAGGTGACACGACACAACTAGGCAGTGCCAGGGTAGATATACCAATTGCTATCCGGACTGGTGGTGACGCATAGCAGCTACTACCGCTCATCTCGAGCCACACCCTAAATCAAAAATCAAAAGTGGCCACCGAACCAATCCAAAAGACAGAGTATAGTATCGAAGGAGTGTGTCCGATCAGAGGAATGACCTCATTGGCCCGGAATCGCTCCTGTTTTAGCCACCTTATGCCAACTCACGGGAGTCGGGTCCACTATACACCTCAAAGGAACGTCGCCACCATCCTACTTCATTCTGGAATCTCCTCCGCGTACACGGTTGTTAAAGTGGTTTTCGAAGTTGGCTGAGAGTATGACAACTTCCGATCCCAGTCTCTTTAACAACCAAACATTATTATAACACCGCGGTCATTTCAAGATAATTATACTTTCAAAACCAGAATATAATATTCCATTTCAAAACTATATAAATACGATATCATTTCTATTTCAAAACAAACCAAATCAATATGATATCATTTTTATAAAACCCAATTCAATATAATATCATTTTTATTTCAAAATATCCTTTTCCCAAAATCATAGCAAACCAAACACTGCAAATTATAACACTTTCAAATCATATTACTTTGAAACTCGAACTTGGAAAAATAACTTCCATCACTTAAATGGTTCAATATTAAATTACTTTATGAAATAAAATAGCTTCTTAAATTTCACAAATCAATTCCAAATATAGATTTGAACCCCCAAACAAACCAGTTTAATTTCCATAAATTTCAAAGCTTTAAATATTCCACCCTTTCAAAGCTAATTCTTTGATAATTCCATATATACCAAATTCAATTACTATTATTTAGATTTGGAATGTTTACTTAATAAATCCAATATCATTTAAGTAAAACTTTTAAACTTCAAATAACTTGATATTCTTTCAATTTATTTAACTTGATATATTCATTTAAATCAACTTGATATTCATTTAAATCACTCTAAACCAAAATCAAGATATAAAATCATAACCTTACAATCTCAAATTTATTTAATTTCAAATCAAATTTATTCGAGTATAATTCTTAAATAATTTAATTCAAATCAATTTTATATTTATTTTCCAACCTTAATTTTATTTGAGTCATTATAACCTCTATATTAAAGTATGATTTAAATACTTAATCATATTTTATTTTAAAAAAATCAAACTCCATTATTAAACTTATTTTTATTAAACAAATTTATACCAGGCTTAAATTCAAGAATTTACTTATATATAAAGGTAATATTTATATAATATCAAAAATAAAAATATTTATTAAACCGTATATCTCTTTCCAAAACCATAGAAATCATTCTCAAAATATTTATATGTAGACCACGGTGTCTGTATATAATTTTCTACCCTATAGTCAAGTGATATGGATATTTATTATTTCAATCCGTAATTTAAAATAAAAATATGGTTATATATCATTTCAAATCGCAATACCGAATGAAATAAAATGCATAACTTGCAGTTTATAACAATATAAAATACCACATCCATTCATCCAATATCAATCATCAAACATTTATCACAATCATCATCTAATTCAAACAATAACGTTAATATAGAACAGATAATAATAACAGGTATTTACTGGCAGTTTATATTTAATAATAAATTAAATAACAATTTAACTAGCACTTTATATACAATAATAAATTGAATAACAATTTAATTCAATAAATTTAATTTAACTGAGATGATGATTAAAATTATGCCAAACGGTCATAAATAAATTTCTAATCACATCATAAATAAATTTAACAAACATAAGAAATCTTAGAAGTCGTGAGTGAGTTAAAACACTCATCTTTTGAATTTAAATTGAATTTAAATCCAATTTAAACCCAAAATTTAAACTGTCTCAGAATTCGTCCAAACCAGCACCAAAATGTCCGAAATTTTTATACGATCCCAACGAAAAAACCTACGCGTGAAATGGACCTCGTATGCAAAAGTTATGATTATTAGAATGAATTGAAATAGAAATTAAATAAAAAATAAAAAAATAGTCACCCACTAAGAAGTGGCCACGTCAACCTTTCTTCCCCAGGCAAACCGACTCATGCATGAAACACCATGGTCCCTCCACTGCACGAATGCCTCGCACGCGCACTTGCCACGAACGCACCCAGCCTCGGCCCATGCCACGCCGCCGACGCCTCACCCTTCCCCCTCGACCACACGCGCGACTCCATGGCCACCATCGGCCATGAATGTCAGCAGCCGCCGCCACCCAATCCAAACCCTAATGAATTTTCGCAGGCGATCTAGCCGTTGAAACTCCAAACAATCACCTCAGATCGACTCCCCATGGTCCCCTCTACACAACGACATCATTGATTTGATGATCCGTCGTAGTTGATCGCGATGCAACGGACGACTGAGAATAAATGAGTCAATTTTGGCTATACAAAAACCCAGATCGAAAAATGAATTATATATTTGACTTATGCTCGTCGAGAGCTTCAAATCCAAATATAACTCGATATAGTTTGAAGAGATTAAAATTTTGGCTTTGAATTTTATTTGAATTTGCATTTTGGGATTTAGGGTTCTGTCTGCCACTGAGAAAGAGGAGCAATTGGTATTGTACGTACAGAAAAATGAATATAAGAAATAGGCTAGGCTTTATAACAAGGTATATATACGCAAAGTTGAAATTAGAATGGATGGACCCGATTGATATATGCATTGAATGACTAAATGGCCAAAAAGCCCATTCTGACTCCGAAATGAAATTCGATCAACCCATATATCAAAATAGATGTTTTTGAATATTTTAAATGCAATGCAATAGGTTTCAAGTCCAAATTCCATTATATGAAGAAGTTATGCTAAAATCAAGTTATTTCAAATTGATTTCAATTGATTTCAATTAAATTGATTTCAAGGCGTTTCGAGCCCGTACAATCAAACGGTAAGCCCGATTGCTACAAAATTTGAAATCTTACAATAGTTTACCGTTACGGATCCGATGAAACTGGTTTCGTCGAAATCCGAGTCAGTGGCCAAAATGACTATTTTTCAGTTAATAAATTAAATTAATAATTAATAAATTAAATCACTTTTTCAATTTCAATTCAATAATTAACAAATCTTATCATTTTTTATTCCTTAAACGATTACAATAATTTAAACAAACTTAGGTATCAATTCAAAGTTAATTGATATACCCATTACCGTAATTAAATTTCAATTTTTATATATTCATTAATTTTCAATTGAAATTCCAATAAATCATTCATTTGATTTTAAATTCTCTATTCAATAAATTATTATCAAATGGATGAAATTTGCAATTGGTTCATGATCCATTACATTAATATCCTCAGATTTCATCTAAATTCCTATTAACGTAATAATTAAATATTAAATTTCATTTAATTACAATTTATCCATTTATTAAGTTTTAAATTAATAAATCTTTATATTTCATTCCTTTAATTCAACAAATTGACCTCTTATGAATAATATTAGCATGATTTCCAATTCAATTTCTATTTCTTTCAATATTTAATTACCAAAACCCTATTAAGCTAACAAATTTAATTATCAAAATTTTAGCTTAAATAACCATTGTTACATTTCAAATTAACATTCACCTCACTACAACTATAATGTTTTTATTTCTTTCTAAATTTAATTAAAAAAATCTTATTAAATTAATCAATTTAATTATCGAAATTTACGGGTCGTTACACTCTCCCACAATCAAAACTTTTCGTCCCCGAAAAGGGAAAAGGGAAGGAAAGAAGGAATCAAGTAATCAATACATCTTATTCAAAAATATTAACTTTATAAACAAATAATTTTACAAAATTAATTATTTCATATAAAATATATCCATTTATAACCATTAAATCTTTTTATACTCAAATTAATAAGGCTTGGAGAATATTCTCAAAAAATTTCTAAGTCCAGAATTTTAGAATTTTTTTGGAAGAGTTTCCTTTGTACGGAGTGGCTCAGGAGAAAATATAATATCAATTATAACAATATATAACATACAGTTTCCAAAATAATATATCACAACACAGGAAAACAATAAAATAACGTTATAAAACCGTAATCCGAGAACGTACCTATTTGTCGGGCAAACAACGTTTAATTATGAAACCAAAAGCAGTACCAATTGCTTCCATAACCTGTATTTCACTTATATAATCCAAAAAGAGTTATTAATTATATAGAATGAAATGTTTCAAGTTGTTTCAACTACAAACAAATAAATCAATACAAACAACAATCACTTGCAACAAGACATACAACCATCACATAAAATCAACACAATCAATTATCCATTCATATCAAACAAAACAAATAGTTGTTCGGGTTCAAAAACTTTAAATTGTACAGAATGAAAAATAAACTGCAAAGTGTACCCTTCACTCATCAGTCTTAGGTGGAACAAAATAGATTATTTATACATCCAAACAAATTTAAAGTATCCTTTCCCAAACATCCATAAACCAAACAAACAACAATTCCAAACAATAAATCATGTTTACTTATTTTCAATTTCATTTCATAAGATTTGTTGTTCGATTTCCCTTTCATTTATACAATGATTCATCCTTTAATTTACATTTTATTTCTTACAAACTTTTATTTCCATCCATTAGTTCAGTGTTTATTTCACTTATTTAAACTTATACTTACATAAAATTCATTTTTTTTTCATTTCGTATTGCATAACTTCATTTATTTACATTCTTTTGTTTATAGTATTTGTGTTCAGTTCAATTTCTTTGCATATTTCATTTACTTAAGTTTATAATCTTATACTTACAATACTTACTTCCTATTACCTTTATTACAATAACATTTCAATTATAACTTAAGTTCACAACAATTTCAACATCAAATTCTTATTTATTAAAGAATTTAATTGGATACTTCCATTACTTCAAATTTTTACATGTATAATATTCTATTACATTTTCTTATTAAACATTGTAACTTTTATTATTTGGTAAGTTCTATATATATATATATATATATATATATATATATATATATATATGCATTTAAGAATGCAATTGAAAGTTACACAAGTTTATTTTATTTCTTTTAATTAACTTAAGTGATCAATATCATATCCTTTGTTTTTTATAGATCACAAATTTCAACTTTCTGGAAATTTTATTTATAACCTAGCATTTAATTCTTTTATTTAATTAAAGGTTCCAATTATTAATTAATCATAACTCATTTCACCACAACAATTGAAACTATTGATTATCAGAAACCTAAGAACTAAATACCGGGTTAAATTTCAAATCATTTTAAAATAATAGATAGATGTATACACATGCAATTTATATGTCCAATTACACTTAAAACAATTTGAAATATTTGTTTATCAAAATAAATCTTTAGTAAAACTACTACAGTGGCCTTCTGTAACATCCCGCCTTTTTGTACGCTTTAAATCGACGATAAACCACACATGTCAGACTTAAACCATACAGAAGGGCGGATTATTATGGGATAAATAAGAAAAAGTAGAGAAAGAAAAACAAAATAGAATCTTGCAGCGGAACGATAAAATATAATAATCAAATATACAGTTCATGAAGACGTTTTACAAAACATTTGATTTTACTTATACAATACATATCAGAGTTAAAAATACCAGAGAATAATAGATAACAATGCTGCGGAACAGTGAGAATATAGTGGAATACTATAATAGCAAATAATAATAAATCTTCGTCTTCGTCCTCTAGAATAAAATCATCAAATCTTGAAATGCTCGGACTGACCCGAGCGAATTGAAAAGACAAAACACTCGAGTCAGAACTAAAATATCTTATGTGAGTTAAATCAACGGTAAAATATGAGTGTAACGGCGTCAGAGATGTTTACGGAATTTGACATCTCCTATCCAGTGTCTAACGTGAGTGCAGTAACTCAAGAGATGCTCGGGATTCACATCTCCTAAGGATCCATCAAATTATTTACTATGTAGCAATATTTCGCTATTATAATAATGTCTATTAGTAAAATAAACTTACTTTTAAATAGCGTTAAGGCTTTACATTTTCCACCTTAACACGTAATAGTGCCAATAGTCTATACAGTACCGTAATACCTCCTGATCGAGAGGCAAACAGAGGATACTCCATAGGTACGACACAAATAGAAACTCGTACAAGGCGCGCTAGGGTAGGTGGCACGGCACAACTAGGCAATGCCAGGGTAGATATACCAATTACGCTTTTAGGCCGGTGGTAACACGTAGCCGCAGCTACCGCCCACCTCGAGCCACGCCTCTAAATCAAAGAAATCAAAAGTGGCCACCGAATCAATCCAAAAGTCAAAGTATAATATCGAAGGGATGTGTCCGATCAAAGATGCTACCTCATTAGCCCGTCGATCACTCCTGTTTTAGCCACCTTATGCCAACTCACGGGAGTCAGGTCCACGTATTTACCTCAAAGGAAACGCCGCCACCATCATATTTTATTTTAGAATCTCCACCGTGCAAACGGTTGTTAAAGTGGTTTTCGGAGTTGGCAGAGAGTATGACAACTTTCGATCCCGGTCTCTTTAACAACCCAATTTTATTATAACACCTCGGTCATTTCAAAATAATTTGTACTTCAAAACCAGGATATAATATTTATTTCAAAACCATCTAAATACGATATCATTTCAAATTTTAAAACCAAATCAATATGATATTCCTTTTATTTCAAATCAATATAATATCGTTTTAATTCAAATATATCCCCTTTTTAAAATAGCACTTCCAAATTTTATACTTCAAAACCAAACATTTGAAATTTTGACACCTTTAAAACATAATGCAATGAAATTCATAACTTCGAAACATTTCAATTTCTATAAACATTTCAATTTCGATATATTTCAAGGCTTTAAATATTCCAAAATTTCAAAACTAAATTTGATAATTTCGATTCACCAATAAAATTTCCTATTAATTAGTTTTGAAATATTTTTTATAATAAACCCCTTATTATTTAAAAAAACTCAAATTTCAAATAACTAGATATTGCCTTCAATTCGTTATACTTGAAATAATCATTTAATTCACCTAGACCCAAAATTTGAAAAATAACTTCCAATACTTAAATGGTTTAATATTGAATTACATTAATGATAAAATTGCTTTTTAAATTTCACAAATAAATTCCAAATACCGATTTGAACCTCCAAGTAAACCATTTCAATTTCTATATAATTCAAAGCTTTAAATATTCCACCATTCAAATCTAATTCTTTGATAATATCAAATTTAATTACTATTCTTTAGATTTGAAATGTCTACTTAATAAATCCAATATATTTAAGTAAAACTTTTAACTTCAACAACTAGATATCCTTTTTAATTTTTTTAACTTGATATATTCATTTAAATCAACTTGATATTCATTTAAATCACTCTAAACAAAAATCAAGTTATAACAATCATACCCTTTAGAATTTCTAAATTTTATTAAATTCCAAATAAATTCTATATTCATCTTCCAAACTTATTCTCATTTAAGTCGTTATAAACTCCAGAAAATTAACTTAAATAAATACTTAATCATATTTTATCTCCCAAATCTTAATATGTTTAAATCATTATAACCTCTATATAAAATATGATTTAAATACTTAACCATATTTATTTTAATAATCAAACTCCAATTTTTTTTTTAACTTATTGTCATTAAACAGATTTATATATAGCTTAAATACATGAATTTAACTATATATAAAATATTTTTATATAATATCAAAAAGAATCAATGTTTATTTAAACTGTATATTCTATCCAAAACCATAGAAATTATTTTCAAAATATTTATATATATAGACCGACGATGTCTGTATATAATTTTCTATCCTATGGTTAAGTGATATGGATATTTATCATTTCAATCTGCAATTTAAAAATAAAAATACGGTTCTATATCATTTCAAACCACAATCCCGAATGAAATAAAGTGCATAACAATTTGCAGTTTATAACGATATAAAATACAACATCCATTCATCCAATATCAATCATCAACCATTAATCACAATCATCGTCCAATTCAATCAATAGCATCAGTATATAACGGATAATAAACAACAGGTATCAACTAGCAGTTTATTATTCAAAAATAAATTAAACGAAAATCTAACTGGTAGTTTATATAAAATAAATAAATTTAATAACAATATAATTCAATTATATTCAATTTAACTGGGATGATGATTAAAAATACGCCAAATAGTCATAAATAAATTTCTAATCACATCCTAAATAAATTTAACTAACATAAGAAATTTTAGAAGTTGTGAGTGGGTTAAAACACTCATCTTTTGAATTTAAATTGAATTCAAATCCAATTTAAACCCAAAAAATTTGATAGTCTAAGAATTTATCCAAACAAGCGCCACAATGTTCGGAATTTCAATACGATCCTAACAAAAAAAAACCGTACGTAAAACGAATATCGTATGTAAAAGTTATTCGAATTAAAACGTTTGAAATCAAAAATTAAATTAAATTAATTAAAAGTAAAACAAACCCAATTACCATGCTACGTCACACACGCATCTCCTCTCCCCAGCTCTCTTCTGACCTGCACGCGTGAACTGGAACCCACGCCCAAAATAAGACGCCGTCGCGACTGCCAACCGGATCACCGCTGCCAAGGGCATCGCGGCCTCGACTAGGTGCTCGCGCGTCCCACCTCGCTCGGCCTCTCATCACACAACGAACGCTAAGCTCAATTAAGCAGTAGCCGCCACTCCACTAAGCCCTAGGTCGAATTTTATCCGCCGATCTAACCGTCGAACCGCGAAACGAAGCATGCCAATGAACTCCCCATTGTCCACTCTACAATACCCATAAATGGTTTGACGATCCGACAATGTTCATCGACACGCGATGAACGGCCGTGAATTAAACCTCAATTTCTGGCCATCCAAAAACTTAGATCGAGAAATTATGCTAAAATCAATTTTTTCCAAACTAATTTCAATTTCGTTTATTTCAAGGCGTTTCGAGTCCGTACGATCAAACGACAAGCTCGATCGCTACGAAACTTGAAATCCTACAATAATTCACCAATATCGATCCGATAAAACATGTTTCGTCGAAATCCGAGTCAGTGGCCAAAATGGCTATTTTTACGTTTATTAAAGAAATTAAAAATAAGTTAATTAAATCACTTTTCAATTTCAACTCTATAATTAACCAATTTCATCAGATTTAATTTCTTAATCATTTACACTAATTTAACCAAATTCAAATGTCAATTTAGAGTTGATTAATTTATCAATTCCAGCGTTAAATTTTCAATTTCATTATATTCACTAATTAAAAATTCAATAATCCCATTGAATTTACTTTCCATTTTTATTATTCAATTCATTATTATCCAACGGATGAAATTAACATTTGTTTATGGTTTATTACGTTATTTTTCTCAAATTTCACCTTAATGTCCATTAACGCAATGAATTAAATTTCATTTATAATAAATTCATTTTTTAAAATTTGAGTTCTAATTAACTATAATAAATTCCAAATAACTTTGATTTGATTAGTTTCAATCTTTATACTAAGTCCATTATTACTATATATCTAGTTCCTATTGTTTACCCTTCATTTACTTAACATTTAAATGAAGTTGAATTCCAATAAATTCTTTGACAAATAAATTAGGTAATTTATAATAATTGTTACCATAGCCTTAAAATTTCTCTTAGGCTTATTATTCAAATTATTTATTATAATTACTTACATCATATGAATTCATTCTATTACCTTAAATCATACCTTAATTCATATATTCATACAATACTTACCTTTATTTACTTATAATAAAATCTCATATCCAAATACAACAGTTACAACAAATTAATAGGACAATTAAATAGTTACTTATGACCGTTACTATTACTTTGATTTACAATAATTACAATTAATATTCTCAATAAATTTATTTACTTGATCTCATGCTTTCTATTACACCAATTACTACCTTATAAATAAATTTTACGTTTCCATTTTAATTTACATTCACACTTTCCATTATTATATTAATTATCATTAAGTACATTTAATTATCTTTATTCGTAATTGGTGAATTAACTGGTAACAACCATTTGTCAGCATTTCACCTTTTATAATACTTGTATGTTCATTCAACCTATTAATTTATTAACCTAAATTAGCACTGTTACGTTTTAATTTACTTATTAGCTTACAACAAGTGTACCATTAGTTCATACACTAATTTATTCCATTTCCATTCCTTATACATTATTTTATTAGTAAGCCAACGTTAATTTATTAATTTACCTTTTATATCCTATTATAAACTAATACACACATTAATTAAGATTTTAAATCAAGTTAATCACTTCATCTTGGTAACGTTCTTTTATTACAATAAAATAAAATTAACATTTACATTATTTCACTTATTGGAATTACATCCAAGTTATTAACAATTAACTTACATTTATACTGTTACATTCAATTTATTAAAAATTAACTTACCAATCTTATCCAAGTTATTATTTCCATTAATAATTCACTAAATTTTTATTTCCTTCAACATTAAGTTACCAAAATCTTCTTAGATTAAGAAATTTAATTACCGAAATTTACGGATCATTACACTCTCCCCCACTCAAGACTTTTCGTCCCCGAAAAGAAAAAAGAAGGGAAAAGAAGAATTAAGAAATCAATTATCTTACTTAAAATATTAGATTTATACACAAATAAATTTACAAAATTTAATAATTTAAATAAAATATCAATTTATAACTATTAAATCCCTTTATACTCAAATTAGTAAAGTTTGAAAAACATTTTCAAATTTTTTTTTCTAAGTCCAATATTTACGGAAAATTTCGGCAGAGTCTCATTTGTACGGAGAGGCTCGAAAGAAAATATAATATCAATATAACAATATACAACATATATTTTCCAAAATAATATATATCCCAACACGGCAAAAATAATATATTAATGATATAAACGGTAATCCGAGAAACGTACCTATTGGTCGGGCAATTACGCTTAATTATGAAACCAAAAGCAGTAGCAATTGCTTTCATAACCTGTATTTCACTTATATAATCCAAAAAGGTTAACAATTATATTAAATGAAATATTTAAAGTGGTTTCAACCATACACAAACAAATCAATACAACATAAATCACTTGCAACCAGGCATACAACCATCACATAAAATCATCACAAATCAATCATTCATTAATATCAAATAAAACAAATAGTTGTTCGGGTTCAAGACTTCAAATTGTACAGAATGAAAAATAAACTACTAAGCGCACCATTTACTCAGTAGTCTATGATGAAGCTAAATAGATTATTCATACATCCAAACAATTTTAAAGTATCCTTACCCAAACAACCATAAACCAAAACAAACATCAACAATTTCAACAACAGATTTAGTTTATCTTATTAATTCCATTCATACATTTGTTGTTTGATTTCTCTTTTTCATTCATATAATGGTTTATAATTTTAATTTATATTTATTTCTTACAAATTTTATTTAGAATAACTTCAACTTATTTCCTTAAGTTTAACATTTCTTACTTACAATACCTGCCTTCTATTATATTCAATTAGTATTATTTCAATTATACTTAAGTTTATAACAACTAACACCAAATTCTTATTTATTAAAGAATTTCATTGAACCTTCCTATTACAAAAGCTTTACTTGTGTAATATCCATTACGTTTTCTTATTAACATTTCAACTTTTTACATCTTCTGGTAAGCTATATATATGTTTTTAAGAATGTAATTAAAATCATACAAGTTTATCTTATTTCTTTTAATTAATTAATGGTTCAATAATTATATCTTTCGTTTTATAAGATACAATTTCAACTTTCTTTTAATCTCATTTATAACTTGGCATTAAATCACTTATTTTAATTAAAGGTTCCAATTTATAAATTAGTTATATTCCATTTTACTACACTTAATTAGAACTATTAATTATCAGAACTTAAGAACTAAATACCGGGTTAATTTCAAATCATTTAAAATAATAAATTAAATGTATATCCTTACAACTTATATATCTAATTGTATTTAAAACAATTTAAAAATTATATTTGTTTATCAAAATAAACCTGTAGTAAAACTACTACAGCGGCCTTCCCACTTTGAAACTCGAAAATGAATGTCGATGATGCATGCACTCATCACCGAAATTATTTTCCAGCGATAGAGAGAGGAGTACAACTTATTTCTTTCAAAATTTCTTTAAAACAATTCTTTCAAATTTCATTGAAATATTTATATCAGAAAATACTTCTAATAATATTATTATTATATTCCAAAATCATTTGAAAGAAATTTTCAAAACCCTGAAACTTAAGTTCTTACTTCCCAATTTCATTTATTTTTATTTTCAATCTTATTTTACTAATATTTATAGATTACACTACTTAACAACCAATATATTACAACCAAATATATATCATTTATAAAATTTATTTTATATATATAGAAAATATAATAGGCAAAATTATTTCATTTACTTATATTAAAAAGAAATATTATGTCGGTCTGTCCTATTAAGTATTTAGAAATCCCTATTGATGTCATAGCGTCCTATGCACCAACCAGAATTTATAAATACAAAACGAAACAGATCAACACATATTAAAACCTATTTATAACACTAACAAATACGCTTTCTCATATATATACACTTAGCGACTCATCATAGGGTATTACTACCCTATTAATAAAGAGTCAAACCCCACAAAGCTAAGGTTTATCGCTAAACCAAAGCTCTGATACCAGATGTAACATCCTGCCTTTTTGTACGCTTTAAATCGACAATAAACCACACATGTCAGACTTAAACCATACAGAAGGGCGGACTGTTATGGGGTAAATAAGAAAAAGTAGAGAAAGAAAACAAAATAGAATCTTGCAGCGGAACGATAAAATCTAGTAATCAAATATACAGTTCATGAAGCTGTTTTACAAAACGTTTGATTTTACTTATACAATACATATCAGAGTTACACATACCATAAAATAATATATAACAATGCAGCAGAACAGTGAGAATATAGTGGAATACTATAATAACTAATAATAATAAATCTACGTCTTCGTCCTCCAGAATAAAATCTTCAAATTCTGAAATGCTCGGACTGACCCGAGCGAATTGAAAAGACAAAACACTCGAGTCAGAACTAAAATATCTTATGTAAGTTAAATCAATGGTAAAATATGAGTGTAACGGCGTCAAAGATGTTTACGGGGTTTGACATCTCCTATCCAGTGTCTAACGTGAGTGTAGTAACTCAAGAGATGCTTGGGATTCATATCTCCTAAGGATCCGTTAAACTATTTACTATGTAGTAATATTTCGCTATTATAATAATGTCTATTAGTTAAATAAACTTAATTTTAAATAGTGTTAAGGCTTTACATTTTCCACCTTAACACGTAATAGTGCCAATAGTCTATACAGTACCGTAATACCTCCTGATCGGGAGGCTACCAGAGGATACTCCATAGGTACGACACAAATAGAAACTCGTACAAGGCGTGCTAGGGTAGGTGACACGGCACAACTAGGCAATGCCAGGGTAGATATACCAATTACGCTTTCGGGCCAGTGGTAACGCATAGCCGCAGCTACCGCCCACCTTGAGCCATACCCCCAAATTAAAGAAATCAAAAGTGGCCACCGAATCAATCCAAAAGTCAAAGTATAATATCGAAGGGATGTGTCCGATCAAAGGTGCTACCTCATTAGCCCATCGATCGCTCCTGTTTTAGCCACCTTATGCCAACTTACGGGAGTCTGGTCCACGTATTTACCTCAATGGAAACGCCGCCACCATCCTACTTCATTCTAGAATCTCCACCGCGTACACGGTTGTTAAAGTGGTTTTCGGAGTTGGCAGAGAGTATGACAACTTCCGATCCCGGTCTCTTTAAAAACCCAACGTTATTATAACACCGCGGTCATTTCAAAATAATTTACACTTCAAAACTAGGATATAATATTTATTTCAAAACCATATAAATACGATATCATTTCAAATTTAAAAACCAAATCAATATGATATTCCTTTTATTTCAAATCAATATAATATCGTTTTATTTCAAATAAATCCCCGTTTTAAAATCATAGCACTTTCAAATTTTATACTTCAAAACCAAACATTTGAAATTTTAACACCTCTAAAACATAATGCTATGAAATTCATAAATTCGAAACATTTCAATTTCTATAAACATTTCAATTTCGATATATTTCAAGGCTTTAAATATTCTAAAATTTCAAAACTAAATTTGATAATTTCGATTCACCAATAAAATTTCCTATTATTTATTTTTGAAATATTTTATATAATAAACCCCTTATTATTTAAAAAAAACTCAAATTTCAAATAACTAGATATTGCCTTCAATTCGTTATACTTGAAATAATCATTTAATTCACCTAGACTCAAAATTTGAAACATAACTTCCAGTACTTAAATGGTTTAATATTGAATTACTTTAATAATAAAATAGCTTTTTAAATTTCACAAATAAATTCCAAATATCGATTTGAACCTCCAATCAAACCATTTCAATTTCTATGTAATTCAAAGCTTTAAATATTCCACCATTCAAATCTAATTCTTTGATGATATCAAATTTAATTAGTATTCTTTAGATTTGAAATGTCTACTAAATAAATCCAATATATTTAAGTAAAACTTTTAACTTCAAAACTAGATATCCTTTTAATTTATTTAACTTGACATATTCATTTAAATCAACTTGATATTCATTTAAATCACTCTAAACAAAAATCAAGTTATAACAATCATACCCATTAAAATTTCTAAATTTTATTAAATTCCAAATAAATTCTATATTCATCTTCCAACCTTATTCTCATTTAAGTCATTATAAACTCCAGAAATTTAACTTAAATAACTACTTAATCATATTTTATCTCCCAAATCTTAATTTATTTAAATCATTATAACCTCTATATAAAATATGATTTAAATACATAACCATATTTATTTTAATAAATCAAACTCCTTTTTTTTAACTTATTGTCATTAAACAGATTTATACATAGCTTAAATACATGAATTTAACTATATATAAAATATTTTTATATAATATCAAAAAGAATCAATATTTATTTAAACCGTATAATTCTATCCAAAACCAAAGAAATCATTTTCAAAATATTTATATATATAGACCGACGGTGTCTGTATATAATTTCTATCCTATGGTCAAGTGATACAGATATTTATCATTTCAATTCGCAGTTTAAAAATAAAAATATGGTTATATATCATTTCAAACCGCAATCCCGAATGAAATAAAGTGCATAACAATTTGCAGTTTATAACGATATAAAATACAACATCCATTCATCCAATATCAATCATCAACCATTAATCACAATCATCATCCAATTCAATCAATAGCATCAATATGTAACGGATAATAAACAACAGGTATCAACTAGCAGTTTATTATTCAAAAATAAATTAAATGAAAATCTAACTGGTAGTTTGTATGCAATAAATAAATTTAATAACAATTTAATCCAATTATATTCAATTTAACTGGGATGATGATTAAAAATACACCAAACAGTCCTAAATAAATTTCTAATCACATCCTAAATAAGTTTAATAAACATAAGCAATTTTAGAAGTTGTGAGTGAGTTAAAACACTCACATTTTGAATTTAAATTGAATTCAAATTCAATTTAAACCCAAAAAATATGACAGTCTCAGAATTCGTCCAAACCAGTTTCAAAATGTTCGGAATTTCAATACGATCCTAACAAAAAAATGCGCGTAAAACGGATATTGTATGTAAAAATTATTCGAATTAAAACGTTTGAAATCAAAAATTAAATTAAATTAATTAAAAGTAAAACAAACCCAATTACCATGCTACGTCACACACGCATCTCCTCTCCCCAGCTCTCTTCTGACCTGCACGCGTGAACTGGAACCCACGCCCAAAATAAGACGCCGTCGCGACTGCCAACCGGATCACCGCTGCCAAGGGCATCGCGGCCTCGACTAGGTGCTCGCGCGTCCCACCTCGCTCGGCCTCTCATCACACAACGAACGCTAAGCTCAATTAAGCAGTAGCCGCCACTCCACTAAGCCCTAGGTCGAATTTTATCCGCCGATCTAACCGTCGAACCGCGAAACGAAGCATGCCAATGAACTCCCCATTGTCCACTCTACAATACCCATAAATGGTTTGACGATCCGACAATGTTCATCGACACGCGATGAACGGCCGTGAATTAAACCTCAATTTCTGGCCACCCAAAAACTCAGATCGAGAAATGGACTGCAGATCTGACTTGTGCTCTTCGAGAGCTTCGATATATAATTTTTTTGAATTTTTTTGAGGAGTTTGAAAATTTTAGCTTTTGATTTGATTTGGAATTGTATTTGGACCTAGAATTTGTTTGTCTGCCATTGAGGAGGAGAGATAGCTGAATTGTATGCGCACACAAATGAGAAATAGATGCAGGCTAGGGTTTATAACAGTGTATTTATAGGTATGGTTGAAAAAGAGTAGATGGACCCGATTTATAAACGTGCTGAATGATGAATGGCCCGAAAAGTCCGTTCTGACTCCGGAACGAAATTGGATCAATCCATATATCAAAATAGGTGTTTTAAAATATTTTAAACTCAATGGAAAAGGTTTCAAGTCCAAATTCCATCGTATGGAGAAGTTATGTTAAAATCAGTTTTTTCCAAATTGATTTCAATTTCGTTTATTTCAAGGCGTTTCGAGTCCGTACGATCAAACGACAAGCCCGATCGCTACGAAACTTGAAATCCTACAATAATTCACCGATATGGATCCGATGAAGCTGGTTTCGTCAAAATCCGAGTCAGTAGCCAAAATGGCTATTTTTACCTTAATTAAATAAATTAAAAATAAATTAATTAAATCACTTTTCAATTTCAACTCTGTAATTAACCAATTTCATCAAATTTAAATTTCTTAATCATTTACACTAATTTAACAAAATTCAGATGTCAATTTGGAGTTGATTAATTTATCAATTCCAGCGTTAAATTTTCAATTTCATTATATTCACCAATTGAAAATTTAAATTCTCGATAATCCCATTGAATTTGCTTTTCTTTTTTATTATTCAATTCATTATTATCCAACGGATAAAATTAACATTTGTTTATGGTTTATTACGTTATTTTTCTCAAATTTCACCCTAATCTCCATTAATGCAATGAATTAAATTTCATTTATAATAAATTCATTTTTTAAAATTTGAGTTCCAATTAACTATAATAAATTCCAAATAACTTTGGTTTGATTAGTTTAAATCTTTATACTAAGTCCATTATTACTCTATACCTAGTTCCTATTGTTTACCCTTTATTTACTTAACATTTAAATGAACTTGAATTCCAATAAATTCAGTGACAAATAAATTAGGTAATTTATAATAATTGTTACCATAGCCTTAAAATTTCACTTAGGCTTATTATTTCAATTATTTATTATAATTACTTACATCACATGAATTCATTCTATTACATTAAATCATACATTAATTCATATATTCATACCATACTTACCTTTATTTACTTATAATAAAATCACATTCCCAAATACAACAGTTACAACAAATTAATAGGACAATTAAATAGTAACTTACGACCGTTACTATTACTTTGATTTAAATTAATTACTATTAATATTCTCAATAAATTTATTTACTTGGTCTCATGCTTTCTATTACACCAACTACTACCTTATAAATAAATTTTACATTTCCATTTTAATTTACATTCACACTTTCTGTTATTATATTAACTATCATTAAGTACATTTAATTATCTTTATTCGTAATTGGTGAATTAACTGGTAACAACCATTTGTCACCATTTCACCTTTTATAATACTTGTATGTTAATTAAACCTATTAATTTATTAACCTAAATTAGCACTGTTACGTTTTAATTTACTTATTAGCTTACAACAAGTGCTACCATTAGTTCATACACTAATTTATTCCATTTTCATTCCTTATACATTATTTTATTAGTAAGCCAACGTTTTAATTTATTAATTTACCTTTTATACCCTATTATAAATTAATGCACACATTAATTAAGATTTTAAATCAAGTTAATCACTTCATCTTGGTAACGTTCTTTTATTACAATAAAATAAAATTAACATTTACATTATTTCACTTATTGGAATTACATCCAAGTTATTAACAATTAACTTACATTTATACTGTTACATTCAAGTTATTAAAAATTAACTTACCAATCTTATCCAAGTTATTATTTCCATTAATAATTCACTAAATTTTAATTTCCTTCAACATTAAGTTACCAAAATCTTCTTAAATTAAGAAATTTAATTGCCGGATTTTACGGGTTGTTACACCTTCCCACTTTGAAACTCGAAACTGAATGTCGATGATGCGTGCACTCATCACCAATTTATTTTCCAGCGACAGAGAGTGGAGTACAGAACTTATTCCTTTCCAAAGTTTCTTTAAAGCAATTCTTTCAAATTATATTGAATTATTTATATCAAAAAAATACTTATAAACAATATTATTATATTCCCAAAAATTCTTTAACAGCAAAATTTTGTCAAAATCCCGGAACTAAGTTCTAAAATTTCCAATTTTACATATTTTAATTTGGATCTTATTTCCAACCAAAATTTATAAGTTTCACTACCTAATAACCAATATATTACAACCAAATATATATCATTTATGTAAAAAAACTATTTTATATATATAGAAAATATAATAGGCAAAATCATTTCATTCACCTATATTTCAAAACAAATATTGTGTCGGTCTGTCCTATTAAATGTTTAGAAATCCCTATTCATGTCATAGCGTCCTACGCACCAATCAGAATTTATAAATACAAAAAGGAACAAATTAACACAATTTTAAAACCTTTTATATAACACTAACAAATACGCTCTCTCATATATATACACTCAATGGCTCATCATAGGGTATTGCTGCCGTATTAATAAAGAGTCAGACCCCACAAATCTAAGTTATCGCTAAACCAAAGCCCTGATACCAGATGTAACATCCCACCTTTTTTGTACGCTTTAAACCAACGATATACAACACACGTCAGACTCAAACCATACAGAAGGGCAGATTGTTACTGGAATGAATAAGAAAACCAGAGAAAGAAATAAAAAACAGAATCTCACAGTGGAACAACAAAATATAATAATCAAATAACAATTCATGAAACTGTTTTAAAAAATATTTGATTTTACTTATACAACACATATCAGAGTTACACATACTAGAGAACAATAAATAATGCAGCGGAATAGTATGAATGTAGTGGAATACTATAATAAATAATAATAAATCTTCGTCTTCGTCCCCCATAATACAGTCTTCCAAATCTTGAAATGCTCAGGCTGACCCGAGCGAATTGAAAAGACAAAACACTCGAGTCAGAACTAAAAGATGTTATGTAAGTTAAATTATGTTTACGGGATTTGACATCGCCTATCCATTGTCAAACGTGAGTGCAGTAACTTAAGGGAAGCTCGGGATTCACATCTCCTAAGGATCCGTTAAACTATTTACTATGTAGTAATATTTGGCTGTTATAATAATGTCTATAGTAAAATAAACTTGCTTTTAAATAGCGTTAAGGAGTGACTCAATATTCCCCTTAACAAGTAATAGTCCCAGTAGTCCATCCAGTATCATAGTCCCTCCTGATCGGAAAGCCAGCAGAGGATACCACACGGGCTACGGGAGAAAACCAAACTCGTACAAGGTGCGATAGGGTAGGTGACACGGCACAACTAGGCAATTCCAGGGTAGATATACCAATTACTATCCGAACAAGTGGTGACGTGTAGCAGCTATTACTGCCCATCTCGAGCCACACCCCAAATCAAAAATCAAAAGCGGCCACCGAATCAATCCAAAAGACAGAGTATAGTATCGAAGGAGTGTGTCCGATCAGAGGAATAACCTCATTGACCCGAAATAGCTCCTGTTTTAGCCACCTTATGCCTACTAACGGGAGTCGGGTCCACATATATACCTTAAAGGAACACCGCCGCCGTCCTACTTCATTCTCGAATCTCCTCCGCGTACACGGTTGTTAAAGTGGTTTTTAAAGTTGGCAGAGAGTACGACAACTTCCGATCCCGGTCTCTTTAACAACCAAACGTTATTATAACACGGCGGTCATTTCAAAATAATTATACTTTCAAAACCAAAATATAATATCCATTTCAAAACCATATAAATACGATATCATTTCTATTTCAAAATAAACCAAATCAATATAATATCATTTTTATAAAACCCAAATCAATATAATATCATTTTTATTTCAAAATATCCTTTTCCCAAAATCATAGCAAACCCAACATTGCAAATTATAACAATTTCGCATCATAATACTTTGAAACTCGAACTTGGAAAAATAACTTCCATTACTTAAATGGTTCAAATATTAAATTACTTTATAAATAAAATAGCTTCTTAAATTTCACAAATCAATACCAAATACAGATTTGAACCTCCAAACAAACCAGTTCAATTTCCGTAAATTTCAAAGCTTTAAATATTCCACAATTTCAAAGCTAATTCTTTGATGATTCCATAAATATCAAATTCAATTACTATTATTTACATTTGGAATATTTACTTAATAAATCCAATATCATTTAAGTAGAACTTTAAACTTCAAATAACTGGATATTCTTTCAATTTATTTAACTTGATATATTCATTTAAATCAACTTGATATTCATTTAAATCAATCTAAACCAAAATCAAGTTATAAAATCATGCCCTTACAATCTCAAATTTATTTAATTTCAAATCAAATTCATTCGAGTATAATTCTTAAATAATTTAATTCAAATCAATTTCATATTTATTTTTCAACCTTAATTTTATTTAAGTCATTATAACCTCTATATTAAAGTATGATTTAAATACTTAATCATATTTTATTTAATAAAATCAAACTCCATTATTAAACTTATTTTTATTAAACAAATTTATACCTAGCTTAAATTCAAGAATTTACCTATATATAAAGGTAATATTTATATAATATCAAAAATCAATATTTATTAAACCGTATATTTCTTTCCAAAACCATAGAAATCATTCTCAAAATATTTATATATAGACCACGGTGTCTGTATATAAATTTCTACCCTATGGTCAAGTGATACTGATATTTATCATTTCAATCCGTAATTTAAAATAAAAATATGGTTATATATCATTTTAAACCGCAATCCCGAATGAAATAAAATGCATAACAACTTGTTATTTATAATAATATAAAATACCACATCCATTCGTCCAATATCAATCATCAAACATTTATCACAATCATCATCCAATTCAAACAATAACGTCAATATAGAACAGATAATAAACAATAGGTATTTATTGGCAGTTTATATTTAATAATAAATTAAATAACAATTTAACTGGCAGTTCATATACAATAATAAATTAAATAACAATTTAATTCAATAAATTCAATTTAACTGAGATGACGATTAAAATTATGCCAAACGGTCATAAATAAATTTCTAATCACATCATAAATAAATTTAACAAATATAAGAAATTTTAGAAGTCGTAAGTGGGTTAAAACACTCAGCTTTTGAATTTAAATTGAATTTAAATCCAATTTAAATCTAAAATTTGAACTGTCTCAGAATCGTCCATATAAGCGCCAAAATGTTCTAAATTTCGATAAGATCCAAACGCAAAAACCCATGCATGAAACGGACCTCGTATGAAAAAGTTATGATTATTATAACGAATTGAAATAGAAATTAAATAAAAAAAATAAAAAATGCTCACCTACTAAGAAGCGGCCAAGTCAACCTTTCTTCCTCAAGCAAACCGACTCACGCACGAAAGACCATTCCCCCCCACTACACGAACGCTTTGCACGCATGCCTGCCACGAACGCACCTAGCCTCGGCCCATGCTATGCCGCCAACGTCTCACCCCTCGCCCTCGACCACGCGCGCACACCATGGCCACCATCGGCCACGAATGTCACCAGCTGCCGCCACCCAATCCAAACCCTAATGAATTTTTACAGGTGGTCTAGCCGTTGAAACTCCAAACAATCACCTCATATCGGCTCCCCACGGTCCCCTCTACAAAACGACATCGTTGATTTGATGATCCGTCGCAGTTGATCACGATGCAACGGACGGCCGAGAATAAACGAGTCAATTCTGGCTACACAGAAACCCAGATCGAAAAACGAATTATATATTTGACTTGCGCTCGTCGAGAGCTTCAAATACATATATAATTTGATATAGTTTGAAGAGCTTAATTTTTGGCTTTGAATTTTATTTGAATTTGCATTTTGGGATTTAGGGTTCTGTCTGCCATTGAGAAAGAGGAGCAATTGGAATTGTATGTACAGAAAAATGAATATAAGAAATAGGCTAGGGTTTATAACAAGGTATATATACGCAAAGTTGAAATTAGAATGGATGGACCCGATTGATATACGCGTTGAATGACAAAATGGCCCGAAAATCCCGTTTTGACTCCAGAACGAAATTTGGTCAACCCATATGTTGAAATAGATGTTTTTGAATATTTTAAACGCAATGGAATAGGTTTCAATTCCTAATTCAATTGTATGAAGAAGTTATGCTAAAATCAAGTTATTTCAAATTGATTTCAATTGATTTCAATTAAATCGATTTCAATTGATTTCAATTAAATTGATTTCAAGGCGTTTCGAGCCCATACGATCAAACGGCAAGCCCGATCGCTACGAAACTTGAAATCCTATAATAGTTCACCGTTACGGATCCGATGAAACTTGTTTCATCGAAATCTGAGTCAGTGGCCAAAATGGCTATTTTTCAGTTAATAAATTAAATTAATAATTAATTAACTAAATCACGTTTTCAATTTCAATTCCATAATTGACAAATCATATCATTTTTGATTCCTTAAACGATTAAAATAATTTAAACAAAATTAGATATTAATTCAAAGTTAATTGATATACCCATTACCGTAATTAAATTTCAATTTTTATATATTCATTAATTTTCAATTGAAATTCCAATAAATCATTCATTTGATTTTAAATTCTCTATTCAATAAATTATTATCAAGTGGATGAAATTTGCAATTGGTTCATGATCCATTATATTAATATCCTCAGATTTCATCTAAATTCCTATTAACGTAATAATTAAATATTAATTTTATTTAATTATAATTTATCCATTTATTAAGTTTTAAATTAATAAATCTTTATTTTCCATTCCTTTAATTCAACAAATTGACCTATTATGAACAATATTAACGTGATTTTCAAATATTACCTTAATTAATCATTAACGTAATATTTTACTTAGATTTATTGCAATTGATTCCAATTCAATTTCTATTTCTTTCAATATTTAATTACCAAAACCCTATTAAGCTAACAAATTTAAGTATCAAAATTTTAGCTTAAATAACCATTGTTACATTTCAAATTAACATTCACCTCACTATAACTATAAAGTTTTTATTTCTTTCTAAATTTAATTACAAAAGTCTTATTAAATTAATCAATTTAATTATCGAAATTTACGGGTCGTTACATATATGTGTGTGTATATATATTTGTTGTGATCCTACTACGATCGAACTGCGCAAAGGAGATATAGAGAATTTTTTTGAAAATTTAAGGCGTTAGAAAATTTTTGAGAATTTTGGAAAACAATTTGGTAGCCAAAATTTTTATTTTGAGTTATAATTTGATACGATATTAGTTGGTTTTGAAAAGATAACTATAAATGGACTTGAAAACTTAGAAAAGCTTTCATAAGAAGTTTAACTAATGGATTTTGGAAAAGTTAAAAGGTTCAAATAAATTTGATATCTGGTTTGAACGGGTTGTTTTGAAAAGTTAATGGATTTTGTGACTTTTTCTTGCTTGGTAATTTCGGGGACGAAATTCTTTTAAGTATGGAAGAATGTAACGACCCAAAATTTTAGTCATTTCAAATTTAGATATTTAATTAATTTTAACTATTCATAAGTTAATTTTATAAGTTAAATAACTTATATTTTATATATAGTGATTCATTTGGATAATTAAATTGTTGATTTAATATTTGAAATTGTGAAAATAATTGAAATTTTAATTTGATGTATATGAAAACGATTTATAAAGTTGATATAAATTTTATTTGAATTAGAAAGATGTTAGAGAACTTTTAAAACTGAATTAAAAGTTAAATTATAGAAATTGAATATTTTAATATTTAATTAACGTGTAAAAATTGTCATTTTTCATACAGTCTCGGATTTCAACGAAACCAGTTTCATTGGATCCGTAATGTTATATTTTTGTAGGATTTTAAATTTCGTGTCGACCGGATTTACGGTTTGCTCGTAGGAAGCTGAAACGCTTAGAAATTTGTTTAGGTATATTTTAATTTAAATAATTAGATTCGAAAACCTATCTTTCAAATATGATCGAATTAGCTCCCGATATATATTCTATTGTGTTCGGAATAGGGGTAAAACAATATAAACGCTAGGCAACATGCTTCGTTTGGAGTTCAGAAAATTTTCGGGTGAATAATGCACAAAATTTTTCTATAAAAGGCCATATTTTTTTCATTTTTGCACAAACCTAGGGTTAGAAACCATAGCCACTGCTTGCAATTCAATGGCCGAAATTGCTCGATTCTTCTTCCCTCAATCTGTCTCAATCCATTTACAATTAGAAGAAACATTCAACTACAACATTGAAGTGCTATACAAGATCTTTCAATCCATATGGTGATGATGGATTTTAATGTAATGACATGGCCGTAATTTCTATTTAAACGTCATGCGTTTGGGCATGATTTTCTAGGCCAGGAAGCGATTGAGCTTCACACGGTTATGGCCAATGGTGGAGGTCATGGCGAGCTTCGTAGTGGCGGTTCCCGATCGAATTCTTGTGCGACGATGGAGGCTCGATAATTGAGGGAAGTTCGGCAGCCATATGGGTTTTGTTCAACATGAAAACGTGAAGGTGCAAGAAGATGATAAGCATGGCTCAGGTCTGCTTTGATCGAAATCAACAGTCAAGATTAATTTGAGGTTTAAAATTAAATAAATTGTGAATTTATGTATATAGAATTCATATAAACTTTAAATATCATAACTTCTTCATACGAGGTCCGCTTTTGATGAAACAAGTTGCATTGGGTTCGTATTCGCGAACTTTATAGGATGAAGCTTGTTTGGAGTTGATTGGAGCTAGTGATAATTTTCGATAAAATTAAACGCCTGTTTAATTTTATTCAAAATAGAACACTGCAACTGCCATTGGAGTCAATGTGAGTACAACTCACTCTTTCTGACTCGCTTATATTTTTTATATAATTGAGAATAAATTTATTCTATGCTGATTCATGATTGCTTGGATGATATATGATATATCTTATATATATATATATATATATATATTAATTGGCATTTGGATATATTCCTGCCTATTGGAGTGGATGAGACCTTATACGTTCCCATGTACAGAGGATGACCATTTGTACGCGCATCCGCCTCGAAGCAGACACTGTACACATTTTCTAATACGTATATTTGTTGTAGGTGACAGGTTGCAGGGATCCAATTGGATTCCTCATCAGTATTGGTTTTATTTATAGATATTGTGATATATGCTGTTATAATACGATATGTGGATGTCGTGATGGATGTATTTAGTGATGTTGCAGCATTGGGCCTATTTTTGGAATTTTAAAATGTTACAGTGATGATTTCAAAATGATTTAGAAAATAGATGTTCTATTAAATTATAAATTGTTAAGGAAATAAATTTATTATAAATAAAAAATTATAATTTTTATTTTATAAAAATTATGGTTTTTGCGAAATATACTTAATTGTGATATTTGAAATATGAAGTGAACTATTTGGTAAAATAGTTTAATTGAGATTTTTGAATTATTATTAATGGTTTATATATAAGATTTATAAAATTGATATTTTTATAAATCAAAGTAATGTAATTATGAAGGAGTTTTATAAGTGTTAAAATGAAGTGATAATTGAATCTTATAAGTGAACAAGATTTATGAATTGATGAAGTTATAAAAGAGTGAATGCGTAAATAAATGATTTATAATAAACTAACTTATGATCGGATTTGGCAGGTAAATGAGATGGCTTAATAAAGGGATTTTATAAAGGGAAGTTTTAATAATATATAAATGGTATTTATAAACTTTGTTTTATAAACTCAAAATCAATTGAATTTGATAAGTCAAATATAGATGTTTATTAGATGAATTATATTCATGATTTTGGACAGTGGATAATCCTTTAAACTAAATATGTAGAAATAATAAATTTGGTTAGGAATTATATTCACGATTTTGAATAGTGGATAATCCTTTAAATTAAATGTGTAAATGAAATGAATTTGGTTAGAGAATTATATTCACGATTTTGGATAGTGAATAATATTTTAAATTTAATAAATGATTTGGAAGTGATACTTTAAATGAAGTTAAATGGTCTGAAGATGTTTTAAAATGTGTTAAGTATCGAATACATAAATTTCAACATTCATTGTTGAAATAGACGTTTTCGAGAAGTAAGGGAAGCATGGACTATAACACTATTGTTATAGTAAATATAGTGTTATAGTAAATGATTTTCGAAAGGAGATGTTTTGTATAGTGTATCAGATTTATATATTTATCTAATTTTTGAATCCCTATATTAATGATTTTGGATTGTCGTAATGATATTTTACGCAATATTCGTTTTGACCTAAATAAATATGTTTAAGCGAATGCTTTCCTTAAAGCATAAAATATATACTTAACCATGATTTAAGTATACATAATATTTTCTAAGTGCTGAAAATAAAGAGAATTGTGAATTACTTATTATTAAATAAGTATATGGAAATGTTTGCCAATGTTGAAATATTGAAATGGTTTCAAGATTATATCTTTTTCAAGATAATTTGAAGTGAATATTGGAAAATATTTAATTAATTAAAGATTAATTAAAAGGGCCTAGTGATTGCTTATGGTGCTAGATATTTGTTTGTTTGCTTTGATAGTTAATAACCGACTATCAAATTTGGCCATTTTAGTTGCTGGATTTGATGTGGGAATTATTTAGTCATACACTTAGTACGTAGCCATCTGTGTAGGCTTAGTTATCGTTTGTGTTGAGGATGTTGATTCATGTAGTGCAGAGTATTACTCTAATCTATCGAGCTTTCTTCTTGGCCGAAGGATAGCAAATTAAAAGTTGGACATGTGATAAGTCTATGAGACTTAGTTTTTGTGTGAGGTTGAAAAACGCTTTTGCGTTGTTGGTGCGAAGAGACCGAGATTAGATTTATCTGAAAACCACTACGGACCAACATTTATGCGTTGATTGTGCAGGTTGGTTGTGATGATATTGATATTTAGGATTTTCATAGTGGAGGACTGCGTGTTGATCGTTTGGTGTTAAAATCCCAATATAAATATAAAGCAGTGGTCTCTTCATTATGAAATATTCAATGCAAGGACTATTAGCTACTAATCCTAGGGATTTCCCGACAGGATGTGGTAGGAAAGTACCTTTGCTTTGTCCTGTTCCAGGAAAAATTGCATGGACGAGTGTTTGACATTGTATTTCTAAGATTACATATATTGGTTTTTACAAACGTACATCAGTGGTGGCGGAGAAGACAACTTCTTTTAGCTTATACCCTCCTTGAGACGTATGAGCTCAAGGGTTGTATTTTTGTGGAAGGCAATAGTAGTCAAGGGAAATAGCCATATGCATTCAAAGTGATATGATATGTGATATATGAAAAGTAATCGTTACCTCAGGCCTAATCCACCAGAAATGACCGAAACAGGGTTAGATGAGGCAAGGCTAAGTGGGTCATTCCCAATTAGGATATGATCATCCTCTTCTAGATATATTTCTTCCCGCTATGATGTTCAGGATGTAATTGTAGGCTATGAGGGCCCTCAGAAAGGTCGGTAACGGCCGAAGGATGGTATAATCAGTACTGCCTAGTTACAGAGATAGGCTGGTCTTCTATTGGTAGAGGTTCCTTTGTGATGTTCCTCGATACATTCCTCTAGAGGTGTACTGCCGGAACGTAGTCCCTTCACCCGGTCATTTCTTTGGAAATCCATACTCCACTATGAACTTACGGTTTTGTTTGTATTGACATAATGAATAGCCTCGAAATGCTATATGGGTAACCATTTCGGCTATGATTAATATTATTTGTGCGATAGACACTATTATAATATTAGATAATTTGATATGAAATGTTTTAGTTACAGTAAGGTAAAAACATGTCCGTGTTTATGTGTGGGCGTGTCTTACGAGATACTTTTGTTTTGAAAGGAAAAGTTTGGTAATTTTATAAATTCAGTTGAGTGTGTTTTCTCACGCTGGTTTACCAGACTGATCCGAACATTCTTCCCTTTCAATGCTCGGGTCAGACGGACTATATTTACAGGTTCAGATTTGGTATTTTTTTGGAGCTTCAGCAGGAGAGCTGAAGATCTTCATTTTCATATGCACATATCAGTTTTGATTATCCGCGTTGTGCTTTGTTGTTGCATATTATCAGCAATTGTATGGACAGGTTATTATAACTGTCCAGGATGATAACTAATGATTGATTGTTGAACTCTGATTGATGTATGTATATACAGTTTCTGTTTTATAAAGGTCGTTGATATGATATTATATGTTATTCCACTACGATACGAGATTCTGCATTGTTCTATTTGCTTCTCTCTTTCTTCTCTTCTCTTCTTCTCTCTTCTTTTCTTTCTCATGACTTTTCGTCAGTATGTGCTTTTGGGTCGGACATGTGTGGTTTATTGTTGATTCAAAGGGTATAGAATTGCAGGTCATCACATGTATTGTATTAGAATTTGATCTGAAATAAAATATTTTTTATATTAAATATTTGAATTTCATTTTGTGAACAATCATTCATATCAGTCAATATTTATATGTTGTCTAATAAGAATCTCTAGAAATGACATTATAAAATCAGACGACGTATGGTTTTTTCCTCGTGCTAGTGCATATCAGACGACGGGGTATCTTTGTGATCTGATGTGCAAGGAGATAGAAGGGGATTTATCGACAGATAGATATGCAATCAGAAAATGGAGAATATCCATCATTTGATGCCTTTTTTCCCATAGCGCACAATTTGTTGAGGCATCTATAATCCCAAAAGGACCTCAACCTTCATCAACGACGTTGGTTAGAGTTCCTAGCCTCCTATGACTTCGACATTTCCTATCTGCCTTGTAAGGGAAATATGGTCATTGATGAGTTGGTTAGTAGACATGCTAGCTTGAGAGCGATGTTTATATAGTGAAAACTGTTGAGTTCATTGTTGACTATGATTTTAGACCTCGATGTGGGCAAGAGCCGGAAGTATCCGCTAGTCTGATGGTCAGACCTACCTTGATTGAGTGGATCGGTGCTAGTTAGAGGCAAGATGCTAGACTTGAGAGATCATGGAGAAGATAGGGGAAAGGGTAGAATCTGAGTAGATGAAGCAGTATGAGATAGACCATGATGGTTGGCTCCATAAAGATGGGAGATTGCTTGTTCCTAATGTCGAAGGTTTGAGGGATGAGGTGCTATAAGAGTGCCATCATTCAAGATTGACTATACATCCTGATGGTAATAAAATGTACCATGACTGAGATAGACATTTTATTAGGAAGGGATGAAGAAGGATATCTGGACATTCATCTCGAAGTGCATGAACTGTCAGTTGGTCAAGGCAGAGCAAAAGAAGCAAAGTGGTTCACTACAACTCCTCGAGGTTCTCACATGGAAATGGGAACAAGTTTTGATGGACTTCATCGACAAATTGCTGAGGACCAAAGGAGGGTGTGATAGTATTTGGGTTATAGTTGATGGACTAATAAAGAGTGCCAAATTTATATCCGTCAAGTCAAGTAAAACGATATCCAAATTGGCCAAGTTATATCTGAAACAGGTTTTGCGATTACATGGCATGCCGAGGAGCATTGTGAGCGATCGTGACTCTTTGTTCACAAGTGGGATTTAGAAGAAATTACAAGAGGCATTGGGAATAGAGAGCAATCTTAGTATGGTTTAACACCCACAAACTGATGGGCAGACCAAGAGGATAAATCGCATTCCAGAGGATCTTTTGCGGGCTTGAATTCTCGATTTTAGAGGCTCATGGGACGGTTATCTGCATTTAGTAGAGTTCGCATACAACAAAAATTATTAGTCTAGCATCTATGACACCATTTGAGGCGTTATATGGCCGACCGTGCAACGCTCCTTTGTGTTGATGGGAAGCGGGCGAGAAATTGATACTTGGTCTAGACATGAATAGAGAGACTTCGGAGAAGATAAAGACCATTTAACAATGAATGTATGCTACTAAGGACAGACAGAAGAGCTATACTGATAGGAGGAGACGTGATTTGGAGTTCTTTGTTGGCTATATGGCATTCGTCAAGATTTCTCCTTTAAAGAATGTTGTCTTATTCAGTACTAAGGGGAAGTTGGCATCGAGATTTGTTGATTCTTTTTCAATACTTGAAAGGATCAGGAATCTAGCATATAGAGTCGACTTGCCTCAGAAGATGGCGGGTGTGCACAATGTGTTCTACGTATCTTACTTACGAAATTTTGTGTAGAACTTAGTAATGATAGTTTAATTAGACCAGTTTGATGATATCGAGATTGAACGGAAGCATCGAGACTTCATAGGCTATTCACATTGTTAGACTAGATACGAAGCAGCTTAGGAGGAAGATGGTAGAGCTGGTAAAGGTTTAGTGGAGTGAGAGTAAAGGCGATTGTACTGGTTGATCGAGGAGAGCATGATGACCACTTAGCCAGAGCTTTTTATTTCGTGATACTTTTGTTTATCGCATTTACCTTCACTGTCGATATCATATAGGATAGTTTAGTATCCTATATGCTAAGGTATACGTAGATGTCATTTATCACTTTTGTGTGCAAGTTTGATGTTTGACATGTTTACTTGTGGATAATAGGCATGCAGGTAACTATGTTTGATTTAATTTCTCTATAGTAGGGATTTCGAGGGCAAAAATCCTAAGGGGGAACAGTGTAAGGCCCGTATTTTTATGTATTGGAGTATCTAAAATATTATTTTTAAATCCATATGGGGTCGTATGACTATATAACTTTGGAAATGCCTGTTAGCCCCATTTCCTATGTTTAGGATTTTCTGGATGATTCTACCTACGTAAAATTGTATCGGCTATAACTTTTAATAAAAGTTGAGTTAGCATCCGAGATTACTTTATTGGAAATATACGATGATTCCCTTTTCGTAGAGTGGTCATAATAGCGATTTAGACTTTTTGTCTAGGAGATATCGCTTTTTGAAGACTGGTAGATTTTGGAGCAACTTAGTAGGTAATTAATGAGTTTAGGGATAAGCCCACTAACCCATTTTAGGTTTGGGACTTTATAGGGCCGAATATCATCCCTAATTCTACTTTTACACCTTCTTCCATTGATCTAAGCCTCCATTAATCCATTCCTAATCCAAAATCTTCTCTTTTCTTCTCCAAATGAAGTCTAAATCATAGAATAGGATTAGATTAACAAGGGGATTCATTAGAGATCTTCAAATCTACATTTTTAGGGAGGGAAAATCTGGTCTTTACTATTGATTCTTGGATTTGACTCAATTTGCATGCAAATCTCCACTTTTTGATGTTTTGGTGAGTGATTTATCATCTCTCATCTTATTATATATGTATCTATAGGTTTTGACATGTTTTAAACTCATTTTTAAAATCATGTTTCAGGACTGTTTTTAAAGTCAAACCTAAAGTAAAACGAATTTAATTTTTTTAAGTGTTTTAAAATGAATTTAAAATGTTTTCAGATACACATTATATGATGATTTTGTAATGGACCGTTGTATGTTTGAATGCTTGAATAATTGAATGTTAGTTGTTGCATGTATGGTATTTGTGTGAATGCTTGTACGGTTGAAATGCTCATCGGAGCGGCTTAGAGTTAGGAACTAGGAAATCGAGCTTCGGAAGATTGACTCGAGGTTGTTAAGAGTTGTATCATTGCATATGGATTTCATAAGGATCGAAGGATGGAGCATAGCAGTGAAATTGGTGCAAAAATCAAGAAGTGAGAAACTACAAGATTTTGGTTTAGTGATAGGCTATTCAGTGGTAGACTTGCTCGGTATTTACTCAGCTTGGGTTGGCTCGGTTCAACATTAGCTGGTTTGGCTTGGCATGGTTGGGCATTGGATAATTCCGGTAATGGAGGAGATCAGACAACTTTTGTTGATAAGGAGCTAGATAGAATTTTCTATCCGGTAATGCCATGAAAGACTGGACAGACTTCTTTGTCTAATGGGGCCATGAGGGATCAGACATAATTTTCTATCTGATGGTTTCGAAGAAGACCGTATAGAGTTTTCTATTCGGTGCTGTTATACCGAAGTACCGAACAAGGAAGGGAACATGGGGTTGTATAGTGGTAGGCCGGACAGGAAATGGACCGAACAGAAGTGAAGTACAGGAGTCTTTGATGAGTTGATGGGGAGCAAGGATGGATGGCGCCAGGACAACTTATGATGACCTTGGATTTCGTGCAACGAATAGTTAAGCAATGGCTTCGTGGTTAAGTGTCGACGTTGATGATAACTTCAAAACCTTAGTACGATGTCTCTATGACTTACGATGGGGTTCTAGAGGCGTTCCAAAGATGACAACTTAATGATGGGAGCCATGGCGGTGATCCACAAGCACAAGTTCAACGATGGAACTTCCAAGTTGGATTTACAATTGTGCCTTACTGGAAAGATAACCGTGATGGAATAACGACTGAGTTCCATTTTGGAGACACGTGCAAATGGATCGTTGATAACTCAAAGGATTCTACTGTTCTCATAAAGAAGGGGTATATGTAGATGCCTACCTAGATTTGCGATTATAGATTATCCTAGGCTTTGAGATTATGGGCCTAATTCCTAGTCTTTCGAACTGGCATGGATACCAATGCTAATGAAGCCGAGATTACGATTGGGTCCCTAGTGTGCAGTTGAACTATATGAGTTATCATATATCTGCACATGAGTGATAGTGAGGATCGTTTGATGGATGCTATGCTTTCCATGGTTGTTATCACTCTTGGGTGTCACATGATGTAGGTATTTTCGACTATAGTCCAAGACACTGGGCATTGTACTTAGAATGTGTATACTTATATGGTTTTGATAGTAGATTTGCATATATCGATTGTTATGTGCAAACTCTTTGGTTGTAGGGACGTGTCCGGTATGGTTCTTCATACTCTATGACCAAATTTATTATGTACAATTTTTATAGTATTTTTGAGATGAGATATCACTCACATCGGACTTTTTTCTGAATTGATGTTTTATGTTTTGCTCTTTATTATCTTGGGTGCTCGTAATAAGTAGATTTTGGATAATAGGTCTGGATAGCACATGGAGCTGTACGGAATACGAGCAGGAGGCTACAGTTATATATATATATATATATATATATATATATATATATATATATATATTCTTAGAGCTTACTATCGCTTATATTTCATTGTGTAGTATTGTGTAGTTATGCCAGTTCTTATATTATAAGAGACAATTATAGAGTTTATTATGGATATTTGGGATGTATTAACTCTTTATTTCAGATTTTGCATAGTCTATGAACCTAATGTATTCTGATGTTCTTATTTATGGTTTATTTGATTATATCACTGTCTCAACTGTTTTACATCTATGTTGTTATTATACTTTATCTATGCGCTATGAGATGTTCTATAGGTTCTGTGTTTGGATTTCCTCTACTTTATACTCTTGGCTACTGTCCTGCATTGGTCGGGTACCTCCATGGTGCATCACATAAATATATTGGGTACCAGAATGTACGGCGGTCGTTACACACTACAAAGAAGATCTTTGTAGATTCTAGGAGTTCTATCAACATCACCTTCAAACCTGCTTTCGACAAAATGAAGAGTCCAACAGAAATACTGAAGCCAAACCCTAAACCAATTTACAACTTTAATAATACTGCAACGATCCCTATTGATTAGCACATCTTCTCGTCACCGCTAGGGCTGCTTCTCTTCATGAATCATTCAATGCAAAATTCCTTATTATCGATCAACAGTCTCTATACAATGCTATTTTGCAAGGCCCGCACTAATTGATACGGGGGTAGTGATTTGCGCAAAGGACTTACTTATGAAGTTCCATTCTTCTACTGGAATATGATCAATTAAAGGAGAACATTTGTTAGTAAGAGAATTTACAATGTAAACCTTGGTTCTAGCAATAAAATTATTCAAAATTATTCTATTGTCTCCTGTAGTAATTATGATTACGATGATAGAATGGAAGGCAAGCCGGTTCTAAAAAATGCAGTGGATAATGTACCAAGGTTGGTACTGAAATTGGTCACTCTACGACCACAACATCAATAAGGAGAAAAATGAGACTGTATACGCATAGATCAACACTGATGAGTATAACTCAATTTACACATGGTATTTTTCCTAAAAATCTCATAAATAGGCTTTCTCCGCGACGTCCCAACCTGAAAAAGAAGATTGTGAAATAGATTCAAAATTGGGCGAGGCAAGGAGAGAACAAAAGCCATTAGAAGATCCCAGGGATCTAAAGATAAACCCAAAAGATATCTAAGGAAAAACCTCAGTGTAGAAATTAAAGCAAAATTGATAAGCCTCCTCAAAAGATTAGCAGATGTATTTTCTGGGACGCACTCAGATATGGTAAGAATAGATCCAACCATCATCTGCAATGCACTCAACATCGATCTCGATGCCCATTTAGTAAGGTAGAAGCGAAGAACCTTAGATTAGGAAAGATATAATGCTCTACATGAAGAAATTAAGAAACTAAGGCAATTGGGTTCATCGGGGAAGCATATTACCAGAAGTGGATTGCCAACTCTATTCTAATAAAGATATCTAATAGAAAATGGAGAACTTGCATAGATTACACCAACATCAACAAGGCTTATCCAATGGACAACTTTATTCTACGTAGGATTGATTAATAGTGGATGCAAAAAGCAGTTATGAGCTGCTCATGTTCATGGACTCATACTTCGCTTACAACCAGATAGCTATGTTTGAGCCAAACTAAGAGCATACATGTTTTGTGATGGACAAAGGCTTATACTGCTACAAATTCCAGCCATTCGGACTCAAAAATGCTGGAACAACTTGTCGAAGGATAGTTAACATGATGTTTTAAACCAAATTGGAAAAAAAAGTAGAGGTGTATGCAGATGTTATGCTCGTAAAGTAAAAAGCATCATCGAGTCATGTGCATGACTTGGAAGAGACCTTTGAAATCCTTAGGCAATATAACATGAAGTTGAACCCCATAGTGTGTACTTTTGCATTCAATCAGGAAAGTTTCAGGGGTACATAGTAAGTGCCAATGGCAATGAAGCAAACCCAAAACATATTGATTCCATAAGGAATATGAGAGTCCCAGAAAAACCAAAAGATATCATGAGCCTAAACAATTGAGTGACTGCTCTAAGCAGATTCATTTTCAAAGCAACCGATAAGTGTATACCATTCTTTGATGAAGTGAAAAAGGGATAGAATTTTGAGTAGACCAAAGAATGCAAAATAATGTTCCATAATTTAAAGGACCATCTGATCAGTACGCATATCCTATCAAAACTGGTAATAGCTAAGGACTTGTATGTGTATCTAACTATAACTAATAAAGTTGTTAGTGCTGTATAGTCGAGAAGATGTAGGGACCCAGAGGCCTATCTACTTCATGAGCAAGTGCTTTTCAGGAGCAGAGGCCTATCTAACAGCTAGGAATCTACGGCCATACTTTTGAGCACGTCCCATTAAAGTCCTCACAGACAAAGCATTGAAGAAAATACTAATATCCCTTACCTGAAATTAGATTGTGTATAAATTAGATTCAGAAACAAAGATTAGGAAAGAATAGGATTAGAAAATGAGTATTTAAATAGCTAAAATATCTGAAATCTTAAATAATTCTGAATCATAGGGAAGAAGAAGATCGACAGAGTTCTGTTAATATTCCAAATAATTTATGAATAAAAATGGGAGAGCTAGCCTCTTATTTATAGTGGTTAGAAGACATCAGAATCAACAAATTTAAGTCAGTTTAAAATAATAAAATCCAGACTGCTGACGCCGCACGAAACCATAGCCGCCACTTATTTACTGGTTGACCACCCTCCTTTAAGCGATCGACCAGTTGGGGAGGGGGGGTCGACCGGTCCCTTATTTTGGATGCTACTAATTTCTTTCCAATTTTTTAAATATATTTCCTATATTTAATAGTTAACGTGAACGTTTATTTTAATGTTACATGAACCTTAACATCAAATCATTTATTACCCATTTAAGTTTCAAATGTTAAGATTAACTAAAATTTTGAATTTGACTTCCGTTCGAATTAATTTAAATTTGATAACTTCAAACATCAATAACTCTTCCGTTTGAGATTCGATTACAAAACTTTATATACGAAAGTTAATCAAAATTACTAGAAATATAATTGTGTAACTTTATGACCAAATTCCGGTATTAATGAAATTTCTAATTTTAGCCTTATTTTAATTAATTAATTTATTATTAATTTTTATAAGGTGATACATTCTCCCCCATTCGAAGAAGGATTTTTCCTTGAAATCGCTGAGGGACAGATGTGTAACAAGTGCTCTATATCCATGTCATACAATCAAGTTATGTACACAACTATCCACTCAACCAAAAATGCAATGTGATTATATATGCAACATACTACAGTAATTTTAGTCTTAGAATGAATGCAAGATCATGACATATAGGCATGTATGCAAGCATCCTAATTATGCATAAGATTCTACAAGAGTGAAAAAATGACAGTAAAAAGTGTGGTAACCATCCCCTACCATGCAATCTAGCAACCACAGTGCTACAAAAAATTTAGATTTTGGAGATAGAAAGTTTATCAGAGAAAAGCTTAGGATGAGAAGCCTTCATTTTCACTTTAATTTCCCATATGCTTTCCACCGGATTATCTCCCCATAATAACTGGACCAACCTAATTTCTTTATTGTGGATCTTTCTATTTCTATGCCACGCTATGCCTATGGTGCCAAGGGTGCTATCAGCTCCATCTAAATATCTGCTAAATATCAGGCTACACTATAGTGGTAGTGTCGTGAAGGCAATTTCTCAAGTGTGAAACATGAAAGATGTTATTGATTCCCGCCAACATATCTGGTAGCTCAACTCAGTATGCAAGTTTTCCTATTATTTCCAAGATCGAAAAAGGTCCAACAAATTTTGGCGCCAACTTCCTCGATTGTAATGCCCCTGAATCTTAATTAACATTATTCAGGATATTTAATTGGATAAATTAAATTGAATAATATGAAATTAGGGAGATGAGATTAATAAATTCTATGGCCATGTCTTAATGAAGGAATTAAATTAAGAGTTGACTAAATTAAGAAGGAGGGATTTCCTAAGGGGTAAACTTGGAAATGGGGCTACATTTCTTAGTATAAATGTCTTCCTCCACTTTAGTAAACTTTTACTTTCTCATTCATAACTCCTAACTTATATTTCATTCGGCGATTAAAAACTCCATAAAGAGCAATAAATTGAAGAAAAAGCTAAGGAATTAAAGCTAGAAAATTATACCATTCTCCAATCAACTAATCAAGGTGCATAATCATGTTTATCATCTTATTTTTCTATGTTTGGATCGGTTATGGATAATACCCGATCCATGTTTGTGATTTTGGTTAGGATACAACCATTTAAACCTTAGTATGGATAATTCATAGGTGTTTTAAAGGTTAATGGGCTAATTAACATGTTTCTATTTGGTTTCGCTTAAATTCCGAGTTATTTTGATCTTCATATGCTTTGAAATTTAAATATGTTGAAGTATGTGATTTATCAGATTTTTGGAGGGGTTTTCCTTAGTGATTTACTAAGGTAATTAAATTATTTAAGCCTAAGGGCCAAACTGCAAAATTGCCTTCGAATTAGTCAATTCGGAGGGAAGGTTGCAATTCAAAAATTTAATTGGAGAAGAAGAATAGTGTTTTAAGAAAATGGTTAACTTTTGTATACTTTTTACTATTCAGAAGTACAGGAGAAGGCTCCTCAGCCAGTCAAAATTAGACAAGCAAAATGAAACATCACTTTAATGGGTCCAGTTCTGCCTTCAACTCCAACAGGCCCGCTTTTACTCTTTTAACGAAGTCAAAAGGTACCATTCGTCTAAGACAGAAGGTGAACAATTACCCATTCCTAAGTTGAAAGTTAGGAAAGGCGTCGAAGGGAAGAAGGGCGAAGAGATGGGGAGGCTGCTTCGTATGCTTTTGAATAGAAACATAATTCCTTTCGAATAGAAACATAATTGCTTTCGAATAAGTTGAAGGGGGATCCTTCGACTCTATCATTTTGTAAAAGAATAATTTTTTTATATATTCTTGAAGGGGTTTTGAAGGAGTTTCTTCGAAAGCTTAAACCTCCAAGAGAATTGTTTTAATGTTTTCTAAAATGGTGCTTTAATCCTTTCGACTAAGTCGAAGAGACACCTTCGACAAAGCTGAAGGGAAAGAAGGGAAAGAAGAAGGGGTTACTTCCGAACCTCCCATTATTTTTAAAGTAAAAGTTGTAATACCTTTTGACAAAGTCGAAGGGTAAACCTTGCGACAAGGTCGGAAGTATACTTTCAAAGGGTTGGTTCCAACACCAACACTTCATTGTTTTTGCATGGTTTCGAAAGTTTTGATTTCGATAGATTTTGAAGGGGTTACCTTCAATGATTAAAAAAGGTTTTGAGTTTCATTGCTTTCGAAAGGTTTATAATGATTTTATAAGGAGAGATACCCTAAGCTTTCGATAAGGTCAAAAGGTAAAACCTTTCGACTAGGTCAGAAAAAAAACCTTCCGACAAGGTCGAAAGGTATGATTTAGTGATGCTTCCAAAGGGGCTAACTTCGAAGGGTTATTTGCTTTCGATTAGGACTTCATTAGGGTTGTAAATGGTTGTTTTTAGCCCACATCAAATTTCTAAAGTAAAGAATGTTTTTGCTAGAGGTGATTTGCCTTGAGATTTGGTACCCAAGATTTCATGGTCATCCTTGGAAAGGAGTGGAGTGTGCGATGGATAACCCACACCAACTTTTATAAAATAATGTATGATGGATAATCTGCATTCACTTCAGTAGGCTTAGTTTTTCCCTCGACTCCAACAACCCGCTTTTACTCTTTTGACGAAGTCGAAAGGTACCTTTCATCTAAGGTAGAAGGCGGAAAATTACCCCCTACCTAAATCGAAAGTTAGGCACAATGTTGAAGGGAAGCGGGGGGAAGGGATGGGAGGCTGCTTCCTTTGCTTTCGAATAGAAACATAATTGCTTTCGAATAAGTTGAAGGGGGATCCATCGACTCATCATTTTATAAAAGACTAAATTTTTTATTTATTCAAGAAGGGGTTTCGAACGGGATCTTCGAAAGCTTAAACCTTCAAGAGTATTATTTTAATTTTTTTCTAGAAAGGTATTTTAATCCTTTCAACTAAGTCGAAGGGATGCCTTCTGCAAAGCCAAAGGGAAAGAAGGGGTTACTTCTGAATCTCCCATTGTTTTTAAAGCAAAAGTTTTAGTACCTTTCGAAAAAGTCAAAGTGTAAACCTTCTGACAAGGTCGGAAGTATACTTTCGAAAGGTTGGTTACAACACCAACTCTTCATTGTTTTTGAATGGTTTCGAAAGATTTAATTTTGAAAGGTTTTGAAGGGGTTATCTTCAATGATTGAGGAAGGTTTTGAGTTTCATTGCTTATGAAAGGTTTAAAAATAGTTTTATAACGGGGATATCCTAAGCTTTCGACAAGGTCGAAAAGATAGAACCTTTCGACTAGGTCGAAAAGAAACCTTCAGACAAGATCGAATGGTAGGACCTTCCGACAAGGTCGAAAGGTATGATTTTGCGATGCTTTCAAAAGGAAGGCTTCCGAAGGGGCTAACTTTGGAGGGTTATTTGCTTTCGAATGGGACTTCATTCGCTGGGTTGTAAATGGCTGTTTTTAGCCATTTTTCTTGAGTAAAATTTTGCTAATTCTAAGGGGCTACTTCGAAGGGTTATAACATAATATACTTATTTTTGTATGAATATGTAAGGGGGATCCTTATATAAAATCAATGGCCATAAACCTTAGGGATAGGGTGGGTTTAATGTTTTCCATACATAGTTTGGGGCTACAAACAGAAATTTGCTTTTGAAAATATACATTGGGGCTATCAACGTGTTTTTATTTAATTTAACCTAATTGGCGCTACCAATGGGAATAGGTTAAACATGTGGTATACCCGGGAAAAATAACTAATCATGAGGATCATGAATTTTTATAAATAATCATGGGGATCATGATGTTTTAATTGGCCAAGTGATGGGTTCTTGGTTAACCTAGGAAAACCATGAAATGTGCGGTGGATAGCCCACATCAAATTTCTAAATTTAAGAATGTTTTGCCAGAGGTGGTTAGCCTCGGGGTTTGGCACCCAAGGGTTCATAGTCATCCTAGGAAAACTATGGAGTATGCGGTGGATAGCCCACATCAACTTTTATAAAACAATGTACGATGGAAAATCTGCATTTATTTTGACGAATTTGGGACAGATAGTCCTATTTAAGTTTTGACGGATAATCACTTTAAAGATTTTAGAGGGGAACTCTAATAAATTGATTTTAGATGCGAAATCTAATAAATTGCTTATAGATGGGAAATCTAATAAATAGGTGGATGGGATATCTAATACATATGATTTCTGGCTTTATTTCATATTATGTTAAGACTAATCATTTTGGGTGTAGGGGAATAGTAAATGATTTGCATGTTTTGTTTTGGATACTAGTAAGTGGAAAACCCGTCTGTTAAGTGGCATGGTCTCATTAGATATCTATTTATGATAAGATATGATAGGGGTTTATTCATACAAGACTTATTGTCTGACTCGAAGTTTGTGTTTCTCCATAAACTCTCGGGTACTCAAAATTAATTTGAGTATTCTAAGAGTGGGAGACTTTGAGGTTTTTGAACGAATAAGATTTCGGAGACATGCAGGAGGCAGCGTTAGCTATATAGGAGCTATTTTGTGTTAACTGCTGTGATGTACTAAGTGACGTAAAGTTCATATTTATTAGTTCTTTGATCATCATAAGGGGACATCTTCATGTGTCGCTCTTATCGTATTTTGTACATGTATATGTGATCTGAACGTGGTTAATGTCTGGGATTATGTAATTAAATCTTAGATTGAAATTCATAAGAAATGAGAAATTCTATTTTGTTGAAGTTCAAATTATTTCATATTCTTGTGTTTCTTTGTTGCCAATGGTTTCAGGATTTCGATTTCGGTCACTCAGAATTAACACATATGGATGACTGTAGCATCCGTAGCAGTTAGTTTTGAGCCTTCGAAAGTGGGATGTTACACCGATGTACCAAACCTCAAAAGTTTCGTAAGAGGAGAAACCTTAAAGAACACTATGTCTCCTACCGCAAACTCCAATTCCTTTCTCCTTCTATCAGCATAGGACTTTTGATGGTCCTATATTGTCATTATTCGCCGCCTAAACATCTCTATCTTTTCCAAGGTTTCATGAATCAAATCTGGTCCAAGTAGAATCTAATAGTGGTTTCCTACCAATAATTTGGCTATCTACATGTTCTCCCGTATAATGCTTCAAACGGTGCCATGCTGATCATCGCTCGATAACTATTATTGTATGTGAATTCTACTAACGGTAAATGCTAGTTCCAATGTCCTCCAAAATTCATGATGCAAATTCTCAACAAAATTTCCAAAATACTATTCACCTTTTATGTGAGGTCATCAGTCTTTGGGTTATAAGCGGTGCTAAGATGCAATGTAGTTCCTAAACCTGATTGCAAACTCCTCTAAAATTCGCTAGTGAATAAGGGGTGCCTATGATTAACAATGCTAACTAGAACTCCGTACAATCATGCAACCTCCATTATATATATTTTTCCCAGAGATGCCGTAGTTATATTGCTCCTAATAAGAGGATTTTAGCGAGCCTACTTACTATAACCTAAATAGCTTCATTGGCTCCTTGATTTCTTGGCAACCATCTATAAAGTTTATCGATATATGCTCCTACTTAGAAGTTGGCATCTCTAATGGTAACAGTAGTTCTTTGGGCTTCCCTTGTTCCACCTTTATCTTTTGGCACGTCAAACACCATGTGACAAATTGTGCTACTCTTTTCTTCATCCTCATCTAATAGAAAATCTGCTTCATATCCTTATACATTTTATCTCCACTGGGGTGAGTGGTCATCTTAGAATGGTGACATTAAGCCAAAACTTCCTTCAAAACATCCTCCACCATAGGGAGACATAAACGTCCTTCTCTTCTCAAGCATCCTCTTTCATCAATTGCATACCTATTGATATGGGGAAAATACCCTCCTTTAGTTAGCTTGCCCAAAATATCTAATATTGTCGCATCCTTATTCTACACTTGCCTAATGTGGTCAATTAATATTGGCTAACCTCCATTCCTGCCAAATAGCCTAAAGTGGGTTCTGTTGGTAGTTGGAAATTGAAATTCGAATGGAACTCCAACTACCTCCACTCATAAATTGCACCAAGAGTGGCATGTCAATATTCCCTTTTCTGGCGGGAACAAGGCATCTCAAAGTCATACGATGTATAAAATACATCCACCTCTGCAGCCTAAGATTAAAACCTTTTTGGGTGAATATGTATTTAAAAGATTCGTGGTTGGTGAATAGCTCAAACCTCTCTCCTAAAAGGTAATATTCCACTTCTTTAAGGCAAAGACGATAGCCGCTAATTCCAAGTCTTGAGTCGGGTATCTCTTCTCATAATCCTTAAACTGCCTACTTGCATAGGCTACACTTTACCCTCTTGCATAAGAACGGCTCCAAGTCGGTGTAAACAGTGAAAGGGTTCGTCCCATCGGGAATGGTGAGTGCTGGCGCTCTAATCAACAAATCTTTCAACTTCTCAAATGCTTCTGTGCCTTTCTCAATTGATTAAATCCACTAGCTATGTCCATCTGAGAAAATATTTTGGCCCCAACATGTTGACAGAAGAAATCATCTATTCTCGATAAGGGATACTTATTCTCCTTAGTCAGCTTATTGAGCTCTGGATAGTCAATGCATTGCCATAAAGAACCACCTATCTTAGTGGCGAAGATAATTGGTGCTTGTTGTGGCTAATGAATCCTTTCTATAATAGCTCTAAATTTGCTTGTCCAACTTTCGCCTTTCTTTAAGGGCTATGTGCCTTAATGGCAGAATGATAAGTCTAACATCCTTCTTTAAATTGATTTTGCACTCAATCTTTCTTCCAGGCTGGAGACGCAAGACTTCTTCGAAAACATCTAGAAATTCATAGGATTCGACGAGAGATCATCTTGTGATAGGCTAAGAGAATATAAGTAGCCTAGCTCAACTGAGTTTTGGGGATGTGCAACGATCATCTATATCTCACTCCTTATACTCCTTAACCAAAAAATTCTCTTATAACAATCTAAGTCGGCCCCGTCGTAACATAACCAATCCATCTCTAAGAAAGTCCATACCCCACAAAACTAAGAAATACATGTTACATGTAGTATCGACATTACTTATATCCACAACTAGGTCTTGCATATTAAAGAAAGGGGTGTTGACACCCCCGATAGATTTGATATGACTATTGGGTCAATAATAACTTGGATTTTTAGACTCAAGCGGCCAACTATAATTCTAGCTATGAATGAATGTGATGCTCCCAAGTCAAATAATGTACGAATAGTATTCTTGGAAAAAATAGTTGTATCTTCCGTTGTAGCTTTTCCTTGATCTCTAGGAGGAGGTATTCTTAAGGTAGGTATAGCCTCAATCGTATAAGCTTACCCGCTATGCCCTTCTTTTGCTAGCTTTAGACATTGATTTTTGTAGTATGCCTCCTCCTGGCAGTGACAACACTTACCTTTGAACTCCTCCCTCTTCAAACTCACATTGCAACCCTTAGCAACATGTCCTTTCTTCTGGCATATATGACATGTCACACCTTCTTTCTTGATCTTCCCTTTGACCTTATTCGTCTAAAATCCTTCATTCTTAGTTCAACCTTGGTATTAAGGTTGTCAAGCCTTTTCCTTCTCTTTCTCCTACCCCTTTAAGCTAAAAGTATATGTATACAGCAAGATCATTTCAACTATCATCTTATAAGTGGTGCATGTAGGACTTGGGCTAAAAGCGGTTCCCTAAGCGGAGAATTTAAACCCTTGCCAAACTTTATAGTCTTCTTCGTGGGGATGTCAATCAGACTCAATCCAAACTTAGCTAATTCAATGAACTTATTGATATACTCCTTCAATGTGGAGTCTTCTTGCCTTAACTATATGAACTTCTCTAATTACAAACTGACTTCTGCTTTAGAAATGAATTGAGCCTCAATGTCGGTCCTAAATCCAGGCCTAGTGATTTCTTCCTCAACATTCTCTTTACCTAATGTGGTCTACCAATCAAATGCTTCCCCCTTTAAATTCCATGTAGCCATCCTTCTCTTGATCTGGTCTTGCGATACCGGCTCCTGGAATATACATTCACAGTCATTAATTCAAGTCATCGTCTCAACAAAGTCTTCGGCTCCCATACACGCTCGTCTTCCCATATCTGAAGTTCTTGCATATCTTAGGTAAGTCTATAGGGCAGGGTGCTGCTTCAGCGTGTAGAGCAATTGGTGCCGCTGGTGCAACTTGCTGAGGAATGGGAACTTGCACTTCATGCCTTAGGTATTGCTTGAGCCATTCTGACATACCCCAAATAGTGGATATCTCTTGGGTGGGGGTGCCCAGCCTCAGTGGAATGATTTTAAGTCATACTCAACTATCTATTGGTTTAAACTTTTAGTTACAGTTACCTAAGATATTATTATTTGCTGAAATAAAAGATTTTCCTACTGTGTTTGTGTATGTACAAATAAGTACACACACATACATACATACATACATAGATACATACATACATAGATAGATATATATATATATATATATATATATATATTAGTAGCGTTTTGAAAAATACTTTCCAAAATAACAAGTACACACTTTTACGCATACCTATCCCCGTTGATCGGGTAACCTAAGCTCTAGTCTCAAGTGTACAACCCACCTCAAAATGGGCCTAATTTTCAACCAAATAAAAGCCCGTTGAACCTTAGAGCCATTCTAAAGTTCGCTGTTGGTTGGTAAAAATAACAATACATAGATCTATTTATGCATGTTATCAGACTCCCACGGCGAAATGGATGGAATATAATATCTAAATAAGTACCTATTTGTAAAAATTCAAATCTCAGAAACATAACAAAACATTCCAATATCCAAAATACAACATCTCAAAATAATAACATCATGTCTGAAATGGTACATCATAATATAGCAAAAATAAATAGATAGATAACTACCACAAGTCCTTGCCTCTTCCTTTAGCCTTTAAATTAGTATCATCTCACTTAACATGTGTGTTATAATGAGGAGGGAGTCAGAACAACAATGTCTGGTGAATGAAATTCTTAAGTCTCACCGTAATAGTATTTAATAGTATCATTTAGACAAGCAATATATCTACATGTGTTATACTGATCCTACCAATAATACCTCTAATTGTAAACCCGAAGGCCTTTCTAGTCCATTTAGCAACTACCATCAGTCCTAACAATGTGTGAAAAAGTACCTGAGCTACTTAGTACCCCCTTAATGGAAATTAGGCATACTCTGACCATTTAAACCTACGACCTAAGAAGATCCCCCTCATTTAATACCTAAACCCAAAATGGACACCTCTTTGGTAATCTCTAACTGACATCGGTCGAAATCTCATCAGGCTAGTTAATACTTCTTTATGGGAAGAGGCAAACCCTACAATAGACACTTAATACCTCATCCTTGAAGTAGACCCCTCTCAAGATTCATCACTACCGCACTTAAACGATAATCTTGACCACCATTTATTACTTCTTAAATGGAAAGGAGGTGGTGCTAACACAACCACTTAATACCACAAACTCAGAAGCAAGTCCTACGCTTTATGACCCATAACCTAAATTGAGATGTCTTACATTAGTTCGATCATTCGTAGGTACTTATAACTAGATTAGCTGAGTAGACATACCCTACAGAATTGGGACTATCCTTGCATCTTCCATGGGTGCTTATTATAAGTGATGCTCACATTAGTTCCAAAGTCACACTACAGGTAGCTAGATTAGCTGGGTAGACTTTTGTGTGCTTTTAACCGACCTCGCATCCCTACAACTTAGTCATAATTCCACTCTTCTAACTTATATATATACCTCATCATGTTTTGTATTAATGCTTTATAGGTAAATATCCTTATTCCGCCTGTAGTTGTGGATTAATTTCCATAATTATCTCAACTTCCTTCCTAAAGGGTTTAATGCTAATTACTAACCTATTTATACTATGTGATTAATACATTATTAATTGTACTTTAATAATAATATATTTATATTTATGAAATAACTAAACTATATAAATATTCTTAAGCATGCAAATGATATTCCTACTCTAAAATTCACGCCTTATACTAATTGTTAAATGTTAAAATTTCCATACAGAAGTCTAACTCTATACAATAACTTTCTAAATAGCTAATATCCTTAGCCAAAAAATAGAATCATACACCAAACTTATCCTATATTAATATAGCAGAATCAAATCCTATATTTCAAGGAAACAAAAATTATAGTTTAAATCTTTTATGCTCTATTCAACTTTCATATATATGAACTTGAAGTGAAAATGGGATTATTTTTTGTCTGAATTTCAGAAATAAGCAGTGCAGACAATGGACAGGAGAATTCATACTTTACACACCATTTCCTAACTTATTTTTCTTTTTGAACCCATTAACATAACATTAGAGAAGAGTTAGAGGTGGAATAGAATACCAAATATTCAAATTGCAACAACAAGCTAAATCTACTATTTTAATATAATATAATTGAGATTCCAATAAACATAAGAATTGACATTTCATTTAGGGGAACTTTTGGTTTTCAGTTTTCGGGTATTTGTGAACAAAATTTCCTAACACATAAAAAAATCCAAACTTATATTATACAAATATTAAATGTGAAAAACTTAGATTTCTGCTCATAGAGAATTTGCTTGCTCCTTTTTGGATTTGATTAATGCCCCGCTCCTAATTCCTCCTTTAAATCTCTTCTTTTTAAAATATAAAACATTGGATTGTATATAAACCATAATTAGAATCAGGGATTAAGGAAGAATAGAATTAGAAATCGAGTATATAAATATCTAAAATTCCTACCTAGAAATCCTAAGTGATTCTAAATCATAAGGAAGATGAAGATAGAGTTCCATCAGCATTCCAAGTAATTTGTGAATAAAGTGAGGGGGCTAACCTCTTATTTACAATGGTTAGAAGGCACTAAAATCATCAGATTTAAGTTATTTTAAAATAATAAAATTCGAGCCATTGGAACCTTAAGAAACCCTAACCGCCACTCATTTACCAGTTGACCACCCTCCCTCAAGCGGTCAACTATTAGTGGTCGACCGGTTAGGGAGAGGGGGTTGACCAGTTCCCTAAATTTGGGTGCTATTAATTTCTTTTCGTTTGTTTTATTTCTTTCTTATTATTGAATATTCAAAGTTAACGTTTATTTTAATGTTACATAAACCCTATTGTTAAATCATTTATTACCTATTTAAGCTTCAAATGTTAATACTAATTAAGTTTTTGAATTTGAATTCCATTTGAATTATTTTAAATTCAAAAATTTCAAATGTCAGTAACTTTTCCGTTTGAGCTCTTATTATAAAACTTTATATATGAAAATTGATCAGAAAATCACCATAAACATAATAGTGTAACTTTCATGGACAAATTATGATATTCGCAAAATTTCCAGTTTGAGTTTTATTTAAGTTAATTAATTTCTTATGAATTTTTACGAAGTGTTACAAATCATATACGTGCTAATTACTCTAGATGAGCAGAAACTATATGGAGCAGTGCAGCTTGGATTCAGTGCTACCAATAATATGGCAGAATATGAGGTTCTCCTTATAGGCTTAAGGATGGCTTAGGTAATGAAGGTAACCCATATTAAAGTTCATAATGATTCCCAATTAGTGTAAATCAAGTGTGAGGGGATTACCAAACGAAAGAAACAACTTTAGCTAAATTCGTGGAACTGGCCAAAAAGTTGCAAGAGCATTTTAATCAATTTGATATAGAGCAAATCCCATGTGAGAAAAATTCTTCTCTAGACTCGTTGGCTAAACTTGCTAGTACTAAAGTAGCATAAGAAATGAAAGCCGTCCCAGCAGAGCATCAGCTGAACCAAGCGTCATTGAGGCCAAGCAAATACTGGTCTGGACTAGGGCACAACAAGCTATGCCTAAAGAAGCTCAAAACAAAGAGACAACTAAAATTATAAAGTAGTCTCCAACTACGCCTATCCTTCGACAGTTAGAGGAAGACTCATGGATGGCCCCTATCAAACAATTCTTGATAAATAGAATTCTACCTCCAAACAGGAATGAAGGCTATAAAATAAGATACCAGGCTCTGTGCTTTTCTTTCTTTGATAGCATATTATATAAGAAGGGTACTCGACCCTTTCTTAAATGTGTTTCCAAAGAAGAAGGAATATGAGCCTTGGGTGAAGTACATGAAGGGCAATGCAGGCATCACTCTAGAGGAGACAAATTAGCAAAGAAGGTGCTAAGACACGATTACTGCTCGCCTACCGCACTTCAAGAAGCATATGAATAAGCAAGTAAATGGATAGATTTCAAAGATTTGCAAATATTTTGAGATTACCTTCCCATGAGCTAATCTCGTATGCTAGCCCATGGCCTTTTGACAATGGAACATATAATAGAACTACTTCCCATGCCAAAAGGAGGGGCAAAGTAAGTCGGGGTGGCAATAGGCTACTTCATCAAGTAGAAGCAGAACCCTTAGCTACAATCACTGAAAAGAAGATAGTCACTTTTGTTGTAAGGAATATAATTACAAGGCTTGGGATCCTCCATAAAATAATTTTAGATAATGGAAACTAGTTTGAAAGTGAGGAGTTTACAGAGCTTTTTGAAAAGAATGGAATAATAAAACGTCTCCTTTCTCACGAGGTGAACGACAGCACACAAAACCATTAAGAAACTGCTCAATAAAAAATTGCAAAAAGATAAATGAAAATGTGCGGAGGATTTATCTTTAGTACCATAGGCTTACAAAAACCTCATCCATATCTCCAAAATGCCACACACCTTTCTTCTTAACCTATGGCTATGAAGTTATCCTCTTAGTGAAGTAAAGGTTCCATCACACAGAAGAATATCATATGTGGGAAAACATAATGAATAGTTAAAAGAAGTTGCCTTTGATCTTATTCGAGAAAGAAGAGAAAAGGCTGAAGTCCGATCCAGCACATACCGACAAAAGATGGAAATAATTACAATGCTAGGGTCAAGAAGAGAAACTTTTGCAAGGGAGATCTAGTTCTACAAAGAGTAATGGCTAACACCAAGGATCCAACAGATGGATCTCTCAGCCTAAATTGGGAAGCTCCTCTTGTTATAGCAGAAGTCTTAGCCAATTGGGCATAACAACTCTCAAGGAAAGATGGAAATCTAGTTATAAGAACATGGAATTCCAAGCATCTTAGGCCTTATGATGTATAAGCAATGTTATTTGTATAATAGACAATGTAATTATTTTGAAAAATAGTAATACAATAAACTTGAAGTAGGGATATTAAACGGCCTGAACTAGTATAAAAATCTTTTTGTGTTAATCTTACTAATAAAGCTAACAACATTGAGTTGAAATTTGCACAACTCGGCTTTTCATCCACACAATTACACTAGACGTAAGGATATTAGATGGTCCGAAACAGTATAAAAACATATGCATGAACTAAAATAGTTGTATATATATGATCTGAATTCATAGTAAAAATATAGTCCGCCCCCAAATAGCTGGGTAGAACATGGCAAGCTGATGGCAAAATGTGAATGCCAAAGACTAAGTTGCAAAAGCATGAACTTCGTGAGAAATTGTTCAAAAGTGGCGAGAAAAGAAAATGCATGGAATGCAATACAACCTATAAATCAGGTATAATTCAAGAAACCACAAAACTTTCCAAGTAAATATTAAAAACCGAGATCTACAAATCAACTCATATCTGCACATTCCTCGCATTTATACGTACATCGCAAGTGAAAATAAATTGATCATCACAAAATTACATCAAAAATTAAGCTCGAAACTACGAGTTATAGTAAAAAAACTACATCATTATTCTAACTTACCCTCAAAAGAATCATTTATTATGATTCATTCATGGCAATGAGATCTGCGGTCACCCAGCGCAGGACGTTGAATAGAACCACCCCTTGCCTAAAAAGCAAGGGATGGGTCATTTAATTCAACAGTAACGACCATTGAGGGATGAGGGGTGACACTGCCAAAGGTGACACTAGGATTGTAGTTTACATCGGCCCAATCATTACCAAGTCCCAAAGTCTTCTGGACTAGAAACAAAGTCCTCACGAGTATATAAAAAATATAAGTCGAGTTCAGGCTAGAAGAGAGTAAAAAGTCTACTGCACACTCATAATAACATGTGCCATAACCCTCCTGACCTTCTTTTTATGAAGTTGCTCCCACAAGGAGCATTATCCAGACTTCCAAAGGGAGCAATAGAAATTCTAGACAATTCAGTAGGGGGAACTCGTCTAATGGTATGAGGAGCGGACTGAAAATCTAAAGTAAATATTTTGTTTTCAAGGGCATTCACACACTCTATAACTGCTCTTCTAACTTGTTTAAAAGCTTATCTTTAGTACTCTTAGTCACCTTAGAATATAAGACAAAAAGCTCCTGTAAGTGGATATAACATGCAAACAGCTAACCCTAGGGTTTTGCAATTCCTTTTTATAGTAATTCCTCAACTCGTGAATTTAGCATCATTATAGTTCTTCAAATCCTCCTTCCACTGGAAGACAATACCAACATCTGCCCCCGTCGGAGGCATGGGAGTAATACTAGGCTCGATACTATGTTGGGGGCTAAGGATGCAATAGAATCATCTCCAACACTAATTTGTTTTGTGACTTGTAAAGACAATTTTTTAACTTTATTATTCAGTACCTTAATCTTATCTTTATATAAAACCCTATATACACTTTTGGAATCTTTTAATAATTCCTCCAGTTCAGTAATTCGAACCACGGTAGGCTTGATCTTTTTTCCAAGTCAGTTATCTCCAAACGTTACTTAGCGAAGCAAAACTAAAAAGCAAGCAAATCCAGATAAACAAAATTAAAAGAAAGTGCAAACAAACTGAAGCTCACAAGGCACTTATACACATTTACAAGAAAACTCATTTGTACAGTATCCTTATATATAGTTTCTACAATGTAATTTTACAAAAGCATCCTGAATTATAAGATCCTAAAGTATTGCCATAATTAAAAAATATTCAGCCTAAGGAACGTTATACAAAGGTCGATTCCTTCTGATATGAAAAGTCTACAAAGGGTCGTAGTTGATGCTTATCCATGGATCCATCATATCCTCCGTAGTCATCACAAAAACTTCTGTATTGTAGAGAAAGCTCAGATCAAGTGTAGAGTAAAAATCATTAAAACTGTATATAGTTCACTGTAAAGAAATCTACCTTGTCTTACAATTATTTTTCTGTAGTTGTAGGTTCAATTGATTCATGATCTTTACTACATGAACTTTTCCAATGAATTTGAAGTATATGTTTTCTAAGAAATTTTCTTTAATTTTGGACCTTTAAAGAATGTAGATAAAATTTTCAAATTGCCTAGCATGTAAAAGAAAGCCATAAATAATGAGAAATTCAAAAAATCCTTGCGTAACATATAATTTTATGCCAAGAAAGAAAGATTTACAATTTATATGATTTATGATATTATGAAAATTATCTTTCTTCCTGATTTCAGCATGAAAAACCTTTGATGAACATTATAATAATATATTAGAAACTATGATGTTACCTTCCAAAACATTGAACCATTACATATCACTTAAAATTATTATACTGTATAAGAGTACTAAGTTACCCTTGTTATTATCTTTTGAAAATTTAGAAGTTGTAGTTATAAACTTTAATATACCACGGTTTCAATATTAGAAGGTTGAATGAATGATGTAAATATGTAAAATAAAACTTAAAGTAGTCAATGAGATGAAGAATTAAACCATAAATCGATGATGGGCATAATGGATGGCCATTAACCAATTAGATAAAAAGAATATATTTAACATTCCTAGATTTCATATTCATTCAATTTTGAAATCGTTGTGTTAATAATGGTTCCTAAAGTATACAAACACATAAACTATAATTCAGATTTACAATAGGTATTATGAATAAATTAAAAAAAGATTGATAACAATAAGAAATTTTTTAAAATAAATAATAGTAAATTTAATACCTCTGCCATTTTTAAACTTGGATGCTACAATTATTTGATTTTCGTCTATAGTATAATTCCTTAGTCAATTCAAAAAAGGAAACAACTAATAGACTAAGGTTAACAATTGGGTGATTATCCATATGTTATACTGCCTTTTGGTCAGGCAGTATATCATAAAAGTTGGCTTCTGTGATCATCAAGGCAGGAAGCCCGGAGTGACAGTTATCTTGCTCGAAAATCAATTATATTTGGACAATAGTTGGGCAGATTCGGACCAGGTCCCGATTAAGTGCAATCAATATAAAGTGACAGAGAAGGCCCCATGGGGTCACATTTCAAATTTCAAGTCAATCGGAGTTCATATGCTCGAGTTATGGGCAAAGGAAGAATTTATATGGATCTATTGGGAATGATCCATAAAACAGCATAAATCGACGAAGATCGATGAATATCTCAAAATCTATAAAGTTAATGCACTTGGAAACTTTCAAGGAAACACTATATTGAAGAGTGGAGCCCATAAAAATGATCGCATGACAAAACTCCCACATCTTGGAAAAGTGGCCGATTGTTAATTGAACTATCGTACAAATCAGCCACAACTATCCATAGTTTTATTGAAAATGCGACATCTCACAAACGGTACGTTGGAATTGCACGAAACTTGGAAAGCAAGTCTCTTACATTATGGGGGCACCCCCATGATCAATTGCAGCTCAAAAGGATGAAATCTTGGAAATTAGGCCGATCGTTATTGGAATGATTATGCAAATCAGCATAACGATCAATAGTTTTACGGAAAATGCGATATCTCACAAAAGGTATGTCGGAATTGCATGAAATTTAGAGGGCAAGTCTCTTACATCATGGAGCACCCCCACGATCGATTGAAGCTCAAAGAAGAAACCTTGGAAATTAGGCCGATCAAATTAGCATAACGATCCATATTTCTATGGAAAACCCAATTTCTCACAGACGTAATGTTGGAATTACATGAAATTTGGAGGCAAAGTCTCTTACATCATGGTTCTCTTGGAAATTAGGTCGACCGTTATTGGAGTGATCGTACAAATCAGCATAATGATTCATAGTTTTACAGAAAACGCGATATCTCACAAACGGTATGTCGAAATTGCATGAAATTTGAAGGGCAAGTCTCTTACATCATGAAACACCCACATAATCGATCGCAGCTCAAAATAATGAAATCATGGAAAATGGGCCGACCATTATTGGAATGATCATACATATCAGCATAACAATTCATAGTTTTATGGAAAACGCGATATCTCACAAACGGTACGTCGGAATTGCATGAAATTTGGAGAAACTAGCTAATATCAGAGTGAACCCACATGATCGATCACAGCTCAAAAGAATGAAGCATGAAATGGTCTCATATGATCCAATTTCTAGTCAAAATAGTGAGGATCGATCGATATCTCACAAACGGTAAGTCTTAATGGTGCTAAACTTTAGGAGCTTGGATCAAAGGCATGAGGGACTCCATTAAAATGATCATAACTCCATTGGAGTTAGTACAGAACGATCGACTAATTTATTTTTTGATGTTCGATCGATCCTAATTTTTTTGGGTCAGGCCATATGGGACTGAAGGTTCTACTACCGAAATTTCAGCTCGATCCATGCACGCCTTCACATAAATATACAGCGGAGTTGGCTCACTACAAGGGACTACTTTTGACTGGCTCTTCTTCATCACTTCTTAACTCTTCCTTCACTAATTTTCTTGGCGAAATAAATATACTTGTAATCTTACAGTATAAATAAAAAATTATTGGTGTGGACGTAGGTCGGTGTTTACCGAACTACTATGAAACTCATGTGATCCTTTGCTTTTTATGTTACTTTTCTGTGATCTATGTGCTTACGTTTCTATTTGGATATTGTTTTTATAATTAGTGCTTTCACATACAACTAGGTGTTTGTGACCACTTTTGGCACAAACATTTTGGTGCTTTCACTGAGAGGGACTTGTACCCGCAGATTTAGAAGCTAGGATCTTGGATTTGGAAGCTTGGATACTTGAGTCTAAAAGCAATGGCTAGGTAATCAACAAGGAGAACGTTAACAGATAGGAGTCACCATGGAGGGAGTCAGGAGGCTTCTTCTGGAGCTGGAGAAAATCATACATATATATACCTCCCCAGAGACGAGATGGAAACAATAATGGAAGCTATGCAGGAAATGATGCAAAAGAGATAAGAGGAGATGATCCAGAATATCTTCTGGCAGATGGGACAAGACGGAAAATAAAACCAAGGAAATGGAGTAGCAGGAACAGCTGGAAATTAGAATCTAGGACTTGGAGCAAAAACTAGTAGGCTTGGATATGGATTGGAGCAACCGACCCCAGCCAAGGAGAATGGATTAGCACTACTCCCCATGGAACTGAGGGCCCGGATTCGAAAGTCTCTGTAAGCGAAATGGATAGTGGTGAAGGAATAGGAGTAGCCATCATTCATTAAAAATTGGAGCGGGCCTGGCTTAAGAGCATGGGTCATTGTCTCTTGATCGGAATGGCACAAAGTAAAAGAAACTCCACATTAAAATCGCTAAGTCACTTACACATGTATGAAATCAAGGTTGGTGCCTAGGCATGCTCTGAGGTGGCAATAAACCGCCATAAAAAAAAAATTTGGAACTCACTTGAATGTGAAAAACAAGTATTTTGCCTCGACTAGGCACTCGATCTCGAATGATCACATTTTTCCTCGAACAACATTTGACTAGAAGGATTACATTACGCCTCGAATAGGCACTCGATCCTGAACGATCACATTTTTCATCGAACAACACTCGATCTAGAACGATCACATTACGCCTCGAATAGGTACTCGATCTCGAATGGTCACACTTCGTCTCGAGCGACACTTGATCTCAAACGATCAGATTATGTCTCGAATAGGCACTTGATATTAAATTATCACATTATGCCTCGAACAGGCACTCGATCTCGAATGATCACATTACGCCTCGAACATGCACTCGATCTCGAACGATCACATTACACCTTGAACTGGCACTCGATCTCGAATAATCACATTTCGCCTTGAATAGGCACTCGATCTCAAACGATCACATTATGCCTTGAACATGCACTTGATCTCTAATGATCATAATTAGCCTAGGATACCTACGAATTAGATTGACGGTCCTGAACGACAATTACTAACAATCAGTAAGATCACATATTTATTTGCAGGTCATCAATGGGTTTCGAACATTGGACTTAACGTAATTCAAAACCCGCTTTCCTACTGGAAGGCATATTTTAGGGGGGCAAATGTTATACTGCCTTTTGACCAGGCATCATATCATAAAAGTTGGCAAAATGGCTTCTGTAATCATCAATGTAGGAAGCCGCAAGAGACATTTATCAGGCTCTAAAATCGATTATATTTGGAACTATGACAATAGTTGGGCAGATTCAGACCTAGTCCCAAACAAGGTGCAATCAATATAAAGTGAAAGAAAGGCCTCTTGAGGCCACATTTCAAATTTCAAGTCAATCGGAGTCAGTATGCTTGAGTTATGTGCAAAGGAAGAATTTATATGGATCGATCAGGAATGATCCATAAAATAGCGTAAAATGAACGAAGATCGATCAATATCTCAAATCTACAAAGTTAATGCACTTGACACTTTCAAAGTATCACTATATTGAAGATTTGAGCCCAAAAAAATGGTCGCATGATAAAACTCCCAAATCTTGGAAAAGAGGCCGATCGTTAATGGAACGATCGTACAAATCATCCATAATGATCCATATTTTTATGAAAAATGCGATATCTCACAAACAGTACGTCAGAATTGCATGAAATTTGAAGATCAAGTCTCATACATCCTGGGGCCTCCATGATTGATTAGCTCAAACGGTTGAAATATTGAAAATTAGACAGATCGTTATTTGAACCATTGTGCAAATCAGCATAACGATCCATAGTTTTACGAAAAATGCGATATCTCACAAACAGTACGTCGGAATTGCACGAAATTTAGAGGGAAAGTTTTTTACATCATGGATCAGCACTATATAAATCATGGTTTAAAAAGATGAAATCTTTGAAATTAGGTAGATCGTTATTGGAACGATCATACAAATCAGCATAACGATCCTTTTTTTATGGAAAACGCGATATCTCACAAAACGTACGTCGGAATTGCACAAAATTTAGAGGATAAGTCTCTTACATCATGAAGCACGCCATTACTGATCACAGCTTAAAAGGATGTAAATCTTGAAAATTAGGCCGATCGTTATTGGAACAACGGTACATATCAGTGTAACGATTCATAGTTTTTCAGAAAACGTGATATCTCATAAATGGTACGTCAGAATTACACGAAATTTGAAGGGCAAGTCTCTTACATCATGGAGCACCCCCATAGTCGTTCGCAGCTCAAAAGGATGAACTCTTGGAAATTAGGCCGATCGTTATTGGAACGATCATACAAATCCGCATAATGATCCATAATTTTACGGAAAACGCGATATCTCACAAATGGTACATCGAAATTGCATGAAATTTGAAGAGAAGGTAGCTAATATAATGTGGAACCCACATGATCAATCACAGCTCAAACGGATGAAGCATGGAATAATATCAAATGATCTAATTACTAGTCAAAACAGCAAAGATCGATGGATATCTCACAAACGGTAAGTCGAAATGGCGTAAAACTTTGGGAGCATGGAGTAGAGGCATATGGGACACCATAAAAACGATCACAGCTCCATTGAAATTAGTATGGAATGGTCAGCTAAATTATTATTCGGTATCTGATCGCTCCCATATTATGTATAGTGGGTCATATGAGCCTAGAGGTTCTTCTGCCAAAATTTCATCCTGAGTCATGCACGTCTTCACCTATAAATACACAGACTTGGCTCATTGCAGGGGACTTTTTTGGTTGGCTCTCCTTCATCACTTCTTACCTTTTCCTCCACTAATTTTATAAGGCAAAAACAACTATACTTGTAATTTTACAGTATAAATAAAGGCTAGAGTTTTTCGAACCACTATAAAACTCATGTGTTCTTTTACTTTTTCTGTTATTTATTCTATGATCTACGTGCTTGTCTTTCTATTTGGATATTTCTTTTGAAAATTGGCGCTTTCACATAAAATTAGTTGTTTATGACCATTTTGGTACAAACACCATAGAGATTTTGGAATGTTACAAAATATTTAGAAAAATACCATGATACATGAGCTTAAACGTAAGAGCATGAGCGGTTTGATAAAGATGTTTTGAGAACTAAGATTATAAGGAGAAGTAGAGAACAATGACTGAGGCGATGCTTTATATCCGAGGTGCATTAATTATATTTTTGAATTTCAGAGAAAATATAATTATGGAAAGGGCTGATGAAAAAATTATTTTAGAAAACACCAAGAAACCAGAATACGCAGTGAGAATGATTGTGGTGAAGGCGAAAAATAATTAATTATCATCTTTTTTTACATAATATGGCTAAAATCATTAACTATAGCATATATTTTAATGTTTAGTAAGATGTTAATAGATCAAGTAAAATGGTATAATGGTGTAATATTTTTTACCGAAATTGAAAAATAAGTCTTATTGATGAATACTTACTTTTAAGAGTTAAATAGAACAATTGAAAGTCAAACATTTAATAGTTGTATCATAATTGGTTGGCAAGTCAATCCCCTTAACCCACCATTTCATTCACTTACCAGATTCATCTACCATCTTTTATGATGAATATCCAAAATACACTTTTAAAATCATCAAATTCTCAACTTTTAATATTGAAATGGAACCAAGCAAAACTATATTAACTTTTCGATCTTTATTGTAATTTGAGCTCTTCATTTTAATAAATACTTTAATATTATCATTCATGGATAGAATGGAATATATTGAAAGTTCCTAAATGTTTTTAGTATTGGGAAAAATGCAATATGAGTGGATTGGTTGACACAATTACAATTCTATCAATGCATCATCTTTATATTACATATATTTGTGTATACTTTTTTTACTTTTCACATATTATTTGTTGAAAAAAATTATGTTTGAAAAAAAGCATGCAAACATAAATTATAGTATGCAACCAACAATATATTCCTACCGTGCTAACTCGATCAGTATGTGTATGTCCCTTCAATTTTCATGCGTCAAAGAACATAAATCCAAAATAACTAAAGTTTTCACTAAAACAAATAGTGCCTCTAATTTCATAGTTTAAAACATTAATTTAGTGAACAAATTCTCAAATTAAGAATATAAAAGCTTCATAATTTCAATTTTCATATTTCTTCTAGTTGGATCTTTTTGTTGAAAATATAATATGGAAAGGGCTAAATCAAAAATTATTTTTGAAAACACCAAGAGATCATCATACGTTGTGAGAACGATTGCGATGAAGGGGGAAAATAGTCAATTATCATCATTTTAAAATGATAATGACCAAGATAATTAATTAGACATATATTATGGTTTAATAAGATGAATAATGTAATATATATTTTTATCGAAATTGAAACATAAGGCTTATTGATGAATACTTACTTCAAGCTTAAGAGTTAAATAGAGTAACTGAAAGTCAAACATGTAATACCTGTATCAAGATTGTGGAAAGTCAATTTTTATAGCTTGCCGTTTCATTCTCTTACCCATTTCATATACCATCATTTTATGATGAATATCCAAAATACAACTTTGAAAACCGTCAAACTCGCAACTTTTGACACTGAAATGACACCGGTAAAAATATAAGAACTTTTCAATCTTTGTTGTAATTTTAGACTCTTTGTTCATAACTGAATACTTTAATATTATGATTCGTTGACATAATAGAAAATATGTGACTAAATCCTTTCCATATAAGCTATACCGTTTACGAAAACTAAATTTCTTATCCTTTCCGTAACTGAATCAAAACCCTTTTAAACTTTTAAAGCCGAACTTGTGCTTGAATATCACATCACAAATGTTTGTAAAACACTCTTTAAAATATTCTTTTTAAAGAGAAAATTATAATTTTAAGCAAATTAAAAGAAGGGTAAAACAAATGTCATTAAAACGTTGTTTGCTATAAACCAAAAACAATTTATACTTAGCTTTATTTTTTTAAAATAGTTCTTCTTAAAAGATTTTATCATTATGAACTATCATTTACAAATTTCAAACAATATTTGTTCTCCCAAAAGATAATAAATCAATTAAAATGCTTTTATAAATTCAAAATAATGTAATCATCCTAAAAGAAAATTGATATAATTATTTTATAACCTTAAAACCATATTAATTATCCAAATAGACAATTTGTAGAGACCCAAAATTTTAGTCATTTGAATCTACAATATTTAGTTTATTTTAAATAACTTGAATTTCAAATATAGCAATTTATTGGGTAATTAAGTTGTTAAATTTAACATTTAAAATTACTTAAATAATTGAATCTTGAATTTAACATGAATGAAAATGATTTCAAAGTTGATTTGAATTCTATTTAAGTCTAAATGCATATGGTAAACTTTTAGTTTTGATTTAAAAGTAATTAGACTTATTTTAAAAATTACTCGTTTTAATTAATGTGTAAAAATAGCTTTTTGAGGCAATGTCTCGGATTTTGACGAAACCAGTTTCATCGGATCTGTAATCGTGAATTATTATATGCCATCGAATTTGGTAGCGATCAGACGTATCATTTGGTCGTGCGAGTTCGAAATTCGTAGAAATTAATTAAAGGAATTTAAATTAAATTAATTGGGTTTGAAAGCTATCTTTTACACATAATCGCATTAGACCTCGAAACAGTTCCATTATATTCGCAATAGGGGTATAACACATAGAACGCCAGGAGGCACGCCTCGTTTGGAGTTCGAGATTGTTAGGTGCTTTGAATGATTATTTTAAAATTTAATAATATATATATATATATATATATATATATATATATATATATATATATAGATTCTTCAGCCATACCTATTCCATACCCAAAGTCCATACACCATACATCCTTAATGTCATGCCCATATCCTCCTTTGGTTTAAAATTGCGTTTAATCAAAGAAAACGTTTGTGTTTTTCCCTCGAATTAAAATTTTTACGTTGCCTCATCCAATGGCCATCATCATCTGTGACCACCAAAGGCGAATTCAGGCGAAATTTTCAGCTAACCAAATGTTTATGGCATCGAGGCAAAGGAGTTCAATAGTCGGATCGTTGTGTTGTGGCATGGATGGCCGTAGATTAGGCCACGTTCGGAGGCAGCTTTGGGTACGGTTTTGGTGGCAAGAGAGGAGCTTTAGGCGATCAACCCTGTGGCAGTCGAAGTGCGGTGGTCGGGGCTGGTTTGGTGGAGCGTCGTGGTCGAGGCTGTGTTCTAGTGGAGTGTGGTGAGCTCTAGTGTATGACAGCGGCGACACAGTGACGTTGATGACAAGGTCGAATTGGGTTCGGCCTGGGATGAATTCGCGTTTTTAATTTGGGAACAAGGGGTAATTAAATTTATTTATTTTTAATTATTAAATGTTAATGGTAGTTTAATAAATTTAAATGTTCATTAATCCGTATCAAACTTGTACAATGTCCAAATCGAGCGCGATAATTTGCATTGCGTTCGCATCAACAAGTACTAAGCTATAGAGTTGGATTGGACGAATTCGGAGCTAGTTGGAATTTTGGGTTAAAATTGAACGTCTATTCAATTTTAATTCAAAATGAAACATTTTGGCGACTTTTAAATCAAAGTGAGTTAATCTGACCTTTTTGGTTAACCAAAAATATATTTTGGTCGATCAAAAAGACCTATTGGATATTTGGATATTTGTTTGTGATAGTGATTGATTGTTTGGATAATTTACTAATTATTAGTTGGATTGGATATATTCCCGCCTATTGCAGTGGATGAGACCCTATTAGTTTCAACGTAAGAGCAGATGACCCTTTATATATGAATCCTGTCTCAAAGAGGTTGATTTATATTATAATTATATACTGTATGTGATGCAGGGAGACATTTTGGAGGTATTCAACAAGATTTCTCACACTGTTGATTTTATTTTCATATATATAATGATATTTGACTTGTTAAATGCCACATTGATGACATGGATATGATTTTGCTAAAATAGTGCTTTATTAGCACCGGGCCTCATTTTTGGTATTTTAAAATACTATAAAATAGTGACTTGACTTAAAAGGGACTTTAAAGTGATTTTGGAAATTTTATATGTTTTTATAATTTTTGTAACGACCCAGAATTTTAGTTATTTGAAATTGGAACATTTAATTGATTTTAAATATTTAAAAGTTAATTTTTGGACTTATAACTTGAATTTCAAATATAATGATTTATTGGATAATTTAATCGTTTAATTTAATAATTGAAAATCATTTAAATAATCGAATATTGAGTTTCAAGCTGGATAAAAATGATTTGAGGGAATATTTACTTTCTATTAACAAGAATAAAGGTAACTAAGCTTTTAAATATGATTTAAAAGTGGTTTAACTAATTTTGAAATTAACTCCTTTTAAATTAAAATATAAAATAGCCTTCCGGGGCACAGTCTTGGATTTTGATGAAAACAATGCCATTAGATCTGTAATAGCATACTATTATTGGATTTCAAATTTCGTAGCGATTGGATTCGCCGTTTGGTTGTACGGGATAGAAATGCGTTGAAATTAATATTAAAAATTTAATATAATAAGTGAGAATAAGGGACACATCCCTAAAATCAAACATAATACACAAAACGTCATTCTCATATAAAAAATAAATTACATCCCTATTTTCAAATACTAAAATTTTCTTCCCTACAATATCCCTCTTCTCCATTGCAGCAATGTTAATTCTTCATATGTGAATGTTATCCTCACATCCATAATTAAAATTTGCACCTCATTAATTATCAATCTTCAAAACGTAATAACTTCTTGTAGAAATGACGGATTATCAAACCGTTTTCACCAGTATATCACAAATTTTATTATCATTCTAACGAGTGGAATTGTGAATATGCAATAGTTACAGAAATGCCTACAATTATACCATATAATTGCAGAAATATCTGCAATTATATGCAATAGTTACAGCCATTTCTACAACTATATACAATAATTGCAGACATTTCTATAACTATATAGTATAATTGAAGAAATGGCTGCAAAGAAATGTCTACAATTATATGCAATAGTTGCAGCAATTTCTGCAACTATATACAATAATCGAAGACATTTCTGCAATTATATGGTATAATTGCATAAATGTCTGTAATTATATGCAATATCTGCAACCATTTCTGCATATATATATAAATAATTACAGACATTTCTACAATTATTGCATATAATTGCAGAAATGTTTGCAAATATATGCAATAGTTACATATTTGAAGAAAAATCGATGATGTTCAAAATTTACAGAATTCTCTGCAAATATGTGGAATAATTGCACCCTTACTGCAAATATGATTATTTTTGGTATCAACAACAGATCTCATTTTAAAGACTATAATTTTTTGATTTTGTGGTAAAAATGGTGCGCTAATCCGATGTCTCTACCGAAAGTATTACAAGTTTGAAATGTTAAAAACAGAAAAGGGTATTTGGGTCTTTATGTGCGCGTGAATTTGAAAACAGGGACATGAAACTTAATAAAAAAATGGAGAGATGTTTGGTATATTTTCAAACTTTACCAGAAATGTATGCCAAACGCACCAATATAATAATTGGGTTCAAATAGCTATCTTCTTCGTATGATTAATTAGGTCCCGGAATTTGTTCCATTGTGTTCGAAATAGGGGTATAACATTTGGAACACCAGGCGGCACGCCTCGATAGGAGTTCAGGATTTTAAGTTACTTAAATCGAGGTATTTCGAAATTAAATAATATTATTTTTTTTGAAAAAAAATCAACCCCTATCAGCCACCCTATTTGTACCACCATGTCCACTCTATAGTACTTTCTATCTCCCTCTTTTATTTAAATGCAGATTTCAGTGAGGAGAGAAAAGAAACCGAACTTCAAAAATTTAATTAAAAATCTATGCTCGTCTAAATATCGTGAATCTCGATCCGTTGCACTCATTAGGAGATTTGCTTCCATTCCATATCCATTTCATAGCTTGCGGCAGTACTTTGTGGTAGTTGCTTTTCAACAGCAATGGATTTTTGGAACTAGGTTTTAAGTTCTGGATGGATCTATGCCATGATTCGTCAAATGGTTAAGGTATTTAGGTCAAGGAGGAGAATATACATCTCGGTGCCAGCATTTTGGTCGAACATGCGTGGCTTGTTGTCGATTCAAAGGGTATGGATTTGTGGCTCGTCAATGTTGGTATTAGAGCTTAGGGTTAGTATATTCCTAGGCTTTGATGTATACTCATTATAGATATGGACAGTAGCACCCTAGATTGAGTTTGAGTGTATTATATATATGAGTACATATTTGTTAGTGATTATAAAAATATTTTATATTGTGCTTACTTATCCGTTGAGCAGTTTTTAAATTTTGGTCGGTATATGGGATGCCATATTATCGATAGGGATTTCTAAACACTTAAACGAGGCAAATCGACATAGCATTATTTTTAAATTGGGTAAATGAAATAATTTTACCTTGATTATATATTATATATAAAGGAATAATTTTTTGAAAATTATTATAATGCATATAAATTAATTGTTTGGATGTTTGGAAATGTAAATATATATAAGTTAATAAAAGCTGTTTGAATAATCCAAATAAAAGCAACAATTGTAAAAGAATAAATTATATAAGCAAATGAATTATTAAGTATGGAACTATAATTAATATGATTTACAATTGAGAAATAATCATATATACAAGTAGTGAAAAATGAGTATATTTTTAAATATGAGTTGTAAATAAAAATGGATTTAAACCAAGAATATGAAAATTTGAATCCTGTTGATTTTGATAGTTGTTTTTCAAAGTTTAAAGACGTTATATTATTATAAATCTAAGTAAGATAAATAAAATTTGGAATGTATCTTAAATAAGTAAAGTAAAATAATGAAATTATATAAGTAAGAAGATTTATAAATGTGATTTATAAATATAAAAGGATTTTCAAAACAATATAAAGCACGGAATTCACTACTATTGCTGGGAAATAATAAGGGTAATGACCGCAGCATCATCAGTATCATTTTCGAGTTTCTATATGATTGACTTGCTACCAATAGTAAATTGGAAATTGAAGTTTTGTTGTGATAAACAAATATGAGTTCAAATCCAAGTTGAAATTGGTGAATATAAGTAAAATGAGTCTTGGACTTATAATATGAAATAAAAAGTTTAACTTTAGTAAAGTTAAATAAATTTGAGTTAGCATAATAAAATATATGATTTGAAATTTAACCAAAGGAAGGTTAAATAAAGTGAATTAGATTTGAACCAGATTAGATAAGTTATTGAAATTGAAATTAAACTCAAGTGGTAAGTGATTATAATATGTACTTGAAAGTTTAAATAAATAACTTGTATAAGTTATAAAATGGTAAAATGTAAGTAAAACCAAATATTAAAATGGTTAAAAAAATTTATTAAAACAAAAAAAAATTAGAATTTGAATAAGTGATATGAAATTTAACTTAATTAAAAGATAAATAAAATGAATATGCAAAGTAAAGTTGAATAATAAGAAGTTAATGAAATGAAGTAATTAAAGAATATGAATTTGAATTATATAATGAAATTTGACTTTAGTTGTAAAATGAATTAGCAATTGAATGAATGAATTGGGTTGAACTAATGAAATGAATTAGTAAGTAAAATATGGATTGAATGTTAATCAACTGAATGTAAATAAATTGATATGGAATAGTAGATGCCAGTGTTAATTCATTAAAATCTGATGAAATTGTAAATTGAATGAAAATCAATTAGATATTAAACTAATTGGAATTGAATGTGTTGAACCAAATTGAAAGTAATGAAGTAAATATGAATGTTGAGTGTAAATTAAATTAATTTGGTTATGTTGGATATGTATTGGTTGTTAGATGAATGTTAGTTGGTTAAATAGAAATTCATTAAGTGTTAATAAAATAGAAAGCTAAGTAATTGGATTCAATTTGGAAGTTAAGTGAATCTAAATAGAATTTGATTTGAAGTGGAAGTGAATTAACTTGAATATAAATTAGTGAATGTAAACTAATTGAATTTGAATAAACGAACGTTGGTAAAATCCAATGCAAATGAATCAAATGTGATTTAATTGAAAACCAATTCAATGAATATTAATGAGATATGAATGAACGTTGATTCGGTTATGGATTTGCGAGATAGAGATTGGTTTTTTGGATGTTAGTTCGATGATAGTCGTTTGATGGTTGGATCTGTTGCTTTTGATTACATTTGCTATATTGGCATCTATAGTTGTTGTATTGGTATATGTCGTATATTGATATTAGTTTCCATATATGTGTTTCTCATTTGTTAATTGAGTATTTAGTAGGTGTGGATGGCGAATGCTTCACATTTGGAGCTCGCTTAGCCGTATATGCTCGCTAATAATATATAAGGTACATATCTCGGATTACATATCATACTTTTACACGTTTTTCCCTACAGGATGCCTCATTCTCGAAGATGAGATGTATATGTGTGATATATATTGTCATTTTTTCTCTAGGTCGAACCGCACAAAGGAGGTTATAGTGAATTTTTTTTGAAAATTTAAGGCGTTGGAAAAATTGCGAGAATTTTAGAAGAAATTTTTTTGATAAATAGAATTTTGATTTAGAGTTAAAAGTTAAAGATACTAGTTGGTTTTGAATAAATAACTATAAATGGATTTGAAAACATAGAAAAGTTTCTATAAGAAGTTAACTAAATGATTTTGCAAAAGTTAAAAGTTTAAATAATTTTGGTAATCTAGTTTGAAAGAATTGTTTTTGAAAAGTTAATTGATTTTGTGACTTTCTCTTACTTAGTAATTTCGAGGATGAAATTCTTTAAGTATGGGAGAATGTAAGACTCGGAATTTTAGTCATTTGAAATTCAAATATTTATTTAGTTTTAAATATTCACAAGTAAAATTTATAAGTTGAATAACTTATATGTAGAATATAAGTATTTGTTTGGATAATTAAATTGTTAATTAAATATTTGAAATTGTGTAAATAAATGGAAATTTGAATTTAATGTAAAGAAAATGATTTATAAAGTTGTATTAAATTCAATTAGAATTAGAATGATGTTAGTAAACTTTTTAAATTGAATTAAAAGTTAATTTGTAGAAATTGAATTTTTTAATATTTGATTAACGTGTAAAATAGTCATTTTTTACATGGTCTTGGATTTCGACGAAACCTTTTTCATTAGATCTGTAATATTATATTATTATAAAATTTCAAATTTCATGTCAATCGGACTTACGATTTGGTCGTGGCAAGTTAAAATACGTAGAAATTTGTTTAAGTAATTTTAAATTTAAATAAGTCGATTCGAAAACATGTCTTCCAAATACGATGGAAATGGCTCCCAATATATATTCCATTGTGTTTGGAATAGGGGTAAAACATTAAAAAGGCCAGGCGGCAAGCTTTGTTTGGAGTTTGAAATTTTTTCGGATGAATAGTGTTGTGAAATTTTCTATAAAAAGACTTCAATTATTATCATTTGTTCACAACCCTAGGGTTTTAAATCCTAGCTGCCGTCGTTGGCATTCGATGGCAAAAAAACACCCTCCTTCCTCAATTTATACTCGATCCAATTAATTTCGTGGAAAACTCTCAACTACAAAATCGAAGAGCTTGTTGAGATCTAGGTACCCAACGGTGATGATCGTTTATGGAAAAGCGGATTGGCGTTGATTTGCGTTTGAAGGCACGATGAAACGACCCGACTTTCTCACTACAGAAAGACGCATCATTTTTAAGAAAGAAAGGGATAGAAAAGAGAAAAGATAGAGAAGAAAGAAAGAAACAACATCAGAATCTAAACAACGGAACGAATAAATTATATTAATCACATAATACATTACATAGTATCATATACATCAGAGATACACAGCTAACACAACACATACTAGACAGTTATAAACACCTGTCTAGATATTACAACTCAATACAACTCAAAGACAAACGACTCAGAGAACACACAGTGGAATACTATATATCTATACGCAGAAGCCTCCTGCTCCATTGCTCCTCCAGAAATCGTCAAGCCAACCTGAATCCCCTGGCTACTCGTAAAAATTTGAGTACCCAAGAGTTTAAGAAAACAGAATAAACTCTGGGTCATACATGGGTCTGGTATGAGTAAACGGTTAAAGTTACTTAACTTTAAAAACCTTTTGAAAGAAAAGGTATCACGTAAGACTTCCCACACATAAACATGGAAAAGTTTTTACTTTATGCTAACCAAAACATTTGATAGGAAATTCAGTGATATTATAATAGGTCTAGGGTTTTCAAATAAATATGAAATAGCCGAAATTGTTACATTTATTAAATTCCAGCTACTAGCCACAAAAGTGGGTAATACAATCAAATCTGAGGGCACTTATTGGATTTTGGATTCCATACAATGGCAGGGCTACCAGGGTACCGCCCGTCATAGTACGTGGCATAGATCACCGTACCGAGGATTACTCCCAATCCCCTGCAACACAAGGCCGGAACCATTCCTTACTGAACAGTTCCAAACAAAACAACCCCGCGGTTGTAGCTAGCAACCGCCCACAAAGCCGAATAAAAAGGGACCTCTAGACAGGGGAAAATATCGTCCTACTTGGGCATGACCCACTTAACCTTGCTGCACCTCCCCTGTTTTAGCCATTCCCGGTTGATGAGGCTTGAGGCTACGATTACCTTTAGTGAACACATCACTTAGAATGCTCATCGTCCACCTGACGATGTTCTGAAAGCATTCAATCCATACAAGTTCGTTCCGGGTTCGAACGAAATCGAAGGCATTATCTCGTTACACTCATTTTGGAATTACCCTCAGAGTTAACGACAGTAACCCTTGCACTCTGAATCTTTATCTTCACTTGAGATTCACGACCTATTGTTAATTTGGATCGATGTGGTTTTCGGATATCCAAATATGGAAACCCAATCCCGGTCTCATCGAAATCCAAAATGTATCTTTTAGGTCCAAGTTGTTTAAGGTTAAACAATTTAATTCAACTATCTATATACACACAGATAGATAACTCACAATACCACAATAGATGATCTACATTATCATCACAACAGATAATTCATGTTATCATCATAAATAGATAACTTATACTATCATCTCAATGCAACCAAAGCATCCATATATATCACACATATCTCATCAGAGATTATCAAGCAACTAAGCCATTTAACATAAATCAGCCATCCATAAGCAATGATCTATAAATTACACCATTTATAATTAATTTAAAATGAATTAAATTAATTACCTCATCTCTTAATTAATTTAAAATTAATTAAATTAATTACCTTCATCACAATAAATCTTGCTTACATAAACATTAATTAAACCAATTAATTAATCATCATCTTAATTAATCAACCTTAATTAATTATCTATTAATTAAGTAATTAATCCTTAATTATTCTCATTAATCATATTAATTAATGAGCCTTAATTAATTACTTCCATAAATTAATTAACTATAATTAATTACATTATTGCTTAATTAATTACATTAATTAATCGTGCTTAAATTAATTAAATTAACTTTAATAATTAGAAACATTAATAAATTACTCTTAATTACTTTTAATTACATTTATAAATCTTTTGATTTATTACACCAAGTAATAAATCCTTAATTACTTTACCAAGTAATTATCCATTTAAAGTTACTTCCCACTAAGTAATTTCCCTTATCTCGATTACCTCCTGTAATTTATTCATCAATTACTTATCTTAAGTAATTATTATTATCAAAACTCATTAAGTAAGCATATTTAATCATTTATCATGTGACTATCTTAATTAATTAACAAATTAATTAACTTAACTTGATCACAATCACCTCATAAATCATAATCGAGTAATTCATCCCTTAATTACTCTTTAACCAAATTAATCTTCAATTATTAATTAATAAACCTTAATTATTAATCAATCGTTTAGTACAAAGTAATCAATTCCTAATTACTTTTATAATTAATTAATTATCTCTTAATCATTAATTAATAAAACTTAATTACTAATTAACAATCTTAATTACAAATTAATTAATCCATAATTATAATTAATCAATCCTTAATTACAATTAAATAACCTTTAATAATAGTTAATTAATTCTAAATTAACTTGCATTATAGATTAATAACCTTTTTATTTATTAATCAAGAAAACCCCAATTAAAACTTTATTAAGCATTTCTTAATTACTAGTTTTTAATTAACCCTTAATTACTTAATTAATAAATAATTACAATTTAATTAATCATTAGTCATTAATTAAATTATCATAATTATTAGTTAATTAAATTAATAATTATCCTTAATTAATTACTTAATTAACCCTTTTTAAATAATTAATTAAATTAATTAATTAAACTTAAAATTTCTTAACTAACTTAATTAATTATTATTCATTAAAACTTAATTATCCTTAAGATAAAACATTATCTTTAATTAACCTTGAAAACTTTACTTAACTTAATTCATTAGTTAGTTTAAAATATAAAGTAATCATCAATTACTTACCTTTAATTATTAGTTAACAATCCTCAGTTTCAAGTTAATAAATTACTTGAAAACTTTAATTATTAATTTATAATCATTATTCATTAACTAATTCAATAAAACATTTCCTTATAAATTTCCTTTTTATTTCAAAATAAGTTTGAAAATAACATTATGGTTTTAACTTAAAGCTTTTAAAAACCATTCATACAAATTCATTTATATAACCAAATCAATTCAAAGAAATGAATTTTCAAGAAATTAATTTAGCTTAATTATTAAAAATTTTAAAACTTACTTTATTTTAAATTAAAAATCTGGTGAAACATTTCATTTAGGTTCAACCCATGTGTGCATGAACCCAGAACATCGTCTTTCTTTTTAAAAACAATTTGACTTAAATTTTAAAACTGCTTTTAGTTTAAAAACTTAAACTGTTAAAAACTATATTAGATTTCCTTAAATGCTCGTAAAAGTCACCATGACAAACCCGAGCCAAAACCTTATTACCCCGAACCTATCTTCGAGACAACAAATCAAAACTCAACCCAGACACAACAGCACCACCACAAACCACCATGCACCTGCACCACTCGACGATCAACTTCTGATCATCGCCAGAAACTCCTACATACCCAAAATCACTCCAGCAACCCATCAACAACATCATCATGCTTCCACAACCCATGATCCCAAAACTAGGTATCTGTTGAAACAGGAATTCCAAACTACTGCCAGAAAAACACCTCGCCCAAACGCCTCTGACCACCGGAGGATGGACTACTTCGTCCACACCTCGCCGAACACCCACGCAACCACCTCCTTCAACCACGACCTACTCGATCGATCATAGGTGACGATCTCCTTACAATTCTGACCACAACCCAAAATTAGGTTTAAAAACAAAATTTAGCAAATCCAAACTCCACAATGGATTAACTACCCTTCAGCCATTTTTCCCAACAACTCTGACCCTTCCTCCATCTCTAGTAGAAACGCCGACCACCCTAAATGTTCTGACCACCAGAACTTGCCCAAAAACCCATTTCCTGACAAATACCTAATTCACATTCAATCCTTTATTTAAAATTGTAATTTTAATTTTAAAAATCCTAACTTTTAAAATGGATTCAAGTCATAAATTTGAAACAGTGAATTAAAGTAACTGGATTTATCATGTTTATAAGAATTTTTGCTGAATTCTATTTCCCAGATGAGTTGCTAAATATTTCTACTTAAATTCATTTTTAATATTGAATCTTAGCTTAAACAAACATTTAATGCTTGATAACCAAATCCTATATGAAATCAGAGTAAGTGCAGCATGAAATTTTGTTTAAACTTGATAATCTTGAAACAAGAACAAGGGAATAATGTAACACAGACATGCACACTTTTGAACACAACCAATTAAATAAAAGCACTACGCTTATATATATATATATATATATATATATATATATATATATAAACATGCATAACATTTTCACCATAGAATCTCAAAGCAACTTTATTTGTCTATTTAACTTTTAATTAAAAAGTTTACTCACCTTCTAAAGAAATACAAAGAACTTGATCTTGATGATAAAGCTCGAAACTTGCCAAAACATTTGAACTAGAAACTGAAGCCTTTTTGAAGCAGAAAAACTTATATTCTCTGATTTGCTTTAAACTGAATTGCTTCATGTTTGCATTTTGAAAACTGGAAATGCTTGAATTTATGAAATGGCTGTGATTTATAAAACTGGGGTACTTGCATGCGCTTGAAGGTGTTGCAGACATAGGAAATGCAGAACTTTAGAACTGGATTGAAATTTGCATTTGAACTTTTTGAAAACATATTGCAGATTTGGTATAAGGAGATTACAAACATGGGAAATGCAGATTTGATCTGCACATGATTTCAGGTTTTGGTATTTTGGTTTGAAAATGGGTTACAGGGCTCTCACATTTATTTTTGGATTATGTTTGAATTTGAATAATAAATGACAGGTTTGTGAAAAAAAATTACAGGGAAACAAATTTTGCAGATTTGAACTTTGAGGAAAATTTCAGGTTTTTAAACTTGAACAATGGTTTCAGATTTTGGTTTTGAGTTATTTTCAGAGGAGATGAATCAAGTTTTGATTCATGCATTTCTAGTTTAAGAAGATTACAAATTTGTATTTGATTTTGGAAATGAATTGCTGAGGAGTATTTACAGATTTGAGGAAAATTTCAGATTTGATCTGCCATTGTTTTCTAAGCTTTCGAGAAGAAGATAATAAAAAGAAAAATGAGAAATAAGATTAGGAACGTATATAAGTAATTTAGATTTTATTAAAATTAAAAGAAAATGCAAATAAAATGACACATGTCTTTAACTTACATTAATGTTTTAACACTTGTTACATAAAAGGTTATAACTTTAACACTTGTCAATATTTATTTATATTTATTCTAAAAGAATTTTAAAAGATTTTTAAATATGATTTTCTAATTAACTAATATGTTTCTCTTAATTTATAAATACTTTTCTAATTAAATTCCTAATTAACAAATACATTTATAAATTTGGAAATGTTTTCTAAATTTATATAAATACAATCTTTAAAAGAAAATAAAATAAAACCAATTATAATTTAAATAAAATTATATATAACATTGCAAACTCATTTTTAGATGCTTTTTCAAAAAGCCTTTGTATTTACTTTTATTAAATAAATACATATCCAAATTTCCATAAATAAATTTCTATAAAAAATATATAAAACAAATCTTATTTTTAACTAAAAACATTATCTATATATATTTAAACACACTTATTAACTTTGAAAACAATAAGTCAATTTAGAATTTATTTACACAAACAAAATAATTATTCTTATTTTAAAACCAATTTATAACCATAATTAAGACATTATATTATTATTAATTGGTTATTTATTTTTAAAAATAACAATTTTATCAATTTCAAATAATTTAAATTAAGAGATTATCACTTTTTAAATTCCTGGAAATTCCGGGATATTACACACGATGTTCGTGCGTGTTTATCGTGGCGTGGGAGGCACCGAGCTCGACCAGTCTCAAGTTGATGGTAGTGCTTGACTGGGGCTTCGTTGTGTGGGTCGTTGATCGATGTCACGATGCGCGATGGAGGAGTAAAATTCATGGGGTAAATGGCGGCTATTGGGTATTGTTCGGCCTTGAACTAATGAAGAGGAAGAAGATGATAAGCACGACCATGATCTGCTCAAGGTTTAAAAAAAGTTTTGTAAATTATTATATAATCAATTCGTGTAAACTTTAAAATGTTGTAACTTCTTCATACGAGGTCATTTTTTGACGAAACAAGTTGCATTGGGTTCATATTGACGAGCGCAACATTATAGAGCTAGTTTGGAGTTGATCGGATCAAGTGAAAATTTTAGGTAAAATTAAATTCTCTTTTAATTTTATTCGGAATAAAACACTACATATGCTATTGGAACCAAAGTGAGTACAACTCACTATTTCTGACTAGTTGATATTTTTGTATAAGTGAGAATGAATTTATTTCGTGTTGTGTAACGACCCGTAAATTTCGATAATTAAATTGGTTAATTTAATAAGATTTTATAATTAAATCTAGAAAGAAATAAAAACTTTATAATATAAAATGAAGCGAATGTTAGAAATGAAATGTAGCAATGGTAATTAGAATTTATTTTGACAATTGGAGTGAAATCCCAATAATGTAATAGTGTAAATCGTTGCACTTGGTTATAAAATAGAAAAAGAGTAAATAAAAGTAAGTGTTGAAATAACCAATGAAATGATATATTGCTTTATAGTAACTGAACGTAAATTAAGGTAATGAGGTTAAAGCAAATTGATAAATAACAAATTTAGTGCAATCCCAATAAATTGTGACAATTGTAAGGTTTTAATTGATTGTAATTAGAAAATTGGGAAATAGATTCAAAATTATATTAATTGGTAAAATAATACGTAATAAATTGTAGTTTGATAGGATCAATTGTAGAAAGTAATTATAATAATTTTTGTTTGACAATAAAGTAAGAATGGGAATCAAGATTATTAATTTAAATTTAATAATTGGATTAATTGCAAATAATTGAAATTAAATATTTAAAATATTACGTTAATGGTGATTAAGATGAAATCTGAGAATATTAAGGTAATAGATCATGAATCCAATGTTAAATACATCCATTTGAAAACAATGAATTGAATAATAGAACGAAAGGTAAATTAAATAGAATTATTGGAAATTAAATTTATAATTTCTGAAGTTAATGGAATTAAGGCTAACACTAAAATTGATAAATTTATCAACTCTAAATTCACATTTAAATTGGGGTAAATTAGTGTAAATGATTAAGAAATTTAAAAATGATGAAATTTGTTAATTATAGAGTTGAAATTGAAAACTTGATTTAATTAATCAATTATTAATTTATTTAATTAACTAGAAAATAGCCATTTTGGCCACTGACTCAGATTTCGATGAAACCAGTTTCAACGAATCTGTAACGGTGAATTATTGTAGGATTTCAAATTTCGTAACGATCGGACTTGTCGTTTGATCGTACGGACTCGAAACGCCCAGAAATCAATTAAATCGACATCAATTGAAATCAATTTGAAATAACTTGATTTTAGCGTAAATTCTTAAAACGATGGAATTTGAGCTTGAAACCTATTCCATTGCATTTAAAATATTTTAAAACATCTATTTTGATATATGGGTTAGCCCAATTTCGTTCCGGAGTCAAAACGGGCTTCTCGGGCCATCTATCGCTCAACAGATCTGATCCGTTCTTTCTATTTTAAAACCTACCTATATATATCCAGTTATAAACCCTAGCAGCATTCTATTTATTATTTCTATACTTACAAAACTTCAACTGTCTCTCCTCCTTAGTGGCAGACAAACCAAAATTACCAATTTCAATTTCAAATCAAATTCAAAGCCAAATTTTCAAACTCCTCAAAAAATTCAAAAAAATTATGTATTGAATATCTCGACAATACGAATCTGCATAAAGTGTTCGTTTTCAGAACTGATGTTCGAATCAACCGAAAATCGCGGTCAAAATTGAATTGGGCATTTTTCATTTCGTCATCAATCGACGAAATTGAAATATGGGTTTCGAAGGAGTTCGACGCTGGTGGTCGCTTGACCCAGTTTTGCGCGTGGTGGTGGGAATTTGCGATTTTGTGTTCGAAATCCTAGTTATTTTCAGTGGCGGCGGCGACCTCTAGAGGCCACGTGGGTGGCGTGCGTAAGTGGGAATGGAGGCGGCTCGTCTCTGGCGTGGTCGACGCGGCGTTGGGTGGTGGTTCGGCTGGCCGTGGCATGCCCTGGGTGGCAGTGCTTCACGCTTTCGAACGAATGAACGCCTTGTTTCCTGTAGCCGAGTGATGCAAAGGGGATGATGACGTGTAATAATATCTTGCTTTGTCTATTTTAATTAAATTTAATTTTCATATGTTCGAACTCACATAACTTTCACATACGAGGTCAGTTTCACGCATAGATTTCTCCACCAGGTTCGTATTGGAATTCCGACGCTGGTTTGGACGGATTCTGATACTGTTCAAATTTTGAATTTAAATTGGATTTAAATTCAATTTAAATTTAAATGGTGAGTGTTTTAACCCACTCACAACTTCTAAAATTTCTTATGTGTGTTAAATTAATTTTTGATGTGATTAGAAATTTATTTACGACTGTTTGGCATATTTTTATTCATCATCTCAGTTAAATTGAATTTGTTGAATTAAACTGCTATTTAAGTTATTATTGCATATAAACTGCCAGTTAAATAGTTATTAAATTTAATATTGAATATAAACTGCCAGTAAATGCCTGTTATTTATTTCTGTTATATATTGACGTTATTGATTAAATAGGATGATGGTTGTAATAAATGGTTGATGATTGATATTTGATGAATGGATGTTGTATTCTATATTGTTATAAAATGCACATTGTTATGCATTTTATTTCATTCGGGGTTGCGATTTGAAATTATATATAACCGTATTTTTATTTTAAATTACAGGTTGAAATGATAAATATCTGTATCACTTGACCATAGGATTGAAAATTATATACAGACACCTTCGGTCTACATATAACTATTTTGAAAATGATTTCTATGGTTTTGGATAGAAATATACGGTTTAATAAATTTTGATTTCTTTGATATTATATAAATATTATTTTATATATAGTTAAATTCTTGAATTTAAGCTATGTATAAATTTGTTTAATAAAAATAAGTTTAATAACGGAGTTTGATTTTTTTTAAAATAAAATATGGTTAAGTATTTAAATCATACTTTAATATAGAGGTTATAATTATTTAAATAAATTAAGGTTGGAAGGTAAATTGGAAATTTATTTGAAATGGATCTTATTTAAAAATTAAACTCAGTAAGTTGATGTAAAATTTATTAAATTTGAAATTTTAAAAGGTATGATTTTATAACTTGATTTTAGGGTTTAGGGTGAATTAAATGACTATTTCAAGTATAAATAAATTAAAGGAAAATTTTAGTCATTTGTAAATTGATTTTTATTTTAATGATAATGGATTTATTACGTAAATTATTTCAAATTAAATGATAGAAAGGTGAATTATTGAATCGTAATTACCAAACTTAGTTTTGAAATCGATATAAATTGGAATAGTTTATTTGGAAACTGAATTGTATTGAAATGTATGATTTGGGATTTGGTTAAATTTAATATTTAGAAATTCGAGTTGTTTTGAAATTGATTTGTGAAATCTAAGAAGCCTTTGTACTATAAAAAGTATTCTAATATTTAAACCATTTGAGTGGTGGAAGCTATATTTCAAGTATTTTGTTTTCATAGTGTTATAATTTTGAAGTGATTTTTGAAAAAGGATATATTTGTATAAAAATGATATTACATTGATTTGGGTTTTAATAAAATGATATCTTATTGGTTTGTTTTTTTGAAATGGAAATGATATCGTATTTATATTGTTTTGAAATGGATATTATATTCTGGTTTTGAAGTATAAATTATTTTTGAAATGACCGTGGTGTTATAATAACTTTTGGTTGTTAAAGAGACCGAGATCGAAAGTTGTCATACTCTCTGCCGACTTCGAAAACCACTTTAACAACCGTGTACGCGGTGGAGATTCCAGAATGAAGTAGGATGGTGGCGGCGTTTCTTTTGAGGTATATACGTGGACCCGACTCCCGTGAGTTTGCATAAGGTGGCTAAAACAGGAGCGATTCTAGGCCAGTGAGGCAGCTCGTCTTATCAGACACACTCCTTCGATATTATATTCTGACTTTGAGATTTATTTGGAGGCCACTTTTGATTTTTGATTTTGGGGGTGTGGCTCGAGGTGGGCGGTAGTTGCGCGCTATGCGTCACCACCAGTCCGGATAGTAATTGGTATATCTACCCTGGCACTGCCTTGTGTGTCGTGTCACCTACCTTAAAGAGCCTTGTACGAGTTTGGTTTTCTTCCGTAGCCAGTGTGGTACCCTCTGGTGGCTTCCCGATCAGGAGGGACCATGATACTGGATGGACTACTAGGACTATTACGTGTTAAGATGGAAACTGTAAAGCCTTAATGCTTTTTAAAAGTAAGTTTATTTTACTATTAGACATTATTATAATAGCGAAATATTACTACATAGTAAATAGTTTAACGGATCCTTAGGAGATGTGAATCCTGAGCATCTCTTAAGTTACTGCACTCACGTTGGACACTAGATAGGAGATGTCAAACCCCATAAACATCTCTGATGCCATATACACTCATTTTTATTTACTGTTGATTTAACTTACATAAGATCTTTTACTTCTGACTCGAGTATTTTGTCTTTTCAATTCGCTCGGTTCAGCCTGAGCATTTCAGGATTTGAAGACCTTACTTCTGGAGGACGAAGATGAAGCTTTTATTTCTATTATTTACTATATTATTTCACTACCTTCATAATTTCCGCTGCATTAATTATTATTCTTTGGTATGTGTAACTCTGATATGTATTGTATAAGTATAATCGAATATTTTGTAAACAGCTTCATGAACTGTTTATTTGATTATTATATTTTATCGTACCGCTGTCAAATTCTGTTTTTTTTCTTTCTCTATTTTTCTTATTTACCCCGTAACAATCTGCCCTTTTGTATGTTTTGAGTTTGATGTGTGTGGTTTATCGTTGATTAAATCGTACAAAAAGGCAAGATGTTACATCTGGTATCAGAGCTTTGGTTTAGCGATAAACCTTAGCTTTGTGGGGTCTGACTCTTTACTAATAGGGTAGTAATACCCTATGATGAGTCGTTGAGTGTAAATATATGAGAGAACGTATTTGTTAGTGTTATAAAAGAGTTTTGATATTGTGTTAATTTGTTCCATTTTGTATTTATAAATTCTGATTGGTGCATAGGACGCTATGACATCAGTAGGGATTTCTAAACACTTAATAGGATAGACCGACACAATATTTATTTTGAAATATAGGCATGAAATAATTTTGCCTATTATATTTTCTATATATATAAAATAAATTTTTTATAAATGATATATATTTGGTTGTAATATATTGGTTGTTAGGTAGTGAAATTTATAAATATTGGTTGAAAATAAGATTCGAATTAAAATAAATTAAATTGGAAATTTTAGAACTTAGTTCTGGGATTTTGAAAAATTTGCTCTCAAAGGATTTTTGAATATTATAATAAAAATATTTATAAGTATTTTTTCCTATTTGAAAGAATTGATTTAAAGAAACTTTGGAAAGAAATAAGTTCTCTACTCCTCTTACTGTCGTTGGAAAATAATTTAGGTGATGAGTGCATGCATCATCGACTTTCATTTTCGAGTTTCGAAGTGGGAAGGCCACTGTAGTAGTTTTACTATGGATTTATTTTGATAAACAAATATAAATTTTAAACTGTTCTAAATATAATTGGATATATAAAATGTAAGTATATACATTTATCTATTATTTTAAAATGATTTAAAATTAAACGCGGTATTTAGTTCTTAAATTTCTGATAATCAATAGATTCAATTATTGTAGTGAGATGGAATGTACTAATTGATAATTGGAACCTTTAATTAAAAATATGGAAAATGTATAACTAAATGATAATAAACTTAAGTAAACGTTGAAGTTATTTATAATAAAAAAATAAGTAGAAAGATGAATATTGTAAGTAAAAGATTTTGAACTTAGGAAATGTTGAATACTACGGATAAATGAATGAAAATAAATGAAACTAGGAAATGAATAATGCAATAAAAGGAAACCGACATTACCCGAATAAATGAAAATGAATAATTATAAGTAATAAATGAAAATAAATGAAATAAACACAATGAACGGATGGAAATAAAATTTGCAAGAAATAAATGTGAATTAAAAGATAAATCATTATATGAATGAAAGGGAAATCCAACAACAAATAGTACGAAATGAAATTAATAAGAATGAAATTGATCTATTGTTTGAAATTTTTTGGTTGGTTTATGGTTGTTTGGGTAAGGATACTTTAAAATTGTTGGGATGTATGAATAATCTATTTAGTTTCATCTAAGACCGTTGAGTAAATGGTGCACTTAGTAGTTTATTTTTTCATTCTGTACAATTTAAAGTTTGTGAACCCAAACAACTATTTGTTTTGTTTGATATGAATGGATAATTGAGGTGTGTTGTTGGTCGCAATAGATTGTTGTTACATTGATTTGATGTAATGATTGTATGCTTTGTTGCAAAAGTGTGTTGTTTATATTGATTTGTTTGCTATTGATGGAAACAACTTTAAATATGTTATTTTATATAATTATTTACTCTTTTGGATTATATAAGTGAAATACAGGTTATGTAAGCAATTGCTACTGCTTTTGATTTCATAATTTAAGCATTGTTTGCCCGACAAATAGGTACGTTTTGGGATTTTGGTTTATAGCGTTATTATATTGTTTTCCCGTGTTGGGATATATATTATTTAAAAAAAAATATGTTGTATATTTTTATATTTGATATTATATTTTCTCTCAAGCCTCTCTGTACAAAGGAGACTCTACCGAAATTTTTTGAAAATTTTGGACTTCGAATATTTTGAAAAAATGTTTTCCAAACTTTATTAATTTGAGTATAAAAAGATTTAATGGTTATAAATTGATATATTTTATTTAAATTATTAAATTTTATGAATTTATTTGTTTATAAAATTAATATTTCGAATTATATGTATTGACTACTTAATTCTTTCTTTTCTCTTTTTTTCCTTTTCGGGATGAAAAGTTATGAGTGGGGGAGAGTGTAACGGCCCATAAATTTCGATAATTAAATTGGTTAATTTACTAAGATTGTAACGACGCGGATTTTGCCCGCTCAAAAATCGACATCCATACAACAAATCGTATTCGAATGCCATAGATTTGACCGTTCAAATCTGATTCGCCGGAGCTTATAACAACATTAAGTAAATAACACAGCGGAATAAAAGAATAATACATTGATATACAGCTTTAATACAATATCTGATACAACAGATGATCCAATAGATATCAATATACATCAGAGATATGATACAATAAAATAGCAGTGGAAAAGAAAACGATATATAACATCTAGCAGCGGAACAATATAGCTCTGAGATAGTCTTCAAGGAAGAACTCCAAGAACTGCAACTCCATCTCCAACAACCAATTCAGCAATAGCTCGAACTCCCAATAACGATGCACCAAGCTCAGCAAGACTGGTGCGATCCAAACACTGAACTAACTCCAGATAATCCACTATATCTAACTATCTGAAAAATCCAACTCTAGACTGCTCGTGTAGAAAATAATGAGCACCCAGAGTTTAGGAAAGAAACAATAAACTCCGGATCAGTCGTGGGACTGGTGTGAGCAACAAAAACAGTTTATCTTTTAAAACATTCAACAAAAGATTTTCAAAGTCAATTCGCAATGCTTTTAAAAATGAGACTACCATAAGGCCTCCCGCACACACACACAATGCAAACGCAGAATCGGAGGAGATTTCTCCTTATGATAGTCAAAGATGCTTGATACGCATTAAAAAGAAACATTTGATATTATTACTAGTGCATAGTGTAGGAAAAAATCATTTCGAAAGTAAAGATATAAATCTTAGCCAATATAGACATTTCGAACTATGCCTACTATAGCTACCATCCAAACAGTGGGGCGCCGCCATAAGTAGATGGCAGGTAATACAACTAATATCGTACAAGGCTCGTATTTGAAGAATGGATTTCCAACAAATGGTCAGGCCAAGGAACTTCCCATTGCCACATGGAAACGCCTCTGGACGGACGCCCCGAGAACCACCATTCTCCGCTAAACAAAGCCGGGAACCCCTTTTCACAAGGGATATTACAAACCCTCAGATATGCCACCCCCGGTCCTTTGGGACCTTTAAACGAGAGCTCTCTAACCAACATCACGCCATAATAACAAGTGTTTCAACATGAGTAAGTATCTGGGCTCCATACCATGATACTACCCTTTTCCAGAAGGAATGGTCATACCCTAGGGAAGCGATCCCTGAAAACCTTGCCGCACAATTTCTGTTTCGACCATTACCGGTTTGTGAGGCTCGACGAAGTCTCGTCCACAAAAACACACTTTATACAAAAGCCGTGCTTTGGGTCAACAAATGATCATAGAAATGATCACAAAGATAGACGATCAAACAAATGATCCTATCACAAATAATCAACACAATGATCATTTCACAGCAACACTCAGCATGTCACATTACCAAATTGGGAATATATTGCTGATAACTTCAACTACATAACCTCTGAGCTCGTACGTCTCAGAGAAGGGTGTTAAGCTAAGAGAATAAATTCTCCGCCACCAACAGAAATATATTTGAAAGAAATCAGCTTTATATCTCAATTGTAATGTCAGACATACAATCCATACAAGTCTGTTCTGGGCTCGAACAGAACCGAAGGCACTTACAAAGAAGTCCTTGCAATCCGGATATCCATAATCCTGATCGGATTTCCCATCACTTAGGGAGTTTTATACCGGCGCGACTCGGTGCAGAAACAATCGATAGGTCATCCTATCGCTTTCGCAAATACCCGGTCTTCATCACCGGTCTTCAAATGCTATCCATAACGTCAAATCACATATTCAGAATGGGTTATACGACACAAAGGTCCTTTCCCGGCTAAACCGAATAGTGAGCGAAAACATTTAAAACATATGGATATGGGATTTCAATTAAGTCACAACTTAATAATTCAAAACTTTCTTTCAAATGGTTTAAATAAATTACCATTTTCAATCTTTAAACAAAAAGATTCATTTTCACAACCTTTAACGGTTTAAACAATTTTCACATTTTAATCTTTTAAACAAAAGATTCATTCACAGATTTTCCAAATCAATTTTCATTTCAATTTGATTTACTTGTTAAATCTTTAAATCAAAGATTTAACTTATAGCCTTCAAAACAATTTCATTTCAATTTGAATAACTCGTTAAATCTTTAAATCAAAGATTTAACTTATAGCCTTCACAATAATTTCATTTCAATTTGATTTAAACAAATCATCAATCTAAATCTGTTAAAAATAAACAGATTTAATTCATAGCTTTCAAAAAGAATTCATTCATAACTTAGGAAAATCATTTCTCTATTCAATCTTGAAATTCCCCTAATTAACCGGAATCTCAGTTCTTATCTAAAAGTGTTTATCATTTGAAAACAACAGTTTTCATTTTGGAAATCTAATTCATTTATACGAGTTGAAATCCTTGGGTTAAATTCAAATTCCCAAAAATAATACTTTAAAAATGATTTAACTCATAATGACTAGTATAATATCATTAATCCCTAGTTTCAAATTACAGAATTCAATTTGAATATTGAATTCAAATTTAAATTAAAGTATTTAAATTCCAACACTTAATCCAGTTATTCAAAATAAATTTCCATCTTTGAAATTCCATTTCAAAAGCTTTTCACTTCTATTCCAATTCCATTTCCAAAACATTTGAATTTAAAAATTCAAATTTAACTATTTCAAAAATCTGCGACTTAATCGATTTCCTCGTGAAATCCATATTTGTGTGTGTATGGTGTGGTCCAGGGGTTTAACACAATAGTGCAACATCATTTCAATCATTTCGGATCAAACACAGAAATATAGTTGATAAGCGATATAAACTATAACGCTTATAGTCCATCCACAAATTCACAGATAATATGCAATTGTAAATAAATGAATAAATCATACACGACACAGTTACAGAACAAAATATCACAGATCAGTTAGGGCAAACAATTCAAGGCACCTCATACAATATAATCATTTATAGGTAAGGTCCAGTATTCAATAGTCATTTATAAGCAGGAGTAATTAATTGTTTAATCCCAAGTAATTTAATTTATTTTTAAATTAAATTATCTACTTATGAATAAATTTTCAAATCCTGATTTATTATACAAATCATTTGATTTAAATTAATTTATCAAACACTTATCAATCTATCAAATGATTTCTTAAATTAATTAACTAAATTAATTAATTAAAATTAATCATATTATCAAAATTAATTGCAATAAATAATTAATCCTTAAATATTTTCATCAAGTAATTACACTTAACCAATTTACAAACGATTATCTTAATTAATTAATCTAATTAAATATTAAAATTTAATCACATTAATTTACAATAAAATCTTTAGTTAATGACCCTCATTAACTATTGATCAAAATATTAATTAATTCAATTAGTTAATTATTCATTTTAATTAACTTAATGATTAAATTATTAATCTTCATTTACTCAAGAATAAAACATTTTTCTTATTAATGATCAAATTTTCATTAATAAGCTATTTAAACAATTTACTTCAAATTTTTACTTTTAGACTTCATTTAAAACTTAAGATTTAAAATGAATACAAATTATCTTAACAAAGTTTAAAACAATTTAAATTTAAAATTCTTTTATTTCAAACTAAGGTTCAAATTTATATTCGAACTCAGATTTTAAAGTTTAGTTTGAATCTCTATTTTTATTCAAAACTTTACTTTTAAATTCCTACTATTTAAACCTCTTTAAAGTTGTTATAATAAAAAAAAACTTCATTTATTCAAAACTGGGATTCAACTCTATTTGAATCCAAGCTATTATTTTTTTCTAAACTTTGTTTAAAGGTTTATTTTACATTCTAAAATCCAGTTTAAATTGTTTAAAATCTATAGGTTTTAACTATATAACATACCATCTACCCGAGGCTCTCCATCACTGTCTTCGAGTCCTCCCCCTCAAAATCTCGAGTAAAGCTTCGAGTCAACTACCGAGCTATTCGAGAAAACACGCGAGAGAAAAACAAAGAAAACAAAACTCCCAGGCATCACCATATCCAGGCAAGACCGAGCTCGTGCACGTGCACCATGCCGCCGCTCGCCTTCGGCCACCCACCAGCATCGCTTCCCATCGTCAATCACCCCACGACTACATCACAACCCCCAAAAACCACCGCAGCAGCTCGAAACGAAAATCGAGCAGCCTACTCCAACCTGGAAACAAACCAGAACATCACCACCCACCTTGTCAACGCCCCGCGCTCGATGCCCCGACCACCTGAGGCCACCAAACTCCGGCCGACGCCTCATCCATCTCCCCTCTACCTTCTCGCAAAGCCGCGTGTCACTCGATCACGTTACGGTGGCGAAATCAATTTTTTTACAGAACAAAAAAAAACTGGAACCCAAACCCTATATGTATCTCAAACTCCAAATTCTTGCAACAGATATTTTTTTCGACAATTTTCCTAAACTCCATGACGTTCAAACCTGCTTCAACCCAAATCTGAACATCCAAAGATGATTCGATCACCAGAAATTTATCAAAACAAGATTTCTGATCAACAAGGGACGGCTCGTTGAATACTTAACTAAAAATCAGCATTTTTGGTTTGAAAATCCTATTTGGCAATTTGGATTTAGGTTATGAAATTTAATTAGCATTTCATGAAATTCGAATTTATCAAGATATTACATGTTCCCTGTAAAAAATCATTTTTTTCCAACTGTATATCCTTTTTCTTCTGAAATTTATTTTTAAATTATAGTCCTTTCTTAAATACACATGTATTGTCTTGAGATCAAAGTGTAATAATGATCAAGTGATTAAGTATTGAGATTTTGAACAGGCTTGATGCTCTGAACCAAGGAAACAGAGGTGATTTCCAATATATACATGCATGTTCACATACCCATATCTATAACATAGAGAAAATCCAAATGTATGCATAACAAAGTAACCCAAGTCTCAGATTTCAAAAGCAACAGATGAATATATTCAAACCATTTAGATCTGTGGAGTTACTCACCTTTGTTCTCAGGAAAAAAGAACAGTTCTTCTTCAAATGTGAAACTGGTTTGTTAAAACAAAGCAAGCTAAAAAACCCCCCCCTTGATCTCTGGTTTTGGGTTTATTGTTTTGATAAATTTTGTTTTAGTTCTGAAATAATATTCATTTCAGTTTTTTTTTCTTTTCTTTTCAGTTCGAATGAATGAGACTGAGTATAAGAAGATGATGCATATGAAGTTGATATAAAAACAAGTCTACAGGATATGCCTTTTGCTTGTACATGATAATATTAATAAACAAGCTACAGGTGATATATTTGAACAACAAATCGTGGCTGAGATGATGTGGTATGGTGTGCTATAAGGTCATGCATTAATTGCTTGTACAAATATATATTCATTTCTTGGCACAAGAATAAGGCAGAGTTATCTTCTTAATAGGGCGGCTGATATCTTGCTTTTGCTCATGTACTTGATGTTGATATACTTAAATATAAACTTACTGTCCTACTTTATATTGTATTTCTTTACTTTGAATGTTTATTTGCTTGAGTACTTTATTTTACTACTTTGCTGCATACTTACTCATGCAAGCCTTTATATATATATATATATATATATATATATATATATAATTTATTTTTATACTTACTTTACCTGTTTTGTTTCAAGTGTTCATGTTTTGTTTGTACTTATTTATGCATATGTTTATTTTTTTCATTTGATTTTATTTTATTCCTTTTACAAGTATACATACTTGTCTTCATATATCTGTTTGTTTGCATTTACATTTTCATTTGTTTGCTTTGTTTATGTTTGAAAGATATTTATTTTACTTCTATTTTTAGTTTAAATATTTATCATGAATTTTACTTTAATAATTATTGTTTTATTTTTCTATATACACATACATATATAACTCAAATTATCATCATTTATAAATTTTTAAATCAATTTATTTATTTATTTTTCAAAATCATTTATTTAAGATTTTATTTAAAATCCAATATATACATATATATTCACATATATACAAATTTTCAAATCCATATGACTTTACATATTTTCTATTTGAATCGAGGAAACTCGCTTCCATTTATAATTAATTTTACAAATTTTTATTCAAAAATTCCTTTAATTATTAATTTAAATTAAATAAAAAATCTAGGGTCGTTACAAACTTCCCCCCTTAAAAGAATTTCGTCCTCGAAATTCGCAAGCACGAAAACAACACAGAGATAGACAGATTCGATCTCCTATAATTCCTCAAACTTAAGATGTAAATTCCAAACTCAAGTCGGAGTATCTCAGAATACATACCAATTTGTCCCTCTACGGACTTCGATATTCATGAGAAATTACAATAGAATTTCTAATTTGGTTTTTAAACAAAATTGTTTTATCGATATAATTCAATTTATCCTTCATATTCTATTAATCAATTTAACTCAATTTAAAATTTCCAATTTATTCAAAATTTCCAATTTCTTCAAAATTTCTAATTTCTAATTCATTCAATAGAGTTTAAATCGAAAACTGACAAGAACCGATGAAGTACGAAGTAAACATTTCCTACAACGACTTGTTGGCCACAATCACACCGAAACTTCTTCTTGCAATTGCCACGAAGCAATCAAAAGAATTTAGAGACGAATGAAAGAAATTTGATAAGAAAGATTGTTTCCACAGTTGTTACAAAGTACTGACCAATTATAGTCGTATTTTCCTGTCCCCTATCTCGTTCTCTTCTTGCACTCATACTTACTATCAGTGGATAGTAAGAGAATTTACTGAGGCATTAAAACAGATATCTTAGGGAAACACTCATTCTAGGGATACTTCACCCGATCTCTAATGAGCTACTTAATTTGTTATACTCCTGAGCTAAAGTTTAACCTTAGCTCTGATACCAAATGTAACGACGCGGATTTTGCCCGCTCAAAAATCGACATCCATACAACAAATCGTATTCGAATGCCATAGATTTGACCGTTTAAATCCGATTCGCCGGAGCTTATAACAACATTAAGTAAATAACACAGCGGAATAAAAGAATAATACATTGATATACGGCTTTAATACAATATCTGATACAACAGATGATCCAATAGATATCAATATACATCAGAGATATGATACAATAAAATAGCAGCGGAAAAGAAAACGATATATAACATCTAGCAGCGGAACAATATAACTCTGAGATAGTCTTCAAGGAAGAACTCCAAGAACTGCAACTCCATCTCCAACAACCAATTCAGCAATAGCTCGAACTCCCAATAACGATGCACCAAGCTCAGCAAGACTGGTGCGATCCAAACACTGAACTAACTCCAGATAATCAACTATATCTAACTATCTGAAAAATCCAACTCTAGACTGCTCGTGTAGAAAATAATGAGCACCCAGAGTTTAGGAAAGAAACAATAAACTCCGGATCAGTCGTGGGACTGGTGTGAGCAACAAAAACAGTTTATCTTTTAAAACATTCAACAAAAGATTTTCAAAGTCAATTCGCAATACTTTTAAAAATGAGACTAGCATAAGGCCTCCCGCACACACACACAATGCAAACGCAGAATCGGAGGAGATTTCTCCTTATGATAGTCAAAGATGCTTGATACGCATTAAAAAGAAACATTTGATATTATTACTAGTGCATAGTGTAGGAAAAAATCATTTCGAAAGTAAAGATATAAATCTTAGCCAACATAGACATTTCGAACTATGCCTACTATAGCTACCATCCAAACAGTGGGGCGCCACCATAAGTAGATGGCAGGTAATACAACTAATACCGTACAAGGCTCGTATTTGAAGAATGGATTTCCAACAAATGGTCAGGCCAAGGAACTTCCCATTGCCACATGGAAACGCCTCTGGACGGATGCCCCGAGAACCACTGTTCTCCGCTAAACAAAGCCGGGAACCCCTTTTCCCAAGGGATATTACAAACCCTCAGATATGCCACCCCCGGTCCTTTGGGACCTTTAAACGAGAGCTCTCTAACCAACATCACACCATAATAATAAGTGTTTCAACATGAGTAAGTATCTGGGCTCCATACCATGATACTACCCTTTTCCAGAAGGAATGGTCATACCCTAGGGAAGCGATCCCTGAAAACCTTGCCGCACAATTCCTGTTTCGACCATTACCGGTTTGTGAGGCTCGACGAAGTCTCGTCCACAAAAACACACTTTATACAAAAGCCGTGCTTTGGGTCAACAAATGATCACAAAGATAGACGATCAAACAAATGATCCTATCACAAATAATCAACACAATGATCATTTCACAGCAACACTCAGCATGTCACATTACCAAATTGGGAATATATTGCTGATAACTTCAACTACATAACCTCTGAGCTCGTACGTCTCAGAGAAGGGTGTTAAGCTAAGAGAATAAATTCTCCGCCACCAACAGAAATATATTTGAAAGAAATCAGCTTTATATCTCAATTGTAATGTCAGACATACAATCCATACAAGTCTGTTCTGGGCTCGAACAGAACCGAAGGCACTTACAAAGAAGTCCTTGCAATCCGGATATCCACAATCCTGATCGGATTTCCCATCACTTAGGGAGTTTCTATACCGGCGCGACTCGGTGCAGAAACAATCGATAGGTCATCCTATCGCTTTCGCAAATACCCGGTCTTCATCACCGGTCTTCAAATGCTATCCATAACGTCAAATCACATATTCAGAATGGGTTATACGACACAAACGTCCTTTCCCGGCTAAACCGAATAGTGAGCGAAAACATTTAAAACATATGGATATGGGATTTCAATTAAGTCACAACTTAATAATTCAAAACATTCTTTCAAATGGTTTAAATAAATTACCATTTTCAATCTTTAAACAAAAAAATTCATTTTCACAACCTTTAACGGTTTAAACAATTTTCACATTTTAATCTTTTAAACAAAAGATTCATTCATAGATTTTCCAAATCAATTTTCATTTCAATTTGATTTGCTCGTTAAATCTTTAAATCAAAGATTTAACTTATAGCCTTCAAAACAATTTCATTTCAATTTGATTAACTCGTTAAATCTTTAAATCAAAGATTTAACTTATAGCCTTCACAATAATTTCATTTCAATTTGATTTAAACATATCATCAATCTAAATCTGTTAAAAATAAACAGATTTAATTCATAGCTTTCAAAAAGAATTCATTCATAACTTAGGAAAATCATTTCTCTATTCAATCTTGAAATTCCCCTAATTAACCAGAATCTCAGTTCTTATCTAAAAGTGTTTATCATTTGAAAACAACAGTTTTCATTTTGGAAATCTGATTCATTTATACGAGTGGAAATCCTTGGGTTAAATTCAAATTCCCAAAAATAATACTTTAAAAATGATTTAACTCATAATGACTAGTATAATATCATTAATCCCTAGTTTCAAATTACAGAATTCAATTTGAATATTGAATACAAATTTAAATTAAAGTATTTAAATTCCAACACTTAATCCAGTTATTCAAAATAAATTTCCATCTTTGAAATTCCATTTCAAAAGCTTTTCACTTCTATTCCAATTCCATTTCCAAAACATTTGAATTTAAAAATTCAAATTTAACTATTTCAAAAATCTGCGACTTAATCGATTTCCTCGTGAAATCCATATTTGTGTGTGTATGGTGTGGTCCAGGGGTTTAACACAATAGTGCAACATCATTTCAATCATTTCGGATCAAACACAGAAATATAGTTGATAAGCGATATAAACTATAATGCTTATAGTCCATCCACAAATTCACAAATAATATGCAATTGTAAATAAATGAATAAATCATACACGACACAGTTACAGAACAAAATATCACAGATCAGTTAGGGCAAACAATTCAAGGCACCTCATACAATATAATCATTTATAGGTAAGGTCCAGTATTCAATAGTCATTTATAAGTAGGAGTAATTAATTGTTTAATCCCAAGTAATTTAATTTATTTTTAAATTAAATTATCTACTTATGAATAAATTTTCAAATCCTGATTTATTATACAAATCATTTGATTTAAATTAATTTATCAAACACTTATCAATCTATCAAATGATTTCTTAAATTAATTAACTAAATTAATTAATTAAAATTAATCATATTATCAAAATTAATTGCAATAAATAATTAATCCTTAAATATTTTCATCAAGTAATTACACTTAACCAATTTACAAACGATTATCTTAATTAATTAATCTAATTAAATATTAAAATTTAATCACATTAATTTACAATAAAATCTTTAGTTAATGACCCTCATTAACTATTGATCAAAATATTAATTAATTCAATTAGTTAATTATTCATTTTAATTAACTTAATGATTAAATTATTAATCTTCATTTACTCAAGAATAAAACATTTTTCTTATTAATGATCAAATTTTCATTAATAAGCTATTTAAACAATTTACTTCAAATTTTTACTTTTAGACTTCATTTAAAACTTAAGATTTAAAATGAATACAAATTATCTTAACAAAGTTTAAAACAATTTAAATTTAAACTTCTTTTATTTCAAACTAAGGTTCAAATTTATATTCGAACTCAGATTTTAAAGTTTAGTTTGAATCTCTATTTTTATTCAAAACTTTACTTTTAAATTCCTACTATTTAAACCTCTTTAAAGTTGTTATAATAAAAAAAAACTTCATTTATTCAAAACTGGGATTCAACACTATTTGAATCCAAGCTATTATTTTTTTCTAAACTTTGTTTAAAGGTTTATTTTACATTCTAAAATCCAATTTAAATTGTTTAAAATCTACAGGTTTTAACTATATAACATACCATCTACCCGAGGCTCTCCATCACTGTCTTCGAGTCCTCCCCCTCAAAATCTCGAGTAAAGCTTCGAGTCAACTACCGAGCTATTCGAGAAAACACGCGAGAGAAAAACAAAGAAAACAAAACTCCCAGGCATCACCATATCCAGGCAAGACCGAGCTCGTGCACGTGCACCATGCCGCCGCTCGCCTTCGGCCACCCACCAGCATCGCTTCCCATCGTCAATCACCCCACGACCACATCACAACCCCCAAAAACCACCGCAGCAGCTCGAAACGAAAATCGAGCAGCCTACTCGAACCTGGAAACAAACCAGAACATCACCACCCACCTTGTCAACACCCCGCGCTCGATGCCCCGACCACCTGAGGCCACCAAACTCCGGCCGACGCCTCATCCATCTCCCCTCTACCTTCTCGCAAAGCCGCGTGTCACTCGATCACGTTACGGTGGCGAAATCAATTTTTTTACAGAACAAAAAAAAACTAGAACCCAAACCCTATATGTATCTCAAACTCCAAATTCTTGCAACAGATATTTTTTTCGACAATTTTCCTAAATTCGATGACGTTCAAACCTGCTTCAACCCAAATCTGAACATCCAAAGATGATTCGATCGCCAGAAATTGATCAAAACATGATTTCTGATCAACAAGGGACGGCTCGTTGAATACTTAACTAAAAATCAGCATTTTTGGTTTGAAAATCCTATTTGGAAATTTGGATTTAGGTTATGAAATTTAATTAGCATTTCATGAAATTCGAATTTATCAAGATATTACATGTTCCCTGTAAAAAATCATTTTTTTCCAACTGTATATCCTTTTTCTTCTGAAATTTATTTTTAAATTATAGTCCTTTCTTAAATACACATGTATTGTCTTGAGATCAAAGTGTAATAATGATCAAGTGATTAAGTATTGGGATTTTGAACAGGCTTGATGCTCTGAACCAAGGAAACAGAGGCGATTTCCAATATATACATGCATATTCACATACCCATATCTATAACATAGAGAAAATCCAAATGTATGCATAACAAAGTAACCCAAGTCTCAGATTTCAAAAGCAACAGATGAATATATTCAAACCATTTAGATCTGTGGAGTTACTCACCTTTGTTCTCAGGAAAAAAGAACAGTTCTTCTTCAAATGTGAAACTGGTTTGTTAAAACAAAGCAAGCTAAAACTCCCCCCTTGATCTCTGGTTTTGGTTTATTGTTTTGATAAATTTTGTTTTAGTTCTGAAATAATATTCATTTCAGTTTTTCTTTTCTTTTCTTTTCAGTTCGAATGAATGAGACTGAGTATAAGAAGATGATGCATATGAAGTTGATATAAAAACAAGTCTACAGGATATGCCTTTTGCTTGTACATGATAATATTAATAAACAAGCTACAGGTGATATATTTGAACAACAAATCGTGGCTGAGATGATGTGGTATGGTGTGCTATAAGGTCATGCATTAATTGCTTGTACAAATATATATTCATTTCTTGTCACAAAAATAAGGCAGAGTTATCTTCTTAATAGGGTGGCTGATATCTTGCTTTTGCTCATGTACTTGATGTTGATATACTTAAATATAAACTTACTGTCCTACTTTATATTGTATTTCTTTACTTTGAATGTTTATTTGCTTGAGTACTTTATTTTACTACTTTGCTGCATACTTACTCATGCAAGCCTTTATATATATATATATATATATATATATATATAATTTATTTTTATACTTACTTTACCTGTTTTGTTTCAAGTGTTCATGTTTTGTTTGTACTTATTTATGCATATGTTTATTTTTTTCATTTGATTTTATTTTATTCCTTTTACAAGTATACATACTTGTCTTCATATATCTATTTGTTTGCATTTACTTTTTCATTTGTTTGCTTTGTTTATGTTTGAAAGATATTTATTTTACTTCTATTTTTAGTTTAAATATTTATCATGAATTTTACTTTAATAATTATTGTTTTATTTTTCTATATACACATACATATATAACTCAAATTATCATCATTTATAAATTTTTAAATCAATTTATTTATTTATTTTTCAAAATCATTTATCTAAGATTTTATTTAAAATCCAATATATACATATATATTCACATATATACAAATTTTCAAATCCATATGACTTTACATATTTTCTATTTGAATCGAGGAAACTCGCTTCCATTTATAATTAATTCTACAAATTTTTATTCAAAAATTCCTTTAATTATTAATTTAAATTAAATAAAAAATCTAAGGTCGTTACAAAGATTTTGTAATTAAATCTAGAAAGAAATAAAAACTTTATAATATAAAATGAAGCGAATGTTAGAAATGATATGTAGCAATGGTAATTAGAATTTATTTTGTCAATTGGAGTGAAATCCCAACAATGTAATAGTGTAAATTGTCGCACTTGGTTATAAAGTAGAAAATGAGTGAATAAAAGTAAGTGTTGAAATAACCAATGAAATGATATATTGCTTAATAGTAACTGAACGTAAATTAAGGTAATGAGGTTAAAGCAAGTTGATAAATAACAAATTTAGTGCAATCCCAATAAATTGTGATAATTGTAAGGTTTTAATTGATTGTAATTATAAAATTGGGAAATAGATTCAAAGTTATATTAATTGATAAAATAATAGATAATAAATTGTAGTTTGATAGGATCAATGCTAGAAAGTAATTAATGTTTGATAATAAAGTAAGAATGGGAATCAAGATTATTAATTTAAATTTAATAATTGGATTAATTGCAAATAATTAAAATTAAATATTTAAAATACTACGTTAATGGAGATTAAGATGAAATCTAAGAATATTAAAGTAATAGATCATGAATCCAATGTTAAATGCATCCATTTGAAAACAATGAATTGAATAATAGAATGAAAGTTAAATTAAATAGAATTATTGGAAATTAAATTTATAATTTCTGAAGTTAATGGAAATAGGGCTAACACTAAAATTGATAAATTAATCAACTCTAAATTGACATTTAAATTAAATTAGTGTAAATGATTAAGAAATTTAAAAACGATGAAGTTTGTTAGTTATAAAGTTGAAATTGAAAACTTGATTTAATTAATCAATTACTAATTTATTTAATTAACTAAAAAATAGCCATTTTGGCCACTGGCTCGGATTTTGACGAAACTAGTTTCATCGGATTCGTAACGGTGAATTATTGTTGCATTTCAAGTTTCTTAACGACCGGGCTTGTTGTTTGATCGTGCGAAATCGAAACGACCAGAAATCAATTGAAATCAATTTGAAATAACTTGATTTTAGCATAACTTCTTCATACGATGGAATTTGGACTTGAAACCTATTCCATTATGTTTAAAATATTTTAAAACATCTATTTTGATACATGAGTTAGCCCAATTTCGTTCCATAGTCAAAACAGGCTTTTCGGGCCATCTATCGTTCAATCAGATCTGATCCGTTCTTCCTATTTTCAACCTTACATGTATATATATATATATATATAGTTATAAACCCTAGCAACATTCTATTTCTTATTTCTGTACGTACAAAACTTCAGCTGTCTCTCCTCCTCAATGGAAGACAAACCAAAATTTTCAATTGCAATTGCAAATCATATTCAAAGCCAAATTTTCAAACTTCTCAAAAAAAATTCAGAAAAATTATATATCGAATATCTCGACAATACGAATCTGCGTTAAGTGTTCGTTTTCGGAACTGATGCTCGAATCAATCGGAAATCGCGGTCAAAATTGAATTGGGCATTTTTGATTTCGTCACCAATCGACGAAATTGAAATATGGGTTTTGAAGAGCTTGACATATGGAGGTTTTGCGTGTGGTGGTGGGAATTTGCGATTTTGTGTTCGAAACCGTAGTTCTTTTCGGTGGCGGCGACGGCCTCTGGAGGCCACGTGGGTGCCACGCGTAAGGGGGGATGGAGGCGGCTCGTCTCTGACGTGGTCGACGCGGCGTAGGGTGGTGGTCCAGTTGGTCGTGGCATGCCCTAGGTGACGGTGCTTCGCACGTTCGAACGAATGAATGTCTTGTTTCCTGTAGCCGAGTGAGGAAAAGGGGATGATGACGTGTAATATTATCTTGCTTTGTCTATTTTAATTAAATTTAATTTTCATATGTTCTAACTCACATAACTTTCGCATATGAGGTCCGTTTCACGTGCGGATTTCTCCGCTTGGTTTGTATTAGAATTCCAGATATTTTGATACTGGTTTGGACGGATTCTAAGACTGTTCAAATTTTTAGCTTAAATTGGATTTAAATTCAATTTAAATTCAAAAGGTGAGTGTTTAACCCACTCACAACTTCTAAAATTTCTTATATGCGTTAAATTAGTTTTTGATTGATTAGAAATTTATTTATGACCATTGGCATATTTTTACTCATCATCTCAGTTAAATTGAATTTATTGAATTAAACTGTTATTTAAGTTATTATTGCATATAAACTACCAGTTAAATAATTAATTAATTTATTATTGAATATAAACTGCCAGTAAATGCCTGTTATTTATTTCTGTTATATATTGATGTTATTGATTGAATTGGATAATGATTGTGATAAATGGTTGATGATTGATATTTGATGAACGGATATTGTATTTTATATTGTTATAAACTGCAAGTTGTTATGCATTTTATTTCATTTGGGATTGCGGTTTGAAATGATGTAAAACCGTATTTTAAATTGCGGATTGAAATGATAAATATCCGTATCACTTGACCATATGATAGAAAATTATATACAGACACCATCGGTCTATATATAAATATTTTGAAAACGATTTCTATGGTTTTGGATAGAAATATACGGTTTAATAAATATTGTTTTTTTGATATTATATAAATATTATTTTATATATAGTTAAATTCTTGAATTTAAGCTATGTATAAATTTGTTTAATAAAAATAAGTTTAATAATGGAGTTTGATTTTATTAAAATAAAATATGGTTAAGTATTTAAATCATACTTTAATGTAGAGGTTATAATGATTTAAATAAATTAAGGTTGGAAGGTAAATTGGAAATTTATTTGAAATGGAGCTTATTTAAAAATTAAACTCAGTAAGTTGATGTAAAATTTATTAAATTTGAAATTTTAAAAGGTATGATTTATATAACTTGAGTTTTGGGTTTAGGGTGAATTAAATGAACATTTCAAGTATAAATAGATTAAAGGAAACATTTAAATTATTTGTAAATTGAGTTTTATTTAGATGATAATGGATTTATCACGTAAATTATTTCAAACTAATTAATAGAAAGGTGAATTGTTAAATCGTAATTACCAAACTTAGTTTTGAAATCGATATAAATTGGAAAAGTTCATTTGGAAACTGTATCGTATTGAAATGTATGATTTGGGATTTGGTTAAATTTAAAATTTAGAAATTCGAGCTGTTTTGAAATTGATTTGTGAAATCTAAGAATCCATTTTATTATAAAAAGTATTCTAATATTTAAACCATTTGAGTGGTGGAAGCTATATTTCAAGTGTTTTATTTTTGAAGTGTTATAACTTTGAAGTGCTATGATTTTGGAAAAAGGATATATTTGTATAAAAATGATATTACATTGATTTGGGTTTTAATAAAATGATATCATATTGGTTTTTTTTGAAATGGTAAAGATATCGTATTTATATGGTTTTGAACTGGATATTATATTCTGGTTTTGAAGTATAAATTATTTTTGAATTGACCGCGGTGTTATAATAACGTTTGATTCTTAAAGAGATGGTATCGGAAGTTGTCATACTCTCTGCCAACTCCGAAAACCACTTTAACAACCGTGTACGTGGTGGAGATTTCAGAATGAAGTAGGATGGTGGCGGCGTTTTCTTTGAGGTATATATGTGGACCCGACTCCCGTGAGTTGCCATAAGATGGCTAAAATAGGAGCGATTCCGGGCCAGTGAGGTAGTTCCTCTTTTCGGACACGCTCCTTCGATATTATATTCTGACTTTGAGATTTATGTGGAGGCCACTTTTGATTTTTGATTTTGGGGGTGTAGCTCAAGGTGGGCGGTAGCTGCGCGCTATGCGTCACCACTAGTCCGGATAGTAATTGGTATATCTACCCAGACATTGCCTTGTGTGCCGTGTCACCTACCCTAGCGAGCCTTGTACGAGTTTGTTTTTCTCCCATAGCCCGTGTGGTATCCTCTGGTGGCTTCCCCATTAGGAGGGACCATGATACTGGATGGACTACTGGGACTATTATGTGTTAAGGTGGAAAATGTAAAGCTTTAATTCTATTTAAAAGTAAGTTTATTTTACTATTAGACATTATTATAATAGTGAAATATTACTACATAGTAAATGGTTTAACAGATCCTTAGGAGATGTGAATCGCGAGCATCTCTCAAGTTACTGAACTCACATTAGACACTGGATAGGAAATGTCAAATCCCGTAAACATCTCTGATGCCGTTAACATTTCCAAATTAAAAGGAATTTCAAAGTGATTTTGAAAATATATATATTTGAATTGATAAGGTTATGAATCTATTTTAAATAAATAAAAATTATAATATTTATGTTATAAAAAATTTTATTTTTGTGAAATGTAATCAGAATGTGATTTTTGAAATATGGGGTTAACTATTTTGTAAAATAGTTTAAATTGAGATTTTTGAATTATTATAAACGGTTTATATATGAGATTTATAAAATTGATATTTTATAAATAAAAATTGATGGAATTATAAACGAGTTTTATAAGTGTTAAAATGAAGTTATAATGGATCTTATAAGTAAATAAGATTTATAAGTTTATGAAGTTATAAGAAAAGAATAAATGTGTAAATAAGAGATCTATAACTAAATTAACTTATAATTGAATTTTGCATGTAAATGAGATATAAAATTAGATTCGTTAATAAAGAAATTTTATGTAGGAAGTTTTTATTAAACATAAATGGAATTTATAAACATTGTTTTATAAATTCGAAATCAACTAATTTTTGATAAGTTAATTATGAAAGCTTATCAAAGGAAATATATTCACGATTTTGGACAGTGGATAATCCTTTAATAAATGTGCAATAGTAATGAATTTGGTAAGAGAGAATTATATTCACAATTTTGGAAGTGAATAATCTTTAAATTAAGTAAATGTTTTGAAAGGTGATATTATTAAATGGAGTTACTTGGTTTGAAGATGTTTTAAAATGTGTTAAGTATCGAATACATAGATTTCAACATTCGTTATTGAAATAGACATTCTGGAGAAGTAAGGAAATGATGGACTATAACACTGTTGTTATAGTAAATGATTTTCGATGTAACAATCCATAAATTTTAATAAATTAATTAACTGGAATTTTGTGAGATTTTAAATAATAAAAATTTGAAATAAAAATTTGGTATTTGGAATACGTCTATATAAACATAACAAATGGTAAATTTTTCATCAGATAATATGGAAGTTTATTTTATTGTGTAATTTCATTTAAATTTAAAACAGTTAAATTTGATGATAATAAAATATTTCTCAAACCTGAATATTTTTATATAATAAATTTGCAAATCATCTTCTGAGTGAGATGTCATATTTCAATTTTTCAAATTTGGACTGCTATTGCTCTTTTTATCTTATTTTCGGCAAATTAGTAGCATTTTCGATACCGATTATCGACTTTTGATAGGATGATCGTACCACTGATATCTGTGTACCGTTATGAACGCCTCGTTATGTTGATCTCTACAGTATAGTCAATTGTCAATTTCGAGATCTGAAAATGGCGAAGTCTATGGATACGATCTTTGTATCGGTCCCGTAATTTGACTTTTGGATTTCCCGTAACCATTCATTTTCACCCTGTGAAAACCAGTAGCTTTTTTACCATTCCCAAAAAAATTTGCTGACTGTTACTATTCCCAATAATTTAATATTGAACTGTCCATATCTCCACTGTTTCACCACCTTATGTGTTGATTCGTCCTCCACTTGCATTTACCTTCTCTCCTCCTTCTCTTTGCTGTTCTGTGTACACTAAAAAATTGAATGAGAAATTTATTGTTGAGCCTGCTACCCTCCTTTGTTTGCATGAAACTCGGCCAAGCTACCCTCCTTCCACCGAACCCTCTCTCACCATCGGCATCATCACCCTATAATAACCTTACCACCTTTCCACTTCTTCCCTCACGCGCTTCGCCATGAAACCCACAAGATTGTGCCTCCCCTCCACACCCAGACTGCCGAACCACCACTCTCTTCCTATCCTCCCCACAACCTAGCATGCAACCCACCACCGGCTTCTTCTCCTTGCCGAGCCTGACAAATCCTGATCAATAACCCATCATTTTTTTCTCCACCCCATAGCTCCTGCTTTCCACCCAACTGGCCGTAGCCTTCCCTTCCAGCCTCGGCAGGCCTCTCCCCTCCATCACCCATTCGATATCAACTGTCCTTCCTACCTCCACCATGAACCGCCTCTAACTTGCTCCTCTTTGTTCTGGTAGCGAGCATACACTAGCCAAGCATATCTCCTTATGGTGAAGTAGATATATGTATATGTTTTAGTATATATAAAGTTATATAAGTTTATTTATTTTACTATATATATATTGTTACATAATTTTTTATTTGAGCTTTTGAGTATATTTATAGATTTTAGTGACATGGTTATGTATATAATTATACTACTTATATATACTTATTTTGCAAATGCTTATTTCGTTTATATATAATATGTATATGAGTTAAACGTATGCATATATGATTCTTAACATATATATGTTTAATGGATGTTGGTATTCTGAAGGTATAAATTTGCATAAAATATGTTTATAATATTCTAAGACGTGTATACATTTATAAACAAGGTTTATATTAGTACTATTTATTATCTGCGGGTATAAGTTTAGATTGGTATTATGTCTATAACCTGCTGTATATATATGTTCTATAATAATAGATTTGAAGTATAATAAGTGTTGTATTTTATAAGTCTTATGTATATTAGTTTATATATTCTGTTGGGTTTAAGTTATAATAATTTGTTATGCATCATATGTTTGTTGTACATATAAGTTCATAGCAATTTATGAAATCTGTTTGAGTACATATATGTAAGTATTTTGCATCTTTAATAAGTATATATATATATATATATATATATATATATATATATATTTCAAATTTTAATATGTGGATATGTTTGTTTTATTATATGTGTTTTATTTAAAACAATGATTTTGAAATACATATGTGTTTAAAATTTAAAAAATGTGTTTGAATTTAGAATGTGATTTTATATATGTAAATAGTTATATATATATATATATATGTTCACTTATAGCTTTGCTCGTCAAATTCATGCCAAACTTACTTTGTTTTGGAATTCATGCTTAGATTTGTAACTCATCTCATTGTCGAATATCTCTAGCCTCGAAAGGTGAGCAATCACTCACGATTAACATTCTTATATTTATTAAATTTGATTTCAATTGAAATGACAATTGAAATATGCTGCTAAATTGAACCGTTAATTATTTATTTGCCATATATGATATGCCATTATCTGTAACTTTTCACCTGTGACATCTGACAACATGATCTATTATTTATTTTATCACTGATGATATATGCCTATTGATGATTGTTTATATTATTATCATATGTGTTCTCGCGCTGCAAGTTCTTCCCTATTAGTATAGAATTCTCTATGGGTTGAAATGATATAATCTCGAACGATCTTGTAGAATAGGAGAAAATCGTTATGGTTGAAATGATAAATCCAAGCGATTTTCATTTAATTAAATTTTGGGATTGCGGATTGAAAAGACATATACGCATAAATATTTAAATTGTGGATTGAAATGATAAATATCTGTATCACTTGACCATAGGATAGAAAATTATATACAGGTACTGTTGGTCTATATATATATGTGTGTGTGTGTGTTTGTATGTATATATATATATGTGTGTGTATGTATATGTATATATATATATGTATGTATGTATATGTATTTTGAAAATGATTTCTAAGGTTTCGAAAGGGAATATATGGTTTTATTAAATATTGATTTTTCGATATTATATATATAAATGTTGTTTTTATAAATGTTTAAATTTTAGATTTTTAAAATTATATGTTTGTAAATTTTAAAGTTATAAGTTAGTTTTGAAATTATAAATTTTAAGATTTTACTGATAATTTTACTATTTTAAAATATTTAAATTAAGTTTTAATATAAAATAAGTTTAATAATAAGATTTAATTTAATAAAGTTTGATTTAATTAATATATAATATGTTTAATTATTTATTAAAATTTTATTTTCAAATATAGAGTTTATAATAATTTTTAATAAATTAAGTTTGGAAAGAGAATTTGAAATTGATTTGAAATTGTACTTATTTAAGAACTTAGCTCAAATAAGTTTGATTTGAAATTTATTAAATTCGAGATTTTAAAGATATGATTTTATAACTAGATTTTGATTAAAAGCGATTTAAATAAATATTTTCAAATTTACATAAATTGAAATAGGATATTTAGTTTATTTAAATTTGTATTTGAAGTTTTATTTAAATGTTATTGGAATCATTAAGTAAATATTTCAAAACTAAATAATAGTAAAGTGAATTTGATACATACATACATATATATATATATATGAAATTGTCGAATTTAGTTTTGTAAATGTTTGAATATTTAAAGCTTTCAAATCTATTAAACTTGAAATGGTTTTATTTGCAGTTTATATATATATTCGAAAATTATATAAAATGGTTTACTGAGATTTGAATTGAAATTGAAAAACTAAGATTTGAGTTAAATGGGATTTTGGAATTCGAGTTAAATGGGATAGATTTGTGGAATTGAAGGGAACTATTTTTATTATGTAAAGTATTTTAAATTATATTTAAACTATTTTTAATATTTACTTTATAAATTATTTAATATAAACTATTTTAATATACTAATTGTTTTAATTTATAAAATATTTAATTTATAACTATTTTAATATACTAATTATTTCAATATAAACTATTTGTAATATATAAACTATTTTTAATATATAAACTATTTTTAATATATAAACTATTTTTAATATATAAATTATTTTATTATATAAACTATTTATTATATGAACTATTATATTACATTTGCTATTTTCTATATCTAAACTGTTAAGTGGAAGTGTTATGATTTCAAAGTATTATGATTTCAAAGTGTTATGATTTCCAAAGTGTTATGATTTCCAAACTGTTATGGTTTTAAAATTGTTATAATTTCGAAAGAGTTAAAATTTTGGAAAGTGTTATAATTTTGGAAATGAATATTATTTTAAGTAAGTAATGATCTTTAATTGATATGGTTTTGAAGTAGATTTGATATTTTGAAATGACCACGATGTTATAATGATGATTGGTTGTTAAAGAGACCGGGATTGATTCCGTAAACCACTCTAACAACTGTGTATGCGGTGGAGATTCCAGAATGAAGTAGGATGGTAGCGACGATTCAATATGAGGTATATACCTAGACCTGACTTCCGTGAGTTAGCTTAAGGTGGCTAAAACATGAGAAGTTGATAGGCCAAGTGAGGTAGCTCCTCCGATCGGACACACTCCTTCGATACCATTCTATTACTTTGTGATTGATTGGGTGCACCCTCAATTTTTAGTAGTGTGGATTTAGTTAGGTGATTGCTGCGGCTTTGCGTTACCAATAGGCCAGAAGTGTAATTGGTATATCTACCATGGCATTGCCTAGTTATGCCGTGCCACCTACCATATTGAGCCCACTAGGAGTTTATTTTGTGTCGTACCTATGAAGTGTCCTCTGGTAGCCTCCAGTTTATAGGGTTATTACGGTACTATATAAACTATGGCACTATGAAATGTGTTAAGTGGGATATGGGTAATGCCTTAAGGCTATTTTAATACTTTTACTTTACTATAGATATATTATAATAGCGTATTTTACTACATAGTAGATAGTTCACGTATCCTTAGAGAATGAGTATCCCCAACATCCTTTAAGTTACTTGTATTTCAGTTGGTATTTCACTTGAGTTGGATTTATTGATATAGGAATGTTAATCCTGACTCGAGTGTTTTGTGTTTTTGCTTTACGCTTGGGTCAGACTGAGTGTCATAGCATTTGAGACTCACCTTTTTCAGTTTGAGCTTCGATTGGAGATCCATCTACTTCTATTCAGCTTTCAGTTATTTAGTTGACTCCAGTGATATATTCAGATTTTGTTATTTGACTATTATATTGAGACTTCTATGTATTCGAGATTTCTGTTGTATCTTGTTTTAACTTTGTTATATATATATATATATACACACACGCGCAGATATATATATAGTAGCTTCATGAACTACTATTCATTTGTTTTCGTTGTTTATTGTTATTACTCTGTGTTTGTGATTCTGTGATTAATTTATTTACTGTGTATGCTGAGTTTTGCCAAATATAAATTAACAATCTGATATTTTAAGCAATTCAAATCCGACATGTGCGGATGCGAATGGCACGAAATATCGGAATGTTACATGTGCTATCAGAGCTCTGGTTTTAGGAAAAACTTAGCATATAGAGTAAATTTAATTACAGAATCACTTTCGTTCGAGCTTGAAACTCTTCCACTTTGACTCGGTTTCCTTTGAATTTTGGAACTTTCCCCTTCGTTCTGAAATCCATTCTTTTCTCTCCTTATTCGTGTTTTCTTAATTCTTGAGTAACCCATAACTCCACTTCAGTTAATCTCTATAATGAATCGGCGGTTCTGCCAATCTGGAATGATATGTAAAGGTGTGAAACTCCTTTACAATAGGCATTGATTCGCTGGAGATTTCTATATCCTCGGTACTGATGCTGCTATCTTTTGTTATGCCTGAATTCTTTCTCTTGTGATCTGATGCTGATTTGCCTTATATTTTTGCATCAATCTTATTCTTGATGTCACGGTTGACCTAGTCAAGGTCGCCCACGATTATATCAGTTTATCCATCTTTTCTCTTTGTTATTTAATCATTCTTATCTTCGATTAGCGCTCTTTAAATTTGAATCTCTATCATTGTTCTATAATCTGTTTTGTATCATCGAGGGAGGGAGTTTATTTGTATTAACAAAAAAATATTTTATATACTGTGTTGTTTGAGTTGTTAAAGTTGATTTGGGGTTTCGATCGATCCATCTTGCCAACGCTATCGATAGGAATTTCAAAACACTTAAATAGAGCAAACCGACACGATATTATTTTCAAATTTGGTAAATGAAATAAATTTTGTATGATTATATTATATATATAAGTGTAAATCTTCTGAAATTAAAAAGTTAAATGAATTGGTTAACAGAAATGATAATATTTGATTTTCATTTATTATTCTTTAAACCATTGACTATTGTCGCATTATAAATAAATAAAATTATAAACATGGTTTATAAATTGATTTAGAATTTGAAATGAATTTAAATTAAGAATTTGAGGATTAAATTTTAGATTATTAAAAAGGTATTTACAAATAGGAATCATTTCCAAAGAATTTTAAAAGTTTTAAATCAGTACTCTCGTCTTTTGTCACTGAAAAATAATTTCGGTGATGACTGCAACATCATCAACATTCATTTCCAAGTTTCAGAGTGAAGCGACCATTGGTAGCTTTGCTACATTTTTGTTTTGGAAAATTAATTTGATTTGAAATTCTTAAATGTGATTTGATGTTAAAAAAATATTGGTATATAATTATAGATTTGATTTGATATATAGAATACACACACACACACATTTATCTCTAACGGTTTGAAGTGAAATTGGAAATTTAATTCTTAAATTTATGTTAAGGAAGATTTCAATTATAATACAATTAAAAAGAACTCACCTTTTTGTTTTTTTAATGGCTTCTGACCCAACCTCTCAACCCTTACTATCAACTGTCCCTATCGTCCTTCACCAAATACCTACCACTGTTTGCAACCAGTCCATACTTGTCCCCCCTGTCCTTCTACCGCCGGACCCTCCGCTTCCTCCCCATAAACCTCCATCACCCCACCCTCCATCGGGTAACTTTTCTCTTCCTCATATTGATTCTGCTGCCCTTCCTAATTGCAACCCTTCTCTTCTTTCCAGACCTCCTTGCCATGATCAGACTGTGCAATGGAACTCTCTTTTCAAAACCAAACCACGCAATGCGGGATTGCACTCACCAGTTTCTGTTCCTCTGATATATGATGGCAAAGTTCTAGTACCACCAGAAAATGTGATTGCTGCAGGTAATGATGTTTGGGGTGATTATCTTGTTGGTTTTTTTCTTGACAAACCTCTTTCTTACCTTACGGTCATATCGCATCTCAAAAAAGCATGGAAACTAAAAGGCTCAATCAAAGTAAAATCAGATGGAAATTTGTTCCTATTCAATCTTTCTTGTGATGAAGATAGAAGGAATATCATTGCGTCAGACCCGATAATTATGAGGAACAAAATTTTCATTGTAAAGCAATGGGATCCCACAATAGGTAACAGTTGCAGTACAATTCGCTCTGTACCGGTTTGGATCAGATTAACCAATATACCACTATATGCCTGGTCTCATATGGGTATAAATTGGTTAGCTTCTCGAATTGGAAAGTTCATGTGTATGGATGCTCAAACGGAGAAATTGGAGAGAATAGGATATGCTAAATGTATGGTTGAAGTTACACCGGACAAGGAATTGATAAATGAGTTTCCAGTTCGTCTTATGGATGGAACAGACCAGATTGTGATAGTTAATTATTTATGGAGACCAGAAATATGCAACAGCTGTAAAGTTTTTGGACATGAAACCAAACAGTGCTTAGTAATAGCAAAGGAAGATATAGAAGAAGTAGTAGTTATGGATGATGAGAAGAAAGGATACGAGGGACGTGAATACGGTGGGGGGATGATTACAAAAGTTACTAAACAAAAACAAGTTTGGAGAAGAATAGAAAAAAAGGGAACCAAGTTAACTAGAGAGAATGAAAATAAAAATACTACTGATGATGCAGAACTATATGCAACAAATGAAAGGCAAGGTGATAAAGATGCTTTACTAAATGACAATGAATTGAAGAAGATGACTAAAGGAAACAATGAGGAATGCAATATGAATAATAATAGATTCATAGTCTTAATGGATGAAGACTTGACTGATGCATGCAACCAAAATGGGGACAATGGACCAGAGACAAATAACAATGTCATTACAACACAATTGGAGGAGGGAGAAATAGTGGAAAACAGCAATATTATAGTGCAAACTGATCCTGAACTTGTGCAAACTGATCCTGAACTTGTGCATGTAACAAACAAAATGCAACCTGAAACACTTGCAATTGTTACTACAATGACCCCACCTGATACTATGAATAACCATGAAACAATGCAAAAGGATATCAACATATTGGAGAATGCCAACACATCACCAAAACAAACCCTAAACTCCACAAATACTCTCATTCTTAATTCTTTAAACACCATTTTCAAACCCATCAATCATAATGTTGAAATACAATTCAAAAATTCACTTGAAAAAGATATCCTTGCATTGTTGATGCCTTTGCCAACACATAATTCACATCCCTATTCTTTCACTGGTGAACTACCAGGATGGAAATCTCTGCCAACCTCACCAAAATCACATTCAAATCAAGGATCGGGGAAAGAAAGTGAAACAAGACCCAAACAAAATAAACAGTACAAGATTGACAATACATCAGTACTCAGGGGGTCTCCTGCAACCAGGAGCACGAAAAATGTCATTCATCAGTCTCTGAAGTATACATAATGTCGCACAACCTTGCTAGTTGGAACATAAGAGGAGCACACTCATCCAACAAACTTGATCAAGTCAAATATCTTATTAAACATCATAATCTATCCTTTGTTGCCATTCTAGAAACCAAATTGAATGAATCTCTTACCGTTAAAGCAGCAAGATACATTAACCAAACTTGGAAGCTGCACCATAATCTGGATCATGCAACCTATGGTCGCATCATGATTATCCATAATCCCTTAGTCATCTCTATCTCCCCCATACTCTGCACTGATCAAGTCATGCATCTTCAAGCCAACCTAATCAACCCCCCCTCCTCCTTCTTCATATCCATAATTTATGCTCAAAACTCTGCTAACTCGCGACAAACCCTCCTCAACCTTCTTCCTGCCTTCAGACAAAACTCCCACCCTTGGATTGTTCTTGGGGATTTCAACTGTTGTTACAATTTGCATGATAAGCTTGGTGGAACCCCACTGTTACAGAAAGACATTATGCCACTTAATAAAGCTATTGATGATGCATGTCTCCTCCCAATTCCTTCCTTTGGAGCTGAATATACTTGGAACAATAGTAGTAGGTCTGGAATCAGGACCTTCACTAATATAGACCATTCTTTTTCCAATCTAACTGCATTATCCACCTGGCCGACCATGTCTTCCTTTATCCCACATCCAGTTCTATCTGATCACTCCCCTATCATTTTCTCCACGGGACAGATGTTATTAAAAAAACAAAAAGCATTCAAATTTTATAGTACTTGGGTCCATGAACCTGGGTATACTAGTATAATTAAAAAAGTTTGGTCTGAAAAATATTATGGAAATCCCATGTATATTCTATGCAGGAAATTAAAAGCTACCAAGGAAGTGCTGAGAGTATGGGCAAGGAAAAACTTTGGAAATGGAACACTAAAATCAAATTTGCTGAGGCAGAAACTCATTGAAGCTCAAAACTTTATGGTGGGCAACCCAGATAACCCTGATGCTGCCACTAATGAGAAAAACATACATGATCAGCTGCATGAAGCTTTGAAGGTTGAAGGGAAGATGAAGAGACAACAACTGCGAATTAAATGGGCTCATGATGGTGACAACAACACTGCATACTTTCATGCTGCCATCAAAATCAAACAAGCAAAGGAAAATATATCCCACATTTACGATGAATTTGGAGTGCTTCACACTGGCCCTAATGATGTTGACCAAGCCCTACTCAACTACTTCAAATCCTTACTTGGTAATAAAAATAATTTCAAACCTGATCTTGAAAAAATTGATAATGTGCAGGTGCCCCATGTACGTTTGGAGGAAGCAAACTCCCTTGTTGCTAAAGTTACTGATAGAGAAATCAAAGAAACTCTTTTTTCGATGAACAAAAATTCCAGTGGTGGCCCTGATGGATTCAACCTTTCATTCTTTACCCATAGTTGGGATATTATCAAGGAGGACTTTTTAAAGGCAGTTCATAATTTTTTCTTCAAGTCCAAACTTTTATTGGAAGTAAACTCCACCAATCTGGTCCTAATTCCTAAAGCTCAGCACCCATCCTCTGTTGAATCCTTCAGGCCTATATCGTGTTGCAACGTCATTTACAAATGCATATCCAAAATTCTAGCCTCTAGACTTGTTGTAGTCCTCAGTAGGCTCATCTCCAAGAACCAAGCTGCCTTTCTGCCTAGGAGGAATATAATTCATAACATTCTACTAACCCATGAACTGATAAAAGGTTATACTCATGCCCAAGCTTCAAAGAATGCAATGCTGAAACTGGATATAAAGAAGGCCTTTGATAGTATTCACTGGAGTTCGATTGTCAGAATTATGGCACTCATGAGATTCCCAAAAGTATTTGTGGCTTGGATATACAACTGTGTATCCACCCCATCCTTCTCCATCTATCATAATGGTGGCAACACAGGGTTTTTCAACAGCAAGCAGGGGATCAGGCAAGGAGACCCCATATCTTCATACATTTTCATTCTTGTTATGGAAGTTTTGAATGTTATGTTGATAAATAACTATGAACAGAAGAAGATTTTGTATCATTCTAAATGCAAATCACCGCAAATAACATCTTTATTCTTTGCTGATGACATCTTATTATTCACTAAACCTGATCAAGTTTCCCTTGAAAACATTAAAACAGTTCTACAAAACTTCTACCTTATGACTGGTCTTCAACTCAACCTAAGCAAATCTCACATGATCACCTCTGGGATCTCTTCTGAACAAGAAACTCAAATATTGTCATTATCTGGTCTTCAAGCTATGAATAATAGCATGTGCTATCTGGGACTTCCACTTTGCTCATCCAGGATTACCACTGCCAACTGCTTGCCACTGTATGACAAAATTTGTAGCTCCATGAACTGTTGGGCAAATAGACTTCTTTCTCAAGCTGGCAGGCTTGTGCTCATCAGATCTGTCATTTCCTCAATGATTGTGTACTGGGCTAAGGCATTCATTCTCCCCATCAAACTCATTAAAATGATAAGAAAAGCTATGTTAAGGTTCTTCTGGTCTGGAACCATCCATAATAGGAAATTAATACCCTGCTCCTTTGGTATTATGGAGCTTCCAAAAAAAAAAGGTGGTCTTGGCATTCTTAACTTACAAACATGGAATAGAGCTGCTATCAGTACGCTTATGAATGCCTTACTAAACAACGCTGACAACTTGTGGGTTCAGTGGACTAGAACCCATAACTTGGGTAGAAAGATATTTTGGACCATGACTGTGCCACAAAATTCCAGTTGGACTTGGAGAAGTATTCTGATGTCAAGAGCATCTTTTCTTCCACTAATCAAGGTTAAGCTCTCACCCACCAGTGATGCTAGCTTCTGGAATTCCCCTTGGTTGGAGGATGGTATGATATTATCCAACATTTTCACTCCCCAGCAAATCATGCAAACTGGTATTAATCGTGATGCGTTTGCATCTGATTACATTACTGATGGGAAGTTGTCTCTACCATACACCAGTAATCAAGTCATTAGAGCTGTTTGGAACAAGTATCAATCTATGAGTTTCATGCCTGCCATGACTGATGAAATACAGTGGAAAGGAAAACCACACTCTATTGCTTCTGTTTATAGATTGCTTGTTAATTCTCCTGCTACTAGTAATATAAAATGGCACAGAGTGCTATGGACCAGATATTCATCTCACAGAGATAACCTAATGTTATGGAAAGTAATTAATAGTGCTCTACTTACCAGAGACAGATTAATGAGTTTTGGGATGCTTGTTGATCCCCTTTGCTTCTTCTGCAAGTTGCTTCCTGAAACGGTTAGTCACCTATTTTTTGAATGTAGCTCTCTTTTGGGAATGTGGAAGTACCTCATGTCTGTTTTGAGTATAAATCATATCCATGGTATTGCCAGTGAAGAGTGGGATCTCATTGGAAAGGCAACGAGGTGGAAGAAAAAAGAAAGATTTGTGTATTTTTTTGTGATCAAGAGATATCTTAACTTCGTATGGGATGAAAGAAATTTGAGGTGCTTTGAGAACAAGATGAGGAACAGTGATCAGCTGATGCATGCCTTTCATGCAAGCATAAAAATGGGAATAAAGGACAGTAAATTTGATTTTACATCCTTTGTCTTGAATGATTGGATATAGTGCTCCTTCTTATCTGTGTTTTTCCCTTTTTTTGTATGTTCTTGTGAGTGTTGTAATTTCTTGTTTTTTTTGTTAGCTTTTCGCGATTGTGAGCATGTTCATAGTCGCTTTCTTTTCTTTATTTTAATAACATCCTGGTAGGGGACCAGTCAACCCCGCTTGCCTTTCAAAAAAAAAAAAAAAAAAAAAAAAAAAAATTATAAATGAAGCCAAAAAAATTTAGAATAAATATTTAAACTGGAAATAATTGAATTGGAAATTTTTTTTGTATAATACTCAATTACATTTCCAACTTATATAACTTACCTAAATTTTGTCTAAAATAAATTTATAACAAGCATAACAAATTTGAAATTAAATCAACTTAATGAAATAGCTTGAATTGAAATCATCAAATATGAATACAAATGAATATTATTTATTTACTAAAATGGATTTAAACCAAATTAGTTGAATATAAACCAATTTTAAAATAAATGAAATTTATATGGTTTTAAATTAATTGTTTATTTTGTATTTCAATCTATTTTTCTTTCTGGTTGTTTCTATTCCTTTACCTCCTTTCTTTTCGGGTATGAAAAGTTTTGAGTGGGGGAGAATGTAACGACCCGTAAATTTTAATAATGTAATTTAACAGGACTTTTGTGAAATTTTAAATAATAAAAATTTGATATTTGGAATACATCCAAATAAACATAACAAATGGTAAATTTTTCATTAAATAATATGGTAGTTTATTTTATTGTGTAATTTCATTTAAATTTAAAACAGTTAAATTTGATAATAATAAAATATTTCTCAAACTGAATATTTTTATATAATTTGCAAATTATCTTCTGAATGAGATGTCATATTTCGTTTTTCGAAATTCGGATATTATTGCTCTGTTTATCTTATTTTCGACAAAATAGCAGCATTTTCGGTACCGATTATCGACTTTTGATAGGATAATCGTACCATTGATATATATGTACCGCTTTGATCGCCTCGTTGGTTCATCTCCACAGTATATTTAATTGTCAATTTCGAGATCCGAGAAATGGCGAAACCTATGTGTAACAACCCGCAGATTTAACCGGTTTTAGTAACATTATTAACTGAAATTTTTTTGAAATTTTAAACAGAAAAAATTTCAAATAAAAATTTGATATTTGGAATGCGTCCAGTTAAACATAGCAACCGGTAAATTTTCGTCCGAAAATATGAAAGTTTATTTCATGCGTAAATTTACTTCAATTTAATCAGTTAAAAAGCGTTGAAAATAAAATATTTTCGAAACCTAAATATTTTTACATAAAAAAATTCTAAACCATCTTTTGAGCAAGCCGTCAGTTTGTTGTTTTTCAAATTCGGACATCTTTGGCTCCGTCGATCTTATTTTTCTACGTTTTCATGCATTTTCCGCTATTATAAAATTCGAATTTTTATAATTCAATCATACCACCGATATCTGTATACCGTTTTGATCATCTCATTGCGCTGATCTTTGCGGTATATTTGTTTGTGTGTTTCGAAGTCCGGTAAGTCACAGAAACCGTGAAACGATCAACCGTATCGGTTTCGGAAATTTTGGCTTTTGGTATTTCAGCGACTATTGTTTTTCACCGTACACTAATCCAACAGCCATCAACATTTTCAACGTAGCTATAGTCTTTTGATCTTCCTACCATTTCAAATTTCCAATGCAAATATTGTTTCGAAATAGTTAATGAACCGTTGCCTTCCTCTTTGTTCTCATTTGTTTTCTTTATTTCTAGCCTCTCACCATCTTTCTACCTTCTCACATTTCTTCCCTCCCACTCCCATCCACTTACCTCGGCTTCGCCACCCCCCTCTAATGCAAGACAACCGATGCATCCCCTTGCCTCCTCCACCCGCCCGCATCCACTTCGGCCACCAAACTACACATCACTGAACCCATGCTTCCATGTAGCCTGCGCAACCTAGTTCGACACCAACCCTCCCACACACCTCCGCATGCATCCCCACCCACTCCACGTCGATCAGCCTCATCTCCGACCCAGCAAGTCGCCGCACCCCAATACCCAGATCCACTCCTTCCCGTGCTCGCCTTGCGTCTGCCACTTCACCTTTCTTCCACAACTGCTCCGGCACCACCAAGTTAGCCACCATCGCAGCCACGGCCGTACTCGCCTTTTCCCTGTAGCACCTACGTCGGCCCTTGCGCCTCAACTCAGCCCACATCAGCCTCCCAACTTCAAATTGCCGAGCAGCCGAACACAACGCACCCACTCATCTAAGACAAGTACATAGCATTCCCACCGCTTACCCCTCTCTTCCTCCCTCGGCCCAGCCCGAGCTAGTGCATGTTGAGCCTCTTTGTAAGGTATATATGTGTTAGTTTTAGATTTGATATATATAATATCTTATACATGTATAATAAAATATAAATTATATAAGTTTAAAGTTAGATATATGCATTCACTTTTCAGCTATGATTCTGCATGTATATTAAAGCTTAAGTAAATACATATATGAATAGTTTCTTGTAACAGATTTGCAAATCTGTTTGCTTTTATGTATATAAGTCATGTTTATTATTATTATGTTCTTAAATTATGATATTTATATTATTACTTTAGTTGTTAAGGTAGTCAGTATGTAACTTTGTACAGGATTTTATGTTAGTTTATTTAAATAGGTATATTTGAGTATAAAGATTTATCTGAAAAGTTGTTTATAAGTATGTATTGTCTATCTGCATGCTTTTTGTGTTTGCATTTATGTATAGAAAATGTGTATGATCTGCGTGTATAACATTTTATAATATATATCTATAACAAATTTTGTTTGCATATCAGATCGCTTGTTTAAATTACAAAAGTCATGTTAGTATTTAGGTCAGATGGATTTAAAATAAATACATATAAATGAATGCATAGTTTATGCATTTGTACTTCTCTGTTACAGCTATCCATAGGGTAGGTTGCATAATACTATTTATTTTATGGATGCATATAATAGTAGTAATAGAAGTTTAGCACATATACATATGTTTGTACGCAGCCTATATTTACGCTACATTATTATTATTATCATTATTATTATTATTATTATTATATGTATATGCGTTGATTTCAATGCGTGTATATATTTAAATTTATGATTTACTTAAAAAGGTATGTGTTTCAAAATGAATGATTTTGGAATAATGTATATTTATATATTATTTAATATTTGCCTTAAGTTTAATTATATAATACATAGTTCGTTTCAGATTATATCAAGCTGAATTCGATTTATTCTATAATTCCTGTCTATCAGCTTTTCCATCAAATCCGCTTTCAACTTACGTCGCTTTGAGACTGCGTCTGGAGTGTTCGATTTCCTAAATCAAGATCCAACTCGTAGCTTGTTGTATATTGAACCTCTCTAGCCTCGAAAGGTGAGCAATCACTCACGATTAATGTTCTTTTATTTATTAAATTTGATTTCAATTGAAACGACAATTGAAATATGTTGTTGTTATTTATTGCACTGTTACTTATGTATCAGTCCACCTTTGACATCTGATACCGTTATCTGTTATTTATGCAGCAATAATCCAGTTTGGTTGATAATTGATTGATTGTTTGTTGTTTATATTGGATGTTAAATTGTAATGTATAAAGTGATAAATATTATGCAAGTGAATTTGACGTAGGATAGTTGGATTTGATATATGTGATAAATTTGATTAATGACACTGGTTTAATACGACCCTTTAAATGTTTAAATGATTGTCACGTAGAAATATGGTAAATTACACCTTGAACCATTGAATGTATGTTGTATGATTGATATAGTATGAATCAAATAATAAATGTCAAGTGTAGAACCGCATAAAATAATAGTGAAATAATATTTAATCTACATGAAATGATAGTGTAGATTCTAGAAATAATTATATTAATTCGCACAAAGAACAAGGTGAATTAATACGATTATTTCGGGATTATTTGTATTAATTATTGGATTGTTGTTATTGCTTGTTTATTTACTTTGACACCATCCCAGTTATCACATTGCAAGTTCCCTTTTGCTATTCTTTGATTTTTGAATTGAATGGAATCGGGTTGAAATGATAAATACCCAAATTAATTTGACTTAGGATAGAGAATTAAATAAACCTGATTGGTCAATAATTTGATTTAAAAATAAAATAACGATTTTATTTGAATAAGAATAAGTTTTTGAAGTGAAGTTGGAATTTGAAATTTTAATGAAAAATAAGGTTAATATTTAATAAAGCTGAAACAAAATATTAGCATAGTAGTTATTGAAAGAACGTTGTTTTAAAATAAATTATTCGATAATAAAATTTGGAATCATTCATATAATTAAGTTGAAATGATTTGATAATTAATTTTGAATTTATAATTAATTGAAATGATTTGATAATTAAGTCTGAATTTATAATTAAGTTGAAATTATTAAGTTTTGAAATTATTTAATAATTAAGTTTTGAAATTATTTAATAATTGAATAAAATCGAATTATTTGAGAATTAAATAAAATTTGAATTCTTTGAGAAGAGGAATTGAACTTTTGAATAAGTGAAATTGAAATAAATGGAATTGGGTTTCTTTATTAATTAAGTTTTGGGAAAATTATTTAAGTAAGTTAATAAGTGAAATTGAACTTTTTGAATGCGTGAAATTTAGTTTATTTATCAATTGAGTTTTGAAATTTGTAACTAAGTAAATAAATAAATGAAATCGAATTTCTTTAACAAGAAATAAAAATGTGATTTATTGGAATTAATGTAAGACTTGTAATTTAGAGAATTTGATTTGACGAATTTAATTTAATTCAATTTGAAGTTTTGATATAATGAAGTTGAACGTAAGTAATTGATTTAATAAATTGGAAATTAAATGGAAATTGTTTTGAATGGCAAATTTACTAAATGAATATTTAATGAAATCGACTAATGAGTTTAAATTGGTTTGAATGTTAAACTAAATTAATTTAAATGATTCGGAGTGAAATTTGTATACGAACTTGAATCAATATTTGAATTGTTTAAAAAAAAAGTTGAAATCGAATTATAAGATTTTGAAATGGTAATTTGGAAGTTTTGAAACGTAAATTTTGGAAATTGGTTTAGAAAGACTAATGTAATGTTGGTTTACAAATTCTAATTGAAATTGAATTTGATTTGCTTTTGAAATTTATTAAACGACCAATCGGTGTAATAATTACGAAAGTTATTAAAGAGACCGAAATCGGTTATGGACATACTCTAGAGTCTAAACCGAAACCCACTTCAATAAATATACGCGGAGTGATGATCCAGAATGAAGTGGTTGAAATGATGTACGTGATGACTGAAGAAAGAGAACGATAATGAATAGCCTTGACACTTGTGTCAAATTGGAAATGACTAAAACATGAGCCGTGCCGGGCCAAATGGGGTTAGCCACCTCGAGCGAACACACTTCTTCGTAACTACTACTCATTACTTGTTATTGATTGGTGCACCCTCGGAATTTCGGGAGTGCTGTTTCGCGGTATTGCGATCGTTGCGGCGATGCGTTATCACCAGTCCGGATCAGGTGAATGGTAGTTTCACTACCTTGGGTATTGCCTCATGTGCCTTGTCATACTTGTATCCCTATATTCGCGACCACTACGAATTTGTTTTGTGTTATACCTATGGAGTACTCCCTGATATCCCACTAGTTTACGGTGGAGTTTACAGTGCTGTATAGACTATGACATTTATATAAAATGTGTTAAGGGGGATAGTGGTAACGCCTTAACACTATTTTGATATTTATATTTCTGATAGACATTATCTATTTAGCGTATATTACTACAGAGTAGATAGTTTAACGGATCCTTAGAGGACGGTTATTCCAACGTCCTTTGAGTTATTTGTATTTCAATTGTTATTTCACTTGAGTTGGATTTATCGATATAAGAATGTTAATCCTGACTCGAGTGTTTTGTGTTTTGCTTTACGCTCGGGTCAGACTGAGTGGTTCATCTTTCGAGACTCGCCTTGGAGTTGGAGCTTCGCCTGAAGATCCAGCTATCTATCCAGCTTCCAGATATCCAGTTGATTTCAGTGATGTATTCTGATTCTTGTATTTGACTTTTGTATTCGAGACTTCTGTTGTAACTTATTAACTCAGTTATATATATATAGTAGCTTCATGAACTACTATCTTTTGCTTCCGCTGCATATTATTACTCAGTGTCTATGATTCTGGGATTATTTATTTACTGTATATCTGAGTTTTGCCAAATTTAAATTAACGATTCGGTATTTTTAATTATTCAAGTCTGACATGTGCGGATGCGAATGGTCCAAAATAGCGGGTCGTTACAGTTGGTATCAGAGCTTTGGTAGCTCTAGTAAAAACTTAGCATATAGGGTAAATGTATTTACAGAATCACTCTCATTCGAGTTTCAAACCCTTCCTTTTGACGCAATTCCTTTGAATTTTGGAATGTTCCCTGCGGTTTCAAAAATTCATTCGTGTCCCTCACTATTCGTCTCCTTTCAATTCTAGAGCATCCCATAACTCCACTTCGAATGATCTTTATAATGAATCGGCAGTCTCACCAAACTTCAAATGATTTATAAAGGGGTGAAACTCCTTTACAATAGACATCGACTTACCGGAGATTTCTGCATCCTCGGTTTACGATGCGATCTATCTCCTGCTATACCTGAATTCTATCTCTTGAGATCGAATGTTGACTTACCTCGGAATTCAGTATCGATCTTATTCTTGAAGTTACGGTCGACCCGGTTAAGGTTGCCCATGAATTAAATAAGCTTATTCATCTCTTGATTCCGTTAATTGAATTATCTCATCTTCTATTCGAACTTATTATCGAATCAAAATTCTCTTTGATTTGATTTCCATCAAATTTGAATCTCTATACTTATTTTGAAATCCATCCTTGTATCGTCGAGCGAGAAGTGTATTTGTAAATTAATGTTAAAATGTTTGAGTTGTTGATGTTGATTTGGGTTTTCGATCGATTCGTCCGATCAACGCTATCGATAGGATTTCCAAAACGCTTGAGCAGAGCAAACTGACACGATAATATTTTCAAATTTGGTGAATAAAATGGTTTTGTATAATTATATTATATATAAGCAAAAAAAATTCTGAAATTAAAAGGTTAATGAATCTGTTGTCCGAAATGTTAAAATTTAATTCTCATTTATTGTTTTATAAATCATTGACTATTGCATAATATAAATAAATGAATTTATAAAACCTGGTTTGTAAATTTATTTGAAAATTTAAATGAATATAAATCGGGAATTTGAGAATTTGATTTTCGGTGATTTCAAACTTTGATTTCTAAGTTTTAAAGCGTATAGTATTTAAATATGTTCAAATAGAAATCATTTCAAAGAGTTAAATGTTTAAATCAGTGCTCTTCTCTTTGTCGCTGGAAAATAATTTCGGTGATGGCAGCCGCATCATCGACATTCATTTTCGAGTTTCGAAGTGGAGAGACCATCAGTAGCTTGCTACACTCTTGTTTTGAAATGAATTTGATTCGAAAATTTTTGTTTTTATTTTTAAAGTATAACATGATTTAAAATATATATAAGTATTTAATTTAGATTTGATTTGTATATAATGTATATATATATATATATATATATATATTTCTAAATTGTTTGAAGTTAATCGGAAATTTAATTCTTAAAATTTGGGTAAAAGATGATTTCAATTATAAATGAAACCAAAATTTGAATTAATATTTAAACTTGAGAGAATTGAATTAGGAATTTATTTGTATAATACTCAATTGCATTATTTATAACTTACCTAAATTTTCAAAAGTTAATTATGTAATTAAATATTATACAATATAAATGATATCAAAGGAATTCTTAAATAAATTTGAGTAGTTATAATAAATGTAAATATACTTAATATATACGTGATAAGATATATGAAGTATAATAAATTTAATAATAATTTGGGATAAAGAAAAATTAAATTTGTCGAATAAAATATGATTATAATAAAAGACTATTTAAATTTATGATCTTTGAAATCGTTAATTTAAGAAATTGGATAATATATAATATAAATTGTCTTTATAAATAAAATGTGAGTGTGTATAATAAATGTTATTCACTTAAATTTTAATTATAAAAATGTTTATGAAGATAAATAGAATAATAAGTTAATTGAACTATAGATGTGATAAATAAAATAAAAAATTTGTTTTGGAAGTTAATAAGTTGAATTAAATCAACTTAATGAGATATCTTGAATTAATCGAATTTAAATTGAATTTCATTTGAAAGAAACCTTTTGTACCTAACATTATAAATGAGAAATCAAATCAATTTAATGAAAATCTTGAACTTAAAAGTCAATTGTTGAATATAAATTAATTTAAATTGAAATTTATATGGTTTAAATTAATTGTTTATTTTGGAATTCAAATCTATTTTCTTCTGCTTGTTTCTGTTCTCCTACCTCGTTCCTTTTCGAGGACGAAAAGTTTTGAGTGGGGGAGAGTGTAACAACCCGCAGATTTAACCGGTTTTAGTAACGTTATTAACTAAATTTTTTTTGAAATTTTAAACAGAAAAATTTTGAAATAAAATTTGATATTTGAAATGCGTCCAGTTAAACATAGCAAACGGTAAATTTTCGTCCGAAAATATGAAAGTTTATTTCGTGCGTAAATTTACTTCAATTTAATCAGTTAAAAAGCGTTGAAAATAAAAAAAAATTGAAACCTAAATATTTTTACATAAAAAATTCTAAATCATCTTCTGAGCAAGCCGTCAATTTGTCGTTTTTCCAAATTCGGACATTTTTGGCTCCGTCGATCTTATTTTTCTACGTTTTTCATGCATTTTCCGCTATTATAAAATTCGAATTTTTATAATTCAATCATACCACCGATATCCGTATTCCGTTTTGATCATCTCGTCGCGCTGATCTTTGCGGTATATTTGTTTGTGTGTTTCAAAGTCCGGTAAGTCGCAGAAACCGTGAAACGATCAACCGTATCGGTTTCGGAAATTTTGGCTTTTGGTATTTCAGCGACTATTCGTTTTTCACCGTATACTAATCCAACAGCCATCAACATTTTCAACGTAGCTATAGTCTTTTGATCTTCCTACCATTTCAAATTTCCAATGCAAATATTGTTTCGAAATAGTTAATGAACCGTTGCCTTCCTCTTTGTTCTCATTTGTTTTCTTTTTTTCTAGCCTCTCACCATCTTTCTATCTGCTCACATTTCTTCCCTCCCACTCCCTTCCACTTACCTCGGCTTCGCCACCCCCCTCTGACGCAAGACAACCGATGCATCCTCTTGCTTCCTCCATCCGCCCGCATCCACTTCGGCCACCAAACTACACATCACTGAACCCAGCTTTCATGTAGCCTGCGCAACCTAGTTCGACACCAACCCTCCCACACGCCTCCGCATGCATCCCCACCCACTTCACGTCGATCGACCTCATCTCCGACCCAGCAAGCCGCCGCACCCCAATACCCAGATCCACTCCTTCCCGTGCTCGCCTTGCGTCCGCCACTTCACCTTTCTTCCACAACTGCTCCGGCACCACCAAGTTATCCACCATCGCAGCCACGGCCGTACTCGCCTTTTCCCTGTAACACCCACGTCAGCCCTTGCGCATCAACTCAGCCCACATCAGCCTCCCAACTTCAACTTGCCGAGCAGCCGAACACAACGCACCGACTCATCTAAGACAAGTACATAGCTTTCCCATTGCTTACCCCTCTCTTCCTCCCTCGGCCCAGCCCGAGCTAGTGCATGCCGAGCCTCTTTGTAAGGTATATATGTGTTAGTTTGAGATTTGATATATATAATATCTTATACATGTATAATAAAATATAAATTATATAAGTTTAAAGTTAGATATATGCATTCACTTTTCAGCTATGATTCTGCATGTATATTAAAGCTTAAGTAAGTACATATATGAATAGTTTCTTGTAACAGATTTGCAAATCTGTTTGCTTTTATGTATATAAGTCATATTTATTATTATATTGTTCTTAAATTATGATTATTTATATTATTACTTTAGTTGTTAAGGTAGTCAGTATGTAACTTTGTACAGGATTTTATGTTAGTTTATTTATATAGGTATATTTGGGTATAAAGGTTTATCTGAAAAGTTGTTTATAAGTATATATTGTCTGTCCGTATGCATTTTGTGTTTGCATTTATGTATAGAAAATGTATATGATCTGCATGTATAACATTTTATAATATATGTCTATAACAAATTTTGTTTGCATATCAGATCGCTTGTTTAAATTACAAAAGTCATGTTAGTATTTAGGTCAGATGGATTTAAAATAAATACATATAAATGAATGCATAGTTTATGCATTTGTACTTCTCTGTTACAGCTATCCATAGGGTAGGTTGCATAATACTGTTTATTTTATGGATGCATATAATTGTAGTAATAGAAGTTTGGCACATATATATATGTTTGTACGCAGCCTATATTTATGCTACATGATTATTATTATTATAATATGTATATGTGTTGATTTCATGTGTGTGTGTATTTAAATTTATGATTTATTTAAAAAGGTATGTTTTTCAAAATGAATGATTTCGGAATAATGTATATTTATATATTATTTAATATTTTCCTTAAGTTTAATTATATTATATATAGTTCGTTTCAGATTATATCAAGCTGGTTCAGATTTATTCTATAATTCCTGTCTATCAGCTTTTCCGTCAAATCCGCTTTCAGCTTACGTCGCTTTGAGACTGTGTCTAGAGTGTTCGATTTCCTAAATCAAGATCCAACTCGTAGCTTATTGTATATTGAACCTCTCTAGCCTCGAAAGGTGAGCAAACACTCACAATTAATGTTCTTTCATTTATTAAATTTGATTTCAATTGAAATGATAATTGAAATATGTTGCTGTTATTTATTGCACTGTTATTTATGTATCAGTTCACCTTTGACATCTAACACCGTTATCTGTTATGTATGCAATAATAATCCAGTTTGGTTGATAATTGATTGATTGTTTGTTGTTTATATTGGATGTTAAATTGTAATGTATAAAGTGATAGATATTATGCAATTGAATTTGACGTAGGATTGTTGGATTTGATATATGTGATAAATTTGATTAATGACATTGGTATAATATGACCCTTTAAATTTCTAAATGAATTGTCATGTAGAAATATGGTAAATTACACCTTGAACCATTGAATGTATGTTGTATGATTAATATAGTATGAATCGAATAATAAATGTCAAGTGTAGAACCGCATAAAATAATAGTGAAATAATCTTTAATCTACATGAAATGATAGTGTAGATTCTAGAAATAATTATATTAATTCGCACAAAGAACAAGGTGAATTAATACGATTATTTCAGGATTATTTGTATTAATTATTGGATTGTTATTGATTGTTGTTATTGCTTGTTTATTTACTTTAACACCATCCCAGTTATCACATTGCAAGTTCCCTTTTGCTATGCTTTGATTTTTGAATTGAATGGAATCGGGTTGAAATGATAAATACCCAAATGAATTTGACTTAGGATAGAGAATTAAATAAACCAGATTGGTCAATAATTTGATTTAAAAATAAAATAATGATTTTATTTGAATAAGAATAAGTTTTTGAAGTGAAGTTGGAATTTGAAATTTAAAGAAAAATAAGGTTAATATTTAATAAAGCTGAAACAAAATATTAGCATAGTAGTTATTGAAAGAACGTTGTTTTAAAATAAATTATTCGATAATAAAATTTGGAATTATTCATATAATTAAGTTGAAATGATTTGATAATTAATTTTAAATTTATTGTTAAATTGAAATGATTTGATAATTAAGTCTGAATTTATAATTAAGTTGAAATTATTAAGTTTTGAAACTATTTAATAATTAAGTTTTGAAATTATTTAATAATTGAATAAAATCGAATTATTTGAGAATTAAATAAAATTTGAATTCTTTGAGAAGAGGAATTGAACTTTTGAATAAGTGAAATAGAACTTCGTTAATAAATGGAATTGAGTTTCTTTATTAATTAAGTTTTGGGAAAATTATTTAAGTAAGTTAATAAGTGAAATTGAACTTTTTGAATGCGTGAAATTTAGTTTATTATTGAGTTTTGAAATTTGTAACTAAGTAAATAAATAAGTGAAATCGTATTTCTTTAACAAGAAAAATGTGATTTATTGGAATTAATGTAAGACTTGTAATTTAGAGAATTTGATTTGACGAATTTAATTTAATTCAATTTGAATTTTTGATATAATGAAGTTGAACGTAAGTAATTGATTTAATAAATTGGAAATTAAATGGAAATTGTTTTGAACGACAAATTTACTAAATGAATATTTAATGAAATCGATTAATGAGTTTAAATTGGTTTGAATGTTAAATTAAATTAATTTAAATGATTCGGAGTGAAATTTGTATACGAACTTGAATCAATATTTGAATTGTTTAAAAAAAAGTTGGAATCGAATTATAAGATTTTGAAATGGTAATTTGGAAGTTTTGAAACGTAAATTTTGGAAATTGGTTTAGAAAGACTAATGTAATGTTGGTTTACAAATTCTAATTGAAATTGAATTTGATTTGCTTTTGAAATTTATTAAACGACCAATCGGTGTAATAATTACGAAAGTTATTAAAGAGACCGAAATCGGTTATGGACATACTCTAGAGTCTAAACCGAAACCCACTTCAATAAATATACGCGGAGTGATGATCCAGAATGAAGTGGTTGAAATGATGTACGTGATGACTGAAGAAAGAGAACGATAATGAATAGCCTTGACACTTGTGTCAAATTGGAAATGACTAAAACATGAGCCGTGCCGGGCCAAATGGGGTTAGCCACCTCGAGCGAACACACTTCTTCGTAACTACTACTCATTACTTGTTATTGATTGGTGCACCCTCGGAATTTCGGGAGTGTTGTTTCGCGGTGTTGCGATCATTGCGGCGATGCGTTCTCACCAGTCCGGATCAGGCAGACGGTAGTTTCACTACCTTGGGTATTGCCTCATATGCCTTGTCATACTTGTATCCCTATATTCGCAACCACTACGAATTTGTTTTGTGTTATACCTATGGAGTATTCCCTGATATCCCACTAGTTTACGGTGGAGTTTACAGTGCTGTATAGACTATGACATTTACATAAAATGCGTTAAGGGGGATAGTGGTAACGCCTATTTTGATATTTATATTACGGATAGACATTATCTATTTAGCGTATATTACTACATAGTAGATAGTTTAACGGATCCTTAGAGGACGGTTATTCCAACGTCATTTGAGTTATTTGTATTTCAATTGTTATTTCACTTGAGTTGGATTTATTGATATAAGAATGTTAATCCTGACTCGAGTGTTTTGTGTTTTGCTTTACGCTCGGGTCAGACTGAGTGGTTCAGCTTTCGAGACTCACATTGGAGTTGGAGCTTCGCCTGAAGATCCAGCTATCTATCCAGCTTCCAGATATCCCGTTGATTTCAGTGATGTATTCTGATTCTTGTATTTGACTTTTGTATTCGATACTTCTGTTGTAACTTATTAACTCTGTTATATATATATATATATATATAGTAGCTTCATGAACTACTATCTTTTGCTTCCGCTGCATATTATTACTCCGTGTCTGTGATTCTGGGATTATTTATTTACTGTATATCTGAGTTTTGCCAAATTTAAATTAACAATTTGGTATTTTGAATTATTCAAGTCCGACATGTGCGGATGCGAATGGTTCAAAATAGCGGGTCGTTACACTACGGAAACGATCTTCGTATCGGTTCCTCAAGTTGACTTTTGGATTTCCCATAACCATTCATTTTCACCCTATGAAAACCAATAGCTTTTTTACAATTCCCAAAAAAAATATTTTGTTGACTATTTCTATTCCTAGTAATTTAATATTGAACTATCCATATCCCTACTGATTCACTATCTTATGTGTTGATTTGTCCTCCACTGGCATTTGCCTTAGCTCCTCCTTTGCTTTGCTGTTATGTGTTCACTAAAAAAATGAATGAGAAACATATTGTTCAGCCTACTGCCCTCCTTTGTTTGCGTGAAAATCGACCAAGCTACCCTACTTCCACTGAACCCTCTTACTCACTGTCGGCAGCATCTCCCCATAATAACCTGTCCACCTTTCCACTTCTTCCCTCACGCGCCTTGCGATGAAACCCACAAGCTTGCGCCTCCCCTCCACACCCAAACTGCTAAACCACCACTCTCTTCCTCTCCTGTCCGTGGCCTAGCATGCAACCCACCACCGACTTCTTCTCCTTGCCGTGCCTGACAAATCCCGATCGACAGCCCATCATTTTGTCTCCAACCCATAGCCCATGCTTCCCACCCACCAGGCCATAGCCTTCCCTTCCAGCCTCGGCAAGCCTCTCCCCTCTATCACCCATTCGATATCCACTGTCCTTCCTACTTCATCCATGAACCGCCTCCAAGCTTGCCCCTCTTTGTTCTGGCAGCGAGCATACACTAGCCAAGCATATCTCCTTATGGTGAGGTAGATATATGTATATGTTTTAGTATATATAAAGTTATATAAGTTTATTTATTTTACTGTGTATATATATATATATATATATATTGTTACATAAGTTTCCATTTAAGCTTTTGAGTTTATTTGTAGATTTTAGTGACATGGTTATGTATATAAGTATACTGCTTATAGATACACTTGATTTTGCAAATGCTTGTTTCGTTTATATATAATATGTATGTGAGCTGTACTATGTGCATACGTTATTTTTAAGATATATATGTTTAATGAATGTTGGTATTCCGAAGGTATAAATTTGCATAAAATATGTTTATAGTATTCTGCGACGTGTATATATTTATAAACTAGGTTTATATTAGTACTATTTATTATCTGCTGGTATAAGTTTAGATTGGTATTATATCTATAATATGCTATATATATATGTTTTATAGTAACGGATTTGAAGTATAATTTTAGCTGGCTTAAGTGTTGTAATATATAAGTCTTATATATATTATTTTATATATTCTGTTAGGTTTAAGCTATAATAATTTGTTATATATCATATGTTTGTTGTATATATAAGTTCGTAGCAGTTTATGAAATCTGTTTGAGTCCATATATGTAAGTATTTTGCATCTTTAATAAATATATATATATATATTTCAAAATTTAATATGTAGATATGTTTTTTTATTATATGTGTTTTATTTAAAACAATGATTTTGAAATACATATATATTTAAAATTTAAAAAAAAAAATGAATTTAGAATGTGATTTTACATATGTAAATAGTTATATATAGTTATTATATATAAGTTCACTTATACCACTGATCTCCATCAATCCAGTTTTGATTTAATTTCATCAATTTAAAGCTTTCAGCTTCGCTTGTCAAATTTGTGCCAATCTTGCTTTGTTTTGGAAATCATTCTTGGATTTGTAACTCATCTTATTATCGAATCTCTCTAGCCTTAAAAGGTAAGCAATCACTCACGATTAACATTCTTATATTTATTAAATTTGATTCCAATTGAAACGACAATTGAAATATGCTGCTAAATTGAACTGTTAATTTTTTATTTGCCATATATGATATGCCATTATCTGTAACTATTCACATGTGACATCTGAATCATGATCTGTTGTTTATTTTATAGCTAGTGATATATGCATGTTGCTGATTGTTATTTTATTATCATATATGTTCTCACTCTTCAAGTTCCTTGTTAGTATAGAATACCCTATGGGTTGAAATGATACACGCCCGAATTATCTTGTAGAATAGGAGGATGTCGTTATTGGTTGAAATGATAAACACAAGCGATTTTCTTTTAATTAAATTTCGGGATTGCAGGTTGTAAAGATTTATACCCGTAAATATTTAAATTGCGGACTGAAATGATAAATATCTGTATCACTTGACTATAGGATAGAAAATTATATACAAACACCGTTGCTCTATATATATATATATATATATATATATATGTATTTTGAAAATGATTTCCATGGATTCGAAAAGAAATATATGGTTTTATTAAATATTTATTTTTGGATATTATATATATAAATGTTGTTTTTATAAAGGTTTAAATTTTAGATTTTTAATATTATATGTTTGAAAATTTTAAAGTTATAAGTTAGTTTTGAAATTATAAATTTTAAGATCAATTATAATTTTACTATTTTAAAATATATAAATTAATTTTTAATATAAAATAAGTTTAATGATTAGATTTAGTTTAATAAAGTTTGATTCAATTAATATATAATATTTTTAAGTATTTATTTAAAAATTTATTTTCGAATATATAGTTTATAATAATTTTTAAGAAATTAAGGTTGGAAAGAGAATTAGAAATTAGTTTGAAATTGTATTTATTTAAGAATTATACTCAAATAAGTTTGATTTGAAATTTATTAAATTTGAGATTTTAAAGATACGATTTTATAACTTGATTTTGATTAAAAGTGATTTAAATGAATATTTTCAAATTTACTTAAATTGAAATGGGATATTTAGTTTATTTAAATTTGTATTTGAAGTTTTATTTAAATGTTATTGGAATGATTAAGTAAATATTTCAAAACTAAATAATAGTAAAGTGAATTTGATATATATATATATATATATATATATGAAATTGTTGAATTTAGTTTTGTAAATGTTTGAATATTTAAAGCTTTGAATTCTATTAAAGTTGAAATGGTTTAATTTGTAGTTTATATCTATATTTGAAAATGATTTAAAATGATTTATTGAGATTTGAATTGAAATGGGAAAACTAAGATTTGATTTAAATGGGATTTTGGAATACGAGTTAATTTGAATCAATTTGTGGAATTGAAGAACACTATTTTTACTACGTAAAGTATTTTAAATTATATTTAAACTATTTTAAATACTTTACTTTATAAATTATTTTAATATAAACTATTTTAATTTTTAACTATTTTAATATACTAATTATTTTAATTTATAAACTACTTAATTTATAACTATTTTAATATACTAATTATTTTAATACAAACTATTTTTAATTTATAAACTATCTTATTATATAAACTATTTATTATATAAACTATTTATTATATAAACTATTTTATTACATATACTATTTTGTATACATATACTGTTAAGTGGAAGTGTTATGATTTCAAAGTATTATGATTTCAAAGTGTTATGATTTCTAATGTGTTTTGATTTCCATAGTGTTGTGGTTTTAAAAGTGTTATAATTTCAAAAGAGTTAAAATTTTGGAAAGTGTTATAATTTTGGAAATGAATATTATTTTAAGTAAGTAATGATCTCGAATTGATAAGGTTTAGAAATAGATATGATATTTTGAAATGACCACGGTGTTATAATAACGATTGGTTGTTAAAGAGACCGGGATCGGTTATTGTCATTCTCTCTGCCAACACCGAAAATCACATTAACAACTGTGTACGCGGTGGAGATTTCAGAATGAAGTAGGATGGTGGCGACGATTCTATATGAGGTATATACGTGGACCTGACTCCCATGAGTTAGCTTAAGGTGGCTAAAATAGGAGCAATTAATGGGCCAAGTGAGGTAGCCCTTCTGATCGGACACACTCCGTCGATACCATTCTATTACTTTGTGATTGATTGGGTGCACCCTAGGATTTTGGGGAGCATGGATCGAGTTGGGCGATTGCTGCGGCTTTGCGTTACTAACAGCCCGGAAGTGTAATTGGTATATCTACCCTGGCATTGCTTAGTTGTGCTGTGTCACCTACCATATCGAGCCCATTGGCAGTTTGTTTTGTATCGTACCTATGGACTGTCCTTTGGTAGCCTCCAGTTTACGGGGGTATTACGGTACTGTATAGACTATGACACTACAAAATGTGTTGAGGGGGATATGGGTAACGCGTTAATGCTATTTTAATACTTTTACTTTACTATGACATATTATAATAGCGTATATTGCTACATAGTAGATAGTTCCATGGATCCTTAAAGGATGGGTATCCCAAACATCCTTTTAGTTACTTTTATTTCAGCTGGTATTTCACTTGAGTTTGATTTATTGATATAAGAATGTTAATCCTGACTCAAGTGTTTTTTGTTTTTGCTTTACGCTCGGGTAAGACTGAGTGTCACAGTATTTGAGACTTACCTTTAGAGTTGGAGCTTCGATTGGAGATCCATCTACATCTATTCAGCTTTCAGTTTTTAAGTTGACTCCAGTGATATATTCAAGTTTTTGTTATTTGACTATTGTATTGAGACGTCTATGTATTCAAGACTTCTGTTGTATCTTGTTTTAACTCTGTTATATATATAGCTTCATGAACTACTATTCATTTTTTTCCGCTGCTTATTGTTATTACTCTGTGTCTGTGATTGATTTATTTACTGTATATGTTGAGTTTTTCCAAATATAAATTGACAATCTGATATTTTGACAAATTCAAGTCCGACATGTGCGGACGCGAATGGCACGAAATATCGGGATGTTACATTCGAAAGGAAATGTTTTGTATAGTATATAGGATTTATATATTTATCTAATTATCGAATCCCTATACTAATGATTTTGGGTTGTCATAGTGATGTTTTACGCAACATTCGTTTTGATCCAAATAAGTCTGTTTAAGAGAATGTTTTCCTTATACTTAATCTTGATTTAAGTATATGTAATATTTTCTAAGTGTTGAAAATAAATTGATTTGTGAATTACTTATTATTAAATAAGTATATGAAAAGGTTTTTTATAGAAATGTTGAAATGGTTAGAAAATATATCTTTTTAAAGACAATTTGAAGTGAATATTTGGAAAGTGATTTAATTAATAAAAGATTAATCAAAAGGACATAGTGATTGCTTTGTGCTAAATATTTGTTTGCTCGCTTGATAGTTAAATTACCGATTATCAAATTCGGCCATTTTAGTTCCTCAACTTGATGTGGGAACTATTTAGTCGTACACTTAGTATGTAGCCATCTATGGAGACTTGATTATCGTTTGTGTTGAGGATGTTGATTCGTGTAGTGCAGAGTATTACTCCAATCTATCGAGCTTCCTTCTTGACCGAAGGATAGAAAATTGAAAGTTGGAGAGGTGATAAGTCTATGAGACTTAGTTTCTATGTGAGGTTGAGAAACGTTTTCTGTTGTTGGTACGAAGAGACCGAGATCTGATTTATCTGAAAACCACTTCGGACCAATGTATGTGCGTTTGATTTTGCAGCTTGTTGATGATATTGATATTTAGGATTTTCATAGTGGAGGACTGCATGTTGATGGTTTGGTGTTAAAATCCTAATATACGTATAGTAGTAGTAGTCTCTTCATTATGAAATATCCAATGCAAGGACTATTTGCTAATAATCCTAGGAATTTTCCAACAAGATGTGGTAGGAAAGTACCTTCGGTTTGTGCTATTATTGGACAACTTGTGTGGACGTTTGTCTGACATTGCATTTCTAAAGGTTACGTACGTCAGTTTTTACAAACGTACATCAGTAGTGGCAGAGAAGGCAACTTCTCTTAGCTTTACACCCTCTTTAAGACGTACGAGCTCAAGGATTATATTTTTGTGGAAGGCAATTAGTAGTCAACGGAAATGGCCATGTGGCATTCAAAGTGATAATTTGTGATATATGAAAGGTAATCGTTACTTCGGGCCTCATCAATCACAAATGATCGAAACAAGGTTAGATGCGGCAAGACTAAGTGGTCATTCCCAATTAGGATATGATCATCCTCTTCTAGATATATTTCTTCCCACTATGATGTTCGAGCTGTAAATTATTGTGGTTTGTTTGCTATGAGGGCCCTCGAAAAAGGTCGGTAATGACCGAGGGATGACATATTTGGCACTATCTAGTTATAGAGGTAGGCCAGTCTTGTGTTGGTAGAGGAACGTTGTGATGGTTTCTCGGGACATCCATCTAGAGGTATACCTATCGGAAGGTAATCCCATCACCGGGTCTTTTGTATGGAAATACAAATTCCACTATGTGCCTGCCATTTTGTTTGTAGAGCCTAGTATGCTAGAATTTAATAATGGTAACAATTTCGGCTATAATTAATATTATTTGTATACTAGACACTATTATAATATAAGATGATTTGATGTTAAATGTTACCGTAAAGTAAAAAAATGTCCATGTTTATGTGTAGGCATATCTTACGAGATACTTTTGTTTTGAAAGAAAAAGTTTGGTAATTTAGTAAACTCAGTTGAGTGTGTTTCTCACACTAGTTTACCAGACTGATCCGGGTGTTCTTCCCTTTTAATGCTCGGGTCAGACCGAGTATATCCGCAGGTTCAGATTTGGTGCTTTTGGAGCTTCAATAGGAGAGTTGGAGATCTTTATTTTCATATACACGTATCAGTTTTTCTTAGTGATGTCTATTATCTGCTTTGCGCTTTGTTGTTGTATATTATTAGCTATTGTAAGGTCAGGTTATTATAACAGTCCAAGCTGATAACTAATGATTGATTGCGGAACTCTAATTGATATATGTATCTACAGTTTCTATTTTGTAAATATTATTGATATGATATTATATGTTTTCCACTATGATGTGAGATTCTGTATTATTCTGTTTGGTTCTGTCTTTTCTTCTTCTCTTTCTCATGACTTTCCGTCAGTCTGTGCTTTTTAGGTCGGACACATGTGGTTTATTGTCGATTAAAGGGTGCAAATTTGCGATTCATCACATTCAATCATCTGTATGGACGAGGGAGGGGGGCTGGTGTGGAGTCGCGATGCTCCAGGGGGTCTCGAAGGTGGAGTCTTGGTGGTGGTCGTGACGAGTGGTCGAAGAGAAGTTCAATGAAGGTAGCGACATTGGATATCGGTGACCGAAGTGCCGTGTCATGGTTGGGCATGCACAATAATGGCATGTCATGTGTATATAGGGAGGAAAAAACAATTTGGGGAAGAAGATAGTGTAGTGGTATTTCTATAATTTTGGGTAAATGGTGATTTGTTTATATTTTTAATTTAAAAATATCGATAACTTATAAAAATTATAACTCTTGCATATGAGGTCTGATTGAAACGAAACTTTTTGCGTTGGGCTCGTATTGACGAGAGTTTTGAAATGGAACTAGTTTGGATGGATTTGGAGACTGTGGAAATTTGAGCTAAAATTGGACGTCGTCTGGTTTTATTTCCAAACAAGTACACTTCGGCAACTACAAAGGATAAATGTGAGAAAATCTCACTCGTTTGGATAAGGTTTTATTTTAAGTTGTTAAAATTATTTATTTGTTGATTGGATAAATTGATAAATTATTATTATCAGTTGGATGTTATATTATATATATTAGTATATATATTAGTAGTTGGGTATATTCCTGCCGATTGGAGCAGATGAGACACTATGCGCCCAACATAATAGTAAATGACCCTTTTAGTTTGTGATATCCCACCTTAAAGCGGGATTATTATTATTTTATGTTATATAACATATGTGGTTGCAGGAAGATAGATTGGAGGGATCTAACTGGATTCCTCAAAAATGTTGATTTTCAATTTCATATATGATGATATATGATGTGCGTGAATATCCTGCTATGGATTATGATATGTTTGATTTATTGGATGCTATAGTAGCATTGACCGTAATTTTAGTATTATAAATACATAAATAATATTTTGAATTTAAAAAGATTTCAAATGGCGATTTTGGAAATAATAATGTTTATATTGAATTTGGATTATTTTAAAGGGATGAATTTGAGTTAAATAAAAGATCGATTTTTTTTGGAATATTATTAGTGATATTTTGAGTTTTAAAAAGGAATTTAAAAATGAATTTTGAAATAATAAGTGTTGCGGTGATTATCTAAAAGAAATTGATTTGTATATGATCATTGATTTGATTTTGAATTTTTACTTAACAATTTCCTAAAGGATTTTAAATAGAGATTTTAAAGTGATGGATAAATTATCTGTATAATGAATTTAAAGAGATATTTCTAAAAATATGGAAAAGAAGTTGTAATCGAGATTTGAAATAGTTAGAAAATATAATGGAATTTATAAAGGGATGGATTTATAAATGAAATTTTATGAATGAGAATATTTTACGAAATAAGTGGAACTCGAATGAGTTTGTAAACTTATAAACGATGTTTATAAAAAAATAAAATGATTATCATTTGATAAATTGGAAATAAATTCACAGCGAGAATTTATAATGAGATATGGAAATCGGTTTAGATGGAATAGTGGATCCTATTTTGGAATTTGGAAAAAGGGTTATGAATTTGGAAACGCAAATCAATTTGTGATAAATCGAGAGAAATTTATAAATATAAAATTGGTTATATTGGAATTTTAATAATATATTTTATCAAAGCTAAGTTTGTTTAAAAAGGAATTTTTATTTATTATTTATTAAACTAGGTAATTTAAAACTGTTTTTAGTATTGAAATATTTCATAAAGTTGGTTATTCAAATATTTAATATTAGTTGATAAGAATTTAATATTTTGCAATAAGTTTTTGTAAATTGATTAGTTTTATGTAAAAAATGAATTGGGAATGAGTTATTGATGTTTATTAAAAGGTGTTTTGACATTTTAAATGATTGCTTAAATATGTTTTGAAAATAAATTATTATTCTTTAAAATACTTATTATTTATATATATATATATAGGTTTTAAAGGTAATGTTTGAAATTTATTTATAATTCCTCTCAAAATTTGTGAACCAGGTTTATTCTTACGGATGAAATTTTATAAAAGAAAATCTTATAATGGAATTTTGGGAAAGATATCTAAATCTGTTATGGATTCAAGCGTTTGAAATCATGTTCAAATATTGAAATATTGGAAGAGATTTTGAATATATATCTTGGTAAAGATATTTTGAAATAAATGTTTGAAAGATTTATAATATGTCCTAGTGACCGCTTTTTGTGTAATTTGATAGTTAAATAACTGACTATCAACATCTAGCCAATTTCGTTGATCGTTTCAATGAGACTAGGATCTGATTTAATTATCCGAAAACCACACTGATACGATTTGAGTGTTGCGAATTATGAGATCGTGAAGATAATGAAGAAGGGTTCTTGGAGATTCAGTTTGTTTATACATAGAACAACATGAATGGATGAATGTTATCATTGCATTGTTTTCCTGGAAGGCAGTATTAGCATTCCAAGTATGACTGCTATTCATGAAGGTAAAATGTAGCCTCAAGTCTCATCAATCGGGAGTGACTGAAAAACAAGGGAGGTGCAGCGAGGCTAAGTAAGTCGCACCCATTAGGGTATGTTGTCACCTTTCTAGATTACCCAACATCTACATATTTATGGATTGATTGTGCATGACATCTCAAAAGGCTTGCAAAGCAACTGGGGTGATGACATATTTGGTACTATCCAGTAAGGGGGTAGGTCGGTCTTGTGTTGGAAGGAATTGATATGTTCGATTTTGGTATATTTTATAGATGTTTACCATGATAGGTGGTACCCCAGTGCCTAGTCATTTATGGAATCCATTCTCCAATAAGCACCGTACGGTTTTAATTATCCCAACTATGTTGAAATATGAGATGTAAGCATTTCGGCTATTTTAATAATATTTGTACTTAGACACTATTATACTATCATAGGATTTTTATATAAAAGTGGTTTAGCTATCGTATGGTAAAAACCCATCGTATTTATGTGTGGCGTGGTCTTACGAGATACCTTTGTTTTGTAAAAGGATTTTGAAAATAATTAAATTCAAATTGAGTGTGTTTTCTCATACTGGTTTTCCAAACTGACTCGAGTGTTATTTTATTATAATGCTTGGGTTAGACCGAGCATATTATAGATTAGTTTGGATGCTTGGAGCTTCAAGGGACGAGTTGGAGGCCTACAGACGTATTCATGTAGATGGTTATATTTTCCGCTGTATTTATTAGTGTATTAGCAGCGATTGTGAGGATAGACTGTTATAACTGTCCAGACTGAAATAAGTTAGTATACTTTGATTGATGTTCGTATATATATACATATATACATATTATGGTTTTATTTTTGTGTAGAGATTTATGGTATATTATAGAATATTCGTTCTGCTATGAGATTATGTGTTATTTAGTTTTCTTCTTATCTTATACTTCTTCTTTTCCCATAACAATCAGGTTTTTGACATTCAATTTCTCGGCATGTAATACAGTGGACGTATTAGTGTCGATTTTCGAGGGTCAAAAAATCCGGTTCGTTACAACATGATGTTTGAGTTGAAGTTTAAGTGAGAACCTTGGCTTTGATTGGGGTAACTCATTAGAGATAGGGTCAGTAGCACCCTAGAATGAGCTTAAGTATGTGTGTGTCTATATGTGTGTGTGTGTGTGTGTGTGTGTGTGTGTGTGTGTGTATATTAGCGCATATTCGTCAGTGATATAAAATTGTTTTATATTGTGTTGATTGACCTATTGAGTGGCTTATGGATTCTAGTAAATAAGAGTCATTAACGTTATTGATACGGATCTCTAAACACTTGAACGGAGGAAATCGACAGAGTATTGTTTTGGAAATTGGGTAAACGAAATAATTTTACCTTGATTATTTTAATATATAAAGGAATAATTTTTCATAAATTATTATGGTATATATGGTGTGCTTGGTTGTTAGGAAATGATAATGTTATATTATTATCATTTGGTAACTGTTGTTTATGATCGAATGAAGGTTGATGCTATAATGTAAACAAGATTAACATTTAAGAAGTGATTTTATATAACCGAAGTGACGGTATATGAATATATAGTTTACAAATCTGATTTGTAAATTGAAATGAAATGAAATTCCTAAAGTATATTACATAAATATGGTTTATAAAAGCGATTTATAAAGGATTTAAAAGCTGGAAATTTAGGAATTTGAATCCTATTGGTTTTGAAAATGTTTTCCAAGCTTTGGAAAATAAAGATAGAATTATTTGGAAAATGTTTTTGAATGGAAATAATGGAAATATTTTTAAAAGGATTTTTAAGGAATAGAAAGCACTGAACTCACTTCGGTCGTTGGAAAAATATTTCGGTGATGACTGTAGCATCATCGACGTTCATTTTCGAGTTTCAAAGAGAGGGATTGCTACCATTGGAGTTTTGTTTTGGTAAAACTGGTTTTGGTTTCAAAATTCAAAAGAATGATTGACATACCAAAGGATTTTGAGTATATGTACATATGTGATTCCAAAAATGATTTGAAATACTTTCGAACGAGGTGTTTAAACTCTGGAATTTTCATTTAAATGTTTTATTGATAATATGAGAAAATAAGTTTGATAACATAGAAAATTTGAAAGTTGAGGCAATGTCTCAATTTGTTGAATGTGAATGTAAGAAAAGTAAATTTGGAGTTGAACTTGGGAATTAAATTTAGCTTAAGATAAGTTAAACAAAAATGAATTTTGAAAAGGAATTTGACCTGGGATAGGTTAAATGAAGTAATTTTTGGAAATGGAATTGATTTAGATTTGAAATAAATTAATGAAATGAGCTAATTAAAATAATTTGCGAAATTGGATATGGTTTGGAATGTTGATTGATAAAATCAAATGTTGAAAATGAGATTTGAATTGAGTTAAAATGGATATAGGCTTAAGTTGTATAAAATGTTTTAAAATGAACTTAAGTAAACAAATTCTATTGAAAGATGTTTAAGTGATAATAGTATTATGGAATATACTATGTAAAGAAGTGAATATACTAAGTAAATGAGGGATGTGAATAATGGATTGAGAATAATTGATTGTAAATGAAATGAATGTGAATAAGAGAATTTGGTATAGCTAAGAATCAATCGAAATAAATACGTAAGTTGTACGTTTATTATTTATTTGCATTACGGTTTTATCCAGATTCAAGCACATAATTTCTAGATAACTTATATCGATCTGAGTTAAGAATTTTCACTCGATTCTCGACGGCGAATACTGCATATGGATTTTTGATTGATTTTGAGATTCTCTACAATAGTATATAGCTATGCAAGGAGAATGGCGGTTTCTAATCAAGAAACTAGATCTAAGTCCACACTAGAATGGTCATGCGAACAATACTAGTTAGGAAATGGAATTGTGTGATCGAATGGGCGACCAGATTTGGTATTTCGTACGAATCATATATGCACATCGTATGGGCTTAAGTAAAACAAATATTGAAAATGAAAAATGCAAAATAATATGATTTGGAGTTATATGATGGATATCACTGGTATATAAGATGCAGGTATATAAAAGCAAGAGCTAACTTGATGCCTTTGGTTTCATAAGTAAAATTTGGTCACCAACAAAAAGGTACATGTTATTGTTGTTTGAATTTGGTGATTTTATGGTTAAGCCACTTGGCTTTTGTTTCTTTCGTTGATTTGGATCCGTTGCGGCAATTTGTAGTTGTTCTGGTCTAGCCGTGCAAATGAGATGCTGACCAAATTTTTCAAAAATTTTAGGGTTAAAAATTTTAATAACTAAAAATTGGTTTTTGGGTTATAACTTGATTTTGAATGGATAATATTATTTAGATTCTATGTATGAGTTTGGAAATTTAATAAAGGTAATAATAAGATTTAACAAATTGATTTTGGGATGTTAAAGGCTTAAATGAATTTGAGAAGTTATTTCAACTAATTAGTTTTTGGAAAGAAATGGGTTTGGGCATTTTTTCTACCTTGGCAATTTCGAGGACGAAATTCTTTTAACGAAGGAAGAATGTAAAGACATAGAATTTTAGTTATTTGAAATTGGAATATATGACTTATATTGCATAGAGGAAACCAAACTTCACAAGTAACCACGATCTGACAAGTGGCGAACAGATTTCCATTTCCATGTGTTGCTATAGTGATTCATATACAAGGCAACAATTGGTTACAGTGTTGTTTTCCTTCGTGCTCTGATTATTACTTCTCGGCGGCTAATTAACCATCCATCTTCCTCCCCCTTGGGTAAAAATTCCATCCGATAGTTTGATTGTAGACTTACTATTCATCTCCAATTCTTATTCTCGATTTGAATACAGTCATCGACGTTCATGTATGTTTATTTATTCCCAAATTTTCTCTATTCCCACTGGTTATTCTTTTTATTTCTTCCTAGGGTTTTTTGATTTATAATTAGAATCGGCAATACTGATGTGCATCATTTACAATATAATAGTTGTTATAAATATCCATATTCATGTAGGTATATATCTTACATCTCATATAAGCGTCTGTTGTTCTATGGCATGAGTATTACTGATGTAGATTATATGTTTGATGAATTTACTCTTAAGAATAAGTTAAAATTTTGAATTTATATGTAATATTTATGATATATTTTTCTAGGGTTTTGATACGATGATTGGTTAAAATTCCTAGGGTTTTGATACGATGATTGGTTTTACATTCTGCATACATTAATTAGTCGCAATCAGTCCTTCCTATGGAACTTTTTGGAGGAAATGAAAAATACAGTTTTTTGCGATAAACTATATTCCAAGTATTTGAAAATGATTGAATAAAAAAAATGACCTACAAAACATATAACTAAATATTTGCGTTTTGTATTGCCTATAAATTTTCTAAGATCACTGTATGGTTTCTGAGTGCTATCCTTTTGCATATCTTATATTCCCACTTCCTTTACTTTTTTTCTTTTCGTAGTTTTCAACGACGAGTGTGGATGCTTTGTTGTTGATTTCCACTTTGCTGTGTTTGTTGAATATTGAAAGTGAGGTTGTATTCATGCTCTAATTTTCTTTTGTTACATATATATTTACCAAACTATATTGTATGATTTTTATCAGTTTTTTATTCTACTGAGTGAGTATGGACCATGGATTATTGTAGATGGAGTTTCTTGGAGGAAATTAGGTTGGTGGTATCTTTAGACTGTCATTGGCTTGAAATAATGAGCAATCTGAGTACTAAACTAGATTTGACTACAGTTTGAAAATAGATCAAAGTTTCTAAACGTTGTAAAAGTTAATATTTTTTTATCAGTTCTTTCTATCAGAAGTTTTCCAGAAGTCCCACTTCAAATATTCGCCAAGGTGTTGAGTTCTCTGTACATGTATATTATAGGTAAATTAGATAATTAATTATTTTAAGTACCAATATGTTTTCTGTTAGCTGTCACCAATCTTCTTCTGAATAAATATATTTGAAAGCCTATAATTAAAATACAAATGATACTTGCAATATATTGAATTCTGCCAAACAGTATTCATGATATGATCTTATGTTAACAGACACACTATGTTTTCATATTTAAAATACATATATTATTTAAATTATCTAATGATAAAGTTGTAAATGCCAGGCTAAAATAATGCTTTAGTTCCTAATTGGTTTTGAAAGAGGAGTGCTCACATCATGATGAGAGATATAGTAATAGACTTAGCAAAGCATTATACAGAAATATGAGAAGCTCATCCAAACATGATACATGGAAGAACAAATGATAAGTAAAGGGAGACGTAGTTATGGAGACAAAAGTACTACAATAATGTACTGCTTATTTTGAACCACTTCCTAGCTCTTGCTGTCTATTTTGTATTTTATTATAGCATGTAATTTTATTTCAGTAAGTATGGTTCTTTACTCTTTTTACTATTTGTCCTGTTTGTACTTTTAATGGTTTGTAAATTTATTTTAGTTTGGTTGTCATTGTTGTAAAAATTAGCTGCTACAGTGTACTTTCCTAATTTCTTTTTCCTTTCAGTTTGGTCAACGTACATCTGTATCATGATTTATTTGTGCTAATGCATATTCACAAAATGCTACTATAACCGAACTACATATTCTTTAGTTTTTATATCACACGGAACTGACAATACTATCACACTCAGTTAGGTTGTTTCCTAACGAATGTTTACTACCTTGCAAATAGGTAGTAACCAACAACTTTACTTTGGTTGAATAATTCAATTGGGCAGGCTGATTTATTATGTGCAGATATATGAAACGCTGACGCATTTCTTTTGGAAATCAAATTTTACCCACCCTTAAGCTTTTATAAAAATTTGATCCATTCAAGATCAACTATTTGAATTAATTTGTTTTCAAAATAATTATTTTCCTATTATTTTCCAATACATACGCTGTCTTAAAATAAAATGTCTTCCAAAATAAAACGTTAACTAGGACAAATTTACACGATTGCTTTGATTACGCGAAATGAAAAATCCTACAATACTTTGAGCAAATATAACATTACAAAAATAACGTTACCAACATTTATATATAAATTTTACTAATGGAGGAATGAGATAAATTAATCATACAATGAACACAAACTTCAAACTTCCGCATCTACCCCTGTATAGCACATGCCACGCATTAATATTTAATTGATTTTAAATATTTAAACGTTAATTTTTGGATTTATAACCTGAATTTCAAGTATAACGATTTATTGGATAATTTATCGTTTATTTTAATAATTGAAAATTGTTTAAATAATTGAATGTTGAGTTTTAAGCTAGATAAAAATGATTTGAAGGGTTATTTAAATTTTATTAATAAGAATAAAGGTAATTGAGCTTTTAAATTTGATTTAAAAAGTGTTTTAACTAATTTTAAAATTAACTCGTTTTAAATTAACATATAAAATAACCTTTCGGGGCACAGTCTCGTATTTTGACAAAACTAATGTCATTGGATCCACAATAGTGTATTATTATCGGATGTCAAAATTCATTGCTATTGGATTCAACGGTTGGTCGTACGGGATAGAAATGCTTTGAAATTAATATTGAAATTTAATATAATAATTGAGTTCAAAATGTATCTTTTCCAAACGATCGAATTAGGTCCCAAAATTTGTCCCATTGCGTTCGAAATTGGGGTATAACATTAGAAACACCAGGCGGTATTAACGGTAAGAGTTCGGAATTTTAAGTTACTTAAATCGAGATATTATGAAATAAAATAATATTATAAATTTTTAAAAAATCAACCCCTATCAGCCACCCTATTTGTACTACCATGCCCACTCTATAGTACTTCCTATCTCCTTTTATTTAAATGCAGGTTTCAGCGAGGAGAGAAAAGAAACCGAACTTCAAAATTTTAATTAGAAATCTGTACTCGTCTAAAAATCGTGAATCTCGATCCGTTGCGCTCGTTAGGTGATTTTCTTCCATTCCATACCCATTTCATAACTTGTGGCAGTACTTTGTGGTAGGCGATTTTCAATCGCAATGGGTTTTTGGAACTGGGGTTTAAGTTCTTGGTGGACGTATGCCTTGATTCATTGATTGGTTGTGGTATTTTAGGTCGAGGAGGAGATTCTGCATCTGGTGTCAGATATTAGATACTGTAGTGGTGTTTTAGGGGGTTCGATCATCTGTATAGACCAGGGGGTGATGGTGTGGAGTCGCGATGCTCCAAAGGGTCTTGGAGGTGGAATCTTGTAGGTGGTCATGACGAGTGGTCGAAGAGAAGTTCGATGGAGTAATCGGCATTGGATATCGGTGACCGGAGCATCGTGTTGTGGTTGGGCATGCACGGCAATGGCATGCTGTGCATGTACATGTACATGGAGGAGAAAGCAATTTGGAGAAGAAGACATCGCAGTGGAATTTCTGTAATTTTGGGTAAATGGTGATTTGTTAATATTTTTTAATTTAAATTATCAATAACTTATAAAAATTATAACTTCTGCATACGAGGTCCAATTCGAATGAAACTTTTTGCGTTGCACTTGTATCGACGAGAGCTTCGAAATAGACCTTGTTTGGATGGAATTGGAGATGATGAAAATTTAGGCTAAAATCGGACGTCGTTTGGTTTTAGTTCCAAATCGGAACGCTTTACGACAGCAATGGATAAATGTGAGTAAATCTCACTCATTTTGGATAAATTAGTTTTATTTTAAATTGTTAAAATTATTTATTGTTTGATCGGATGAATTGATCAATTATTATTTATATATAGTAGTATATATATTAGTAGTTGGGTATATTTCCGCTGATTGGAGCGGATGATACCGTGCGCCTCGTATAATAACGAATGACCATTTTATTTTGTGATATCCTGCCTCGAAGTGGGATTATTATTATTTTATGTTATATAACATCTGCGGTTGCAGAGAGATGGGTTGGAGGGATCCAACTAGATTCCTCAAAATTATTGATTTTCAGTTTCATATATGATGATATATGGTGTGTCAATATCTTGCCATGGATTGTGATATGTTTGATTTATTGGATGTTATAGTAGCACTGGCCTTAATTTTGGTATTATAAATACCATAAATAATATTTTGAATTTTAAAAAGATTTCCAACGGCGATTTTGGATATAATAATATTTATATTGAATTTGGATTATTTTAAAGGGATGATTTGAAATAAATAAAAGATTGATTTTTTTAGAATATTATAAGTGGTATTTTGAGTTTTAAAAAGGAATTTAAAAATGAATCTTGAAATAATAAGTGTTTCGGTGAAATCTTGGATTATCTAAAAGAAATTGATCTGCATAAAATCAGTGACTTGATTTTGGATTTTTACTTAACTATTTCCTAAAGGATTTTAAATAAAGATTATAAAGAGATGGATAAATTATTTATATAATGAACTTAAAGTGATATTTTTAAAAAATATGGAAAAGAAGTTGAAATTGAGATTTGAAATAGTTAGAAAATATAATGGAATTTATAAAGGGATGGATTTAAAATGAGAATATTTTATGAAACAAATGGAACTTGAAAGAGTTTGTAAATTTATAGACGGTGTTTATAAATAAAATGAAATTGTTATCATTTGATAAATTGGAAATTTAAATTCACAACGAGAATTTATAATGAGATATGAAAATCGGTTTAGAAGGAATAGTGGATCCTATTTTGGAATTTGAAAAAGGGTTATGAATTTGGAAACGTAAATCGATTTATGATAAATCGAGAGAGATTTAAAGATATAGAATTTTTATATTGGAATTTTAAGAATATATATTATCGAGAAGTTAAGTTTATTTAAAAGGGAATTTTTATTTATTAAACTAGGTAATTTAAAAATGTTTTTTGCATTGAAATATTTCATAAAGTTGGTTATTCAAATATTTATATTAGTTGAAAACGAATTTAAATTTTTGTAATAACTTTTTTTAAATTGATTATTTTTATTTAAAAAATGAATTGCGAATGAATTATCGATGTTTATTTATAGGTGTTTTGACATTTTAAATGATCACTTAAGCATGTTTTGAAAATAAATTATTATTCTTTAAAAATACTCATTAGATATATATATAGGTTTTAAAGGTAAGGGTTTGAATTTTTTTATAAATGCTCTCGAGATTTGTAAACCGGGTTTATTTTTACCGATGAAATTTTATAAAAGAAAATCTTATAACGGAATTTTGTGAACTTGAGAAGATATCTAAATTGTTTTGATATGAGAACTTCGAAAATGAATCTGAATTCATTAAAGAAGTTATAAATTGTTAGCTGGATTAAAATAGGTATAATCGATAATTTTTGGAAATTCGTAAAAGGAAATTAATAAAAATGCCAGAGATTTATGAGATAAGTATGGAATATTTCATAAGTACGGATATTAAAAATGATTCTGGGAAGTAGACATGTAATATTTTCCTAACTATTAGAATTAACGGTTTTTGGAGATATTTTAGTGATGAAATGATTTGAATATAAATATTTTCTAAGTAATGATTTATAAGTTGGATTTGGAAATATCTCTATGTGTTGATATGGGTTGAAATATCTTGTTATGGATTTAAGTGTTTGAAATCGTTTTCAAATATTGAAATACTAGAAGAGATTTGAATATATATCTTGGTAAAGATATTTTGAAATAAATGTTTGAAAGATATATATTATGTCCTAGTGATTGCTTAATAGTTAAATAATTGACTATCAAAATCTAGCCAATTTCGTTGATCGTTTCGAAGGGATCGTGATCGGATTTAATTGTCCAAAAACCACATCGATACGATTTGAGTGTTTCAAATTATGATATCCTGTGGATAATGAAGACAGGTTCTTGGAGATTCGGCTTGTTTAGACCCCGAACAACTTGTATGGATGAATGCTGTCATTGCATTGCTTGCTTGGAAGGCAGTATTAACATTCCAAGTATGGATGCTATTCATAAAGGTAAAACGTAGCCTCAAGCCTCATCAACCGGGAATGACTGAAAATCAAGGAAGATGCAGTAAGGCTAAGTGGGTCGCACCCACTAGAGTATGTTGTCACCTTTCTAGATTACCTTACATATATATATTTATGGATTGGTTGTGCATGAGATCTCAAACGGCTTGCAAAGAAACCGAGGTGATGACATATTCGGTACTATCCAGTAAGGGGTAGGCTGGTCTTGTGTTGGAAGGGATCGATAGGTTCGATCTTAGTACATTTTCTAGACGTGTACCATGATAGGTAGTATCCCAGTGCCTAGTCATTATATGGAATCCATTCTTCAATAAGTGCCATGCGGTTTTGATTATGCCCAGCTATGTTGAAATGTGAGATGCAAACATTTCAGTTATTTCAATAAGCATTTGTACTTAGACACTATTATAATATCACATGATTTTTATATAAAAGTGGCTTGGCTATCGTAGGATAAAAACCCGTCGTATTTATGTATGGCATGGTCTTACGAGATACCTGTGTTTTTCAAAAGGATTTTGAAAATAATTAAATTCAAATTGAGTGTGTTTTCTCACACTAGTTTTCCAGACTGACCTGTGTATTATTTTATTACAATGCTCGGGTCAGATAGAGCATATTACAGAATAGTTTGGATGTTTGGAGCTTCAAAAGAGAGTTGGAGGCCCAAAGACGTATTAACGTAGATGGTTATATTTTCTGTTGTATTTATTGGTGTATCACCAACAATTGTTAGGACAGGCTACACTAATTGTCTAGACTAAAATAGGTCAGTATACTTTGATTGATGTTTGTGTGAATACACACACACACACGCACACACATATTATAGTTTTATTTTTATGTAAAGATTTATGGTATATTATAGATTATTCATTCCGTTGTGTGATTCTATGTTGTTTAGTTTTCCTCTTATCTTCTTCTTCTTTTTCTTTTCCCTTACCAATCGGGCTTTCGAGAATACGATTTCTCGACTTGTAATACAATGGACGTATTAGTGTCGATTTTCGAGGGTAGAAGAATCCGGTTTGTTATAATTTTTCTAAAATGAAAGTAAGATTTTAGGTATTATAAAATGATAGTTTTATAAAATATTTTAAACATAGATTTTCGAAAGGCAAAATATAGATATTTAAGATATTTAAAATCTTAAAGTAAATCCGTCTTTTATAATAAAGGGATATGTTTCAAAATAAAAAATAATATCTTGATATTAATATTTATTTATCGTCTTTGAGTAAAGTGATATACGTGTATATATATATATACATATATTAAAGCCTAATTATAAATGTAAGGCTTTGTAAGTGTATATATGTATATATGTACATATATTAAAGATTAATTATAAATGTGAGGCTTTGTAAGTGTGATAATTTATAAAAATAATACTTTACAAATGAAGTGAAGATTTGTATCAACGTATTTTGTTAGTAAAAGTATGAATTTATAAACGGGGTTTATAAATTAAAGGAAACTATCAACATTTAATAAATTGGAGACACTACTACAAAACATGCCATTTGCATCGGTTGTTTACCCCCCTTTTGCATCAGTTCAACAACCGATGCATATGCAACCGATGCAACAGGCTTAACACTTTTGCATCAGTTCTGAAACCGATGCAAAAAGGTCCTTTTTGCATCGGTGGTTACTAACAACTGATGCAAAATATCATGGTTGGTTGCTTGAACACAGCCCCCATGTTGCATCGGTTGTAATAAAAACCGATGCAACAAAGTAATTTGTTGCATCGGTTTTTATAACAACCGATGCAAACTAATCCCTCTATTGCATCAGCTATTTATACTTGATGCAAAAAAGTCATTCTCAGAAACCATTATTACAGTGTGTACACACACACACACATATATATTATTGATTATAACAAACAATTATTGCATACAATATTACAATCATTCAAAATTAAATTTGATGGCAAATACAAACTGAATAACATACTACCTCACCATCATCTCATCAGACTGCCACAAGCCAACACCACATACAAACTTCCCAAACCACTGCTAACCAATATTCCTCAAACCAACGTTACTTCCATCAACCAACCACCAACATCTTCAACTTCTAGCAACTTCACTGCCAAGAACTTCAACAACTCCACAACACTTCTGCCTGCACTTCAATCCTGCCACCATCCATTGCCTTCTGCTTGCATATCCCACTGCAAAATCCACCAAAACACTGCCTCTTCCTTTCCTCTGCCATTCATAGTACATCACCATCCAAACAAAACCATCAACCTCCTACCAACAACAAAACTGACCACAATACTTCAAATTCCTTGTTGCATATCACCATCCACTACACAGTAACACACACCTTCACCAATTCAACCACCTACTTCATTAACACTGTACACTGTGCATTTTCTGTGCACATACATTGTCAACTGACCAACTGCATACCTGACCACCACCCCTCACGACCATAAACGCTGCATACAATCCATCAACATCTACACTGCTACCAACCCCTCTTCTGCCATCCCTGAATACAGCTTCATCTACCCTTGCCACATCAAAGCACAAACGGCCACCAACCCAAAGACAACTGCAAACTTCAACTGCACACACCACCTTATTGCCTCAAAACACTTCATATCCTCTATCTCCATCTTGCACATATCACATCATACCCTCCACACTTAACGCTGCCACCAATTCCCTGCCACCAATTCAAACACCATAATTCAACTTAACACAGCATCAACACTACCCCAATTCACCGGACTCAACCACCTTCATATTGCCACCATTTCCCCCAGTCATATAACTACACATCAGCCACTGGAACCACCTCCTCCACAACACTCCAAACCGCCTCCTGTAAAAAGACTGCATTACATTTCTGCTGTGAAAAGACTGCCACGACAAACCATATATACTATATCCCCTGACCTCTGCATACAACATTTACCTGAGCCTCCGACATCAGTTATTCAACATCATACCCTACCACCCTTCATACTGCCTGTTCCACAGACCCTTCACCACTACAACTCCAAAATATCCAACTTCACCACTTCATATTACAGTGCAGCCCCTTATTGCAACATTACCATAACAAATCACTCACTATCAAACAACCAAATTGATTATGATCTTCTACATCACTCAACACTGCCACTGCTTCAACTGCCGCTACAACATCTACACTGCCTGACCAACTTCACCCTCTATACCAATTCACCCATACTTCTTATTGTCACCAGTCTGTCCACACAAGGCATCCTCTACAACACATCACCAAAACCAAAACCATCCACTTCCTTACTGTCGCAACTTCAAACTACAACGCTCTGTCACAATACAACTTACAAACATCTCCTCATACCATCATGAGTGAAAAACATTTGATTTTGAGTTGTAAAAAATACAAAGTGTAAATAAGAAGACGCTAGTTCAGTTCCACCACAGCATTCGATTATAGGTATATAACCCGCTTGCGAAGATAGCCACAAGTCATCATCAATTCCAGAAGCTTCCCCCTTCGAAGCAAATGTCTTTATTTTTGTCCAGTTCAGACCTTTCATGCAGTTGCTACTCTTCCATGTTTTCACCAGGCTTGGAACTATCCCTAAAATGGTTACTCCTGCATCATGATCATAACAGAAAATTACTAATCTTAAGTTTCTATACAGTGTCCACTTTACTAGGATAAACGGAGTGGATATATACCGAAACTCAAATATAAAAAATAACGCATGATACTACAGCACATCTGAGACGTCGGTTAATAACAGACTATGATGTCTAATGGCTGAAATGCACCATGTCATCCACTGTGCTTTTACTTCAGTTGTCTCCCTTATGAAAATACCTGCACAAATTTGCCATAACTACGTCCAAGGGGTGAACCAATGTAAAGAGCTAGAGTAGCCCCACTTAAAAAACACGAATACAACACGATGGAGCCTGCGACCCAACCTAAACTTATGAACCAGCATAAGATATCACTGCACTGAACATCGACATGTGTCCATAAGTCTGCTGCACCTCTTATTGCTGACACTTGTGTCCACGCTATCGCTTTCGGTTCTCCTAATAACAAAAACAATATATACCACGGAAAGAGTTGTGAAATAAAGATTTGTTAGGGGAAATGAAGGATTATTATTTTCTATTAAAAAAATCAGTGATTTTAATTACCAGTTGTTCCTGAGGAAAATATTATGTTGATTGTAGATTCCATTGACTAATAAACTGGAGTATAGTCGAATGGCCTGTGGATAGAATTGAACTTATTCTGTTATCCAGAGGTTTGTTTCTGGATAGGTATGTATATTTAGTCAAATCTAACATGCATCAACATATGACGTACCGTTAAATGTTTGAAGAACGAGACAGAAAATCTTTCCAGGATATATCATGATCTCTTAATGTGACTTCAATGTCATCACCTAAAGAAGAAAGCACGATCACTTTACACAAGCAAGCATCTTTTACACGGCTGCAGTATACATTACGTACATATGTCAGTAAAAGATAAATAGTATAGTAATTCATTGACACTAAGAATCAATTTGCAGAGAATGTTACGTTACTTGTAAAGAGGAAACTTCTTCTCTCCTCTTACAATAAAATCCTAAAACACCAAAAAAATATACACATTAATTGCCATTGTTGCTTAAACTACCTGTAACATCAGTACTCAGTATGTTTATGGCAAAGAGAAGAGAAAAAAAAATGTACCTGAGTAAAAATTCCTTTTGCATTAGATATTCATCGAAACCTTCATCTCTCCAAACAATAGCTATGTCTTCATCTCTGGACATTTTTCGTGGTAGCAAACAACACTCAGCTACATTCATCAATGCTCTAGGAAACTAATTTTTGATGTGTTGTCTAAAATGGATACCGAAGGTACGTGAAATTTAATCGCGAGTTCTTTCACGATGATGGACCAATAAACATCAGGATGCTGAACAGAGAATTTTTGGAAGAGATTAAAGCTCCTAATTGGATCTTGATATTGCGAACCTAAGAGCTTTGGGCAGTAATTTTCCATTGTCCTGCCAACATTTGTATGTATGCATTGTGTCCTGACCAAAATTTATATAGTTCAATAATGAGTAACAAAAGTACTTGCAAAAAAGAAATGGTTAGACAGGCAGTAACAAAATGAGAATCCCATTAAAGACCAAATAAAATTTTCGAAATTCAGCAAGTTATAACCCATCTCCAAGCACATGCTATAGGATTTGTAAACAATTTATTGCATATTTGCTTGAATCTGTGATTGGATAAGATAAATCAACTGAAAAAACCTTAAAAATAACATACATAGAAGGGAACCAGTAAGGTGGAGGGCCGCGAGAAGGAACATCCCAGGCAGCATAGTTGGAATAGTAAATCCCTGACTTCCACCACTGCCAAACAGGACCTCAAACATACTGTGCCATCCACCCCACAACTGCCACAACTGCCTTCTCCATCATCAACTGGCCACTCAATCTGAAAACTGCTGCATTTACACTCCTACTCTCTGTAGAAAAACCACCTCCAATAGCGAGCTATACCCTTTGCCCATTGCCTACACTTCCTCTGCCCAAACCACATTTCATCCTACAGTAAAACCGCTTCCCCTTCTACGATCATCTCCAAACCAGTAACCCCACAAATCACACTGTTACGTCCCTGACCATCAACAAACTTAAGAAACCACTGCACTCGCCCTCAATTTTACCGCAACTTCATGCAACCACGATCGCCACCCAAACATCACCGTGACCTTCAACCTCAACTCAATCACGATAACTCCTTTAAACCAAATCGATTCAACAATCGCCTCGAACACTTCGAAACCCAACTTCCAGACCCTAAAACTACTCGCGAACTCCAATAAGCAACATCGCAACCTACAACCACCAGAACTCCGCCTTCATCCACAACAATCATCGCAATCGACGTGAACAAGTTGACCTTTAACCCAAGTCATCGACAAATTGCAAGCTCCAAGCAACAATGACTTGAATCAATGTTGAATTGAGAATCATGTCTATCAAATTTGGTGTGGAAAAGTTAGATTTAGGTGCATGCGATTTTATAATGGAACCGTGTAATTGTTTTGGAGAAAGGAGTACGTTTGTCTAAAATATTTACTTTGGAGCCAGTTTTTCATTATTTCCCTCCTAAATTTCATATTGCCATCAACATGTAGTTGCATCGGTTGACTTTAAAACCGATGCGACTAAAACTATTTACATCGGTTGTTGGTGAGAACTGATGAAAATTTGAATTTTTTTTACTACCTATTGCTTTCCACGTATCAATTGCATCGGCTATTAAGATAGAACTGATGCAAATAGTTCTATTTGCATCAGTTTTTACTTCAGCCGATGTAAATGAGGCGAAGCAATATGCACTTTTTGTACTAGTGAGAAATAGATCAAACGGTGGATTTATTATAAGATTCGCAATGATATTTAGAATTAGTTGACACTATTTTGAAATTGAAGATGTAGATAAACTTGGAATGTTAAACGATATTTTATAAATAGAAAGGAATTTATAAAAGGAATTTATCCATATGGAAGTAACATCAAAACTGATGGTCTTTGATGTTTTTAAATGAGATTTATGAACAAGTGGGACTCATAAAGGAAATAGAGTTATAAATGGAGTTCATAAATAAATGGTTTTTATGAAAGGAAGTTTTATAAAATGGAAAGATATTCTTAAATATAGTTTTGTAAATATAAGAATCATTGAGCTGAAGATTTAAGTATGGATTTTTATTAAGGAAATATATTATGTTCTAAAGGTTGGTTACTTATATTAATATTGTTAAAGTTATTTGTTAATAATTTATATATTTTGAAAGTTAATTATTTAAATCGTTAATATGATTTGAAATTAATAATAATGCTTATTAATAATATTTTGACAATTTATTATTATTTATGTTAATGGTAAAGACTAACGATTGTTTTATTCATAATGTTTTGAATTATTAACTATTATTTTTAAAGGTTACAGGTTAATAATAATTACTATTATTTATGATATTTTTGAGGTTCATGAATAGAGTTTTGTAAATGGGCTTGGATTTTTATAAGCAAAGCTTATAAAATGGTTTGAAGATTTAAAGGGAGATATTGACAAGATAAAGTGGTTTATAAATAGGTGGATATTTATAAACGAATTTTAGAAGAGGATTTAGAAATTTATAAATAATTGGACATTTATAAATGATTTGGGAAATAATTTATAAATGGTTTATGCGGGGTTTTAGAAATTTATATCGAGTTTATAAATGATTTTTGAATTTTATAAAAAGGAGATCTTCCTTAGTGTTTGGTAAATATACTTATACCTTTGAGATAAGTATATGGATGTTTTCTAAGTACTGAAAATATAAGGGTTTGTGAATATATCTTTGTAAAATTATTTTGATAAAAGAATTTACAAAATGGTTTTAATTAATGAAAATATTTATTAAGGAGATTTATTGTTGCTTGGTACTTAACCAAATGTTGGTTTTTCCTATGGAACTGAATCCCTTTGAATGTTTGTTATTCAATAGTTAAATAACCGGCAATCGAGATTTGGACCAGAAAGTAACTTTGAAAATATCTAGGAGAAACATATGAGTTATGTGGCATAGTCATCTTCGATGTTGTTGTAACATGTGTATAAATCTCATTTCGTTCACTTAAGACAGTGTTAAGGAAATCCGTCTACTAACGGTTAGGAGGTGATCTCCAATCTTATCTGTGAATGTTTTTTTCCAAAGAACAAGGGTTGAGTTTATCGGGAATTATCGAATGTTGTAATTTCAAAGAGACCAGGATCGGATATGTTATCTGTAAACCATTTCGATCCAACTTAAGTGTTTGAAGTGAAGACATCTTGAAGATGATGGAATTGGAGACCGAGCTCTCAAATGTTTCGTTCAGTCCTAAAATGAACTTGTATGGATGAATGTTGATATTGCATTGTTTCCTAAAGTGCAGTGTTATCATTCCTAGTGGAAAGTGCTATATATATATATATATATATATATATATATATATATATATGTAAAAGCGCGGCCTTTTTGAGCCTCACCCTCAGGAAATGAATAAAGTAGAAACATGCGGCAGGGCTAAGTGGGTCGCACCCAAGAAGGGTATGATCATCCCAAGTATAGAGCGATATTCATGTATGTGTGGGGATCCCATTGTGTGGTTGTTGATTGAAACCGTGGGGTTATCATATTTGGTGCAACTCGAGAAGGGGACAACGCCAGTCTTGAGTAACAGAGGTGCAACATGTTGTAGCCTCCCGTGCATTTTATCTAGAGTTATACTAATTCGGTGGGTAGACCCTTACCCTTTCGTAGTTGGAATCCATTCTCCAATATGAGCCTTCGGTTTTGGTTGTAGAACCTAGTATGGTAGAATTTAATTAATGTCACAATTTCGGCTATGATTAATAAGTATTTGTATAACAGACATCAATATAATATCAGAGGATTTCATATAAAATGTTTTGGTTATGGTAAGGTAAAAACCCATCCGTGTTCATGCGTAGCATGGTCTTACGAGATAACTTTTTTCGAAAGGTTTCCATAACTTTAAATTCTAGTAGGGTGTGTTTTCGCATGCTGGTTTTCCTGACTGACTCGGGTGCTATATTATTGTAATACTCGGGTGTGACTGACCATATTTACATATTGCTTTGGATGCATTAGACCTCAGAAGGCGAGTTGGTGGTCTTCAAGTCGTATTTTCATATATATTTATTTTCTGCTGTTTTGTTATTAAAGTTATCAACAATTATGAGGATAAGATGTTATAACTGTCCAAGCTGATAATTATGATTGCTGTTGTACTCTGATGGATGTACGTATATAATAGTTTCTCTTTTTTTTGCAAGGCAAGCCGACTTTATAGTGGACCGTCCAATTTTTATTACGACCGTAATAAAAACTTGAAATACAGGAGTTAGGTAAAAGCACCTAACTACTAAGGAAAAGAAAATAACAGCATAAGTGTGTGACAGACATGCCACAATATATTATATATTATTCTGTTGTGGTTGTGAGATTCTATGTTGTTTTAATTTCTTTGTTCTTCTTCTCTTCTTATTTTTCTTTCTTTCCCTTAACTATGCATCTTTTCATATGATTTAGGTTGGACATGTGTGGTTTATTATAAGCTTGAATTGTACGAAAAAGCGGGTCATTACAACATGGTATTAGAGCTTAGGTTGAGCGAACACCTAGGCTTGGTACGGATTTACTCGTTTGAGATAGGGTAAGAGACACCCTAGGATGAGCTTGAGTGTGTGAGTATGAGTGCGTACTTGTTAGTGATTATAAATATATTTTATATTGTGCTAGCTTATCTATTAAGTGGCTTATGAATTCTGGTCGGTATGTGGGATGCCACATTATCTATAGGGGTTTATAAACGCTTAAAAGAGGCAAACTGACACATCATTGTTTTAAAGTGGGTAAATAAAATAATTTTACCTAAATTATATTTTATATATACAAAGGAATAATTTTTCATAAATTGTTATGGTTATATATGGAGTGTTTGGTTGTTAGTGAATGATAACATTTGATTATTATCATTTATTGTTTGTTGATATAATAAAAGTTATTATTATCAAAATTTTAAACAAAGATAAACATGTGTAAATATGAATTATAGAGAATTGATTATGATTAAAACAATCAACAATTGTGGAACAAATTTCATCAAAAGTAATATTTTATAAATATGATTTATAAACGTGATTTATAAATGGAAAGTAAATGGAATTGCTTAAGTATATTTACAAATATGATTTGTGAATGAAAATAGGTTTGAAACAAGAAGTTTGTGAACTTAAAACCCATTGATTTTGAAAATTTGGTTTTTGAAAAGCTTAAGAAAAATAATTATACCATCATTTTAAAAATATTTTGGGAAAGAAATATTTCAAATGGAATTTAAAAGAAATAGAAAGCACTTAACTCACCACAATCATTGGAAAATAATTCTGGTGATGACCGTAGCATCATCGGCGTTCATTTTCAAGTTTCTAAGTGAGGAATTGCTACCATCGAAATTTTGTTTTAATAAAACAAATTTGTTTTAGATTCCAGAGGTGCAAGTTTATATAAAGGAGTTATGTATGTATATATGATTTCAAAATGATTTGAAAATAAAACCGATGTTAAAATCCTGAATATTTCTATCTAAATGTTAGGAGAAACTTAATATAATAAAATTTTGAACTTAAAATATGGTGTAGATAAGAAACAAGTTTATAACTTATAGATTTTGAAAATTAGCAAGTTAAAATAAATTTTAAATTTTTTGGATATAAATGTTAAGAAAAGTAAATTTGAAAATTGAATTGTAAAATGAAATTTAACTTAAGTTAAGTTAAATGAATGAATTTTGAAATGAAATTTAACCAAAGAAAAGGTAAATGAAATTGAAATTGATTTGTAAAGAATTAATGAAATAAATTAGTGAAATGGAAATGAACTTGAGTTATTAAATGAAATTCAACTTAAGTTATAAAATGAATTAAATATGCTTTGAGTGTTAATTGTTAGAAATAAATATACTGATTGTGGTAATGAAATAAATTAGTGAAGTGAACTAGTAAATTAAATTAACATAATAAATTAATTGAATTAAGCTAACTAAATGAATTAGTGAATCGAATATGGCTTAAAATGTTGTTCAATGGAATTGAACATGAACTTAAGTTGTGAAGTAAAAATAGTTATTAGAAGTGTTATATAAAAAAGGGTTTGTAATAAATACTTAAGTAAATTGTTGTATGGGATGGTTCATAGACAATATTAGTATTGATGAAATATACAAAGTGATAATGAAATAAGATTTAACTTAAGGGAAGTTAAAATGCAATGATTTTATTATATAATCCATAAATGAATTAAAAATGGAATGAATTGTTGTTAAACATAATGTGAATAATTGGATATGAACCAATGAAGGCAAATGGATCGAGTGTAAATAAAGTGAATATAAATGATTGAATGTAAATCAATTGAAGTAAATGAAAATAAATACGTAAGTTGTACATATATTATTTTATTTGCATAACCGTTTCATATGGATTCGAATATAAGATTTCGATGTGATTTGCACCAATCCGAGTCAGGATTTTTACTCGATTCTTGACATAGAACCCTGTATTTTGATTGATTCAGATATTCTATTATAGTATATGACTATGCAAGGAGAATGGCGGTTTCTGATCGAGAAACTGAATCTGAGTCTTCACTAGAGTGGTCGGGTGAACGATACTAGTTTGGAACTGAAATTGTGTGAATGAACGAGCGATTAAGTATGGTTTTACGTATGGATGATATATGTACATCGTACAGGCTTAAATGAATTAAATGTCGACACTAGAAGATGCAAATTGATATGATTTTGAATTAACTGGATGAGTATCAATTGTTTGATGGTTTATCTTGTTGCATCATTTGCTTATAGTTATTGTATATTCTATGTTATATGTTTCCATATATTTGTTCTCGTGGTTTGTTAAGTGATCAGCAGGTGAGAATGGCGTATGCTTCGCCTTTGGAGCTCGCTTTTGCGCTACATTGATCGTATATGCTTACTAATACTAAAATAAGGTACATGTCTCAGATTACATATCGTACATTTATATAATTCCCTATGGGATGCCTCATCCTCGAAAATGAGATGTATATTTGTGATTATATATACATTATAAATTTTTACCACCGAGCCATGCAAAGAAGACGTTGGCAAAAAAATTCAAAAATTTAAGGAGTTAGAATTTTTTTTAGAATTTTGAAAGAAATTTTGATAACTAAGATTTGGATCTTAATGTTATAACTTGGAATGGTTTTAGTTGATTTTAGGACTTTAATTATGAATGGGAAGACTTAGAAATGTTTTTATAAGAAGCTATAACTATTTGATTTTTTGAAAAGTTAAACGATGTAAAAGAATTGGTAATCTATTTCCACTATTTTTTTGAAAAGTTAATGGGTTTGGGGCATTTTCCTTACTTGGTAATTTCAGGAACCAATTTCTTTTTAAGAGGGCAATACTAGAAGCACAATAAATAGCGATGACCATTTCCGATGGTCGCCGCACGTTGCCCTATTAGCGACGGCCTTCGATTGCTAGCAATTTCCGTGGCATAATTGAAATTGAAATAACCTAGCCGTCGGAAGCCATTGAAAGACGTCGCTAATTTAGTGGTTGGCTGCTGTCGAAAAATCGCGAATACCTGCTGCTAAGGCCAACGGTTTCTTTCATTTCCTTTCTTTCCCAAATCAGCCATTCCCTCCTCTGAACCCTCCTCCAACCCTTCCTCCATGCCGTCAACAAGCTTCCACGCCACAAGCATGTTTTCGTCTTCGATTTTCAGCTAGCTCCATTACCTATTTGTCGGTATGAAGGTTTAATTCCTAAACCCTATATTTAATTTTGATTTGTTAAATTAGGGTTAGTTTGTTGTTATAGTTATATAATACCCTATTGATTGTTTGGTATACCCTATTGAATGCTAATTAGGTTGTTATTACAATTGTTTATTATTGAAATGTTGAGAAATTTTTTTTGTTTAGTGTATATATGCGTTAATTGGTGTATATACATTGATTAATTAGTGCATACGCGCATTAGGGCTGCTTTGAATTAATTAGAGTCGACGCTCAATACAACGACCCGAAATTTTTGTCGTCTTGGGTTTTGAATATTAATTTTTACTATTCAACAATATGGTATGCTATTAAGTTTTACTATTCAATAATATGGTATTCTTAATCAAAATAAAATCCTTGGTAAATGATAATTGGTAATAATATATAGTTTTTAAGTGAAGATAAAATTTTAAATTTCTTGATTTATTTATAAAATAGGAAATTGATTTAAAATGGAATTTCTTTTATATATTATAACAATAGAATATATATATATATATTTATATCATAATAATAGAATTCATATATAAAATGAAAACAAATTCAAATTAATATAAAATGAATAAAAATAACATATTATAAATGGAAATGATTATGACTTATGGAAAATACAATGCATTATAAATAGAAAGAGTTTAAAATTGGATTTTCTCATATATGTATTAGTTAAGAAGAATATATATATATATATATATATAGATATATATATATATATATATATATATATAATTTCAAAAAGGAAAATATATTATTTATAAACAAATAAATGTAGTATATTTAAAATAATGTATATTTATATATATTGAAAAATGAAAGAAGGGATATACATGAAAATAGATGATAATAGAAATGAGAAAATTTTATAAAATCATTTTTAGTAAGAAATCTTTTATAAAAAAAATAATTTTTTGACAAAAATATTATTTTTATAAATGTAGTATAGAAAATTTTTCATTTGCTTTGAATTGTACATTTTTTTATATAAGAGAAATGTAAAACATAAATGTTATTTTATTAAAAAATAGAATGATAAGACTTGTAATGCCCTGAGTTATATATTTTAATATATATATATATATAAAGACTTAAATTGTTCATTTAAAAAATACTTTACATCTTGTTTTCAATATATATATATAAACATGATTAAAATCAAATGAAAGTAAAGGTGATAAAAGGGATAAATGACCAAAGTAAACTAAGTTATAAAAGTAAAATAACAATAAAAAGTTAAACAAGTAAAAAAAATGAAAAAATGCATGATATAAGCATATAAGCATGTTTGATCAAAAACAGTAAAGAGCAAAACATTTATTTTGATTTCATTTCAAAACTCAAAACATAATATCAACTCAAGCCACCCAAAATTCTAATCAATCCATCACTGTACATACATTGTACAACAGCCACAGTCTTTCTTAAGCCAAGAAAATATTATACGTACATATTTTCTCTGGTTATAAACTTGTGTGTGTGTGTGTGTGTGTGTGTATATATATATATATATATATATATAGAGGGGAATGTGTTAGCTTCAATTGCAAAAATTCTATAAAATAAACACTGTAGAGAAGAGGGAGAAGAAAAGAACTGCCCGTTCTTTCAAAATCCAAGGCAAACCAGCATTTTTTAGATTTGCAGATTGAAGACCAAAGTAAACTAAAAGATTTTAAAGGAGCAACATGTTCAAGATGAGAATTCAAATTATAGGATGCCTGGAATTTTCACAGTATTTCTGTTATGTTCATCATGGAGGAAAATCTTTTATAAATGTTTGATTTCAAAAATCATTTCCTCTCGATCCAATTTGAACTAGTGAATGACGTAAACTAATAAGGTGATTGTTTTTTTTAGTAAAGATCGTCTTAAAAAAGTTGGAAGTTTGTTTATGTGAGATATTGTGAGAAATTCTAAAAAATACAGTAAGCATCCTAGTTTTCCACAAAATTCAACTTATCTAAATCGTTGAATTAAGTATGATGTCTTGTTCTTGATACCAAAATAGGATTTTTAGCGTAGAAATTTTGATTTTTAACAACATAAATTATGTGAGAATTGAAGATGATCAAAATCCATAAAAAAAAAAGCAATGATAGTGGCATCATCGAGGGGAGTCATGGGTTGGTCGAGGGGGAGCGTCGTGATGAGGCCGAGGAGTTTACCGTGGTTGAATCTGGATTTTGGCTTTGGATTAGAGTTGCGCGGCATTTCTAGGGTTTAATGCTTGTTTTCGGTGGGGTTTGGTCTCGATCAAACTGCGATGACGATTGGAGGAGGGAAGGGTGTGGTCTAGTGGAAGATGAAAGAGGAGGAGGCGGCGACGACGTGGGCAAGTTTTGGTGGTGGATAGTGGCTTGGGACCGTGGGAGGAGTTTTACTGGACGTGTACTGTTCGTACGTGGCCAAGTTTTCGGTCGGAGGTTGTGTGGCTAGGCTAGAGCATTGGTGAGGTGATGGAGTGGAACGACGAGTGAGTGGTGATCGTGTTGGTGGTTTAGGTTGGTCGAAACATCGGCGAGGTGGGCTGTGCATGTGAACGTGCACACATGCACGATGGAAATTTAGGCGGAGTTGATCGTGTTCAAGCGTTTGGGTTGCGATAGTTTGAGCTTGGGTCTAGAGAAGTGCGAGAAGATGGGTGATCCATAAATGTAGTGGGATGATCGGAGAAATGAACAGAATTTGGATTTGGATGTTCGGTTTCGTGTAAACTAGAAGCAAAACAGAAAAGAAAGAAAAGAGACAAGGGAGAAGGAGAAAAGGGGGTTGGATTTCTTTGGTAGGTAGTTTGGGCTTCGGCCCATGCTCTAATAATACACACACACACACACACATATGTACACACACGCGCGCGCATATATATATATATATATATATATATATATATATATATATATATATATGAAAGAAAAGGTGGAGGGAAGTTTTAAAGCAAATTAAAAAGTTAAAGTATGGGATTCTGTCCAGAGAAGGGGATGAAGGAATTTTGCTTCTGTTTAAAATTGTTTAATTATATTTATTCCTTTACCAAGTTTAAATTCCTATAACTAATGCACACGAAATCCAAATAACACGTGACGATTGCACTAGGTTCGTATCACCGAAAGCTTCATTGTCATGTGCTTGTTGTCGGATTTAACCATGTAATAATTTATGGCATTTTAAAATGGTCAAATTTTAAATATAAAATGTTAAATTACATATATATATTTTGCAAAATTTAAAATTTCATAACTATGAATTTCAATTTAAGTGAAATTTGTTGCATGAGTTCGTATCGACGAACATTACATTGTCATATGATTGGTTTTCAAATTCGAATAAGTGAAAAATTATGATATTATTAAACGGATATAAATTTAATCACCCGATTTTAAACAAATATCGAAGGTTAAATCTATATGACCTATCTTTTGAAGTTATTTGCCCAGATAAAAATAACGATGAGTTAATTTAAATTAGTTACGATGTTTTGACTTCTGTTTAGTGGAATAAAACATTTTTCCACTAATCGTATTTAAACTGACCCCTGTTGGCAGAATAAATCACCATTCTACCATTATTACTGAATATATCTGCTTTTGGATGTTTACTAGCAGAAATAAATCCCTGTTCTGCTATTATATTTGCACAGACATCTACATATTATCCTGATGATTATATTGGGCAATATGATGCTGAATTGATTGTTAAAAATAGATTGATGTAGGCATCTGTATTTGTTATTCTAGACTGTTGTGGAACGAATGATAATTTAATTAGTACCATTGAAATTTGCAAGTATTTTTCTGATTTTGAAGTTGACTATTGAACCAAAATTGTTTAAAGGATGATTATTATTTATTAATGATATTTTAAAGTTAATTAATAAATATTTTGGTAATGATTTAAATTTAATTATTTTATTATTCTTAAAACTATTTAAAAAGTATTTAATTATTGTTTCAAAGCTATTTAATTATTTAATTTGTTTAGAGAATATTTATTTAATAAATAAATAAGGTCATTTTATAATCATTTGTTTAAAGTTAATTATCATTTAAGGATTGGTTAGTATAAAAGTATTTTATTTCAAGATAAGTTGTTCAAATATTAATAATATTTTAAAAAATAATAATATATTATATAGTAAACTTTTATAAAGGAGTATTTTCCAAAATTAAACTTGGAAAATTTATATTAGACCTTTATAAGTAGTATTTTGAGATAATTATTAAATAAAGTTTCGGAAGGCGTAATCGGAGTCAGAGATAGCTTGTAGTTAAGTTTGGATTTCTCTAGGATAGAGACGTAATCATTGAGCTGCGAATCCATGGTTAATGCCGTAGAGTAATTTCCATATTTACTTAAAAAGATTTTTCTATATTATTAGAGGAAATGAGTTGTGAATATAATTTTTCTGGTGAGATAAGTATATGCCTTTTGATAAAGAGATGTAATTTAATTAAATTTTAAATTAAATAAGGTTTCATGTTTTTAGTGTGAAATGTATATTTGGTTGAATGATTGTTTATTTGATAGTTAAATAACTGACTATCAAATCTGGACCCAAAAAGTAACTTTGGGAATATCTAGTAGAAATACGGAGATTATAGGGTACAGTTATCTTCGAGGTGCTATATTGTACGTATGAACTCTGTTCATTCATCTAGGGTGATTATAAGAAAATCCGTCTACTGACGGTTAGGAGATGATCTCCGATCTTATTTTCGTCCGCTTATTTCCTAAAGAACTAGGGTTGAGTTTACCAAAAATATCGATTGTTGTTTCGAAGAGGCCGAGATCGGATAAATTATCCGAACACCACTTCGATCCAACGAATACGTTTTCGAAATAAAGACAAGAGCATGGATTAGAAGATGAAGCATTGAAGTGCAGGGGCTAATCTGTACTAATCCCGAGGATGATTCCAAAATTGATGTAGTAGGAAAGTGCCTTCGGTTTCATTCAAACACAGAACAGACTTGTATAGATGAATGCTATTAGTACATTGTTAATGGAGGACAATGAGCATTCTAAGTGTAAATTCCTTAAAAAGGTAATTGTAGACTCAAGCCTCATCAACCCGGAATGACTGAAAATCAGAGGAGATGCAGCAAGGCTAAGTGGGTCGCTCTCAATTAGGGTATGTTTATCACCTTACTAGATACCCTCGGATATTATTACTACGGTGCATAGAAGAACTCGGTAAGGTGGGAACACCCAGAGTGATAGCATATTCGGTGCTATCCAGGTTAGGGGTAGAACCAATCTTGTGTTGTAGGAGATCCCGACGAGGTTCTCGGTACATTTTTCCAAACATGTACTGTGAAAGGTGGTACTCCAATGCCTAGTCATTGTATGGAATCTATTCTCCAGTAAGCACCGTACGGTTTTGATTGTGCCCAACTATGTTAAAATATGAGATGCAAGCATTTTAGCTATTTCTATACTTTACTTTGACCTCTAGACACTGTTATAATATCACTTGATTTTCTATAAAAAGGTTTTGGTTTCCATAAGGGAAAAACCCGTCATATTTATGTATGGCATTACGGGATACCTTTGATTCTAAAAGGATTTTGAATGTTAAAATGAATAAAATTTCTTGTTTTTTAAATTCTCACGCTAGTTTTACCAGACTGACCCGTTCATGGTTTTTCCCGTATGCTCGGGTCAGACCGAGCATATTTCCAAGTTTAGCTAGAAGATTGGAGCTTCAGGAGAGGAGTTGGAGGCCTAGAGATGTATTCACACAGACGATTATATTCTGTTGCATTTTAATTGTGTTTATCAGCAATTGTAAGGATAGGTTGTTATAACTGTCTGTGTTGTATAGGTTGGTGTACTCTGATTGTTATTTGTTATGTAAATGTTACAGTTTTCTTTTATGTAAAGATTTGTTCTATATTAGAGATTATTCGGTTCCGATGTGAGATTCCGTGTTGTTCTATTTTCTTTCTATCTTCTTTTTACTTTTTTTTCTTGCTATGCGCCTTTCTGTTCAATTTGGACTGGACAAGTGTGGTAAAGTGTCCGTTCGAACTGTACGGAAAAGTGGGTCATGACACTCAAAATTTGTTGCATGCATTTTCAAGATGACGAAAACAACAATTTAGCGTATGCATTTTTTAGAATGTAAATAAATTATTGTAAAAATTGTTGCATAATACGCCTTACTTTTTGTAAATCCGTTAGAGAGTTTTTGGCCCCGTCTGATAAATATTTTATATGATCGTTGTATGAATATTCGTTTTTATCATAGAACGAACATTTATATTTATCTGATACAATATTTATTGGGTTTTTCCCTATATTGGACAAGTTACAAGCACAATAGTAATTATATTTTACAAATCATTAGATTTTTAACGGTTTGCAAAATTTCGACAACGCTTTCTTTTTGTTTCTTGTGTATACATATATGCGTATGATTCAAGGAATAAAGGGAAAATGCTGCCGAAATTTTGTTCAACATTTAAAATATAGTGATTTGAAAAATATAATTACTACTATCAAAGTGTAAAACTTTAACCTAAAAATTTATGTAAATCTATTTAAAATAAAATTAAATAGAATAATATTATATATTTGCGAAAATTTAATTGGATGACTTATTTGAAAAATAAAATGTCAAGACGTAAATGATTAATGCTATTTTATGTTAAAGTAGGAAAAATGATCAATTATTTTATCGATCGGAGCTAGATGTATCAACAAAGAAGAGAAATTGTAAGCTCAATAAGTGAACATTTTCTGAATGGTGTACATGTCTTTACTGAATTCGCTTTAAGTAATAATGGAAACGATGAAGAAATTCGTTGTCCATGTAGTAGGTGCAAAGTATTGAAGTATTTGATACCGGAAATGGTAAAAGTTCATTTGTGCCAATATGGTTTCGTACCAATTATTTGGCGTGTGATCATTATGGAGAATTTATAGCATCCAATCCCGTACATTTGGAGGAGGAGGTGTATAACGAACTTGTTCCGATGAATCTCATAGAAGATATGGCTGAAGATGCAGCACATTCAATGTTCCCTACTATTGAAGTTGATGGTAACGATGTTAATGTCGAAGAAGAACTAAGTATTGGAGCAATTTTTTTTGATTTATTAGAGGCTGCTAAGAAACCCCTTTGGGATGGTTGTACAAGTGGTACTCAACTATCAGTAACTACATAATACATTGCAATGAAATCAAAATACAACTTCACAGAAGCCAGGTTTACACCCATAGTACAAGCTGCAAAACGGCATATGCCACCCAATAATTTAATGTGCAAAAATCATTATGAAGTGAAAAAAACTTATATCTGCTTTTGGTTTGCCATATCAAAAAATAGATACATGTTTAAATGGTTGCATTTTGCTTTGGAAAGAAGACATCAGTCTTAAGAATTGTAAAATATGTAATCAAGAAAGATACAAACCAAGAAAGAAGTAGGGAAAGAAAGTTCCATACAAGTGTATGCATTACTTACCCATCACTCCTAGGCTTCAAAGGTTATATGCATCTTCTATAACAGCGCATCGTATAAGATGACACTGTGTGAGAACACAGGAAGGAGGTACGTTAATATACCCAACTTATGAAGAAGCATGGAAGTATTTTGATAAGACATACCCTGCTCTCGCAGCAGAGAGCCGTAATGTTAGACTTGTTTTATGTACGGATGGATTTTCACCGTTCTCTCAGTTTGATTCAAAATATTCATCTTGGCCTATAATCATACACCGTACAATTTACCTCCGTGGATGCACTGAAAACTCCATATATGTTTCTCACTATTGTCATCGCTGGCCTGATGATCCGACACGAGGAATCGATGTATACTTATAACCGTTGATTGAAGAGTTGAAAACACTATGCTATGAAGGTGTTCGAACATACGACATTTCAAAATAAATTCGTATGTTCACTTCTATACTGTGGACTATAAGAGATTTTCCTACGTATGAAATGCTATCGGGTTGGAATATGGCTGGTCGTCTAGCTTGCCCTTATTGCATGGAAGAAACATGAGCATTTTCTTTACTGCATGGGAAGAATAATTTCATGGTTTGACTATCATCCGTATTTTCTCCATGATAATCATCCTTTAGAAAAGATAAAAAAACTTTACAAGTAATAAAGTTGAGACCTTGCGACCACCAACTATTTGGTCAAGCGAAGATATTTATGAGCTTTTAAAGGATTATCCAAAGATACATGAAACTAGTGAACAAATTGAAATATAAAGTAAATCGATGATTCATAATTGGTGCAAACAAAGTATATTTTTGGAGTTGCCCCATTAAAAAAATCTCCTAATTCATCATAAATCGACATGATGCACAAAGGATCGATAATGTATTTAACACAGTTCTAAATGTTAAAGGAAAGACTAAAGACGATTTGAAATCAAGATGTGATATGGTAGCAATATGCAATTTCCTGAGCTTCATATGAAACCAGATGATACAAAAAAAAACACAAAACATGCTACGAGCTGGACGGTAACCAAGTCAAAGTGCTGTTAAAGTGGGTGGAAGGATTAACATTTCCTGATGGGATTTCCTCTAATCTTCGTAGATGTGTCGATTATAAGAATAGTAAACTAAGTGGGACGAAAAGTCATAATTGTCATGTAATGATGGAACATTTGTTACCCGTCGCTTTCAAAGAACTGTTGCCCGTAACAGTTTGGTCGGTTGTAACAGAACTTAGTTTTTTTATAAGAAGCTTTATTCAACTACCTTAAAAGTTTATCGTCTACGTAAACCTGAGAAAGAAATTCCATACAGCTCTGCAAATTGGAGAAAATATTTCCTCCTGGTTTCTTTAATGTAATGGAACATATACATGTTCATCTTCCATTTGAAGCACGTCTTCGAGTCCTGTGCAATATAGATGGATGTATCCGTTTAAAAGGTTTTAATATTGAGGTTCTAAATTTTAGTTTAACCATATGTAATAAATTTTAATTTTAATTATTCTTAATAGGTAGTTAAATCATCTAAAGAAAAAAGTGAGACAAAAAGCAAGGCTGAAAGTTCGATATGCATGTCATACATCGAAGAAGAAGCTTTGTTCTTTTTCTCTTATTATTTCAGTAACCATGAGAACTTATGTTTTGAAAGTGCTATGCGAATTGATGAGGGCATTGAACAAGATTCTTCTAAATCATTGCTATTTATTTTTAGACAGTAGGGATGCCCTGTTGGAAAATGTGTGGAAGTATGGTTAGATGACAGAGATTACCATGTAGCCCACACATATGTTCTTCTTAACCGGGCATAAGTTGCGTCGTTTGTTAGGTACTAATGAATAACACATCTACAATTATTTACTTCAACAATACATGTGTGTATTAACTATAACGCAATATATTATCTGTATATGCAGTATTTATGAATCATGGCATCCAAAGTGGGGATATCAGCAAAAAATCTGCTACTTGGCTTTTGAACCCTGTATATGGTCTGGTAAATTGTGTAGTCGACGAAGAGTTAAAACATCTTGCGAAGGGACCAAAAAGAAAAGTCAAGACATATCCAATATTCTTTGTCAATGGATACCAAATCGACACCAAAGAATACGGGGCTGAAAAATTAACTAACAATACCGGTGTATATGTTAAAGGAAGTGTTGATCCAAATGACTACATAAATGATTTTTATGGTGTGTTCACTTAGGTTTTGCTATTAATTTATTTCACCAAACCTGCGGAAGTAGTTTATTTGTTTAGATGCAACTGGTGCAGTAATATTTCAGATTCTGAAATCAACATGCACCAAAAATATATTGTAACGACCCAGGAATTTTATTAATTAAAATTTGAATATTTAATTAATTTTAAATATTTATAAGTGAATTTATAAGTCAAATAAATTTTTATTTGAATTATTGGATTTAATTGGATAATTAAATCGATAATTTAATATGTTAAATTATGGAAATAATTGAAAATTGAGTTAAATATGATTGAAAATGATTTGGGAAATTTTATTTTATCATATTGGAGTTAGAACGATATTTTAGAACTTTTAAAATCGAATTAAAAGTTTATTTGTGAAAATTGAATATTTTAATATTAAAATCGACTAGTGAAAATAGTCAATTTTTGAAACAGTCTCAGAATTGAACGAAACCAGTTCCATTGGATCCGTAATAGTTAGTTATTACCGGATTTCACTTTTTGTGTCAATCGGAGTTATCGTTTGATCGTGGCAGCTCGAAACGCATCGAATTATTTTTTTTATATTAATTTGGCAAGTTAAAATAGCCATTTTTCAAAAAGTCTCGAATTTCGACGAAACCAGTTTCATCGGATCCGTAATGTGATATTATTGTAAGGTTTCAAATTTCAAGTCAATCGGATTTACCGTTTGTCCGGTACAAATTAAAACGCCTAGAAAATCGTTTAAATCGGTTTAATTTAAATTGAACGTTTATTGCCATAACTCGCACAGATGTCCGAATTAGCTTTCGAAACCTATTCCATTGTGTCCGGAACGCGGGGTAAACCCTAGAAACGCTGGTTACGGCGCGTAAATCGGAGTTCGGAATTTCCGGATGAATAGTGTTCGATTTTTCCTATAAATAGACACCCCTCTCTCTCTAAAAAAAAATAAAAATAAAACCCTAAATCTAAAACTGCAGCCGGCCCTAGGAATTCAATGGCCAGAAACTTCTCTCCTTCCTCCCTCGATTACTCCAAATCCATCAACAATTAGACGAAACTTCCAACTACAAAGTGGTAGAGCATGAAGAGATCTCGAGATCCAACGGTGGAGATCGTGTTTGGAGTTGTGGATTGGTGGCAAATCGTGTGGGAAGAGTGTCCGTTCAGCCTCGATTTGCGCGCAACATGGGGGGCCGAGCTCCACAAGGTTATGGCCGAACCTAGAGCAAGCGGAGGGCTTCAAGATGGTGAGGGTATGATGAAGTATCGTCGAGTGTTGATGGTGAAAATTTAAACCCTAGTTGATATAATATGGGTTCGGTTTTAGGCATCGTGACCTGTAGATGGTTGCGTTGGGAGGGAAAGCAACGCGCGGCCCATATTTTTCCAAATGAAATGTACGGTGAAGATGTTGTTTGGTTTAAAATTTTAATTTATGTTGTAATTATAGTTATAAAAAATCGTATAAACTTCAGATATTCATATCTTTTTCATACGAGGTCGAAAACGCGCGAAACCAGTTGCGTTGGAATCGTATGGACGAGCACTACGCGATGAAATTTGATTAGAGTCGTTTGGAGTTAGTGAAAATTTTGGGTAAAATTAAACGTCCGTTTAATTTTATTCGAAATAAATCGCTAAAACGAAATTGAAATCAAGGTGAGAACTTCTCACTCAATCGAATCAGTTTCGATTTTATTTTAAATAGTTAGATTTAAAATATTTGAATGCATGTTTGAATGATGATTGTTATCTATTGATTGTTAAAATAGACATTATACGTCGTTAGTAAGCAGATGTTATTTATTAAAAACATATACCGCGAATATTTCATAAACAGTGAAATTGGTATTATATATAATAGCAATATATATATATTGGCATATGTATATATTGGAGTTATTGATTTCCCGCATTTGTATAGCGGATGAGACCCTATTGCGCCGTCTATTAAGCGGATAATATTATTAATCCCATATACCGTGATAATTTCGTACTGGAGCGAAATTGGTATTGTGCTAATGTTTGTGGATGCAGGAAAACAGGTTGGAGGGATCCAACTAGATTCCTCAACAGTATTTATTTGAATTCAGATATTTTGATATTTGATGGATTATCATATTGATATATGATATCGTTATTGTCGTGATTGACTATTTGGTATGTAGCATCATTGGACCAAACTTTGGAATTCTAAAATGGATTTTAAAGTGATTTTTGAAAGTTTACGTTTATAAAATATTTTTGGAATTGATCCATTTTAAATAAATAAATGTTATAATTTTTAATGTTATAAAGATTATGAACTTTTGAGAAATATAGTAAAAGGCTGATTTTTGAAAATATGGGACTAATGATTTTATAAAATAGTTAAATTGGGATTTTAGAATTTATTGTGAAAAGTTTAAATATAGGATTTATAAAATTTAATTATTTTATGAATCAAAATGGTGAAATAATAAAGGAGATTAAAGACGTTTTAAAGAATAATATAAATTGATTTATATTAAGAGATTTATAAATGGATATTTATAAATTGAAATATTGACATTATAAAACGAGTTTTTATAAGTGTTTGAATGAAGTGAAAATGAATTTTGTAAATGAATGGAATTTATAAAATAATAAATGGTGAAGTTATAAATGAAATTTATAAATAGTAAGATTTATAAATTTTGTGAATTTATTAAAGAATATATTTGGATGAATAATTGAATCTTATAAGCTATAAGATTTATAATTATGAAGTTCAAAAGAACGATTCTTGTAAACAAATAAATTATAAGCATTTAACTTATAATATGAACCTTTAGTTTATAATTGAGTTATAAATCGAATAGATTAATAAAGGAATTTATAAAAGGAAGTTGTTATAAATAATTAGAAATGGAATTTATAAACGTTGTTTTATAAATTCGCCAACGACTTATTTTGATAAGTAAATTGTTGAAACTTATTTATGGAGTTATATTCACGTTTAGACTGTAAATAATCCTTTAAAATAAAATGAATAAAAGGATGAAATTTGTTAACGTAGTATATTCACGTTTTTGAGTAGTGAATAATATGTTAAAGAAATCGTTTAGAATGTGATATTTGGAATTGAATTAAAACGATCTAACGATGTTTTAAATGTGTTGAGATTCGAAACCATAGATTTCAACATTTATTGTTGAAATAGACGTTTTCGAGAAATAAAAGGAAATGGTGGACTATAACACTGTTGTTATAGTAAATGATTTCCGAAAGGAAATGTTTTGTATAGTATTGGGATTTATATATCTATTTTAATTTCGAATCCCTATACTAGTGATTTTGGGTTGTCGTAACGATGTTTTACGCAACATTCGTTTTGGCCCAAATAAACATGTTTAAGAGAATGATTTCCTTAAAGAATGAAATATATACTTAATTTCGATTGAAGTATATTGAATATTTTCCAAGTGTTGAAAATAAATAAAATTTGTGAATTTCTTATGAATAAATAAGTATGGAAATGTTTTCCAATATAAAGTGAAAATTTAGAGAATTTATCTTTTTGAAGATAAATCGAAATGAATAATTGAAATCGTATATGCATGGATATTTTGAAATGTAAATTCAATATGGAATTTATAAAAGAAAGTGAAATTTGATTAAAAATAAATATTGATTTATTTTTGAAGTATTGAAATAATATATCTTGTAAAGATATTTTGGAAAATAAATAATTTGGAAAATTATTTGGAAACTGGTGATGTGTGCATATCCATTGATAGTTCAATAACCGACTATCAATATTTCCCTTTGAATGGGTATTTGATGTGATTTGTTTGAATTTGAATGCCACACTTATTTTTGAATAAGCGTGCACTATTCGGGTTAACCGGGAAAGGACCATGGGGTCGTATAACCCATTCCGAATATGTGATACGTCGTTATGAATTGCATTTGAAGACCGGTGTTGAAGACCGGATTTTTTTGAAAGCGAAAGGACAACTCGTCGATTGTCCTTGCACCGAGTAGCTACGGTATAGAGACTCCCTATGTGATGGGAAGTCCGGACGTGATTAGAGATTATCCGAATTGCAAGGACTTCTTTGTAAGTGCCTTCGGTTCTGTTCGAGCCCGGAACAGACTTGTATGGATTGTATGTCTGACATTACAAATTGAGATATAAAGCCGATTTCTTTCAAATATATTTCTGTTGGTGGCGGAGAATTTATTCTTTTAGCTTAACACCCTTCTCTGAGACGTACGAGCTCAAAGGTTATGTAGTTGAAGGTTATCAGCGATATATTCCCAATTTGGTAATGTGACATGTTGAGTGTTGCTGTAAATGATCATTGTGTTGATTATTTGTGATAGGATCATTTGTTTGATCGTCTATCCTGGTGATCATTTCTATGATCATTTGTTGACCCAAAGCATGGCTTTTGAATAAAGTATGTTTTTGTGGACGTGACTTCGTCGAGCCTCACACCCCGGGAATGGTCAAAACAGGAAAGATGCAGCAAGGTTATGAGGGGTAGCGCCCTTTAGGATATGTGCATTTCCTTCTGGAAAAGGGTGGTATCATGGTATGGAGCCCAGATACTTACTCATGTTGAAAACACTTTATGATTGTGTGAATTGATTACGAGCGCTCGGTGAAAGGTCCCAAAGGACCGGGGGATGGCATATTCGGTCAGTTGTTACTCAGTTAGGGGTAACCCGGCCTTGTGTTGGTAGAGATCCGGTTTGGTTCTCGGGGATGTCCATCCAGAGGCATTCTCATGTGGCAATGGGAAGTTCCTTGGCCTGATCATTCGTTGGAAATCCAATTTCCAATACGAAACCCTGTACGGTATTAGTTGTAGAACCTGCCATTTACTTATGGTGGTCACCACTGTTTAGATGGTAGCTATAGTAGGCATATGATAATGGTCGTATGTTGGCTAAGATTTATATTCTACTTTCGAAATGAATTTTTCTCTACACTATGCACTAGTAATAATATCAAATGTTCTTTTTAATGCGTATCAAGCATCTTTGACTATCATAAGGAGAAATCTCCTCCGATTCTGCGTTTGCATTGTGTGTGTGTGCGGGAGGCCTTATGGTAGTCTCATTTTTAAAAGCATTGCGAATTGATTTTAAAGATAAATAAACTGTTTTGAGTTCTCACACCAGTCACATGACTGACTCGGAGTTTATTGTTTTCCTTCCTAAACTCTGGGTGCCCACCAATTTCCACACGGGCAGTCAAGAGTTAAGGTTTATCAGGATATTCTGGATATTCTGGAGTTGCTGGAGGCAAGCTGGATGGCATGGCGTATTACTACTATATAGTATTTTTTTTTCCGCTGCATTGTTTGATGTTGTTGTTGTTGTACACTCTGATGATATGATGTAATGAAATGTGATGTAATGTAATAACTGATATAGTTCTTTGTTTAAAGATTATTCATTTATTATTATATGGTGTTCCGCTGCGAATTGTGAGATTCTGTTGTTGTTCTGTCGTTTTCTGTTCCGTTCTTTCCGTTCTATGTTCTATTTTCTTTTCCCTCTATTTTCTATCTTCTTATCTCTTCTTCTATCCTCTTTCTTTTCTTAAAACCCTAAGTGTTCGGTTTTCCGTCGTTCGATTACTCGGCAGTCGATAAAGTGAGTATCGATGTTGAATTTTCGAAAGACGAAGAATCGGGTCCTTACATAATATATTATTATTGAAATAAAGCATACACTGCGTTATCATAAATATAATCCACTTATACTAGCAAAACAGGCCCTACAAGCTCATTATGCTCCTTATTCATCTCTAAAAAGAGATAAAGCAGATTGATCGGCAATTTTTAAAACAAAGGAAAGACTTACGTTTGATGGAAAGAATATTCGAAACGAACAAGTGTTCCAAAATGATATTGAGGAAAATGGTGAATTTGCAATATTAGATGATCAAAGCAATTTCAGACCTTTGAATGATGAATCAAATGTATTAGTAGAAGCATTTGAGACCACAGAGGAAAATAATAAAGAGTATGACATAGAGTCTAAATTAGAAAACATCGAGGACTATTTTAATAGTGTACATGTAGAAAAAGGGTAATTTATGGGAGTATTGATATTACACTTTTTTGTATGTTACATCCGATTATTGATGTTAAATCTTGATATATTTACTCATAATTGAATGATATATTCTGCCATAATAAAATAATATGTATATCACAGGTATTATAGATGACAATTTTTAGGCAGTGGAGTTCTTCACAGACTGGTTCTCCCTATGGGTCCTAGAGAGGGACAGGTCGCAACGGTGGTGATGGTAGCGGACCTTCACAGGAGGCGTCGTGTACGGTGGTTAGATTACTAATGAAAGTTGACGGCTCGTAAGTATTAACTTTACTTTAGCACTTTAAATATTTTGTATGATATATTAGTCATGATATGTTTGTATAATATTTAATGCAGGTGTTTTGCGCTTGAGCCTTCTAACATTGTGCTCAGCATATCGAAGCAGGCGTATATGAGTCGCATGTCTGCATGATGGCCAAAGTGGAGCAGGATCCCAGATCATGTACGGGAGAGCATATGGCAGGACTTCTTGGTAAATGTACAATTACATACCATTATACATAATCACTTTACAATTTGCTGATTAAGTATAAATGTATGTGTAATGACCCGTAAATTTTCAATAATTAAATTTGTTAATATGATGAGATATTGGTCATTCAATAGTGAAAGAAATAAAAATCTATAATTTGTTAATGAAATAATAAATTAATTAAAATGAAACAATGTTAATTCAAGTTAATTGTTAACAATCTTAATGAAATTCAAATTAAATGAAATAGTGTAAATGTTATAACCTGGTTATAAATTGAATATAAGAAAACAAATGTAAACATTGAATTAATAAATGAAATAGTACATAATAAATGGAAAGTGAATAAAATCAGTATTATATAAGAATTGTAATATTTGTTTGTGAATAATGAATTCATAAGTGTAATTAGAAGTTATAGTAACGATTGTTATAAGTTACCTGTTTATTTGGTCTATTAAATTAAAATGGGAAATCAATTAGAATTAATTGAACTTTAATGTTACATTAATAGAATTAAGACAATAACTGAGACTGTGAATGCAATAAAATGAATAAGAATGTTAATTTATTCATAAAGTCATAATTGATGTAATAAAATAATGGAACAAAGACAAAATGATTAATTGGATTAAAATCTTAATTAGAGTGTGCATTAATGTATAATGGGATATAAAAGGTGATTGATAATTTAAAATGTTGACTTACTGATAAAATAACGTGTAATGAATCGAAATGGTATAAATTAGTGTTATGAAACTAATGGTAGCATTTTTTGTAAGTATTAAACTTATAAATGAAATAAAAGTTAATGGTAACAATTATTATGTGTTACCTATTTATTTAGTCTATTAAATAGAATTGGAACTCAAATTTTGCAATTTAATGAGATTAAATATTACGTAAATTGAAATTAGATGAAATGGGAAATATTAATGTATAAATATAAACCAATGTTGATTGTACCCATGAGATGACAATCGATTGAATAACAAGATTTAAAATCAAATAAATGGATTTATTGAAATTTCAATTGATAATTAATGAATTTACTGAAATTGAAATTAAATACTGTAATTAGTAAATTAATTAACTTTGAATTGATATCTAGATTGTTTAAAGTATTGTAATTGTTTAGGAAATCAAAAATGATAGAATTTGTTAATTATGGAATTGAAATTGAAAATTTGATTTAATCAATTTAAATTAATTTATTTAATTAACGTGAAAATAGCCATTTTAGTCATTGTCTCAAATTTCGACGAAACTAGTTTCATCGGATCCGTAATGGTGAATTATTGTAAGATTTCACGTTTCGCAACGATCAGACTTGTCGTTTGATCGTACGGGCTCGAAACGCCTAGAAATCAATTTAATTGAAATCAATTTGGAATAAGATGATTTTATCATAACTTCTTCATACGATGGAATTAGGACTTGAAATTTGTTCCATTGAATTTGAAATCATCAATAATATCTATTTTGATATTTGGGATTACCCATTTTTGTTCCGGAGTCGAAACGGACTTTTCAGGGGTCTTATCGTTCAATCAAATCTTGTCCATTCTTTTTGTTTTAAGCTATACCTATAAATAGCTCATTATAGACCCTACCTTGTTTCTATTCTCATTTGTATGTACGTATATTTACTTCTCAATTCCACATTCCAATGGCAGATAAACCAATTCTCAAATTGCAAATTCAAATCAAAAAATCAAACTCCTCAAAAAAATCGAGAAAAAATATAAATCGAAGATCTCAACAACACGAATCTGCGTCCGGTGTCTGTTTCTGCAAATGATGCCTGAGTGAGGCAGAAATCTCAGTCAAAGCCTAGAATTGTGAAACCTTAATTTAGGGTTTTTGATTTCGACATTAATATACAAAATTGTTTTGTGGGTTTTGGAAAGATCAATGTGTAGAACCATTTGGTGGTGATCGTGGCCTCGATTGGTGGCTAAGGTGGTCGGAATTCATGATTTAGGGTTTGATATCGACGGCGGCAGCTAGGAAATTCGGCGTTCGAGCCTTAGGGGATGGGGGCGACCCGACGAGGCGAGGCCAGCGGTGGTCACGACATGTTCTACGATAGCGAATTGGTGGAGGACGGGGCAGTCAACAGTGGCCGCTTGATGGGTCGTCGCTGTTTTCTGGCGCGCGAGGGGAGATTATGGTGCGTTATTTACCTTTTTTCCATTATTTTATTTAAATTTAAATTTAAATGGTCAAACTATTATAACTTTTTCATACGAACTCGGTTTTGGACTCGGTTTCTTGCATTGGGATCATATTGAAATTTCGCATGTTTTGGCCCTGGTTTGGAAAAAATCTGAGACTGTTTGAATTTAGGCACTAAAATGGATTTAAATTGGATTTAAATTCGAAGGTGAGTGTTTTAACCCACTCACGAATTCTAAAATTTCTTATGATTGCTAAATTTAATTTATGATGTGATTAGGAATTTATTTGTGGCTGTTTGGTATATTTTAATCGTCATCTTAGTTAGTTTGAATTTATTTGAATCAAATCTTTATTTACTTTACTATTGAATATAAATTTCCAGTTAAATACCAGTTATTGATTTTCAATTCCTTATTGATATTGATTGATTGATTTGGATGATGATTGTGATGGATGTTTGACTGTTGATATTGGATAAATGGATGTTGTATTTTATATCGTTGTAAACTTCAAGTTCACTATGGGTTGAAATGACACATACCTGAATGATCTATAGATTAGGGAAAAATCGTTATGGGTTGATATGATAGACCTGAGCGATTTTATGGATTGTGATATTAAATTCGATATTGCGGTCTAAAATGATGTATAATCATAAAATTTTAAATTGCTAATTGAAGTGATAAATATCCATATCGCTTGACCCTGGGGTAGAGAATTATATACGGACACCGGATTGGTTAAATTAAATGATTTTAAAATCCTTAAACTTTTGAATTTAAATAAATGGTATTTTTAAATAAAATTTGATTTATGTAAACTGAAGTATTATTGGAAAATCAAGTTTTTTGTTGAAATGTGAATTGGTTTAAAAAGGAATTGCTTTAAGAAGATAAGTTGAAAGTTTAAAAATTAAAATGAAATTCTATCGAAATTGGGCTATTTAATTATTTGAAATATAACTGTAAATATTTTGAATGTGGAGTAATCCGAATTGATATTTAAACATGGATTAAAAATGAGATGATATTCAATAATTTGTTGAAACTTATAAATTGAAAGTTTTGAAATCGGTTTGTTAATTTGGAAATTGGAAATGGTCCAAATTTGTTGGAAATGAAATGAATAGTCTAATTTCAAACTCTTATTTTAATATAAACTGTTTTAAAAATAGATTATTTCAAAATTTCTAATCATTAAGATTTTCAAATTTATTAAACTATTTAACCAAGATTAATTATATAAATTACTTTTAAACCAATTTAATTTACTTTAAACTAATTAAACCATTTTAATTCATTTTAAATATAATTAATCTATTTTAAATCTATTTTAGAGTATTTAACTATTTTTAACTATTTATAATTATTTAAACTATTTCTAAATTTCTAGATTAAGTAAAGTGAAAGTGTTTAAATTCAAATTCATTGGTTTAAAGAAGAGTAAGGTTAAATGATATTATGACCTAAGTTGGGATTTAAATGTTATAACAGATTGAAAATGATGATTTTGAAGTATGGATTTAACCTATTTTGGAAATATGATTTTGGGAAGAAATTATGACTTTGAAAGGAAATATAAATTCGAACTATGATTTGAAAGTGAATATGATTTGAAAGTGGATACGATTTCAAAGTGAATATGATTTGAAAGTGGATATGACTTGAAAGTGATATGATTTGAGAATATGATATTTTGACATCAATTGTGAATTGACTTTTGACTGTAAAAGAAGCATCTGGTGTGTAACAAACGATTGGTTGAAGAGACCGGAATCGGATATTGATATACTCTCTGCCAATACCGAAAACCACTTTAATAACTATGTACGCAGTGGAGATTCCAGAATGAAGTAGGATGGTTGGAGACGATCCTATACAAGGTATGATGTGACCCTGACTCCCGTGAGTCAGCTTAGATGTAACTAAAATAGGAGCAATCAACGGGCCAAGTGAGGTTGTTCCTCCGATCGGGCACAATTCTTCGATACTATATTCTGATTTTGTGATTGATTTGGTGGCCACCCTTAATTTTTGATTTGGGTGTGTGTTCCGAGGTGGGCGATAGTAGCTGCTATGCATTACCACAAGCCCGGAATTGTAAATGTATATCTACTCTGGCATTGTCTAGTTGTGCCATGTTCACACACTACTACAAAACATGTCATTTGCATCGGTTGTTTACTCCCCCCCTTGCATCAGTTCAACAACCGATGCATATGCGACCGATACAACAGGCTTAACACTTTTGCATCAGTTCTAAAACCGATGCAAAAAGGTCATTTTTGCATCGGTGGTTACTAACAATTGATGCAAAATATCATGGTTGGTTTCTTTGACACAGCCCCCATGTTGTATCGGTATTTTATAACAACCGATGCAACTAATCCCTCTATTGCATCAGCTATTTATACCTGATGCAAAAAAGCCATTCTCAGAAACCATTATTACAGTACTCAAATAGAATATATATATATATATATATATATATATATATATATTATTGATTATAACAAACAATTATTGCATGCAATATTACAATCATTCAAAATTAAATTTGATGGCAAATACATAATCAGATTTAATAATTCTACAAAAGAATGATAAACGTAAATAAATTCCACAGCACATAATCAGACAGTCAGTAGTAAAAAATAAATGCAACGTGTTATATGTAGACACATAAAAATACATATATACAGAGAAGAAAATGTATCATTGACATAGATAAATTAAGCAAAAGATGATCTTCAAATGCTACTGATATTGTTGCACTTCATTGTTACCGATACAACTGACACTATTGCACATTTCAACATCAACTACTGTAGTCAAAATTTGCCACTACCTCACTACCATACCACTGCTCTTCCCAAATTCCACTGACCATCGCTACAACTTGCTCTACCATTCCATATCACACCACTTCCTTGAACCACCACAGTTCCACTTAAACAAGTTTTTGGCTACTGCAACAATTCACTAGTCTTCAACTCCCCTGCCTACTGCCACATTCCCTCCAGTACAACTATATATTAAAACTGCACTTAAGGGTATTAAAAAACAGAATAAAAATAGAAAGCGTGCAGATAAACATCTATAATACAGGAAATAGCACGGATAGTCACATTTTGCGCCTTCCAAATAACAAAAAAGACCCATGCGACTCTCTTCTCACTGACTTACATATATAGGAATTTCTCGTATATTTTTAAATTCATTAGTATGTAAGTAATAACTGTATGGTTGATACTGTTTTTATTGTTTAATTATATATGTGTATATACATATATTTATTTATCTGTGGTTTGACGTTTTAAACTTATTCAAGCCCACTACAACATCCTACCTGCATCCCTGACCATACTGGTGGTAAGAATTGTAAATTAACTTGTATAACTGTGTTGTATAATATTTTTGCGAAGTACAAAGAAAACAACACCCTGGAATCCAAGGAAAAGTGATAAATTGATGATACAATTCATTATATCTTAAACATGATGAAGACCTATCAGCAAAAACTCAATCAAAAGTTGTATCACATTAGCCGCTCCATTGTCTAATAATATATCGCGGGTTTTGAACTTTAATTTTCATTATCCTAGGAGATTAAGTTAAGAAGGTTCAATCATATGTTGCTGACAGGGCCATCTCGATTTGTTTAGCATAGTGCATATATTTCCATAAAATTCACATAAAACATCATACCAAACTTTGGTATCAGATTCAGAGTATCAATATAAGCATTGATGTCGGGCAAAGAAAGCATTGGTTGATGCAATATAACACAATCAGACCACACGAATTGCAAAGGAACAAGGAATGTTTGGTTGATCAGAAACCATCAAGAAGCAGTAATAAATATGTTAGCCTTACCCAAAGTGTAGAATGATGGATCAGTAGCCTTCTGGTCTACATCACGTTCTCTAACATCCATCATCTTCCACCACCAGCCTGCCTTCCCTCTGCATACTACACTTCTGCAAACCACAACCTTCAACCAACTTTAAGCAACTACACACAAACACCATAACATTGCTATCATCCCCACATTGCTGCCACCATCTTTTGCAACTGCCCTCTGCATTCACTTCACCACTCCTCTAACCACCTCACTGCCTACCTCCTCCATACAACACTACAATATCCAGCACTACCATTAAATACTACTGGCACCATAACATAAATATATCTGAACAAGTTACTTTAAAAATTCACATACCTTTCTAAGTGGAACCAAAATGAGAAGTCCAACGAAACTTGTAACAAAAAGAAATGCAGTCATCCAACCAATTGCAGGCTCTTTATAACTCCCTGGTTGATTTCCTTCTATGCTCGTGCCTCCAGTCAGATCATATGTCTTCTTATTCAACCCTAATAAATATGACCCAAATCCCCCTACATTCAAATATCAAACTTGATTAATCTAACAATACCGAGTATTGTGAAGAATATTCAATTACTTTCTTTAATGATTTTTTGATCAAAATTATTTGCAGCCCATCCTTGTAGTGTGTTGATTAAAGAAATAAAATGTCAATAAAAGGTGCCAGTATGGAATTCAAACAACGTCGATAAATCTCTAAAAAATAATCATAGCGACAACATTGAAAATTACCCTGGCGATGTGAGGACACCATAGCACTCATTTTCAGTAGTTTTTGTGCAAATTCATATGTAACTGGAATTAGATATTAAATATATAGTTTCCAAGACGGAATTATCCTCGACATCTCTTTTGTATAGTGTATATCTTTAATCACATATTGTATCACTCAAAGATAATATTAGAAACTGTCATAATCAAGAAAACAGAAAGTGAAATAAAAAGGTATTTCTTAATACATTTATGTATAAATATAATTATATTATTTCAATGTGAAAATAAAAAGGAAACTCATTGGTGTCTATGGTGAGGCAAGCGCGTATGTTAGGGGCAGTTTTTGCGCTTTTGGTTGTGGCGGAAGGGAGGAAAATGACAGTTTGGTCATTTGGGGTGTTTGGTTTTGTGATTGGAGTTTTTGGATTATCAGCTATTTTTTTACCGGAAACAAAAGGAAGCAGAGTAACTGACACGATTGAAGAGGAAGAGGAAAATCAGATCATCGTATATGAACAAATCACCAATCCAATATGCTCAAGACATAGTAAAGCTAAAAATGATGAAAACAACAGTACCTTTTCCTGATTCGGTATTCAACCATGCCATTTTGGAAACGGTTGTGGTCGTTATACACATGCTGCATTTGTACTAGTGCCTAATATCACGACTGCAATAACATCGTTATTGTTGTACCCTTTGCTTATTAATTTCTTCCCTTGTTCTCCCTTGTATTCTCTTACTCTATCGTACCCATCACAGCTGCACCTATTATAACATTAAAAACAACGTATTTTAATTCTATATGGTTAAAGATAATTGTACAGAAGGTTAAATTTGTACCTTAAAATGAGGCCAGTCCATCCAGGGTACCCAGCCTCGATCAAATTTTTAACAGTGGCATCCCTTAAATATTCATTCCTCGATGAAATGATGAAAATCTTCAATCCTCGGCCTCTAACTGCATGAAACAAATCACGAATTGGTTGGACTGCAAAGGCTTTCGATTCGAACATCCAATTCTCGAGTGAGGTTCTGTTTTCTTCAACGCCGCTGCATCCCAATGCTGACCTTCAGTATCATGCATGTATGTTTATGTTTCATATATAAGAACTTTTCTTTGTACAAATAGTTAGCTAGTAAGCTTGCCTTTTAAAGTTTTACGAAATATAAATAACTATGGTAAGTGAAAATCATTTGTTATATATGCTAATAAACTAAAATGTATGTAAAACATCGTAGAAGAACAAAATAAAATTCATGTTTTGAAAATGAATGAATGAATATTTTGTACTTAACAAAAGTGAATATAAACAGCCCAGATTTTATGCATGCACTTCATTTAATTATTTGTAAATATAGATTAAAAATGATGAAATAAACATTTTGTTTACATTTTTGAATTGGGTATATTTTGCACGTCTCAAAAACATGAATACAAAATTATGTAAATATTAAAAATATTAACTGTATAAATTTTTTAACGTGACTGAAAATGATAAATCATATAATATGTTAAAAAAAAATTAACATGTAAGTTTTTAACGCAAAAAATATACAGAACTAACCTGTTTTTGAAAAAGAAAAAGAAAACACATAGTCTACTTTCTGGAATTTAGATTTGAAAAATTAATCAGAGTTAATATTAGAAAAGGAAAACTTGCTGTCAAATTTGTAAATAACTATAAAAGAGGAAATCATAACTAAATCATCTACAGTCCATAGCATAGCTAAGTTTTGTCAAGTAATAGCACTAGAACTGTGGAAGAAGAAAAAAAGGAAACGAAAATCCATAATTGTAATGAGTATGCTTCAGTACTTTTCAAAAGTTAATATAAATTATGAGATGAAATAAATTATGAGATGAAACTACAAATGCTATGCACTTTAAGCGTTAATCTTAAAAACAGTACAATTCATACATATTTGAAAAATTTATCTGTTAAGCATATGTTTATTATAGTCAATAAATTTAAAACTAAGCAGATGGATGAGAGAATAAATGAGGAATAATGGGACATTATAGTTGGCAGGACCCATCAATAATGATATACTACATGATATAAAATAACATCAAACTAATAATTACCCAAAATCGATTCTCTTGAAATAGGCGAAATTAGAGAGAAGAGTATCATAGACATCGAAGACCCAGGCATCCTTCCCATCTCGTCCAAGCACAAGCGTATTAGTCAAGAACATCGAAGCCTCATCAGCCGCACTTTGCACAACTTTAAGTATTATAGTTTTTATTAAGCAGGTCCAAGCTTCTCGCAAAACTGTTATGTAAAATTAGTTAGTAAGAGGCGTTAACAAATTTAAACAGTCAATCCGTTATGAATAATCCAACCAGAGCAGCAACTTGAGAAACCCAAGCACAGCATCACCACAATCCCCGATCAAACCCACGTACAAACCACGACAACCCAATCTCCTCCAAACTGCAATCGCCAACATCTCGAACCCAATACCCAAGTCTTCCTTGCCAAGTTGCCGCGAACCACCTCGTAAACCCAAATCACCCGAAGCGACTACCATCGTGGAATCGTTCTCGAATACGATCAATTTTAGGGTTTTTTTTAAGTAGGCGAATTATTTGGGGAAAAGAATGGAAGCGACGAAAAAAATTGAAAAGGCGGGATGTAACACGTGAGTAACAAATAACCTAAATAATATTGCATCGCCTCTTCTAGGGAACCAATGTGAAAATTATTATTTTGGACGTAGATGCATCAGTTGACTTTAAAACCGATGCAACTAAAACTATTTGCATCGACGTATTTGCATCGATTGTTGGTGACAACTGATGCAAATTTGATATTTTTTATTACCTATTGCTTTCCACGTACCAATTGCATTGGTTATTCAAACAGAACTGATGCAAATAGTTCTATTTGCATCAGTTTTTACTTCAACCGATTAAAATGAGGCGATGCAAATGGCCTGTTTTGTAGTAGTGTAGCGCAATCATCATCAAATTCAGCAATAGCATCAATATAGAACGAAAAATAAACAACAGGTATTAAATAGCAGTTTAATTCAATAATAAATTAAATAACTATTTAACTAGCAGTTTATATGCAATGAATAATTAATTAACAAATTTAACTCGCAGTTTAAATGCAATGAATAAATTAAATAGCAATTAAATTTAAATAAATGAAATTAACCGAGTTGATGATAAAAATATACCAAACCACCATAAATAAATTTTAAATCACGTCATATATCAATTTAACAAACATAAGAAATTTTAGAAGTTGTAAGTGGGTCAAAACACTCACTTTTGGAATTTAAATTGAATATAAATCCAATTTAAACCCAAAAATTCAACGGTCTCAGAATCCATCCAAACAAGCGTCAAAATGTCCGAAATTTAATTACGATCCTAACAAAAAAATTGCGTGTGAAATGGAGTTCGTATGTAGAAGTTATTGATATTAGAATGTTACAAAACAAAATTAAACAATAAAAAAGAATTAAATAAATAAATATAAACACGTCACCCACTTCTTCCCCAGGTCCCTGTTCGCACGAGCTAACCCTAATCACGCACAGGAAAAACGCCGCACCACCACCAAGTAATCTCGTTTGATCGCCGCCGCCTTTAATCACGCTACCCCACGTCAGAGCGCCTCTCCACAACGACAACTTCCTCACGGTCACCCCCTCTCGATCGCGCCACACGAGACGCAACCGCCGTCGCCACCTTATTTAACCCTAATTGAATTTTATCGATCGATCTGACCGTTAACTCCACGCCTAACCTACACTGATGCGATCCCCTCGCGACTCTCCATAATACTGTAACTTCAATTTGTCGATCAGCCAATGATGATTTCGACGCAAATGAATGGCCGAAACTTCATGATTTTTTACTGATCAGACGACAATCCAAAACGAAAAACGAACATCACCAGTGAATTACGCTAGTCGAGAGCTTCAACATATATTTTTTTAAGATTTTTCTAAGGAGTTTGAATTTTCATTAGATTTTTTAATTTGCAATTAGATCTAGGGTTTGTTTGTCTGCCATTGAGGAGGAGAGAGAGTTGAGATATAGTACAGAAAAAAGAAAATAGATGTAGGCTAGGGTTTATAACAGCGTATTTATAGAGAAAGTTGAAAAAAGAATGGATCGGATCTATTAGATATACGCGCTAACGACAGAGTGGCCCAAAAAGCCCATTCTGACCCCGGAACGAAATTGGGTAAACCCATATATCAAAATAGGTGTTTTAAAATATTTTAAATGCGATGGAATAAGTTTCAAGTTCAAATTCCATCGTATAAAGAAGTTATGCTAAAATCAATATTTTCAAATTGATTTCAACTGATTTCAATTAAATTGATTTCAATTAAATTGATTTCAAAACGTTTCGAGTCCGTACGATCAAATAACAAGTCCAATCGCTACGAAACTTGAAACCCTACAATAATTCACCGTTACAGATCTGATGAAACTGGTTTCGTCGAAATCCGAGTCAGTGGCCAAAATTGCTATTTTTCCATTAATTAAATAAATTAATAATTAATTAATTAAATCAGATTTTAAATTTTATCTCGATAATTGACAAATTTCAACATTTTTAACTTCATAATCATTTACAATGATTTAAACAAATTTAAAAGTCAATTTATAGAAGGTTAATTTATAAGTTTCAATATGAATCCTTAATTTCATTAAATTCACTAATTATAAATAAAATCCTCAAAATTTCATTTAGTTAAATAAATTAATTAGTATTCCATTCATTCATGTCAAATAGATGGATTAAATATTGGATTCAGAACTATTGCATAAATTTCTCATATAATCTTTATTTCAAATAACGTATTATTTAATTATATTCAATTTCATTTACTTGCAATTAATTCAATTATTGAACTTTACATTTCAATTATATAAATAAAATCTTGGTTTCCAATTTTAAAAAAAAATCAACCAATTCATATTATCCTCAAATTTTATCTAAATTTCAATAACGTAATATTTAAACGTTTAATTTCACTTATTTTTGCAATAACTTCAATTATTGAATTTTTATACTTCAATTAAATTAATAAATCTCGCTTTCTATACTTTAATTTATATTAACAAAACGTTAAATTTGGATTTATAGAAATTGATTTACCAAAGTTTATTTACACATTAAATAAATAAACAACCTATATTAATTTGCCACCTATTTGCTCCTAATTGCATTTATAAGTTCGATACCTATCAATCCAGACTATAATTCCATCTATAATGCTAATTTTTATTTCATTACATAAATACACCCCTATTTTCATCTTCAGTTGGATAAATATTATATTAACATCACTACCTTAAATTTTAAATTAATAATTCATTCATAAATCATAAACTATACCTTATTCCCAAATATTACCTTAAATCCACAATAATGTAATATTTAATTCATTTATTGCAATTGGTTTCCATAAATTTGGATTGCGCTAATTTAGTTAGCCTTAACATTATTACATTAAATCTACATTCAGTTTCAATTAATATAGAATTTAATCCTAATTACTTACCATTTAATTCATTAATTATTGATTGCCTTCAAAATTAAATAAAATTTGATTCCCAAATATTTGATTTGATTGCTATATTTACTATGTCCATTATTACTTAACTTCAAATTTACAATTTCACTCAATTATAACTTTTACAAAAAAAATTCCAATTAATAGGTATTGCACAAATATCGTTACTTATCTACTTGCATTAACCTTATCACATAAATTTTCATTCAACTACTATTCAATATATTTCATTTCATAAATTAATTCAAATTTTACGCTCGTTTTCTTCCATTTGATTTATAGCTTGATTTAACATTTACATTAACCCATTTCATTCAATTTATACACAGTTAGCTTTGGCTAACTTTATTGCCTAAATTTACATGCAGTTAGTTTTAATAAATAAATTATTGCATTAGATAATTAAATGCTTACCTTATATATATATATATATATATATATATATATATATAGTATAACACCTTCACTACTACCTTTATTAGGATTTTATTTCATATAGTAACTCTTAGTTTTAATTACCCTTGCTATATTTCATTTCAGCGTTCATTTCAATATTAACTTATAAAGTCTTTTTTTTCTTCTTTTTTTTTCTAAATTTAATTATTAAATTTTAATTAAAATAACCAACTTAATTATTAAAATTTTAAGGGTCGTTACACTTTCCTCCACTCAAAACATTTCGTCCTCGAAAAGGAGAAAGAAGGGAGAAGAAAGAATTAAATAAACAATATGTCTTATTCAAAATAATAACTTTATAAACAAATAATTTAAAAAATTTATCACTTTAAATAAATATACCCATGTTATAACCAATAAATATTTTTACACTTAAATAAATAAAGTTTGGAAATCATTTTCAAAAAATTTCTAAGTCCAAAATTTACGAAAAATTTCGACAGAGTCTCCTTTGTACGGAGAGGCTCGGGAGAAAATATATTATAAAATATAACAAAATATCACATATAATATTCAAAATATTATATCCCAACCCGAGAAAATATATAAAATAGCGCTATAAAACCGTAATCCAAAAACGAACCTATTTGTCGGGCAATTTACGCTTAATTATGAAACCAAAAGCAGTAGCAATTGCTTCCATAACCTGTATTTCGCTTATATAATCTAAAAAGGGTTAACAATTATGTAAAATGAAATATTTAAGGTTGTTTCAACCACAACAACAATCAATACAACGACAATCAATTCCAACAAGGCATACAACCATAATACAAAATCAACACAATTCAATCATTTATTCATATCAAACAAAACAAATAGTTGTTCGGGTTTAAACTTTAAATTGTATGGAATGAAAAAATAAACTATTAAGCATACCCTTCACTCAAGTGACACTGAATAGATTATTCATACCTTCCAAACAGATTCAAAGTATCCTTTCCCAAACTACCGTAAACCAAACAAATAACAATCTCAAACAATAGATTAAGTTTATTCTTATTAATTCCATTCATACTTTTTGATGTTTGATTTCTTTTTCATTCATATAATAGTTTATCTTTTTATTTTACAACCTTTTACTTTTATTTATTGGTTCAATGTTTATTTTAATTATTCCTTTATTTCTTACCAATCTTATTTCATTCATTAATGCCATCATTTATTAATTATTACATAATTTCATTTATTAATTTTCATGCTATTCATGTTTAATTCAATTTCTTTGCACATTAATTCATTTACTAAGGTTTACAATCATTTATTCATATTACTTACCTTCCTATTATATTAAATTAGTAGCATTTCAATTTACTTAAGTTTTATAATACTACAACATCAATTCTTATTTATCAAAGAATTCCATTAATTACTTTCATTTCCTCAAGTTAATTACTTGTATAATATCTATTACATTTTCTTATTAACATTTCAAACTTTTATATCTTTTGGTAAGTTATATATATGCCTTTAAGAATGTAATTGAAAGTTATACAAATTTATCTCATTTCTTTTAATTTAATCTAATATTCAATAATTTAGTGGTTCAATAATTATATCCTTTGCTTTTATTGATTATAAATTTCAACTTCCTTGTTATTTCATTTATAACCTATCATTTAATTAAAGGCTCTAATTATTGATTAACTTCCATTTTACCACACTAATTGAAACTATAAAATAACGGAAACTTAAGAATTTAAATACCGGGCTTAATTTCAAATCATTTTAAAAAAAATGGATAAATGTATACTTACACTTTATATCCAATTTATATTTAAAACAATTCAAGATTTACATTTGTTTATCAAAAATGAATCTGCAGTAAAACTACTACAATGGTCTTCCCCCTTCGAAACTCGAAAATGAATGTCGATGATGCATGCACTCATCACCCGAAATTATTTTCCAGCGACAAAGAGGGTAGTATAGAAATTTTTCTTTTCAAATTCCCTTTTAAAACAATTCTTTCAATTTATATATTTCAAAATCATTCAAAAAAAATTTCAAAACCCCGGACTTAGATTCTTAATTTTCAATTTTCATTTATTTTATTTTCAATCTTATTTCCATTATTATTTATACATTTTATTACCTAACAACCAATCTATTGCAACCATATATATATATATATATATATATATATATATATCGTCTGAAATTTTTTATTTTTTTATATATATAGAAAATATAATAGGGAAAATTATTTCATTCACCTATATTAAAAACAAATATTATGTCGGTCTGTCCTATTAAGTGTTTAGAAATCCCTATTGATGTCATAGCGTCCCATGCACCAACTAGAATTTATAAATACAAAAAGGAACAAATTAACACAATATTAAAACCTTTTTATAACACTTAACAAATACGCTCTCTCATATATACTCTCAGTGACTCATCATAGGGTATTACTACCCTATTACTAAAGAGTCAAACCCCACAAAGCTAAGGTTTATCGCTAAACCAAAGCTCTGACACCAGAATGTAACGGGCCGCGCCAGTGGGGTAACGGCTACCTAGCATACATTGGTACCTGTGTTCTGCCTTTACGGCCAGCCTCTCGACTGCACCACCAACCCCCACGGGGACATGTAGGAGTAAGAGTCAACCATTCGCTACCAAACCAGGAAGCGAGAACCCCCTATCATGCTGCACCCTCCATGTGCAATGGCAGACACACATGTCATTTCAAACCATGCAGAAGGGGCGGATTGTTATGGGGTAAATAAAAATAAGTAGAGAAGAAGGAAAGGAAAAAAACGAAATAGAATCTTGCAGCGGAACGATAAAATATAATAATCAATATACAGTTCGTAAAACTGTTTTACAAAAAATTTGATTTTTTTTCTTCATACAATAAATATTAGAGTTCCCATACCAATAAATAACAATGCAGCGGAATACAATGTGTAGTGGAATGATACAATATATAATAATAATAATAATAATGAAATCTTCGTCTTCGTCCTCTAGAAATAAAGTCTTCGATCCTGAAAAGCTCGGACTGACCCGAGCGAATTTGAAAAGACAAAACACTCGAGTCAGAACTAAAATATCTTATGTAAGTTAAATCAATAGAAATAAATATGAGTGCAGTAACTCAAGAGATGCTTGGGATTTACGTCTCCTAAGGATCCGTTAAACTATTTACTATGTAGTATATTTCGCTATTATAATAGTGTCTAATTGTAAAATAAACTTACTTTTAAATAGCGTTAAGGCTTTACATTTTCCACTTTAACACGTAAAATGCCAATAGTCTATACAGTATCGTAATACCTCCTGATTGGGAGGCTACCAGAGGATACTCCATAGGTACGACACAAATAGAAACTCGTATAAGGCGCGATAGGGTAGATGACACGGCACAACTAGGCAATGCCAGGGTAGATATACCAATTACGCTTTCGGGTCGGTGGTAACGCGTAGCCGCAGCTACCGCCCACCTCGAGCCACACCCCCAAATCAAAGAAATCAAAAGTGGCAACCGAATAAAAACAAAGTCAGAGTAGAATATCGAAGGGATGTGTCTGATCTTAGGTGCTACCTCAATTGACCCGTCGATCGCTCCTGTTTTAGCCACCTTATACCAACTCACGGGAGTTGGGTCCACGTATTTACCTCAAAGGAAACGCCGCCACCATCTTACTTCATTCTGGAATCTCCACCGCGTACATGGTTGTTAAAGTGGTTTTTGGAGTTGGCAGAGAGTATGACAACTTCCGATCCCGGTCTCTTTAACAACCAATCATTATTATAATACCGCGGTCATTTCAAAATAATTTGTACTTAAAACCAGAATATAATATCCCTTTTCAAAACCATATAAATACGATTTCATTTTCTTTTTAAAACCAAATCAATATGATATCATTTCAAATATATCCGTTTCTAAAACCATATCACTTTAAAATTTATAAAATCTCGAAACCATACATTTGAATTATAACCCTTCAAAACATAATACTTGGAAATCCATAGCTTTAAAACCATATCTTTGAACTTAAATGGTTTGGATATTCAACAGTATATAAAATAAAATGGTTTGAATTTAAAATTACTTTATAAAATAAATATTTTCCATCACTTTAGAATTTTATTCTCTTTAAATTAAGTCTAAATCCATAAATTTTAAATTCACTTTCAGTTTCAATAAACCACTTCAGTTTCAATATATTTCAAACTTTGAGTATTAAACAATTAGAAACTAAGGTTGGAAATTCTATTCAACCATTAAAAGTCATATTATTTAGTTTGAAATATTTGCATAATAAAACCATAATCATTTAAATAAAACTCAAATTACCTATAACTAAATATTCCTCCAATTTATTTATCCTAGAAATATTCATTTAATTCATCTCGAATAAAATTCAGTTATAAATATCATATGTGACGCCCCACCTCTATACCCACGCTAGCCAAGAACACTACGGTGTAATGCTGTCAATTAGCATGGAGGATAAGGCTGTTGAGGAGCGACCATCTGTATAATTGCTTTGTGCGAGTACCGATATGCCAGATAAAAATATAACTTTTCATCTCAAGAGGAAATCCGACATACCGACACAAACTCAAAGTTACTACACAGTGGCTATAAAGGTCTTCGAAAACAAATATAGAAATAAACATAACACAAATCAGTCACAGACAATTCATATCACAAAGGCGGAAATAGATATGAATATAACACTAACACATGAAAGTGTATATCAGAGTAGTGGTCAAAAAGATCCACGATAATACAAAAGAATAGCAACACGTGTTATACAAAAGAGTAAATATACATCATAGGGTCTGTATCTCAAATGTATACAACAAAAACTACTAAACTAAAGTAGTTAACCAAAAGTCAGAGAAGCAAATCCCGGAAGGAAGTCAAGCGGAAGCACCTGTAACATCTCGGTCTGACCCGAGTATTATTTCATAAGAAAATAATAAACGGATCAGTCTAGCTATAAATATCAGATGACATGATATAACATACAGATATGGCATAAACATAATATCCATAATGGCATACTACTGTAAGCATGTAAATGATAATCAACAAAAGATTAATCAGTATCACAAGAATCTTCTCAAAGATCCAAAGAGGGCATCATACCCTAAACCTGTACTCATAACAAGTCAATGATATAAATTCCAGAAATCAACACACGAAATCCAGAAATCACAAAAAGGTATGTGTGAGTGGAATCACACAAGTGGTGTCTAGGCTAACCGAAAAGGTATGTGCGAATGGAATCGCATAAGTGGTGTCTAGCCTAACCAAAAAGCAAAAAGGTATGTGTGAACGGAATCACACAAGTGGTGTCTAGGCTAACCGAAAAGGTATGTGCGAATGGAATCGCACAAGTGGTGTCTAGCCTAACCAAAAAGCAAAAAGGTATGTGTGAACGGAATCACACAAGTGGTCTCTAGGCTAACCGAAAAGGTATGTGCGAATGGAATCGCACAAGTGGTGTTTAGCCTAACCAAAAAGCAAAAAGGTATGTGTGAACGGAATCACACAAGTGGTGTCTAGGCTAACCGAAAAGGTATGTGCGAATGGAATCGCACAAGTGGTGTCTAGCCTAACCAAAAAGCAAAAAGGTATGTGTGAACGGAATCACACAAGTGGTGTCTAGGCTAACCGAAAAGGTATATGCGAATGGAATCGCACAAGTGGTGGTTAGCCTAACCTCGCAAACAAAGAGACATCGCACATTGCTAGTCTAAACCACAAAGATGATCATCATGATCAACTAGAAGTGTCAATTACACTAAGCTAGTAAATATAAAAGTTTAGCTTCATGTCCCATAACCACTTGCTTAACTTAAACATTTACGAACAAACTGTAAATCTCCACTAGAAAAAATGTCACAAGTGGTTCAATCGAACAAGTCCAAAAATTAACCAACGAAGTAAACGCAAGCGTTTCATACCACTTGTTTTACTAAGTCGTTTAATTAGATTTCTCATACGAGTGAGGTAAAGGTTTGTATATACTAATAGATTGGAAATCGGTTTGAGAAAACGAGCTTTGTAATAAAATAGTGTTGAAATTATTTGAAGAAAGAGTTTTGATATTTACTACTAGTATAGAAAACCTTTATATTTTAAAGTGACAAATCATAGAAGTGATTGTAGAAACAATCGGGCATAAAAATTCACATTCGAAGACGTGAATAAAATCCAAAAAAATCGATATAAAATCCATTAAAGTGGATATATCTAAAATTCCCAAAGAAAATGTCATCAAAGTCGATAATAAATGACAACAACAAAAGGGAGACAACACGAATCGATTAAAGTTGGATATTCAAACGAATTAGCAATATAGGCTAATCTGGCAAATAGTAGCAGGTCGGTCGACCGGACTCCCTGAGTCGGTCGACCGAACCAGAGTTTGGAAGTGCTCGGGGCACCAGGTCGGTCGACCGGCCCAGGGGGCTCGGTCGGCCGAAGCCTGTAACCAACACTTCCAAAAAGAGGCAGGAAGTGCCTGGACTACAGGTCGGTCGACCGGCCCAGGGGGCTCGGTCGGCCGAACCTGTATACTTGCACTTCCTACCCTATTTCAAAAGAGGTGCAACTCTCGATCAAATTGCAATCGCACGAGCAACGGCGCTAAGGGTTTATGCCAATCGACTACCCGGCCCTATATGCTCCTCGATGCATCACCAAAAACATGTTCAAACATCAAAGTTAGGATTTTTAACGAATTGAACTCAAAACACTAAAAATTGAAATATTCACAAAAGCAATCCAAATCAAAGTCAAATGCACATGAATAAGTGTTAGGAATTCATACCTAACAATAGAAGAGAATTATAAGCATAGATGTGAGATTAAAAATCTCACCTTTGAATCCGAAAACAATGAATGAGAAGCTTGAAGACGAAGGAAGATCAACCACACTTCAATCTCAACACAAGAAGCTTGAATCTAAGCTTAAAAGAGAAACATTTCCTAAATTAGGTTTAGGAATTTTCTGAAATTGGAAGGAGAAATGTTTGGAGAAGAAGAAGGAGATGCTTACCAATGGGTTCTCTTTGATTTTGGAGCAAGAACTTGAGCTAGCAAGAGGAACTAGGGCTTGGAGTTTCTAATTCTTTTTCTCTTCCCCCATTTTTGCTTGAGCTTGAGTGTTAGGAAAATAGAAAAGAAGTGAATGAAGAGGAGAGGGGTTGGGACTGAATACATAAGTGGGCTCAGCCCAAACCAAAACCCTAAGTGAAAAGTAGCAAAATTCAACATTCTCCAAACATATCGAAGCTTATACTAAACAAGGTCGCAAACGACATTTTGAACTCAATGGAGGTGGTCTCGAGTCCTAATTCGGCTGTTTGCAAAAAGTAGCTTTTCGGACCAAAATCCGACGAACGATAAAATATTTAAATAAAATATTTAAATATAAAATCGATAAATATGCGGGTTGTTACAGACTCCCCTCCTTAAAGAAATTGCGTCCTCGCAATAATTAAGAAGGAAATATATAGTAACAACCGTAGAAGCATATTAACACAAAAGAAAATTTGAATCAAGAAGTCCACCATAAAGAGCACGAAGGAGTAAATCCGAAAGTTTTCGTTCGATGAATTCTCAAGATTTCACATGAGAAATCCTTAGGATTTGAGAACCATTGAACTTCTATCAAAAAGAATATCTTTATATCGAAGGCGCTCAACCTCCGAAGCAATGATGCGAATAGAATGTTGCTCAAAAGTCAAATTTGGTGAAACTTCAATCCCCTCAATAACACCGGGCTCAAGAATAAAAACCGGAAACATAAAAGCATTTCCATAGTTAAAAGACGTGGAAAACGTCAAGAATAGCAGAAAGTTGAGCCGGTGCAACGGCGTAGTACAAATACGGTACGCCCGAGAAACTAGAAACTCGAATAATTTGAAACACCGACGTAGTACAAAGACGGTACACCCAATGAACCGATAAACCGGAACAATGATGTAGTATAATAATGGTACATCCATTGATCCAGATAAGATGGAACATCGATGTAGTATAATGACAATACATCCGATGAACCGAACACCATAAAAGAACATCGGACGCTAGTCCATAAAAGAAATGAGATAAAGCTCAATAGAACGAAGTATATCAAAACATTCGATGAACTTGACAAAGAGATAATTCCATTCAGACATCATCAAAGAATCAACACTTGTTGCCTACGAAAAAACGTATTGGCAACACGATTTCCCTTCCAGGAATAAAAAGAATATCAAGATCATAAGATGTTAGGAACTCGAGTCAACATGGAGTTCCATATGAGAAAATAATTATTCCAAAGTTTTATGATCGAGGTGGAGAACAAATTTCTCATCCAAATATGATGATGCCAAATTCAAAAAGCAAAAACAATAGCCGCGAGCACTAGATCATGAGCGGCATATCTACTCTCGATAAGCTATAACGATTTAGAAGCACAAGTGATAGCACGTTCTCTTTTGCAAGAGAACGACACCCAAACCAATACGACTAGTATCGGTACAAATAGCAAAGTCTTGGTTCCCCTTCAGGAATCACAAGAATAAGAGTTTCGAAAAGAAAGAATTTCTTTTAAATAATCTTCTTTCCCATAAAGTTAAAACTTTCAAAATTACACTTATCTTTATGTAATTATCTTTCTAGAAAATTTTTACGTTTTACAAGTCAATGCATCGTGTCTGATTGTCACATCAAAGCGTTTAGGAAATTCCTATCGATAACGTTGATCAAGCGCATCGACCAAAATTCTTAAAGCACTCAACGGGCAATACAATCACAAAATCATCTTTTATAGGATAAATAAATCTCTTAAAAAGTTTTAAGAATATTCTTTGTTCATTTCAAGAACAAAATCCAGTTTTACTTATAAATAAATCTTATGAAAAAGATTTGCAAAATTTTAAATTACTATTTTCATCCAAAATCAATAAATACAAGAATGGTCTCATCGAAATATTCATAGAATATTCGATTTACAAAATGGATGACATAAGCTGGACAAATTGAATGACATAATAAGTCATTCATAAGAATCATAACGAGTGCGGAATGCGGTAAGTGGAATGCTAACTTCCGCAACTCGTAGCAAATGAAAACCAGTGGTAAAGTCAAACTGAAAAGACCTTAACACCACACAAAAGATTTCTTAGGTGATAATCCTAAGACAAACTCAAAAATACCGGAAAATTTCTCAAACTACATGAATGAGAGAAATAACACTTTCCTTATAAGTGGGCTTAAGGAAGAAAATGATGCCATCAAGTTGGAATCAAAATCATAAAGGAAAATAGAAATCTGCTTAACAGATTGAAAATGTCAAAGATGAATAGTCCACTCGAGAAATAGGATATGGGCTTCACAATGATTAAGCCGATCCTTACAAAAAATCAATTCCGAAGCCTAAGTAAAAATATCGGCTCGGAAAGAAAAATCACATAAAATAATTTCGACATCAATAGAAAGCAAATTGAGTGTTGCAGATCTACCATCCGGATTCACAACTCTCAAAGAAGTCATCAAGCCCAAAATATTTAAAGAAAAAGAATCAGCAAGCTCTTTTTGATATAAAATAGTGAGATGGAACCCATATCAAAAAGAACACGAAGAAGATAATCAAAAAGCAAATGTCATCAAGGATTGAATGAGAAATACCTTGACCACGAGAAGTGTTGCTAGGGACTTGCAGCTTTCCTTCTCTCTTGCTTTGACGCTTGGGACACGAAGATATATAATGATCCGCACTTTTGCAATAGCAGCAAGAAATAGGCCTTGGACACCTATTTATATAGTGGTCCCTAGAGCCACAATTGTAGCATTCTCCGCGATTAGGGATAGGAGTATGTGCTATAGAAGTCTCTTGCTTCGCCCTCTTGTTAGGATTAGGACTTTCGAACCTAATAAAGGGATGCCTCTTCTTGGTGTTGTTGGAGTTCGGTTTGGCACTCCCAACCTCGACATCACTTTCTCTATCGGCCTCTTCAAGACGAAGAGCGATATCAATAAGCTGATCAAATGAAACCTCAAGTTCTAGAAGTAATGGCTTCTTAAGATTCTTATTCAAGCCATAGACAAATCTCTGATTTTTCTTCAATGGGGTGTTGATGTATTCAACCCCGTACTTAGAAAGAGATTCGAAAGATGCGACATAGTCTGTCACAGAAGATTCACCTTGAACAAGGTCAATAAAACGCCGGGCCAAAGTTACTTTTTCGGCCTCCGGCACAAATTTCAATTCGAACCTTTCCCGGAATTGCTCTCAAGTGAGATCCGCTTCAATGATTTCAGAAATTAAAAGCTCATACCAATCTAATGCTCTTTCTTGGAGCATGCTAGAAGCCACTTGGACTCGATGAAGGTCAATAAGGTTCATGCGAGAAAAGATGCGATCGCATGATTTGAGCCAAGCTTGAATTTCAATAACACTCTCGGATCCCCTGAATGGCCTTCCACCCAAATCGGTGTAGTCTCTGCACAAGCGTGCAAAACGGATCTAGGATGAGTAGGCTCTGGAATGGGACCGGCTGCTTGAGCGTTCTTAACAAGATCTAGAAGCTGCTGGGCAGACATAAATACTCCATCCAGGGGAGTAGCACTAGATTGACCGGCACTGGGACGGCCTGGTCTAACCATTTCTCTTCCTTTAGAAAAGAAAGAAGGAGAAAAAGGTTATTCACCAAATGAATATCAAGCAATCTTGATAGATAAAACAAGGAATCATAAGGAAAATAGGATGAATCGGTACGAAGACTCGAATTAAATCCTAAAGCACGACTCCTAAGATGGACTTAGGACGATGATCCTTGTTATAATATTCCATATTGTTCTGAAGTTTGGCTCTGATACCAAGCTGTGACGCCCCACCTCTATACCCATGCTAGCCAAGAACACTACGGTGTAATGCTGTCAACTAGCACGGAGGATAAGGCTGTTGAGGAGCGACCATCTGTATAATTGCTTTGTGCGAGTACCGATATGCCAGATAAAAATATAACTTTTCATCTCAAGAGGAAATCCGACATACCGACACAAACTCAAAGTTACTACACAGTGGCTATAAAGGTCTTCGGGAACAAATATAGAAATAAAGATAACACAAATCAGTCACAGACAATTCATATCACAAAGGCGGAAATAGATATGAATATAACACTAACACATGAAAGTGTATATCAGAGTAGTGGTCAAAAGGATCCACGATAATACAAAAGAATAGCAACACGTGCTATACAAAAGAGTAAATATACATCATAGGGTCTGTATCTCAAATGTATACAACAAAAACTACTAAACTAAAGTAGTTAACCAAAAGTCAGAGAAGCAAATCCCGAAAGGAAGTCAAGTGGAAGCACCTGTAACATCTCGGTCTGACCCGAGTATTATTTCATAAGAAAATAATAAACGGATCAGTCTAGCTATAAATATCAGATGACATGATATAACATACAAGATATGGCATAAACATAATATCCATAATGGCATACTACTATAAGCATGTAAATGATAATCAACAAAAGATTAATCAATATCACAAGAATCTTCTCAAAGATCCAAAGAGGGCATCATACCCTAAACCTGTACTCATAACAAGTCAATGATATAAATTCCAGAAATCAACACACGAAATCCAGAAATCACAAAAAGGTATGTGTGAGTGGAATCACACAAGTGGTGTCTAGGCTAACCGAAAAGGTATGTGCGAATGGAATCGCATAAGTGGTGTCTAGCCTAACCAAAAAGAAAAAAGGTATGTGTGAACGGAATCACACAAGTGGTGTCTAGGCTAACCGAAAAGGTATGTGCGAATGGAATCGCACAAGTGGTGTCTAGCCTAACCAAAAAACAAAAAGGTATGTGTGAACGGAATCACACAAGTGGTGTCTAGGCTAACCGAAAAGGTATGTGCGAATGGAATCGCACAAGTGGTGTCTAGCCTAACCAAAAAGCAAAAAATTATGTGTGAACGGAATCACACAAGTGGTGTCTAGGCTAACCGAAAAGGTATGTGCGAATGGAATCGCACAAGTGGTGTCTAGCCTAACCAAAAAGCAAAAAGGTATGTGTGAACGGAATCACACAAGTGGTGTCTAGGCTAACCGAAAAGGTATATGCGAATGGAATCGCACAAGTGGTGGTTAGCCTAACCTCGCAAACAAAGAGACATCGCACATTGCTAGTCTAAACCACAAAGATGATCGTCATGATCAACGAGAAGTGTCAATTACACTAAGCTAGTAAATATAAAAGTTTAGCTTCATGTCCCATAACCACTTGCTTAACTTAAACATTTACGAACAAACTGTAAATCTCCACTAGAAAAAATGTCACAAGTGGTTCAATCGAACAAGTCCAAAAATTAACCAACGAAGTAAACGCAAGCGTTTCATACCACTTGTTTTACTAAGTCGTTTAATTAGATTTCTCATACGAGTGAGGTAAAGGTTTGTATATACTAATAGATTGGAAATCGGTTTGAGAAAACGAGCTTTGTAATAAAATAGTGTTGAAATTATTTGAAAAAAGAGTTTTGATATTTACTACTAGTATAGAAAACCTTTATATTTTAAAGTGACAAATCATAGAAGTGATTGTAGAAACAATCGGGCATAAAAATTCACATTCGAAGACGTGAATAAAATCCAAAGAAATCGATATAAAATCCATTAAAGTGGATATATCTAAAATTTCCAAAGAAAAGGTCATCAAAGTCGATAATAAATGACAACAACAAAAGGGAGACAACACGAATCGATTAAAGTTGGATATTCAAACGAATTAGCAATATAGGCTAATCTGGCAAATAGTAGCAGGTCGGTCGACCGGACTCCCTGAGTCGGTCGACCAAACCAGAGTTTGGAAGTGCTCGGGGCACCAGGTCGGTCGACCGGCCCAGGGGGCTCGGTCGGCCGAAGCCTGTAACCAACACTTCCAAAAAGAGGCAGGAAGTGCCTGGACTACAGGTCGGTCGACCGGCCCAGGGGGCTCGGTCGGCCGAACCTGTATACTTGCACTTCCTACCCTATTTCAAAAGAGGTGCAACTCTCGATCAAATTGCAATCGCACGAGCAACGGCGCTAAGGGTTTATGCCAATCGACTACCCGGCCCTATATGCTCCTCGATGCATCACCAAAAACATGTTCAAACATCAAAGTTAGGATTTTTAATGAATTGAACTCAAAACACTAAAATTTGAAATATTCACAAAAGCAATTCAAATCAAAGTCAAATGCACATGAATAAGTGTTAGGAATTCATACCTAACAATAGAAGAGAATTATAAGCATAGATGTGAGATTAAAAATCTCACCTTTGAATCCGAAAACAATGAATGAGAAGCTTGAAGACGAAGGAAGATCAACCACACTTCAATCTCAACACAAGAAGCTTGAATCTAAGCTTAAAAGAGAAACATTTCCTAAATTAGGTTTAGGAATTTTCTGAAATTGTAAGGAGAAATGTTTGGAGAAGAAGAAGGAGATGCTTACCAATGGGTTCTCTTTGATTTTGGAGCAAGAACTTGAGCTAGCAAGAGGAACTAGGGCTTGGAGTTTCTAATTCTTTTTCTCTTCCCCCATTTTTGCTTGAGCTTGAGTGTTAGGTAAATAGAAAAGAAGTGAATGAAGAGGAGAGGGGTTGAGACTGAATACATAAGTGGGCTCAGCCCAAACCAAAACCCTAAGTGAAAAGTAGCAAAATTCAACTTTCTCCAAACATATCGAAGCTTATACTCAAAAAGGTCGCAAACGGCATTTTGAACTCAATGGGGGTGGTCTCGAGTCCTAATTCGGCTGTTTGGAAAAAGTAGCTTTTCGGACCAAAATCCGACGAACGATAAAATATTTAAATAAAATATTTAAATATAAAATCGATAAATATGCGGGTTGTTACATCATACCTTTTAACATTTCAAGTTAATAAATTCTGCATCAACTGATGGAGTTTAATTCTTAAAAACTCAATTCCAAATAGATTTCCAATTTAACTTCCGATCTTAATTGATTTAAATCATTAAAAATCTACATATACATATTCAATATCTTAACATGTACTTAACCATATAATATAAAATAATCAAACTCTGTTATTCAACTTATTTATTTTATTTAACAAATTTATACATAGCTTAAATTCAAAAATTTAACTATATATGTATATATAAAATAAAATTTATATAAATAAAATTTGATATTTATTTAACCGTATCCTATCCAAACCATAGAAATCATTTTCAAAATTATATATATAGACCGACGGTGTCTGTATAAAATTTTCTATCCTATGGTCAAGCGATACAGATATTTATCATTTCAATCCGTAATTTTAAATATAAAAATTGCGGTTATATATCATTTCAAACCGCAATCCCGAATGAGATGAAAATGCATAATAACTTGCAGTTTATAACAATATAAAATACAACATCCATTCATCCAATATTAACCATCAACCATTTATCGCAATCATCATCAAATTCAACAATAGCATCAATATAGAACGGAAAATAAACAGCAGGTATTAAATAGCAGTTTAATTCAATAATAAAATTAAATAACTAATTAACTGGCAGTTTATATGCAATGAATAATTAATTAACAAATTTAACTGGCAGTTTAAATGCAATGAATAAATTGAATAGCAATTAAATTTAAATAAATGAAATTAACTGAGATGATGATAAAAATATACCAAATCACCATAAATAAATTTTAAATCACGTCATATATCAATTTAACAAACATAAGAAATTTTAGAAGTTGTGAGTGGGTTAAAACACTCGCTTTTGGAATTTAAATTGAATATAAATCCAATTTAAACCCAAAAATTCGACGGTCTCATAATCCATCCAAACAAGGCCAAAATGTCCGAAATTTAATTACGATCCTAACCAAAAAAATTGCGCGTGAAACAGAGTTCGTATGTAGAAGTTATTGATATTAGAATGTTACAAAACAAAATTAAACACTAAATAAGAATTAAATAAATAAATATAAACACGTCACCTACTTCTTCCCCAGGTCCCTGTTCGCACGAGCTAACCCTAATCACGCACAAGAAAAACATCGCGTCGCCACCAAGTAATCTCGTTCGATCGCCGCCCCCTTTAATCACGCCACCCCACGTCAGAGCGCCTCTCCACGACAACTTCCTCACGGCCACCCCCTCTCGATCGCGCCACAGGAGACGCAGCCGCCGCCGCCACCTTATTTAACCCTAATTGAATTTTATCGATCGATCTGACCGTTAACTCCACGCCTAACCTACGCTGATGCGATCCCCTCGCGACTCTCCATAATACTGTAACTTCAATTTATCTTTCAACCGATGATGATTTCGACGCAAATGGATGACCGAAACTTCTTAATTTTTTACTGATCAGACGACAATCCAAAACGAAAAACGAACACCACCAGTGAATTATGCTAGTCGAGAGCTTCAGCATATATTTTTTTCAGATTTTTCTGAGGAGTTTGAATTTTCATTAGATTTTTGAATTTGCAATTGGATCTAGGGTTTGTTTTTCTGCCATTGAGGAGGGGAGAGAGAGTTGAGATATAGTATAGACAAATGAGAATAGATGTAGGCAGGGTTTATAACAGCGTATTTGTAGAGAGAGTTGAAAAAAGAATGGATCGGATCTATTAGATGTACGCGCTAACGACAGAGTGGCTCAAAAAGCCCGTTCTGACCCCGGAACGAAATTGGGTAAACGCATATATCAAAATAGGTGTTTTAAAATATTTCAAACGCGATGGAACAAGTTTTAAGTCCAAATTCCATCGTATGAAGAAGTTATGCTAAAATTAATATTTTCAAATTGATTTCAGTTGATTTCAATTAAATTGATTTCAAAACATTTCGAGTCCGTACGATCAAACGACAAGTCCGATCGCTACGAAACTTGAAACCCTACAATAATTCACCGTTACGGATCCGATGAAACTTGTTTCGTCGAAATCCGAGTCAGTGGCCAAAATGGCTATTTTTCCATTAATTAAATAAACTAATAATTAATTAATTAAATCAGATTTTAAATTTTATCTCGATAATTGAAAATTTTCAACATTTGTAACTTCATAATCATTTACAACGATTTAAACAAATTTAAAAGTCAATTTATGGAAGGTTAAATTTATAAGTTTCAATATGAATCCTCAATTTCATTAAATTCACTAATTATAAATAAAATCCTCAAAATTTCATTCAGTTAAATAAATTAATTAGTATTCCATTCATTCCTGTCAAATAGATGGATTAAATATTGGATTCAGAATTATTGCATAAATTTCTCATATTATCTTTATTTCAAATAACGTATTATTTAATTATATTCAATTTCATTTACTTGCAATTAATTCAATTATTGAACTTTACATTTTAATTAGATAAATAAAATCTTGGTTTCCAATTTTTAAAAAAATCAACCAATTTATATTATCCTCAAATTTTATCTAAATTTCAATAACGTAATATTTAAACGTTTAATTTCACTTATTTTTGCAATAACTTCAATTATTGAATTTTTATACTTCAATTAAATTAATAAATCTCGCTTTCTATACTTTAATTTATATTAACAAAACGTTAAATTTGGATTTATAGAAATTGATTTACCAAAGTTTATTTACACATTAAATAAACAAACAACCTTTATTAATTTGCCATCTATTTGCTCCTAATTGCATTTATAAGTTCGATACCTATCAATCCAGACTATAATTCCATCTATGATGCTAATTTTTATTTCATTACATAAATACATCCTTAGTTTCATCTTAAGTTGGATAAATATTATATTAACATCACTACCTTAAATTTTAAATTAACAATTCATTCATAAATCACAAACCATACCTTATTCCCAAATATTACCTTAAATCCACAATAATGTAATATTTAATTCATTTATTGCAATTGGTTTCCATAAATTTGGATTGCGCTAAATTTAGTTAGCCTTAACGTTATTACATTAAATCTACATTTAGTTTCAATTAATATAGAATTTAATCCTAATTACTTACCATTTAATTCATTAATTATTGATTGCCTTCAAAATTAAATAAAATTTGATTCCCAAATATTTGATTTGATTGCTATCTTTACTATGTCCATTATTACTTAACTTCAAATTTACAATTTCACTCAATTATAACTTTTACAAAAAAAATTCCCATTAATAGGTATTGCACAAATATCGTTACTTATCAACTTGCATTAACCTTATCACATAAATTTTCATTCAACTACTATTCAATATATTTTATTTCATAAATTAATTCAAATTTTACGCTCGTTTTCTTCCATTTGATTTATAGCTTGATTTAACATTTACATTAACCCATTTCATTCAATTTATACACAGTTAGCTTTGGCTAACTTTATTGCCTAAATTTACCTGCAGTTACTTTTAATAAATAAATTATTGCATTGGATAATTAAATGCTTACCTTATATATATATACACATATACATATATATATATATATATATATATATATATATATAATTTCCCAAGTATAACACCTTCACTACTACCTTTATTAGGATTTTTTTGATATACTAACTCTTAGTTTTTAATTACCCTTGCTATATTTCATTTCAGTGTTCATTTCAATATTAACTTATAAAATCTTTTTTTTCTTTTTTTTTTTCTAAATTTAATTACTAAATTTTAATTAAAATAACCAACTTAATTATTAAAAAATTACGGGTCGTTACAGGAGATGTCAAACACCGTAAATATCTCTGACGCTATTCCATTCATATTTATTTACCGTTGATTTAACCTACATAAGATCTTTTAGTTTTGACTCGATGTTTTGTCTTTTCAATTTGATCGGGTCAACCTGAGCATTTCAGGATTTGAAGATCTTATTTCTGGAATATGAAGACGAAGATTTATATTATTATTATTATTATTTCTATTATCCCACTGCATTCATATTGTTCCGTTGCATTTCTCTATTTATCTTCTGCTGTCTGTAACCCTGACTCTGTGTTGTACAAGTATAATCAAATGTTTTATAAACAGCTTCATGAACTGTTATTTGATTATTATATTTTGTCATTCCTCTGCGAGATTCTGCTTTGTTTTTTCTTCTTTGCTTTTCTTATTTACCCATAACAATCTGCTCTTTTATATGGTTTGAGTCTGATATATGTGGTTTATCGTCGATTTGAACTGTCCAAAAAGGCGGGATGTTACAGTTGGCATCAGAGCTTTAGTTTAGTGATAACCTTATCGTTGTGAGTCTAACTCATATTAATTACTGTAGTAATACCCTAGAATGAGTCGCTGAGTGCATATCTATGAGAGAGCGTATTTGTTAGTGTTATAAAAAGGTTTCATATTGTGTTAATTTGTTCCATTTTGTATCTACAAATTCAGGTTGGTGCATGGGTCGCTATGACATCGATAAGGATTTCTAAACACTTAATGGGACAGACTGACATAATACTTGTTATGAAATATAGGCAAATGAAATAAATTTACCTATTGTATATATTTATAGACAAAGTAATGATTTATAAATGATATATTTGGTTGTAATATATTTGTTGTTAGGTAATGAAATTTATAAATATTGGTTATAAAATAAAATTTACAAATAAAATGAATAAATTGAAATTTTAGAACTTAAGTTCCAGGATTTTGTAATTCCTTTAAAAGGATTTTGAGATATAATATTAGTATTATTTGGAATTATTTTTCGATATAAATATTTCAATATAATTTGGAAGAAATGTTTTAAAGAAATTTTGAAAAGAAATAAGTTCTGTACTTCTCCCTCTATCGTTGGGAAATAATTTCGATGATGAGTGCATGCATCACCGACGTTCATTTTTGAGTTTCAAAGTGGGAAGGCCATTCTAGTAGTTATACTGCAGATTCATTTTAATAAATAAATATGAATTACAAAGTTTAAATATGATTGGATATAAAAGCTATGAGAATATATAATTATATATTATTTTAAATGATTTGAAATAGAACCCGACATTTAGTTTTTAAATTTCTATAAATTAGAGATTTCGGTTATTAACTGAAGTATATAAGAAATTTGAAATTTGTAAACTATAAACAAATGATATGATTATTGAACATTAGGTTAATTAATAAAAATAAGAAAATTTTGTGTAACTTTTAATTGCATTCTTAAAGACATATATATAACTTATCAATTATAAAAGTTGCAATGTTAATAAGAAAATTTAATGGAATATTATGCACGTAAACTTAAGTAATGAAACTGTTCGATGAAATTACTTTTATTCATAAGAATTTTGATACTATAGTTGTTATAAACTTAAGTTGAAATTGTAATGCTACTAATTAAATGAAATTGAAAATTAGTACTGTAAGTAAAGGATTTTGAACTTAAGTTAATGTTTGAAGCTATTTATAATTAAGGTAAATAATAAAATGAATACTATGCTAAATTAAATGATTATTATAAACAATTGGATGGAAATAAATTTTTGTAAGAAGTGAATGTGAAGTAATGAAAATAAATTTTCAATATAAAAAAAAGAATTTTGTAAGTAATGAATGAAAGTAAATGGAAATAAGTACTGGATGAATGAGTGTTAATCTATTTGCAAAGAAACCTATATAGTACTTCAAGAGTTGATGTACATATGTTTAAATATTATGTGAGTAACATATGTAAGAAAAGGGAAATAACAGATGCGAATAAATGAATATAAATCAATGAAATTAAGTATTATATAAATGAATGAGAATTAAGTTTTTGTAAGAAATAAGTGTAAATTAAAGAAAATAACCATTGTAAGAATGAAAACAGACAAAAAATAAGTGATATGAAAGGAAATATGTGAAAATGAACTAAAACAATGTTTGGAATTTGTTGTTGTTATGGTTTATGGGTTGTTTGGGCAGGGATACTTCTAATTATTTGGATGTATGAATAATCTATTGAGTTTTATCTAAGACTGTTGAGTAAATGGTAAACACGGTAGTTTATTTGTCATTTTATGCAATTTAAAAGTGTCTAAACCCAAACAAACTATTTGTTTTGGTTGATATGGATGGACAAATGATTTGTTTTGATTTCATGTGATGGGTGTATGCCTTTAGCTGAAAGTGATTGTTGTTATGTTATGTTGATTGTTTGTTATTAATTGAAACAATATAAACATTTCACTATTATATAATCATTAATTTCTTTGGATTATATAAGTAAATGCAGGTTATGGAAGCAATTACTACTGCTTTTGACTTCATAAAAAAATAAGCATTAATTGCCCGACAAATAGGTATGTTCTCCGATTACGGTTCTAGCGATATTATAATATTTTCCCGCTGTTGGGATATATTATTTTGAAAATTATTATACATATTGCTATTTTGATATTATTATTTCCAGAGCCTCTCCATACAAAGGAGACTCTGCCGAAATTTTTCGTGAATTTTGGACTTAGAAAAGCTTATGAAATATTTTCCAAAAAATTTTCCAAAATTTTATTAATTAAATATAAAAGGAGTTAATTGTTATAAATTGATATGTTTTATTTAAATTATTTTATTTTCTAAATTTATTGCATATAAATTTAAAATTTGGAATAAGATATGCTGATTTCTAAATTCTTTCTTTTCCTTTCTGTTTCCTTTTCAAGGACGAAAAGTTTTAATGAGGGAGAGTGTAATGACCCATAAATTTTCGATAATTAAATTTGTTAGTATAATGAGATACTGGTAATATAATAGTGAAGTAAATAAAAATTTGTAATTTAAAAATGTGTTAATAACTAAATTAAAATGAAACAATGTTAATTAAAGTTAATTGTTAACAATCTTAATGTAATTCCAATTAATTGAAACAGTGTAAATGTTATAACCTAGTTATAAATTGAATATAAGAAAACAAATGTAAACATTGAATTAATAAATAAAATAGTTGTAATAAATGGCAATTGAATAAAATCTGTATTATATAAGAATTATAACATTTATTATAAATAATGAATTCATAAGTGTAATTAAAGTTATGGCAACGATTGTCATAAGTTACCTGTTTATTTGGTCTATTAAATTAAAAAGGGAAATCAATTAGAATTAAATGAACTTTAATATTACATTAATAGTATTAAGACAACATCTGAGACTATGAATGTAACAAAATGAATAAGAAATGCTAAATTTATTCATTAAGTAACAATCGATGTAATAAAAGAATGGAACCATGATAAAATGATAATTGGAATAAAATCTTAATTAATGTGCGCATTAGTATATAATGGGATATAAAGGTGATTAATAATTTAAAATGTTGACGTACTGATAAAATAATGTGTAATGAATGGAAATGGAATAAATTAGTGTTATGAAACTAATGGTAGCATTTGTTGTAAGTAATAAACTTATAAATGAAATAAAAAGTTAGTGGTAACAATTATTATGTGTTACCAATTTATTTAGTGTATTAAATAGAATTGGAAATCAAATTTTGCAATTTAATGAGATTAAATATTACGTGAATTGAAATTAAGATGAAATGGGAAATATTAATGTAATAGATATAAACCAATGTTGATTGTACCTATGAGATGACAATCGATTGAATAACAAGATATCAAATCAAATAAATGGATATATTGAAATTTCAATTGATAATTAATGAATTTACTAAAATTAAAATTAAGTTCTGTAGTTGGTAAATTAATTAACCTTGAATTGATATCTAAATTGTTTAAAGTATTGTAATTGTTTAGGAAATCAAAAATGATAGAATTTGTTAATTATGGAATTGGAATTTAAAATTTGATTTAATCAATTTAAATTAATTTATTTAATTAACATGAAAATAGCCATTTTGGCCTCTTCTCGAATTTCGACGAAACCAGTTTCATCGGATCCGTAATGGTGAATTATTGTAGGATTTCAAGTTTCGCAACGATCGATCTTGTCGTTTGATCGTACGGACTCGAAACGCCCAGAAATCAATTTAATTGAAATCAATTGAAATCAATTTGGAATAAGCTGATTTTATCATAACTTCTTCATATGATGGAATTAGAATATGAAACCTATTCCATTGAATTTGAAATCATCATAAACATCTATTTTGATATATGGGATGACCCATTTTCGTTCCGGAGTCAAAAAGGCCTTTACGGGTCACTTATCGTTCAATCAAATCTTATCCATTCTTTCTGTTTTCAGCTATACCTAGATCATAAACCCTAGCTTGTTTCTATTCTCATTTGTCTGTACGTACATTTCCTTCTCAACTCTTCATTCCAATGGCAGACAAACCAATTCTCAAATTGCAAATTCAAATTGAAAAATCAAACTCCTCAAAAAAAATTGAAAAAAATATATAAATCGAAGATCTCAACGACATGGGTCTGCGTCTGGTGTCTGTTTCTGCAAACGATGCCCGAGTCAGGCAGAAATCTCGGTTAAAGTCTAGAATTACGAAACCCTAATTTCGATTTGGGGGTTTCTGATTTCATCATTAATTTATGAAATTGTTTTGTGGGTTTTAGTGAGATCAACATATAGAACCATTGGTGGTGGTCGCAGCCTCGATTAGTTTTGATATCGGTGGCGGCAGCTAGGGAATTGGGCGATCGTGCCCTAGGGAATGCGGACGGCCCGGTGAGGCGAGGCCATCGGTGTTCACGACATGTTCTACGTTGGCGAATTAGTGGAGGATGGGAAGTCAACGGTGACAGCTTGATGGGTCGTCGCTGGTTTTTGGCGCATGAGTGAAGATGATGGTGCGTTATTTACCTTTTTTCCATTATTTTATTTTAATTAAAATTTAAATTTAAACGTCGAACTATTATAACTTTTGCATACGAACTCGGATTTGCACGCAGTTTCTCGCATTAAAATCGTATTGAAATTTCGAACATTTTGGCGCTGCTTTGGAAAAATTCTGAGACAGTTTGAGTTTGGGCCCTAAATTGGATTTAAATTCAAAGGAGAGTGTTTTAACATACTTACTACTTCTAAAATTTCTTATGTTTGGAAAATTTAATTTATGATGTGATTAGGAATTTATTCATTGCTATTTGGTATATTTTAATCACCATCTCAGTTAATTTGAATTTATTTGAGTTAAATTGTTATTTAATTAATTATTGAATATAAATTGCTAGTTAAATACCTGTTATTGATTTTCAATTCTATATTGATATTTATTGATTGATTTGGATGGTGATTATGATGGATGTTTGACTGTTGATATTGGATGAATGGATGTTGTATTTTATATCGTTGTAAAATGCAAGTTCACTATGGGTTGAAATGATACATACCCAAACGATCTATAGATTATAAAATAATCGTTATGGATTGGAATGATAGACCCTAGCGATTTTATGGATTGTGATATTAAATTCGGGATTATGCTTTGAAATGATATACAACCGTAAATCTTTAAATTGCAGATTGAAATGATAAATATCCATATCACTTGACCCTAGGGCAAAGAACTATATATGGACAACGGATTGGTTAAATTAAATGATTTTAAAATCCCCAAACTTTTGAATTTAATTAAATGGTGTTTTGAAATAAAATTTGATTTATATAAATTGAAGTATTATTGAAAAATCAAGTTTTGTGTTGAAATGTGAATTGGTTTAAAAAGGATTGCTTTAAGAAGTTAAGTTGAAAGTTTAAAAATTAAAATGAAATTCTATCGGAATCGGGCTATTGAATTGTTTGAAATATAACTGTAAGTATTTTGAAAGTGGAGTAATCCGAATTGATATTTGAACATGGATTAAAAATGAGATGAAATTCAATAGTTTATTGGAACTTATAAATTGAAAGGTTTGAAATCGGTTTGCTGCTTTGGAAATTGAAAATGGTCCAAAAATGTTGGAAATGAAATGAATAGTTCAATTTGATATTAATTTCAAACTCATATTTTGATATAAATTGTTTTAAAAATAGATTATTTTAAAATTTCTAATCATTAAAATTTTCAAATTTATTAAACTATTTAACCAATATTAACTATATAAATTACTTTAATCTATTTTAAACCAATTTAATTTACTTTAAATTAATCAAACCATTTTAATTCATTTTAAATATAATTAATCCATTTTAAAGCTATTTTAGAGTATTTAACTATTTATAGCTATTTATAACTATTTAAACTATTTCTAAATTTCTAGACTAAGTAAAGTGGAAGTGTTTAAATCCAAATTCATTGGTTTAAAGGTGAATAAGGTTAAATGATGTTATGACCTAAGTTGGGATTTAAATTTCATAATAAATTGAAAATGGTGATTTTGTAGTAAGGATATAACATATTTTGGAAATATGATTTTGGGAAGAAATTATGACTTTGAAAGGAAATATAAATTCGAACTATGATTTGAAAGTGAATATGATTTGAAAGTGAATATGATTTCAAAGTGAATATGATTTGAAAGTGGATATGAGTTGAAAGTGATATGGTTTGAGAATATGATATTTTGATATCAATTGTGAATTGACTTTTGAAATGTAAAAGAACCATCCGGTGTGTTATACGCGATTGGTTGTTGAAGAGACCGGGATCGGATATTGTCATACTCTCTGCCAATAATGAAAACCACTTTAACAACTATGTATGCGGTGGAGATTCCAGAATGAAGTAGGATAGTTAGAGACGATCCTATATGAGGTGTGACGTGACCCTGAACTTCCATGAGTCGGCTTAGATGTGACTAAAACAGGAGCAATCGACGGGCCAAGTGAGGTCATTCCTCTGATCGGGCAAATTCATTCGATGCTATATTCTGAATTTTTGATTGATTTGGTGGCCACCCTTGATTTTTGATTTGGAAGTGTGTTCCAAGGTGGAAGAGAGTAGCTGCTATGCGTTATGACCAGTCCGAAAGTGTAATTGGTATATCTACCTTGGCATTTCCTAGTTGTGTCGTGTTCACATGCCCTAGCGCTCCCACTACGAGTTTGTTTTGTACAATACCTATGGAGTGCCCTCTGACGACTCCTAGCATGAGGAAGATTACGGTACTATATAGACTATGGGAATATGTAAAATGTGTTAAGAGGGATTTGGGTAACGCCTTAACGCTATTTTAATCCTTTTACTTTACTGTAGACATATTATAATAGCGTATTGTACTACATAGTAGATAGTATAATGGATCCTTAGGAGATGTGAATCCCGAACATCTCTTAAGTTACTACACTCACGTTAGACACTGGATAGGAGATGTCAAACCCCGTAAGCATCTCCGATGTCGTTCCACTCATATTTATTTACCACTGATTTAATTTACATAAGATCTTTTAGTTCTGACTCGAGTGTTTTATCTTTTCAATTCGCTCGGGTCAGCCTGAGCATTTCAGAATTTGAAGACCTTATTTTTGGAGGACGAAGATGAAGATTTGTACTATTATTGTTTATTCTATTATCCCACTGCGTACTTATTGTCTACTTATCTTCTGTTGTCTATAACTCTGACTCTGTGTTGTATAAGTATAATCAAATGTTTTGTAAACAGCTTCATGAACTGTTATTTGATTATTATATTCTGTCATTCCGCTGTGACATTCTGTTTTGTTTTTCTCTTCTCTTCTTTTCTTATTTACCCCATAGCAATCTGCTCTTTTGTATGATTTGAGTCTGACACGTATGGTTTATTGTCGACTTGAACTGTCCAAAAAGGCGGTATGTTACAGTATAACATATATTTTTTCAACATATATACATGGGGCAGTAAACTTACAAGAGGAGGATGTCTCGCTTTGCCAGCACCACTAGAACTCAAAAGTGTCAAAGAATTATAGGGATACGATGTCTAGCATAAGAAAATAGGGGAAGAAGCCACAATGGATGGGCGCCAACGTCTGGGATGCTTGGGTTACATGATTAGTGATGAATTCATGATAAGTTTATCAGATACCACCTTAATTTATTCAATACAGAATACATAATTTATACCTTTAAAATATAATCTTAATTTTAGTTTGTAGACGGAGTCGGATAGGAACTCTGTGAACAGGCAAAAAAATCCCATCATACACCGTGGTGGCTTAAAATCATTCCAGCACCATCGTGAGGACCTGGTAAATTAATTAATTGTAATTACGAATAGTTATTACATTTTCAATTTAAATTTGTTTGAACAATAATAATATACACCAATTATTGCAGGAAAGAGCATGAGGGGATGGTCCCATCTCGTATATGGACGTGTTTGAGCATACCCATGCTATTAGACAGACAAACGATGATGGGTCAATGTCGTATGCTTGGCATGAGGATGATAGAGCATACGCCGTACATGTAAGTATATTTTAAATTATAAGTTATTGAGAATGATCACTACAATTAGTTAGTTAATTATAAAATATTATATAATGTCATGATAATATTTATTTTTATTTAATTTTACGTTGTAGGAAAACTTTATGCAGGCACATGCGTAGATGGTTGAGCATTCCGGATAGGAGTAGTTAACCACTAACAAGGAGGATGCAATCTTTGACTCTGTTATGGACCCGACCTAGAGAAACAGGTGCCATAGCTACGACAACCAATCAGTAATTTATATATATTAACTACGCTGTAAAATTTGCTAAATTCTTATAAAAGTTATGTAATAACTTAAACATATTTTGAATTGTTTTGTAGGCTCGGACATCACAAAAAGCTTACCAAAAGGCTTGGGACATCGCGGAGATTAATGAGCTTAGACAGCAGATTGCATAGCTGTAGGAGCAGGACTGCCTCCGTGCAGTACAAATGGAGCAACTCAACCAGTGTTACATTCCCTTTGTCCAGTGCTTCTGGAGCCGATGATGAGTCTTGAGGTATGAATTCCAGTTTTTTTATGGACATGTGGTATTGGTTGTAGTTTGTGTATATAAACATTGAGTGATGGTGAGGTTAATTTATGGACATGTGGTGTTTGACATTGATTTGGTGGTTGATTTGTGGAGTTGATATGTTGAGTTTGACGTTGTATGCAAATATTGAAGTTGGATCGGTGAGAGTGATGATGGAAATTTGTTTTGTAAATATTAGAGTTTGATGTTGGATGTAAATATGTTTATATTTGATATTATGATGTTTGAGTTTTAAACTAATATTGATATTGATTTCAGTTTATATATGTGGTTTATATATTCATTTGGATGAGTTATAGATTGATATTGGTATGGAAGCAAAGCTGTGTGGCGGGAAAATTTTTTTTGCCCAGATTACAGACGGGTCCTGACTGCCTATTGACCACCTTTTCTGACGGGTAGCGACGCCTCCTAACGGCTTAGCGGAAAATTACCATGCCATGTGGACATCGTCACAGTTGAAAAATCTGTCGGAACAACCATCGATTTCCATTGTTAGTACGTCGTTAAAGTCATCGAAAACGAAAGGAAATCGTTATCCATATTTCGATGGCATTTCCGATAGCTAGCGACGGCAGCCGACGGCTGCTAGCCGTCGAAAGTTGCATATTTTGTTGTAGGGGAGAACGTAACGACCTAGAATTTTGGTCATTCAAATTAAGAATATTTAATTTATTTTAAATATAGAAAATTTGTTTTTATAAGTTAAACAACTTGAAATTGAAATGTAGCGATTTATTTTGTTATTAAATTATTAAATTTAATATTTGAAATTGTTTAAATAATTGAATCTTGAGTTTAATGTGAATGAAAGCAATTTCAAAGTTGATGTTAAATTCTATTTAAGTTAGAATGAAGATAGTAAACTTTTAATTTTGATTTAAAAGTAATTAAATTGATTTTGGAAATTACTCGTTTTATTAACGTGTAAAAATATATTTTTGGCGCACTGTCTCGGATTTCAATGAAACTAGTTTCATCCGATCCGAAATAGTGAATTATTACATTCCGTCGAATTTCGTAGCGATCGGACGTAACGTTTGGTCGTGCGCGTTTGAAATGCGTAGAAATCATTTAAAGGAATTTAAATTAAAATAATTGGGTTTGAAAGCTATCTTTTGCACGTAATTGAATTAGGCCTCGAAACAAGTTCCATTGTATTCGGAATATGGGTATAACATTTAGGACGCTAAGCTGCATGCCTCGTTTGGAGTTCGAGATTTTTAGGTGCTTTGAATGAATATTTTAAAATTTAATAATATATATATATATATATTCTTTAGCCTTACCTAAAGTCCATGCACCATACTTCCTTAATATCATTCCCACATCCTTCGTTTCATTTAAAATCGCATTTTTAATTAGAGAAAACGCTCGCATTTTTTTCCTTCGAATTTAAATTTTTACACTGCCTCATCCAACAACCATCATCATCTGGGGCCATCAGAGGAAAATTCAGGTGAAAGTTTCAACTAACCAAATGTTCACGGCATCGAGGAAAAGGAGTTCAACAGTCGGATTGTGGTGCTGTGGCATGGATGTTCGTAGATTCGGCAGCGTTCTAAGGCAGCTTTGGGCACGATTTTCGTGGCAAGGGTGGAGATTTAGGGGATCGAACCTTTGGCAATCGAAATGCGTTGGTCGGGGCTGTGTTCTGGTGGAGCACGGTGGGTTCTAGTGTATAGCAGTGGCAGCGCGGTGACATTGATGACGAGGTCGAGTTGGGTTTGGCTTGGGATGAAGTCACGTTTTTAATTTGGGAACAACGGGTAATTTAAATTTAAGTTTTTATTTAATTATTAAATGTTAGCGGCAGTCTAACTAATTTAAATTTGCATTAATCTGTATCAAACTCATACGAGGTCCAAATCGAACGCGACAACTTGTGTTGTGTTCATACCAACGAGTACTATGCTATGGAGTTGGATTGGATGAATTCAAAGCTATTTGGAATTTTGGGTTAAAATTGAACGTCTGTTCAATTTTAATTCAAAATGAAACCTTTTGGCGACTACTAAAATCAAAGAGTTAATCTCATCTTTTTGGTTAACTAGATATATATTTTAGTCGATAAAATTATCTTTGGATATTTATTTTTGATAGTGGTTGATTGTTTGGATAATTTACTAATTATTATTAGTTGGATTAGATATATTCTCGCCTGGTGGAGCGGATGAGACCCTATTACGTTCTCGTGTAAGAGCGGATGGTTGTTTGTATATGAATCTCGCCTTGAAGTGGTTGATGCATATTTTTATGATTATGTACTATATGTGACGTAAAGGGCAGGTTGGAGGAATCCAACGGGATTCCTCACATTGTTGATTTTATTTTCATATACATAGTGATATATGACTTGTTGAATGCAATATTGATGACATGGATATGATTTTTTTTAAATAGTGCCTTAGTAGCACAAGGCCTCATTTTTGGTATTTTAAAATACTATAAAATAATGGTTTGATTTAAAAAAGGACTTCAAGATGATTTTGGAAATTTTATACGTTTTAATAATTTTTCTAAAATAAAAGTATGATTTTAGATATTATAAGTTGAAAGTTTTATAAAATATTTTAAACATAGATTTTCGAATGGCAAAGTATATATTTTTAAAATCTTAAAGTAAGTCCGTCTTTTATAATAAAGGGAAGTTTTTAAAAGAAAATAGAGATATTTTGATATTAATATCTATTTGTCATCTTTGTATAAAGTGATATATATATATATGTATGTATGTATGTATGTATATGTATATGTGTACATATATGAAAGATTAATTATAAATGTGATGCTTTGTAAGTGTGATAATTTATAAAAGTAATACCCTACAAATAAAGTGAAGATTTGTAAAATCATATTTTGTTAGTAAAAGTATGAATTTATAAACAGAGATTATAAATTAAAGGAAACTAGTAATGTTTAATAAATTGGAGAAATAAATCAAATGATGGATTTATTATAAGATTCGAAATGATATTTTTGAAATAGTTGACTCTATTTTGGAAATTAAAGGCGAGGATAAACTTGGAATGTTAAGCAGTATTTTATAAATAGAAAGGAATATATAAAAGGAATTTATCCAGATGGAAGTAACATTAAAACGGATGGTGATTGATATTTTTAAATGAGATTTATAAATAAGTAAGATTCATAAAGGAAATTGAGTTATAGATGGAGTTCATAAATAAATGGGTTTTATGAAAAGAAGTTTTATAAAATGAAAAGAGATTCTTAAATATAATTTTATAAATATGAGAATGATTGGGTTGAAGATTTAAGTATTTCTATTAAGGAAATATATTATGTTCTAAAGGTTGGTTAGTTATATTAATATTGTTAAAGTTGTTTGTTAATCATTTAAATATTTTGAAAGGTTAATTATTTAAGTCGTTAATATGATTTGCATTAATAATAATGATTGTTAATAGTATTTTGACAGTTTATTATTATTTATGTTAATGGTAAAGAAATACAATTATTTTATTCATAATTTTTTTAATCATTAATTATTATTTTTAAGAGGTTAAAGGTTATTAATAATTATTTATTTATGATATTTTCAAGATTCATGAATAGAGTTTTGTAAACTGACTTGATTTTTATAAGAGGAGCTTATAAAGTGGTTTATAGATTTAAAGAAAGACTATGTACACACAAGATAAAGACATTTATAAATAGATGGATATTTATAAACATATTTTAGAAACTGGTAAAAGAGTTTATAAATAATTGCATGGTTTATAAAGGTTTTATAAACGATTTGGGAAATAGTTTGTAAATAGTTTATATAGGGGTTTTAGAAATTTATATGGAGTTTATAAATGATTTTAGAATTTAATATAAAGGATATCTTCCTTAGTGTTTGGTAAATATGCTTATACCGTTGAGATAAGTATATGGATATTTTCTAAGTACTGAAAATTAAGGGGATAGTGCCAGTGTTGAATAGCAGAGGTGCAACTTATGTAGCCTCATGTATATTTTATCTAGAGGTGTACGAATTTGGTGGGTAGGCCCTTACCCTTTCATAGTTGGAATCCGTTCTCCAATATGAGCCTTCGATTTTAGTTGTCGGACCTAGTACACTAGAATTTAATTAATGTAACAATTTCAGCTATAATTAATAAGTATTTTTTATAATACACATTATTATAATATCAGAGGGTTTCATACGAAATGTTTGGTTATCGTAAGGTAAACACCTGTCTGTATTTATATGTGGTGTGGTCTTATGAGATACCTTTGTTTTGAAAGGTTTTTATAACTTTAAAATCTAGTTGGTTGTGTTTTCTCACGCTAGTTTTCCAGGCCGACTCAGGTGTTATTTTATTATAATGCTCGAGGTCAAACCGAGCATATTTACATATTGCTTTGGATGCATTAGACCTCAGGAGGCGAGTTGGTGGTCTTCAGGTCGTTTTTTCATATATGTTTATTTTCCGCTGCTTTGTTATTGAAATTATCAGCAATTAGGAGGACAGGATGTTATAACTGTCTAGGCTGATAATTGTGATTGGTTTTGTACTCTGATGAATGTATGTTTATAATAGTTTCTCTTTAGTAAAGATCACTTATATTATATTATATATATATTGTTCCACTGCGATTGTGAGATTCTGCGTTGTTCTAATTTCTTTGTTCTTCTTCTCTTCTCTTCTTATTTCTTCTTTCTTTCCCTTAACTATCCATCTTTCCTTTTGATATGGGTAGAAAATGTATGGTTTATTGTCAGTTTTAATTATACGAAAAAGAAGGTCACTACACAATTCAAACTTATAACTCCTTTAGTAAACCGATTAATTAGCCTTAAACACCTTTATTAAATCTGTTAATTTACTTTAATTACTTTTATTAAATTAGTTAATTAATTTTTAAAACACTTTTATTAGATTAGGTAATTAACTTTAAACATCGTTAATAAATTTATTAATTAACTTTAATATAGTTAAATAATAATTAAGAATATATTTATACATCAAATACTTATACAATCCTTATAAACTCATTTGAAAAGAATTTACAAAATATTTAAGGTAAATAACCTTTGTAAATTTAAACAATATTGATTATCTCTAAAGATAAATAAATCCTATTTATAATCTTTTATAAATTTAAAATGACGTTAATTACTTCAAAAGATAATTAATTAAATTTATAATCTCTTAATAAATTTAAAATAGCATTACTTATTTCAAAAGATAATTAATTAAATTTATAACTCCTTTCATAAATTTTAATCTACGCTTATTCTTTACTAAAGTTTAACACACGATAAAGATTTAAGGAGATGATATCTTATAAGTAACGGTATATAATCAATATAACAATACTTACAGAAATTTATCAATATTTCACAAATATTTCAAACAAACAATAACATAGCAATATAAAAATATAATTAAATTAATATTAGCGATAAATTCCTTAGGGTCCCTTACAAAGTCCTATGTAAATCACACATAGTATATGTATTTCGAAGTGTTATGTAACGACCTATTTGCTACGTACACGTTAACTTTCCCTTTGTTTTTGTTCTCTACGACACAATGGTCATTTATGCTATCCGCTTTCCAGGAGGGAATTTAAGTCCAGAAAACAACCAAACAATCATATAAACTATCATCCAAGCATTCTACAATAATCAATAGCAACATAAATATCATTTAACTTATATAGATCTGAGTATACTCACCAAAATTCCAATTGACACTTTCATGTTTCGATCTGGTCTAAAATCAAGATAATTTTGGGCTAAAATCGAACGTACGATTTTAGCCCAAAATTATCTTAGCTTCAAATTCAACAAAATCAGTTCCAGGTGTAGGTAACATCGATATGAGTGCAGCGCAACCGACTATGTCCAAATCTGACCTCATAGGAGAAAGATATGATATTTTTATAAGCTATCGATTTACTTGAATAATTAAATTTCACAAATTAATCAAAGAAAACAATCATCCACACTAATCTTTCTCCTCCCTCACTCTCATTTTCTACCCTCACACGATATCATACCCAAAACATGCATGCTAAAGCTATGATACAGAGCATCTCTCCATGATTCTTCAATCTGACTTCGATGTTAAACTCCCATCCTTAATCTCCCTAGTCACCATCGTCCCAAGCTCGAATTAACTGATTGTAATGCGACCTGATGCTTGCTCGTCATTATTCAATCGGTCGTGATCCACCTCCTTGCACTAGACCACCCAATTTCAGTACCACCGGCTCTCTTTGATACCACAAACACTATGCATTCTTCGATTCACCTAACATCGCCTAAATCGTTCCTAAAACAAAACCCTAGCTTGGCTGCCTTACATTTCGATTATCCCCTTTGACGCTGCACATGACCAAATGCATACGAACTGGATGCTCTTAAAAATAGGAATCCAATGGATTTGGTTTCATGATTTTTAGCTGATTATTTCATTGGGTTTTCGTTTTTGAAACTTGCGGCCATTATTTTATTTACTAGGTTTGAAAATCGAGAGAGAAAACAAGAGGGAAATGGGAAATTTGAAACTTAAATAGTGAAAGGAACATGTTAAGTTTCTTAATTTATAAACAAAAATTATTGTTTTACTTCCATCACAAGTTAAACAAGATTCTCATGTTAACCAAAAATTTCAAGCAACACATCATATCAAAGCAAATCAATATTATGACTAGTTGAATGATTTGAATTTTTGATTTGATTTAAAAAGTTATAAAAAGAGAGTTTTATGGCATTCTGCTATAATATTCCATTCACGTACGAATCACAAATGACAGAAATAAAAATACAATCATACATTAAAATGCAACACGGTCACAAATGAACAATAAAATGCATAGATTATTTTATTCTGTGAAATTTCAAAAATACTATCGTTTTCCATAAATATGACAAATGATAATTTAAGTATTTTCCTAATTTATTTTTTTGGAAAAATAAAATAAATCCAAGTAAAAAAACTACAGCTAAATCGTTTTATTAACAATTTATTTTCTCGTTATTTATTCGAACTATTTATTATTGCAAATAAATTTACAAAATGAGTTCACTATTAATATTTATTAATTAAAAGGAATTAAATAACGCTATTAAATCCATTAAATTAATATGTAATTCACAACTCAAATATTTAGTTAATCCCTATATTTAAACTCAACTTATTAAACTTTAAAACCTAACTATTTAAATATTTAAAATTAATAAAATATTTTAAATCAAAACAATAAAACTCTGGGATGTTGCATTCTCTCCCCCTTAAAAGAATTTCATCCTCGAAATTTCCAAAGTAAGAAAATACCTTCAAACCCTTAACTTTTAAAAACTATTAATTAAAATGAGATATTAAACCTTTATAGTCCTTTATGTATTGGAAAATTTTGGCAGCACCTCCTTTACGCGGATGATCCGGAAAGCCACAACTTACCACAACTGTCCAAATCAAAAAAGAAAATAAAAGCGAAAATGCCTCCCACATGTGGAGCGTAAAATCATCAATCTATTACCAATATCTAAATCTACTACATATCTCTTTTGCATTTAATTTTTGACAAGCAACTTACTATCTCGAAGCGAATGCAGGTGCATAAGAAATCAAATAGAAATCTCTTATTTCCCAACACCTATCTTGTATTTACGTTATCCAAAAGAGAATCATATTGACAAAAGAGCAGTACACTAGTTGTTTCTATCAGAAGTAATAGCAACATAACAACCATGTGTAACAAAAGTGCAGAGAATACTATGTAAAAAAGTACTATGCATATAATATTTTCAAAGAATAATTTAGAAGTAATGACCAGGTTTTTATATTTAAAATATATTTTCATGTTCCTATAAAGAGAATAAATCAAAACCAAAATCAATTATGACAAGAAGAGAGCTCCACCTACCAAAGCATGGTTTAACTCCAAAATCAAACAACACAGAGTATTCAGTAGTATTCTGGTTCCTCCAAAAACAACTACTTTCCAATCATTCAACTTTAATCATAACCAAAAACTACTTCACAAAAACCTTCTTCGAATATTTTAAAATAATAATACTCCACCAAAGTTTTCAAAATAATATTATCATTTCTTTTACAAATTCTCAAATATAACTTTTTCAAAAGCACCAGATTTAAATTCTAACAAACAACAACTTTATAAACTATAATCTATAAAATTACACCATCAATCAACTCAAATACGATAAAGGAATAAACTAACACTTAACATTATTTAAAATGTTAAATGACTACTAAAAAATATTTAGAATTTCTCCTAGGTTTGCAACTTTCTCGATCATCCAAGGAATAGATAATTCTCTAAGCGTACTATTATGCTCATCAACCTTTAGTTACTCTTAGATGATTGCCTAAGCTACCTTAGAACAAAATTGAAATTCACTCCCCAATCTTTTCTAAGCTACATAACAAATCATACAAATATACTTAAGCTGTATGATGTACCTAAATCATCTGTACATAATATTTGATCTGACCACTTGCTCGTATACTTAGATTTTAGTTTCAAACCAGTATCGCTCACACGGCCTCCTTAATGCAAACTCCGATCAAGTTACTTAATTAGAAACCTTCGTTCTCTTTACATAACCATATGCTATGATAGAAAACCCCAATATCATATCAAAAAATCAAAATTAAGTGTTCTTTGACAGGAACCAAGTAAGACATCCTTTTTCAGAAAGGTGTGAATAAACCCAAAGTTATGTAGTCGAATCCTAGATCAAGAATCATGCAGATAAAATGATCTACGTATAACATACGTACTTAATCCAATTGGTTTCTTAATTACAATAATCTCTTTCTATATCAACTTCATTTTTATTTATAGTATTTCATTCAATACTAAAATTATTCATGAATTATTTCACAAATTTCCACTTAAGTTCATAAGCATTTTATAAAGACCCATCTTTCTAAAACATAAAAATAAAAACTTACTTCATTTTTATTTACTAGTGTAATACTCTTCTACATATTAGTATGTATACAAAATGTCAATTTTTATTATTATTTTTCTTCAAAATTGAAATGGATTCCCATACAAAATATGAGTTTTAAACCTGAGTCGACTTCTTCGACCTTTTATCTTAGAGTCTCCTAAGGAAAAATGTATACAGGTTGGTCCAATATCACGAAATAGTTTATTAGACTTAGATGATTAACAAAAACTATGATTTTAATAAAACAATGCCTATTAAAACCTTCCTATCCAATTTAACTCATTTAAAAACTTGAGTTAAGTTATCTGTTTTCTATCCAAGAGTTTAAAATTTCCATTTATCAAATTTTTATTCAAAATAACTTTGATTTTAAATCAATTTCCTTTAAGGAAACTTAAGACTAAATACCTGGTTTTTTATTTCAAAATCCTTTGAAAATCATACTATATATATATATAATAATTTTAACAATTTATTCACTAACACTCATGTTAGGATTGTTTGGATTTGAACTCATTTCGATTGCATATTGATAAAGAGAATAATTTACTAAGTATACTACAATGTTAGCAAAACGATCGACCATCACTTAGAAGATTATTCAAATTACCACAAAACTAATCGAGATGTTTTCCCCGGACTAACCAAAGAAAATGTATCTATATTAAAAATTCATTTTAAAATATTCATTCTCACAAATACTTCCAAATAATACCTCTGTTACCTTGTCAAAAATCTTTTTGAAATCAATTTAAGAAATTTTGAATTCAAATTCTCAAAATGCTTTTTACTTTTAAAACACCTTTTTTAAATCATATAAATTGTTTTACATATCCTATTTATACAAAGCGTTCCTTTAAAATCATCCTATATTATAATAACTTTCCCTTACTATAATTAAATTATCTCAATCATTTATCCTCTATACGTCTTATCATCTGATTTAGATTATGTTAAACCACTTTTATTGAAGTTTTACTCTTAGCTCGACAATATTAAAAGACGACTTTTAACTTAACATTTTTTCCAAACACCTTATAGTCAAATTGCGAACTTTAATTAACATGGGATTCACTTTTTATAAATAAAAGCAATAAATGCTCATCAATAAACTATGCACAAAAATCAAGAATCAACTAATAACAATCAATGCTCCTAAACTACTTGAGCATGATAAATCAAACAATAATGATGGTAATTAAATATTATCATTTTCAAACAAACAAGCACACCAAAAATAACTATATCAAATTTGGAAATTATTCCTTTATATATAAAATATATAATCCTAGGTAAAATATTTCATTTATCAATTTTCAAAACCTAATATCCTGTCTGTTTGCCTTGTTCGAGTATTTAGAAATCCCCACCGACACCGTAGCATCCCAATTCTTGATCAAGTATTTAGAAATCCCCATCGACACCGTAGCATCCCAATTCTTGACTAAAATTCATAAATAACTCCATAGACTAATAAACATAGTACGTTCTTATAACAATAACAAATATGCTCTCGTATATGTAATACTCTCAGTTCATTCTAGGGTGTCACTTACCTTATCTCTAAAGAGTCTACCCAACCACAATCCATTGGTATTCAAATTACTTAATAGACTCAGCTTTTCAACCGTCAAAAATCGGCACTAAGTACATCTATGGTATTCAAATGTCGAATATCCAATTGTCGAAATGTAAATAATTAAATATCGAGAAGAGTTCTAGGCACTTCTTGATGCAATTAAGAAAGTAATTCAAAGATTTGACTCAATAACAAGGAAAGAAATTTTCCAATAATGACTAGAAAGGTGCATCCCCTCACTGAAAGTATACCTCTAGAAAAATACTTGAGAACTATATGGCTCTTAAACATGTTCAAGTCGAACCCTTCCAACATTACGGAGAATCTGAATATTTCACATCTCTCTGCGCATACCACCAAATCTAATCTAGAGCAGATGTAAAGATACCCTAATGGGAGCAACTCCATATAATTTGGCTTCCACTACACTTTGGTTTCAGTCATTTCCAACAAAGGATGTCAATGCACAAATAAGCAACAAATCATTTTAAATTGATGATGCACAAAGAAGAAAGTTGAATCAATGGTCAATAAATTGACTACCGGGAGTAACAAAATGATCATATGTGGAAATTAAATATCATATCCTTACGACTACTCGTCGGTTTCAAACTTGTACTATACCTATGTTGAAAATGAAGCCGTGCAAGTAAAGTTAGTATTACCTCTAGGCATGGCCTTGACAGCAATTTTAGCCTTTGAGATAGAAACAAGTTTCCATACCTCGATGTGTAGTGCTAAGTATATGACTAAATTCTTTCCATATAAGCGATACCATTTACGGAAATTAAATTTCTTATCCTTTCCGTTACTGAATCAAACTTTTTAAAGCATTTAAAACTGAACTTGTGCTTGAATTTCACATCACAAATTTTTGTAAAATGCGTTAAAAACACTGTTTAAAATATTCTTTTTAAAGAGAAAATTATATTTTTAAGCATATTAGGAGAAGGGTCAAAACAAAGGTTATTAAAACATTTTTTAATATAAACCCAAAACAATTTATACTTTGCTTTATTTTTTTAAAACAATTCATTTTAAAAGTTCTTCTCATTTATAAACTATCATTTACAAATTTCAAAAAACATTTATTATATCAGAAGTAATAGATCGATTAAAATGCTTTTATAAATTCAAAACAATGTTAGTTATCCTAAAGAAAACTGATATAATTCTTTTATAGTTTTATAACCGCTTGAATTATCCTAATAGAAAATTTCTCAAACACTTATAACACCTTTAATAACCAAGTAATTAACTCTAAGCACCTTTATTAAATCAATTAATTAACTTTAATTACATTTATAAAATAAGTTAATAAATCTTTAAAACACTTTTATTAAATCAGTTAATTAACTTTAAACCTCATTAATAAATTTATTAGTTAACTTTATTATAGTTAAATAATAATTAAAGATATATTTAGACCACCAATTCTTTTCAAATACTTACACAATCCTTAGAAACCCTTTGAAAAGAATTTACAAAATATTTAAGGTAAATAACCTATATAAGTATAAACAACATTCATTATCCCGAAAGATAATTAAATCCAATTATAATCTTTTATAAATTTAAAACGACATTAGTTACCTCAAAAGATAATTGACCAAATTTTGTGATCTCTTTATAAATTTAAAATAGCTTTAATTATTTTGAATGATAATTAATTAAATTTATAACTCCATTTATAAATTTTAATCAATACTTATCCTTTTTTTTCAAAAACTCTCAAAATATTTGAAAATATAGTTTAAACAATTTTCAAAGTGAAATTTTTTTTACCAAACATTTATTTTATGTATATACATGCTCAAATTGAACATATAATAAAGGTTTAAGGGGATGATATTTCATAATATGGTATAGTGATAATCGCTATAATAATACTTACACAAGTCAATCAATATGCCATAGATATTTCAACTAAAAAACAATATAAGCAACATAATAATATAAGTAAAATAATAACAACGAGAAACCCCTTAGGGCCTTCCATTAATTCACCACTAATCATTCAGCCAATTGTGTCATTTCATCCAACTTGGAACTACTATAAATTTGAGGATATCTAATACATGCAGATGATCGATTCCTAAAATGTGACTACAGTTGTAACGATCAGCCTTTCTTACACCTAAATATGACACTTAATAGATTCTTGGTATTCATGTGCCAATCATTTAAGTGTCCGAAAGACAGGTCATTTGGGATGAAGAAAGAAAAAGATAGAAAAAAATTGCACATCGCGATGAGAAATATATAATATACATAAGATCTTTACAAAAGGATAAGAACTTTATTATATACACAACATTAGAATACGTTAACTATTATCAGCTTAGACAGTTATACCAGTCCGTCCTTACAATTTCTGACAAATATAGATAGACAACAAAGCAACAAAACATCGAAAGAATATAAGATACGTAAATACGTCTTGGAGAATCCGGCTCGTCTATTGAAGGCTCCAAAGGATCCAGCTAAATATAGAAAATATGCTCGGGCTGGCCCGAACATTATAGGAAAAAACACAGTATAGTAAAACTAGCGTGAGAAAAGCTCGAAATAATTCACATGGATTACTATATTTGAAAAACCTTTCAAAATAAAAAGTATCTCGTAAGACCACGCCGCACCTTAACACAGATGTGTTTTTACCTTACGATAACTAAAACATTTTATTATATATAAAAAACCTAGTGATATTATAATAATGTCTAGGTTTAAAATAAATAGTGGAATATAGCTGAAATGCATGCATCTCACGTTTCAACATAGTTGGGCACCTCAAAGTCTGTATTAGAGAATGGGTTCCAATAATGGCTAGGTAAGAGACTACCTTTCGATGGTTCACCTTTAGAAAATGTACCTGAGATCTACCGACACATCTACCCCTCTGTTACATATAACTTGCATGTCCCTTTAACATGACAAGTTGGGTTACCTCACCCTTTTAACACCAATTTTGGTTTACTTTACCTCTCAATGCCTGCATGCAAAACAACTCTAAGAGACAATTTAGAATGGGATGGCGTCTCCTAATGGTAGCTAACCACATGGCTCTACTGCATTTCTTGTTTAGCCATTCTTTTGGGTTGTGAGGCTTAAGGCTACGCTTTTACCTTTTACACTAATATACTATCTTGGAATGCTAACACTGCCTTCCAAGCAAGATGCAATGCTAGCATTCATCCATATAATTTGTTCTGGGATCGAGCAAGCAATCATAATTTTACTATCTTCCATTTTGGATACACCCTCAGGAAGAAAAGTGTAGCTCCATATCATACTTCATCACGAACGTTATTAGTTTGGAGTGGTTCGAATAAATCCAAAAATCGGTGTCTCTAAACTAAGCGATAATTTCTGGCTAACTCAATTCCAGTTCTTTGGAAGTATGAAATAAGTATTCGGGTCTTCACCAGGGAACTTGAATATACCCAACAGACTTTCTGAGTTAAATTAGATCCAGATTTGATAGTCGGTTATTTAACTTCAAATAAACAAACAATAGCAATTCAGAGATTTAATTACCCATAGCAACCACTAAGCCTTAAAACAATTCTTTCATTTATTAAATTCTGTTTTCAAATGTGTTTATTAAAAACATCCATATACTTATCTCACTGACATAGTATATTCACAAAACATTTGTGAAAGGTTTCTCATTTACAAATCATATCAAAGGATCGAAACAGAATATTATTTATATTAGAGATAAAGATAACCTCAAACAATATTCCTTCGGTGTTAAGTATGGAACGAATGTCCATTCCACCAAAATTAAGAAGGGTAGTTAAAGAAAATCAAATCTAAAATATAAATTTCCTTTGATAAATCCTTTTAACAAATCTTTTATGTATATAATATTTCCTTTACCTAAAACTCCAAATCATTTTATAAACTTCTTATATAAATATTCAAAACCATTTATATCACTCTTTATAAATCTCCAAAATCATTTATAAAACTTCTTTATTTAAAGCAAAACTCCTTTAATAAAACTTAATCCATAAAGTTCCCTTGATAAAATCAACTATTTAGAACACTTTTAAATAAACAAGTAATTATTTAAACATTCTTCATTTAATTATTTTTAAACATATTAACAAAACACTAATTTTAAATAATCATTTAAAAAGGATTAAATTAACTGCAACATTTAATAAAATAACTATTTAACTATCTTTTCAATATCGTATTTAAAATAATAATAAACTTTAAAACTATTTCAAAAGGGAGAAAATGAAATATTGGACTTTGCAAATCAAAAGGAGGCTTAGCGACCAAAGTGGTTCATTTAATTGGGTTTAACTCATCCAAGTTTTAATATGAGTATTACATAACAAGTAGATATGTAAAGGGAATCAGCCAATAACAATCAATCAACATATGGATAAATATCCAAGTAAATAAAATAGCAGAATGAGGGTTTGTTCTGTTAAACACATGTCCAAGTTATTATAATAATAAAATGGATTTTATTTCTGCTTATAGATGTCAATATAATCTACTTGGTCAATTATAGCAGTACTATGATTTATTCTGCCAAACATATATCAAATAAAATTTAATTAACAGAACATTATTTTATTATGCTAATCAAATTTCATTGGGTTTCGTGTTCCATTGGGGCTACTTAAGGGTAATTGACAAGAAATCCCTTGGATTAAAATCCTCTTTTAAATAAGTGTTACTTTAAAACAAAATCGATCATTAAAAATCAAGTGGTAAAACTTTAAAACTTTTATTTAAAAATTAAATACCATTTAAACCTTTTTAATAATAATAATTAAACCTTTAGTTAATAATTAAACAATAATCAACTATTTAATAATTAATTAAATAATTACTATCCTTTAAATAAATAATTATACCCTAATTAATCTTTAATTATTTATTAAACAATAATAAAAACATATAAATAATAATCAAATATTTTAATCTTAATTAATTAATTAATTAATTAATTAATCCTTAATTAAAATATAAATAATAAATTAGACCTTAATTAAAAATAGTTAAATCATAATTAAGTTTTTAATAAAATCTAAGCTTAAATTTAACTTGATTAATAATTAATCAATACTTAAACCCATTTAAAATAAATAACTAATTGATACTTAGACTTTAATAATTAATTAAAATAATAATTAATCCTTAAATATTAATTGAATAATAATTAACCTATTAGCTAATTGCCCTATTAGCTAATGATTAAGTCTAACTAATTAATTAATTAACAAATAAATAAGTAATAACATGTATATTTAAATATTTATAATAAATTTTGCAACGCTTTTCAAAATGATACTTGGTTTAACAAAATTAAATTTACAAAAGAGTTCGTTTTACGAACTGCGTTTATAACAACTATCGCTTTATGACCTGAAATTTCGAAACTTGAAATTGGGTTTTCAAAATCTTTGAAACTTAACATTTGGAACTTCATCACTTTGTAAAACATAAATGCTTGTTTTAGATAACTAACATGTTTTGAAACTTGAAAACATTTTGCAAATCTTTAAAACCAAAGATTTTGGTCTTTGCACAAGGGATAACATGTCGTTTTAAACTAAAAATGTGTTATCTTTCTTAGCATACAATCACGTATTCATGTATACAACATAAAAGACCACATCACAACCATATAACATGTAAACTTCACAACCATACCACAACCAGTCATAAACAAGATTAGAAATTTGCAAACTAACTTGACTTTTTTACTTTCATATTCCAAACCTTTTATTATCACAACCAAGCACAATTACATATATACAATCCAACATAATTTTTACCCATATAAACTCCATTTTTACATCCCAAGTCAAGCATGCAAACATATTTAGAAAACTTAATTAAAAGTTTAATCTTTACTCACCAAAGCTCCACGAGACTAAGCGAACTTATGCTATAACTTATACACAACCTAGCTCTTCACTTAACTTTACTAAAAATTGGATTTTTGAAAACCTAAAGGCCCAAAGTGGTTCGGCCTAAAGGACGAAGGGCTCAGCCCTAGGAATGTATGGGGTATTAGTGCTTGTTTAAGGAGGAAAGAGGTGTAGAAATGGATAAAGGAAGTTTAAATTGGGTTTTGGAAGTTTAGAAATGATATAAACAAGGATTTTTGTATTTCAAAAACACATGGAAACCATTAGAAGGTTTTATGAAGCTTGGAGGGAAGATTTTGCAAAGTAGAAATGAAATAAAAAAGAGGGAAATGTTAGGAATTACTTATATATGAAATTAAAATAACAAATCACTAAACCACCCTTGTACTTTTACCCTCCACTACCTTGTGCCACATCACCTACCTTGTCTCCCACCTTGAAACTCACGAAAATGCTTGTCCTCCCTCATGTCTTCCTTGAGCCAACATGAATAAACATGTATTAGTACTTAATTGTACTTCTGCCGGCTTAGGATGTGACATTTTCTTTTTATTAAATTGTATTTCAAATCTTACATACTTAACTATATACATATGTGTATATATTTATTAATACACACACATATATGTATCCTAACTTGTTTATAAATACGTTTACTTACACTAAAGAGTTTACAATGTTTCCGAAACTTTTAGCCGACGAAAAGACAAAAATTCAAAAAACGAATTCTAGTCACATTTTCGATTTTTCTTCAAATTAATTATTTTTGTAAACAAATTTGTAAAATTATTTCACCATCATTATTTATTATTTAAAATGATTTTTTTTATAAAACCAATTATTTGAATATTTAAATTTAATTAAATATTTTTGAATTTAATCAGTGAAATTCTAGGTCGTTCCAACAATCATTACCTATTAAACTTTGTTAGAAATATATTTGCAGGCTTTTGGTAAGTATCATTGATGGTGGAATTATACTTTGTAATTTCCTTTTGTGTGTTAAGTGGAAATAATATTTACACAGGACTTATATGGAAGTACACTTTTCCTATACCGTTTTAAAATCTTGTTTTTTTTACCTTTTATGCATTTTATAATATATTACTAACTTACAATTATTATTTTTACACATTTTTTGAATTTACACTAAGTTGCTAGTTCGTTGAATGCACTACTACTTTTTACTTAATTGGTCTCTTATTCGTGTAAACAACTACATTCATACATTTGATGTTAAAATTTGATATTTAACTTGGATTTGAAACAAGATTTGAAAGAGATAATAGAAATTAGAATAAAGAGGAAGAAAAATTCAAAATAGTTTGACATTTTTAATTAATAAAACATTATGCTAAATGCAACCTCATATATGGACATTATTTTTGGGTGTTACTGTCTATACATCCCTAAACTATCACTTACGCCACTTAAACATGTATTAAATTTAATTTGAATAAAACACTACAAACACCCACTTTAGTTGGTTATGCAAAATTTAGTGCAGAATTAGTCATTCAGTTTTGCATAATTGAACAATGCGAATATAAAAACAAAAATAAGCGCCATGGTACCATAAGTTCGTTTATCCTTCTCTAGAAATTAAAATTTTAGTTCATTCATATCAACTAAAATTTTAAGTGACAGCAAACTAAAAGAAGTCTTCAAAACGTTTGTTAATTTCGACCAAAAATGCTATAAATTATTTACCCTTTTCACCTTTTTTCCTTCATTGTTATTCGAAGTTATGGTACCCTAAACCTAAGGTTTGGAAATTTATTTGGGTCCCTTTTATTTGAATTTATTTTAAAGTTTTAGGGATTTCTAGAGTATGATTAAAATCATCAGAAAATTTCCCTTTTTTTTTGCTACCGAGAATATGAATGCAAAGTTGTATGCATTTGTTAGGAAATAGTCTCATTCTACCATAAAACATTAATTAAGCTTCTTCATCTTCAATATTATTTTTTACTTTTTTTATTTCTCCATTTTATCTTCAGACGATTTTATGCATCAGTCTAATTCGAGGCAGAATTTTTTTACAAGATAGAAAATTTTGCTTTGGATAAGTATCATTTCTTCAAGGGAAGAGAAAATATATGCAGGAAAAAGGAAAATTTAATTGGTGGTTGTGGGTGGATGGGTAGTGTAATGTGGCGGGTGATGAGATAAATGGGTGAGTGATGTATGTTTGGTACGTATGGATAGTACACCCTAATTATAACTAATGTAGAACAAATGAAAGTAGTAGTACGTTTTCTTCAGTTTACCTAATTGATTAACAATATACTATCGGTTGATAACTTATTATTAAAATGGTAATAAATTGGCGATCCAAAACATAAAACACAGACCTTTAACTTTATTAGTGATTGGACTGGAGTAATAATTTTTTGATATGGCTTTGAATTTTTGAAAATACCTTTATTCTCATAAAGATGTGGTTCATAACGTCAAAAGTTCTAATCTCATTCACGGCATCTTTTAAGTATATTTGGAACATTATTATGGTTATGGGTATGAATCTCAATAATGATCATCTGTAACAACCCACCTTTTTAGATGGTTTAAATCAACGATAAACCACATATGTCTGACTCAAACCATTCAAAAGGGAGGATTTTTATGGAGTAAATAAGAAAATGAAGAGAAAAGAAAGAAAAACAAACATATAATCTCACAGCGGAATGACAAAATGAAATAATCGAATAAACAGTTCATGAAGCTGTTTTACAAATAACATTTGATTACAATTTTACAATACAGATCAGAGTTATACATAGAGTAGAAAATAAATAAATAATTCAATAGAAAAACATGATGTAGTGAAATAAATATAATAAATAATATAATATACTAAATCTTCATCTTTGACCTCCAAAAATAGGACCTTCAACACACTGAAAAGCTCATTGATCCGAGCGTAATGAAAGAATAGAAAACTCGAGTCAGAACTAATAGATCTTATGTAAGTTAAATCAACAATAAATAAATATGAGTGTAATGGCACCGGAGTTGTTTACGAAATTTTACATCTCTCATCCAGTGTCTAACGTGTATGCAATAACTTAAGAGATGTTCGAGATTACCATCTCCTAAGGATCCGTTAAATTATCAACTATATAGTACAATACGCTATTATAATATGTCTATCAACAAAGTAAAGTATTAAAATAGCGTTAAAGCATTACCCATACCCCCCTTAACATAATTTTATATATTCCCATAGTCTATACAGTACTGTAATTCCTCCGTAAACTTGAAGGCTATCGGTGGGCACTCAATAGGTACGGTACAAACCAAACTCGTAATGGGCGCGATAAGGCATGTGATAAGGTACGTGAGGCAATGCCCTGGGTAAGATACTACCGTTTTGCGGATCCAGACTGATGGTAATGCATAGTAGCTACTACCACCCACCTCGAAACACACTCCCATAATCAAATCGAGGGGTAGCCACCAAATCAATCATAAAGTCATAATATGGTATCGAAGAAGCATGTCCAATCGAAGGTGCAACCTCACTTGGCCCGGTGTGGCTTCTTCTTTAGTCACATCAAACTGCCTTGAGGGAATCAGGGCTGCATTAATACCTCATAAAGAATCATTCGCCAAAACTTCCTCCATTCTGGATTCTTCACATGTACACAGTTGTTAAAGTTGTTTTCGGTATTGGTAAAGAGTACGACAATATCTGATCCTAGTCTCTTTAACAACCAAATGCTTATTTCACACCGGATGGTCCTTTTACGTTTCCAAAACCAATTCATAATTGATATCGAAATATCAAATTCAATTCAAACCATATCACTTTCGAAATAATATCGACAAAATAGGCTAAATCCTTATTTCAAAATCAACATATTTACTCAAATATGTCAGTTCACTAGAAAATTTCATTCCAAATCCCAACAAAGATTATAACATCATTTGACCAATTTCGCTTTTAAATCAAAGATTTAAATATAAACACTTTAATTTTACACAGTTTGAAATTTAGAGAATAATTTAGATATTCATAAATAGTTTGAAACGATAGTTTTAAATAGTTATAATATTTTAAAATAGTTTAAATAGGTTTAAATAGTTTAAAATATAGTAAAATAGCTGTAAATAATTAAAATACTTTAAAATAGTTAAAATGGGCTAAAATAGTTTAAAATAGAGTAAAATAGTTTTAAATAGTAAATAGTTAAAATAGTTTAAAATAGACTAAATTAGTTCAAATACAGATTAAAATAGTTAAATAGTTTAAAATAGTTCAAAATTAGATTTAACACTATTTTAATAGTTTAATATAAAATATTTAATTATTGGAAATGGTTTGTATAGTAAATAGTTTGAAAATCTAAACAAATCTGAATTTAAAATAATATACTTTTGAACAGTTTACATTAAAATAATTAATTTGAAATTAATATCAAATTAAACTATTTCTTCCATTTACCGGATCGTATCTAGATTTCAACAAAACTAAAATTTATTTCAATAAAATTCCCAAAAATCTTCAATTTATATCGATTTTAAATTCATGCTTTAACTACAATCTTAAAGCACTTCAAATTTATAGATTTCAAAGTTAAATATTCAAATATTTCAATAACTCAATTTCGATGCATTTCATTTATATTTCACAATTCAACTTTGAAATACTCAGTTAAATTTCTTTAAATAATTCCTTTAAACCAATTCCAATTTCAACAATAAAGCTTGGATCTTCGAAAATAATTAGTTCATATAAATCCAATTTTATTTCAAAATATCATTTAACTGAATTCAAAATTAAGAATTTAAAAATCATTTAATTTAACCAATCCGGTATCTGTATGTAATCTTCTACCCTATGGTCAAATGATATGAATATATATCGTTTCAACTCGAAATAATTGTAAATTTAAATATGCCAAACATCAACCAATCAATTAAATATGCCAAACAACAACTAAAATTTAGTATTAAATTAAATGGCGATTAAATTCAATAAAAGTCAGATTTAACTAAAGTCACAATTTAAATATGCCAAACATCAACCAATCAATTTCTAATCACATCATAAATTTTATTTGACTAACATAAGATAATTTAGTAGTTGTGAGTGGGTTAAAATACTCACCTTTAATTTTAAATTAATTTTAAATCCAAATAAAGGCCCAAATTGAATAGCCTCAGAATTCGTCCAAACTTGTTCCATACTATCCGAAATTTCGATACGATCACAACGAAGAAAACCGCGTATGAATCCGAGCTTGCATGCAAAAGATATGATAGTTAGAACATTTGAAAAATTAAGATTTAAATTAAAATATAGAATTAATAAATTACCCTCATCATCCATGTCAGCATCTCCTATCAGAAACGATAGCATGAAAATAATGCAATCGAACTCAAGCAGTTTGCTGCCTCGACCATGCGACTCATCTGTCGTCGATAGAGATGCACCGCCCACACCAGAGGCCACCGAGACCTCCCCACGTCTCCTTGACCACCTCGATTGACCAAACCTCACCATCAATGCCCCAAATTAGCAGTCGCCACCGAAAATTTGCAAATCTAATTAAATTTTTCGAGGCGATCCAACCACCCATCTTCCAAGTGGACAACATAGATGAATTCCCATCGTCCGTTTCCACTCAACCATAGCCTCGAATCGATGATCCATCGCCGTTGATCAACCATCAAATGACCGAGAATGCTTTGGTCAATTTTAGACAAACCAAAAGTTGATTGCAAAAATGAACAGCAGATTTGGGTTACGCTTATCGAGGGCTTTCTAACGATATATAATATGATAGGGTTTTGAGGAGTTTGATTTTCGAGTTGAATTTGAAAATGAATTAGGGTTTGTAATTGGATTTTGGTATCTGCCATTGGAAGAAAGGAATAGGAAGATAGAATTGTACATATAGAATAACTGAATGGCTGCTAGGGTTTGAAAAATAAAAATTTATTTATATAGAAAAGGTCCGATTAGAAAGACTGAACATATTTAATTGGTTCGAAACGACAATAACGACCCAAAAAGCCATTCTTCTTCCGAAGTGGACGTAGGTCATCCCATACATCAAAATAGATTTTTTCGATATCTTTAAATTCAATGTCTTAATTCTATTGTATTAAGAAGTTATCTTTTAAAATTAGCATATTCAAATTGATTTATATGCGTTTCGAGCCCGCACGATCGAACGGCAAGTCTAATCGCTGCGAAACTTGAAATTTTATTATAATTCACTGTTACGGATCCGATGAAATAGGTTTTGTTGAACTACGAGACAGTGACCAAAATGGCTATTTTTTCGTTAACTAAATAAATTATTATTAAACTAATAAAATAGCTTTCAATTCAAATTTTATTACTAACAATTTCATCATTTTCTAATTACATGAAAATTATTATCCTTTTTAAAACAAAATTCCATGTCAAATTCAATATTTAGATGTTGTCCAAATTACAACGTTTGATTTAAATTGAAATAAATTCATTAACCATAGTTTAAATTCCAATAAATTCATTTATTTTGATTTTATCTTATCATTCAATCAATTATTACCTTATGAATATAATTAACATTAATTTATATTTTATTACATTCACCTTCTATAGTTATCATCTTAACCCAAATTAACTGTGATGTTAAATTACATTAGTTCATATTGATTTCCAATTAGATTGAAAGGATTATATAGTGAAGTAATAGTTAAACAGTTGTTGTAATCTTACAATTTCAAACACATTTCTATGTCTTTTGTTCACCAATCAAGCTAATATATTCAAATACTGATTAATCATTCCAATTTTATTAATTTATAACCAAATTTTATATTTACAATTTTTCAATTAATTGAAATTTCATTAAAGTAGTTATCAATTACCTTAAATTAACATTATTACATTTCATTCTAATTATTTTCTCATTAATAAATCTTAAATTTTTAAGCTTTCATGGCATTAAATTCCAAAACTTATTTAATGAATAAATTTAATTATCAAAAATTATGGGTCGTTACACGATCCTTCATAAATAATTTTTCATTTTATTTTTAAATTTGTAATTCCTTTTGCCTTTTAAGTATTAGTAAATTTGTAAACATTTTTCATTTATTTCGAAGCTATATTAGGTGAACTCTTTATTTCAATTTTTGTATGACTTTATGATACTCTTTAAGAAAGCTATCTTATTCAAATATTCAAAAATTAAAAAAAATATTTCACGTAATCATATATAAAATCAATCTTTTAGTTAACATTTTATACAATGTTTAGTTTATTCCTTATATTCAAATTATTTCTAACTGTATGTTTTTCTTTTATCAAAGTCAAGAAAATTATAAAACTACTTATAAAAGTTTGATTATTTCAGTTCAAACATGTGCTTTGTTTAAATTTATGTTTTTATACAGAAATGCATTGCGCATGCCAAAGTACTCAATACCTAATAAAATGTTAACATTCTTTTCACCTAGTTCGAACCCTGCTTTGCATGTGGGGTTTATCAACAATATTTTGCTAGTTCTATACCTTGCAATCTAATCAAATCAATTTTCTCAAAATTTTCACTTGGAAAATGTTTTCGAATATAATACTCCTAAAAATTAATCCATATTATATAACCACCCTTGAAAACCAAAATACATGACTACTTATTATGTAAAATATGATCAAATTAAAAATCCTAATATTCATTGATATATAACTTGGATATAAAATGTCATCTATCTAGAGCATGTACAACATGTGTGTTAAGAAATCTTTAACAAAAGCATTTTAATTCATAAAATCATCCCCATATCCACATGCCAACTCTTTACACCTCTACCTGGCAAATATTCATATTTGGCTGCATAATAAAACACTTTATTAATTTTTGTTTGGAAAGTTTACCGTTTAAGAAAATTCATATAACAACACTGTTTAGTTTTTCATTCCAAATTATTTGACAAAAACCTATAGAGTTTAGTGATCAAAGCATTTAGTCTACGTCATATTTAGTATAAAAGTAAATTTGTTAGCACTTGCATTTTGCTATACTAAATTGAATTTTTTTTAAATAAAACTTCTCTACAACGAGCTTATTTATCAACGTTACCTGGTATCCTAACGTGGCTATACTGAACTGACTGTACAAGATAGATTCGACTATTATCCGGTACAATGGCCATGGGGCAATGATTGTAGGACCCGAAAGCAAAGTATAGATGACTATATAAAGGCAGAATTGGACGTAATTGGTGGATAAACAATGCAGGATGTTTGAAATATGGACTTTAGCTTAGACAAACATGGGATCGGCATGGGTTGGTAGCACCATAGGGATCGGTATAGTTGAATAGAAGAGGGCTCAGCATGGTCGAAGCAAGAAAGGAGTCAGCGTGATTTGTTGACTTGGAAGGCCATGCTTCGACTCAGAAAGAAGGGCTCGGCATAGATGGACTAGATGGATCGACATACTTAAGTCCACCAGGTAGGGATCGGCACACATCAAAAGCCAAGTGCATTTTTTGCATTCAACGATCGATATCTTGGGTTCTAAAAGTCCAAGTAGGTGAAATTTAGAGAGCAACGTATATGGACCTTAGGGAATCTACCCTAGGTATCGTATGACAAATGGGCAATTTAAGGGGGATCGGCATACAGCCATCTCGAGGCAGGAAGTAGTTCATAAGTGAAGTTTAATCAAAGGTCAATCTATAACTTGAGCTCTAGTGGCCCAAATGATAGGAGATTTGAAGAGCCAATATATTTAAGCACATAGAATCCATCGTAGGGATCGCTGCCCAAAAATTGACCAATGAAGAGACCGGTACCGATCCCTCTTCATTTGGATCTGGGCCAGCGACCCCTCTGGTGAGCCCATATTGGTTAGAAGGTCATATAACTGAAGTTTCAGAGAGATTGGTGGTCACCTACACCTATAAATACTGGCCTAAGGGGTAATTTTGAGGATCTTTACGCTGTTGGTTACTCTAGTTTTTATTGTAATCAAGTTTTTTTCTTCTATTTCTTACTGATGTACTCAGACCATCAATGGATCAATATAGATAATCTTTAAAGTGGACGTAGGCATACAATGTCAAACCACTAGGAACTTTTGTATTCTTGATTATTACCTTCATTAGTCTATTAGCTTACTATATTCCTCAGTTTTTAATTTTATTTTCTTCACTTACTTTTTACATAAATCTACTCTTGGGTGTTTGTGACCAATTTCGTTGCAAATAATCAACTACACGTCTGTCTTTGGCATATTCATCTTCGTCAGCCTTTGTAGCAACTTTCAAACGTCAAAGTGTCCAGCTAATTCAATTACCCAATTGATGTACAACGTAAGCAAATGCATAACTCAAGGGATATTGCTACCTAATGCTATTGTAGGAAACTGCTTTAACATCATACTTTTTTTAGTTTTACCAGAGTTGACACATAAATAATCAATATTATTAGAATGATGAAGTCTATATATAAATATAATCATAATATATTCAATTAAATATTAATACATTTTGGATAATAGATAGTAGGGTTTTCCACTTTTCCCTAAATCTTAATTTCTCAGAACTATAATTTCTTCACTTCTTCTCTTCATATCCCTTCTCTATTTAATTTTACACCAAATTTCTACAACCTTTTTTATTTATAAGTCATGGACATCATGGTCAAGGCAAAATGGTGGAAATGATGCAGAAGGAGAGGAGGGCTGGACGAAGGTCGTGCATAGAAAGGGAAAACCATCAGTTGGAGATATGGATCTGGCCAATCTGAAGTAGGGAAAAAGGGTATGGGTTTTGTTAATAGAAGATCGAATATCCAATCTTAACCAATTCGGACGAGAAGTGGGCATGGAAGGAACAAGTTTTAGATCTCTAATAAAGCAAAGAAAAATTCTTAAAGTGATGTTGTTAAGGGTCAATTGACGGGAAGTGGAGGAGTACAAAGCCTGGAGTATGTCATGTCGTGCATTTTGAATGGAGCTAAGAAGGGTAGAATATCTAACGAGGCGACAAGGGAGGCATGAAATAGTTAGGATAACTGTGTAATGTTGTATATTGTTTGTCCAAAACTCTATTACAAGCGTTGTAAGCATTTGTGAAGAGGTTTTGGAAAACAAAATCTTCCTTCGAAATTCAATCTAGGGAAAATAGATTCTTTGTTTTTAGATTTCGTTCTGAGAATAAATGAACTAATATCCTTGACCATGATTTTTTGATATAAACCATATCATTATGAAGAAACTTAGCCCTAATATGAAGACTAATAGAGATTTACTCAATTCAAATCTAGTTTGGCTGCGCTTATCAGGGTTGAGTTTTCACCTATAGAGTTCTTAGGCCATTAACGCCTTGGTGAGCACAATAGGAGTTCCTTTAAAACTAGATGAGGCTACTAGGAATAGATCGAGGATATATTTTGCTAGATTTTGGTGGATATTAATGGAGAAGTAGGATTTCCCAACTACTTGGAAGCAATTGGTGAAGATGGCGAGATTTATAAGTAGAAGACCATTTACAAAAATCCACCTTCGATCTATGTAAATTGCTATTGTTTTGGACATTTTAAAAGTCAATGCCCAATGGTCTAGTCTTGGCAGCCTAAGAAGGTAGAAAACAGAAGTCAACCTGCTAATAATGTGCTCCCATATAAAAGGTCGGATAAGGGTGATGGTATAAAAACTAAAGAAAATAAGGAGGAGGAATCTTTGAATGATGCAACTGACAAGTAAAATGGTGCTGAAACCCAATTGGAATCAAGCACGAAAGGTGAATGTTCCAAAGTGAAAAACCTGAATAACCAATTAGCTGACGAAAAAGTGATGTGAAATCCAGCAGAAAGAATCCAAGAAAAGCGTTAGAGGATGTAGGAGAAAAACTAAAATAGTTAAATTCGGTGAAAGGTACTACGGTAAGAGAATTATCAAATTTAGCAGGTTCAAAAAAGGAAAAGAATGGAGTTAGTCAGCAGTGGAAGCAAGACATTGACAATGGCAAACCACTAAAAGAAAAGGCCGGGTTAAGGAAAGAAGGCGATGGAGAAATGTTCTCAATTTTTCTTAACATTGGGGGGCATCACTAAGTGATGCAGCATATGTTCCTGACTCCCCTTCCAAGAAAGAGGGAATTTCACACGTAGCGCTACCAACCACCCATGTTCAACCAAGCGAACCATAAGCATCATCGGACACTGCCATTGCTAACATTAGATCTAAATGAAGCAACCTCGGCTATGTAGACAAGGCAACCCCTTAGCTTCGTCCCTTTTTATGATCGTAATGGAGTATTTTACTTTGTTAATGGAGCAAAAGGCGAGATTGAGAGAGATAGAACCATATAAGATTTAAAAAAAGAGACATCACATCTTTTATATGTAAATGATATCATGGTATTTGTCAAAGTGAGGTAAGTGTAGCAAAAGCGAATAACAAAATTTTTCAACAACTGTATGAAGCAATTGGATTACGACTTAGCTCTGAATAGTATGAAGTTTTATTCAAGGAAGGTGTGAGCAATACAAGAAAATTATGGAGATTCTAGGAGTAGTTGAAGGAGAGTTATCAATCAAGGATCCGCTTATCTAGTGCCAACTTAAGTGACAAAGACTACACAGGCATGACAGACAAGATTAAAGGGAAAATAGATGGTTGGGAAATGAAATTACTTAAATTATAAAGTAGACTAGAAATGATTAAATCCATGATATGCCCAATAGTTCAATTTTGGTTGTAATGTTTCAGAATTCCAACATCAACGACTAATAAGGTTAAGCATCTTTGTTTGAATTATTTATGGAAGGGTAAATTTAGAAAAATTCCTTGGGAGATACTCTGTAAAGAGAAATGCGAAGGTGAAATGTGTTTAAGAAGATTGGAAGATATTGATAAATCAATGTACATTAAACTCATATGGAATGTAGTGAAAGGTAGTGGACTGTAGGCAAGACTTGTGAAAGAAAAATATTTCAAAAATCAAACATTTTAGGAAATCAACATAAGAAGTGATGATTCGGGAGTATGGAAATTCTTGACACTAAATAAAGGAGATGCAGTTAGATGTATAGGCAAATGCATCGTCGATGTCAAGTCCACGTCCTTATTGTTCGAACTTAGTTATAGGGCGGTAGGGTGATAAACAAAAATGGTATTGAAACCATGGAGAGAATAAGGAGCAAAAGGTAATTGGTTCGCAATTAAATAGAGGGTATCATTCGCAATCATTATTTTAGGATAGATCGACGATTGCCTATACATTTTCACCAATTAAGTAGAGGGTATCGTTATAGTCCCTCCATGAGAGAGTATACTCAGCATTCCACAATTATTTAGCAGGTGACCGATTCTATATACAATGTTTTGGAAATGTATCGATGACTATTCTTTTCATTTTGTAAACAAGAATACAACTAGTGCAAACTTGCGCTATGCATACGGGTTGTAACTATAATTACATTACAATTAGGAATGAGCCCTTATTAACCCAACGACATGAACTTTTGGAAACGAGTCAATCCTCACTTTGTAAGTAATCCTTAATTTAAAATTATCGACTTTCACTGTGATATATTGAAGAAAAAAGACGTATCAACATGTTCAGTCACTTGTACGCAATGCTTAAAATAATAATAAGGGTATTGTTATTATTACTCCAGTTTCGGATATGAGAGATCATTTTCTATCAAAAAGTTATTTTTACTATGAGGGGTACTAATCAAACTAGCCATCTCATAAAATTACAATCAACTTAACCTAATTACCCTTTCTTATACTTATCCTAATTCTGCTTTAATCATCATTAATGTTTAATCTAAAACCATTAACCAAATAATGGAGAATTCAAACTCACCACCAAATGGAATTGCAAATAATAAAGAGAAAATATTGATTCTCAGTCAAGAAAACATTCGACACAATAATTTTAAATCCTATTTTTTACTACTGTCGAAAACCACGCAATAAATTAGGTTAAGAAATTATCTTTCCCTCATCTTCTTAGCAAAGTTTGGATCTGATTGTGAAGATTAAATAAATCTTTTATTCTCACAACTATTTCTTTTTCAAAAATGAAGGAGAATGAGATAGTAAACGAAAGAGTTTAAAGTTTTTATGGTTTAACTAAGAGTAAAAAAGATTAATATATGTATATATATATATATATATATATATATGTATGTATGTATGTATGTGTTTTTTTAATAGGACATGTACCTATTGTAGCAATTTAACTTTATATTGAGGGCTCATAAAATTTGGCCCCCTCATATCCAAAACTGAGGTGTTATTAACAATACCCTTTGGAAACTACATTAAAATTAATATTACATACTTCATGCTTGGCACTATAATCATCAAAAGTAGATACTCAAAACATGCCCAAAGTTGTGGCAGTATCATAAAAGAAAAAATTCGTATTATATTTTCGTATATTGCATTAAAGTAGATCATGAAAGTACATTTACAAAAAACTCAAGGTGCAATATTTTAGGCCGTGTTACAAACTGAACATCACTTAAACAGTAACCAAAAATACTTCCCAATAGCAGACTAGAAAAACAAAAACATCGATAGTTTTGGTAATAAGTAAGATTATATAACATCAACATATTGGTAACATACTATACATGTCAAGGAATCCTAATATCATAGTGTTAAATAGTGATTGGTCTTGGAAATTAATAAATGGATGGACCAATAACCAGTTATTAAGGGTATATCCATTTCTGCATTCGCAAATATTTCATAATTTTGAATAAATTTGAACAAATAATGATGTACTACTTATGAATTAGTTATATTCTAGAATAATATAAATTGAAAAATGATAGATATATACTTTTTTATAACCAAATTTACTACTTTTTGAGAAATGTATTAAAATTAATCGATAAATGTGTTATTATTTACATATATGACTTTGATGACGGTAAAGAATTTAGTTTTGATTATAATACTAAAGAAAGCCTAATGCAAAAAGCATGCTAGTTCTCTTCATATGTTTTTCTATAAAAAACCGAGGGTAGTTTTAATACAAATATCTTAAAATGAGGTTAAATTCATAATCTACAAATTAATATCTAAAAAACCTAATAGAGTCAATAGCAGCAGCTGACATAGTACTTTCAAAAGTTATTAGTTGCATAAATATTGAAAGTTTATGTGGTGGTGAAACTATGCAATTTGTAAGTGGAATATGTTGTATAGCGAAAGATCATATAACGACTCTGTATATAACAAAAAAAAGGGAAATCTAGTTGTAAGACATAACAACATATGAGTTGAGATTTTTACCTTTGAGATTTCTTGAGATAACACCAATGGTCGGTAAGTTCATTAGCTAATCTTCTCATATTAGAAATTAAATGAAGAGCATAGGTTATGGATTATATTTCAAGATTCCATATTTTATTTTGACAAAAAATTTAGTTTATATAGTTGTTTTATTAAACAAATAGATAAAAAATTTGTTACCAACGAAAGAAAACGACTAAATTATTAATTGAAGTTACTGGAAATCTTAGGGATTAATGTTAAGGGAAAGTTGATCAGAAAGAGTGTGTGTGTGTGTGTGTGTGTGTGTACGAATATAAAAAAGATGGTGAAAATGGGGTTAGGCACGTGTGCAAATTTATTTAGTACCTTTTGAATGATAAGGAAAAAGACTTTAGGTAGTTTCTTATTTGTACATACACATACATATACATGTATATATGCGGTCAGGGACCAAATGCTTATATCGTTTTATGCTAATGTGAACTTTAGTTGATCCATTTCATGTCAAACACACAAATTCATGAATGCTTTTTCTAAAGCATATCAATGAGTTTGGTATTGAAATGCCTAAATATGATAATATATTACTAATTACAGTTGTGCAAAGGTAATGGTTTAATTTTGCTGGAATATAAGTGATAAGTAGTTTTTCCATATAAATTTCAAAGAAAATCAAGGTTATTAACTATTCAAGTTGAAGCAATTTTTTTTACCCAAAGCATGTTAATTTTTGTTAAATAATGATTCGTAAAACATCATGGTAGTAGTTTTTTATGTATGAGAATGTCTTATGATTAACGTTATTAGCCTACATAAATAGTAACATGATTATTTTATATAATACGTTGTATTCATTTAAGCATATGTATTATGCTCAATATAAACAATATATGTATTTGCAAATTTTGTTGCCTTTGGAAATGATATGATACCACTTTCATTACTTCATGTCTTTCATTGCTTGGATAGCAAAAATAAAAGCACAACAACGGATGTAGATCCGCTATAGAGCCAGTGTCATATTAGTTTTCATCTTTGTTCCTACTCATGTACACATTTGATACGCAGTTTAGAGGTTAATATACTTGCATAATAATTAAATTAGTCTATAATGACTATACAAAATATCAATCAATTTTCATATCTTTTCTTTGAAACAATAACTTCTTTAATGCATACATACCGAGCATTCACAATTAGGAGTTAAAATCCAACATTTAGGATGTATGTAATAAGGAATAAAGACTCAGGTAGTAGGTTATGCACATAGTGTTATTTTGTGTCTAATCTCAACAAAATTCATTACCCTAGCTATAGAGTTAATCAATACATCGCAGTGATTATAAATTGACACGATATTTTATATATTGATTTGAATTGTTATATATAAAACTGGCACTAAAAGTTCATATGAAAAATATAGAGCAGGATATAGGTATTTATTTCCATATGAGTATAATGTCAGCTATTAAAGTTAAAAGTAATAAAGTAATAGCAGAGATTACTTCAAACACACGGCTAAAATTGATATAAAGCAGTAAAAGTTTTGCTTATTTGGTAAAACCCAAACACAAAAATTACGACCATTGTGTTGAATGATTTTAGATAATCTTGGAATGTCTTAGTTAGTGATTTTCATGGCCCATTTAATTCCATTACTGGTTATTAAATTACCCTTTGCAATAATTATGAGTATTATAATTCAAAGAGAGAGTACTTATAGCGACGCTGAAATTCAAACACTTTGTTTTTGAATATAAAAATGTTTTGAAATTTAATTAAGTGTTATAAATACAATTTTATAACCATTAAGCATCATTTAATTAATAAGTAATGATAAGGAACTTGTCTTTGAATTTCGTTTACAAAAATATATTCTTCAAAGAAAGGTTGGATAATGTTATCGAAAATCGAATTATCAATAAACAACTTTTCGATCGATATAAGTTGTTTGAACTCTTGTGCACCTATTCAATAATCAAATGAACACATTAGCAATTAATTAACACACACACACCCCTCTGCATAAGGCTTGGAATGTCCTAGAAGCTTCTATTAGTATAAGAGATATTACCTTGAGAGGGGTAAAATGGTAATTAGCATAAAGAAGAAGGGATAGGAGGTGACTCTTTCATGGCATGAAAGGGGGGGGGGGGGTGAAGGCAAGCTTAAAGAGAGAGCCATTCTTAGCCTATATAAGGAGAGACATCTTGCATATTATTCAAAAAATCACAAAGCTTAAGTAAGAAAATCCATGGCTTCTTCTTCTTCATAATTTCCTAAAGCAAAATATTTGCAAATCAACTCCACATCAACTCAAGCTTGGACTAATGCGTTACTATCAAATTACAAAACATCCTAGCTAGTTATATCTTGAATTTTGGAAGCCAAGCTCCCTTTTCCTTAAATGGATGTGAGATATAGTGAGGAGGAGGGGAAAAAGGCAAGGTAAAAGCAAGGAGGTGAGGAAGGAAAGGTGTTGAAACGAGGGGTCGGATTTGGTTAGCTTGGACTTGGTTGTTTGATGGGTTAAAGGTGAGTTAACGCCTCACTTAGAACGAAAATATAACATGTATATGTTTGTGTTTGATTGCATTTTAAGTTGATTGAATTGTTATTGACATATATTAAAACACTTATTTTGATTCTTGCTTTGAAAGCAAGTGGCACATGCATGGACTAAAATGGACTTGAAAGAATTTGAATGGACTTGTATAACATATGCATAGGCCTTAAAAAAAGCACATAGGTTATAGATAGACTTTATTTAGATTGGACTCAGATTTGAAAGTGCACTTATAGTGATGGTCGATGTAGATGTGGTTTGGAGTAGTTAATTATTTGACAATTTCTATAGAACTTTATAGAGAGATCCTTAGGGATTTTTTACTATATTTATAATGTCTTATATATATTTTTGTTTCTATTAAAATCTTGAATAACAAAAGGTTAAGTAACATGTGAAAATTGGCCAACACTTCACTTCTGCAAAACCGCCCCGTTTAGCCTTGATTTTGGAATTTAAAAGATTTGAACGATATTTAAATTTAAGTATTTCATTTCATTCTTTTTATAAGTTTTTACTAACTCATATTAAAGTACTTCTAAATTGGTTTGAGATATTTAAAAATTTTAAAAATTAGTTGGGAATTTTTAAAAAGGGGGTATTTTGTTAAAATATGTATAAAACATGCTCTTTTTAAGTTTTAAAGAAAATTGTAAAGTTGTTATTTTTAAGTAATATTTTGGATAAATATTTTAAAACCTATTATAAGTATTTTCAAGTATTTTAATGTATATACTAATGTTTTCGAAAAGGGTTAGAATTGCTAAATGGCAAAATGGTTAGTTGTTTAATTACTTGTTTAAAATGTAATTAACTATGCTTAACACTTAAAGTCGACAAAGTAAGGCTTATCTATTTCTGAGAGTTGAGATTGATGTCGAGAGGGGATAGAGCAATAGAGCTTTAACCTACTATTTTTCCTTTTTGTTGAGGAATAGTAATTCAGGAAATATAGAAAACATGTTAATCTATTGATTTCTAACTTGTTTATCGAAATCGATGATACTATACTTAACACTAGAAACCGATGAGGTAGATTTATCTATTTGTGAGATTCAAGAATGAAGTGTCTAGGAAAGGCTTTGATATAACTAGTGTTCTAATTTACCTAGCTTCACTCTTGGACGAGGAATAGTTAAGTTGGAATGTCAAAAATGACTTAAGCATACGAATATTGATTTGTATAAGAAATTGTTTTGATTAGATAATCGATTAGTCAATTACCGAACTTGACCTAATATTGACATAAGAAGTTATCGAATGGCTTCATAATTTTGTACCAATAAGAACCCTCGAGGAGGAGTATTGATATGAAACGTCCCTAGCTTTTGCTTACTTATGAGAGAATAGGAATTGAGTTAACCAAAAATTCATTGATTGGTTTTGAAGAGTCTGATAAGCAGGAAGAGTGTACTTATATGAGACGACTCCAACCCATAATCACTTCAAAACCATATATGTATTCTATGTTCTGAAAGTGGTTGTGAAGTGGAATGTTATAGAGTTGAACTGTCTATTCTAAGGTTAAGTCCAAGGGAAAGGTCGGCATTAACATTTTAAACAATGCTATCATGGGGGAGTGTCTATCTTAAGGAGTATTCCAAGAGAGTGGATAACGTTAGCATTCATCAGAGGACTTACACGAGGAACCTACGTGGAGGTTTAAGATGCTCGAATTCATGTAGTGGTTCATGATATGTTCGAGATGAAGTAATCCAATCGGGACTTCGTGTGTTGCTCGAGTGGTAAAGACTCATGTGTAAGATGTCGAACATAGCCTTGACATCGGAAATGAAAAAAACTAGAGTAAGATGCACAATCTTGGGTTTAGCTAACCTATGAGGATGTATCAACTCTAGATCTAGAGTATGCTTATCGGTATGTTGCGTGTAGGATTTGTTGATACTTAGTGCAATGCAGTTCATCGTTGGACTAGTTGTGTTCACTTAGAGCATATCATATCAAGAGATATACGTTGCTCGGAGGGAAGTTTCTGTTCTTGGTCATGGAGTTCGGACTCGTCTTGATTCGAGGAGGTCCCCATGGAAAAATCCATTATGCGAACATGTCTTAGAAGTATTGATTGTATACTTATTATTATTGTGGTGTTCATACAACAGCTATTTGATATGTATTATATGCTACACTCTAGACATTATCAATTATACCACTATATGTTAAAACTAATGAATGACTGGTTTCTTCGGGGGAAAAATGTTATAGGAATCCTTGTGGTCACTATAGTTACTCTTACTTGTATATTTCTTAAGCTTCTCACGCTGGTTTGCCAGACTGATCCAGGTGTTATTTTCTTATAATGCTCGGGTCAGCCCCGTATATATTTCTAGATTTAGTTACGGACGCTTTGAAGCTTATAGAGAAGAGCTGGATGATTACCTTCTATAATATTCTTATTTCCATTGCGTTTCTGTATTGTATATATCAGCATTGTGAGGATAGGTAGTTATAACCTATACAGGTTGATGATAATACATGTTTATTAACTATGATATTTCTGTATTCAGAGTAACCCTTTGTATTTTTTCTTTAATATTATATATTACTATTCCGTTGTGAGATTCTAATGTTGTGTTCTTTTTTTCTTGTTCTATACTATTTTTTTATTTTACCCTAACTTTATGTCATTCTGGCACTTGGGTGCTCGGCATATGAATACCGTGGATGTATCAGTGTTGACATTCGTGGATCAAATACTCGGGTCGTTATATTTGGTATTAGAGCTCAAGGTTAAGCGAACACCTTGGCTTTGGTTGGGTATGGCTTATTAGGGATAGGATAAACGGCACCATAGAATGAGTCAGATGTATTATACATATGAAAGCATATTTGTATTTTGAAAACTAGATTCTTAAAATTATTCCTTAGGAATATCTCTTTCTTCGTAACCCACTCTTTGGAGTAACTCCATCCTTTTAGTTTCCTAAAGTTGTTCTGTTTTGATTAGGTAGTAAGAGCTATGGATGCTAGAGATTCTAATATTAAAAGAGATGTAGTAGAAGAAGTGGTGCAGGTTCGACCATGGAAAGACTTTACTTCGATATGTCAAGCGTTTGAGGTGTTGGGTGGAAAAAGGTTAAATGGCACCGAGACTATCAACGAAGTCTAGGCTTGGATTAGTTTGTGCAATATGGTATGTAAAGATATGATGGATCATATCCACGGAGCATTCAAGGATATTATAAGTAAGGCCTTTCGATTCGTGGGTCCGACTCCAAGGCCATCTATATCTGTACTGACTAGAGGCAACAAGCGAAAGTTTCAACTATTGAGAGATATTTTTAGTTAACTTGTTATAAGTGTGGGAAGAAGGGACATCTTGCTACGAGTTGTAGGTCGGTTAATGGAGGTCAAGTGGTGAAAGCACCGTTAATAAAGGCACCAATCGAGAAATTTCCGAAGCTCAGTTTGCAACTTGCACCAAAGGGTTGTTACAATTGCCATCGGCCTTGTCATATTGCTAGAGATTGTCCTATGCTTAGGAAAGGGAAGCAGCCAACGGTCTTCGCTATTTCTGCAGTCGAGAAGTGAAAGTAGATTCTTGGGGGTATACTATATGTTTATGGTCTGCCTATTCCATTTGTTTGACTCTAGTGTTTCTCATAGTTTAATATCCCATAACCATGATTGTTTAGTCGTGCTCAGCATGTTATGAACATTAAGTATTGTTCATGATTGATTTGTGCTCAACCAGTTTAGGAGAAGCTTTACCTTTCTACGTCATGGGGTGGATAGGCAGTAATTGTGGGTATATTGAACGAATAACTTGTGAATTTAGTTTTACGGTTTAATTATAAGGCGTTCGGTGATAATGTAGGGTTAGAAGTTAAAATTTAGTAAAATATGTTCATTACATCCAAAGGAAAGATAGAATATTTTGGAAATAAATATCTGTGATAAGATTTATGTAAGAAAGTAATTTTATATAAGTATGGTTTATAAAATGTGGTTTATAAATGAAATGAATTTAAATAGAGAATTTTAGAACTTAAATCTTTGTGTCTTTGAAAACATTTTCAAGATTTTAGAGAAAATAATATTAGTATTATTTGAAAGTAAATGTTGGGGAAATTGGTTTAGGAAATTCAGGTCATGATACTTAGTATTATTATACGAAGTATTTGGTACCACTTTGCAATGATTTTGGTTAAATACCAAAAGTATGGTTTGGGTTTACTTAACCCATATCCATCGCTTGAAAATAATTTCGATGATGACTATAGCATTATCGACGTTCATTTTTAGATTTTCTAAGTGTAGAATGCTACAAAATTGTTTTGATAAAAAGAATTTTGGTTTAAACGCCAAAAGTATGATTTGATATATAAAAGTTATATGCATATATTATTTCAAAATGATTTGAAATAAAACCAGTGTTTAGTTCTAAAGTTCTCTTGTTAAGTTAATTCATGGACACATGTAGCCTATGCATTAGGAAATTATGGTAGGTGCATTGTAAAATGATATGTTATCTGGTAGTTTTATTGTTAAAATGAAATGGAAATTTTTGCAATTTTTTTATTGTTGTGAAGTTCCAAATTTCTATAGAACTTGTAGTTCGGTATTTTTAAAAATATAAAGATGAGTTTTATATAATGCTTGAATTGTGACGATAGTAAGTTAAAACAAATGTTAAATGGTTAAACATACTTGTTAAGAAAAACTAATTTAATGTTTTGATGTATGCTCTTAAGATGTAATGGATTATTATACTAGTATGAACTTAAGTTATAAGATGTTTATAAACTTAAAGTTAGGTTTTATTGAAATGATTCTTAAAGGGTTTAGTATTGAATGACATATTATTTGTATAAAAGAAATGTTATATTAAGAAGTTGATTCAATTAAGAAACCAATAGGATGGATACATAAGTTTATGTAGATCATTTTATTCGTATGTGTTTTCAAGGTGGATTAGACTAGTCGGGACAAGGATTTTTCACTCAATTCTTGATGGCGAACACTTTATGTAGGTACGTGAAATAATCGTACTATTTTCTGTCATAGTATATGGCTATGTAAGGGGAAGGGTGGTTTCTAATCATGAAATCAAATCCAAGTCCACGCTAGAGAGGACAATTGATCTATACTAGTTGGGAAGTGAAATTTATGTGATCGAGCAAGTGATCAGAACAGATATTACGTATGGATGGTCTGTTTACATCGTATGGGCTTTAGTATATTTGTAAAATTTGTTATGTTCTATTATGAAGAGTTTAGGGAATGTCTCTTTGACTCATTATGAGGTAGCATAAATAATTATCTAAGTAAAAACCTAAGGCAGTTGAGTATAAGGTATGCTTAGTAAATTGTTTGTAATCCTTGGACGATGGGAAAGTTTTGGACCTGAGCGCACCATGAGCATTGGTTGCCAGTAATTGTGGATACTATTTGACTATTTGTGTGCTTGTTCCTTTGTTAAGGTTAGAAGTTCCAAGGAGCAATGATATTTGGGGCGGTAAAAAGAAGATGGAGGATAGTTTAAAGAAGTTCTGTCCAGAGTGCTTGTAGACTAGGGGTTCCTTCTTATCTTAGTATCGTATATCTATTATAATATATTCACCTCTTGAGGTGGACCCATTTAGTATGAATTTTGGGTTGCATTTTAGATTGTATATAGATTTCGCAGTATGCCACATATGTATACGTATAGACCTTGTTCTTCTATCCTCTTTTATTATTGTTCTTATTTGAATTTCGATGACAAATTGTTCTAAGTGAGGGAGAATGTAGCGATCCTGAAATTCAAACACTTCACTTCGAGTATCAAAATGTTTTTAATTATAATTAAGTGTTATAAATATGATTTTATAACCTTGTTAAGCATCATTTAATTAATAAATAATGCTAAGAAACTTGTCTTTGAAGTTTGTTTATAAAAATATATTCTTCATAGAAAAATCGATAATGTGACCAAAAATTGGTTTATCGGTAAACAGTTTTCGATCGATATAAGTTGTTCAAACTCTTATGCACTTGTCCAATGATCGAATGAATCCATTAGCAACTAATTAAAACATAATCCACTTCATAAATCTTGGAATTTTCTAGAAGCTTCTGTTAGGATAAGAGATAATATTATGAGAGGGGTAGAATGGTAATTAGCATAAAAGAGAAGTGACTTAAAGGAGAAGTGATGGGAGGTGACACTTCCGTGGAAAGAAGGGGGATGAAGGAAAGCTCAAAGGGTATCATTCTTAGCTTATATAAGGAGAGGCACACCCTTATATGCTATTCACAAATTCACAAAGCTTAATTATTTCAATGCAAATTATTCACAAATCAAGTCAAAATCAACTCAAACTGGGAGTGAAGCCTCACTATCACATTACAAAACATCCAAGCTTATTAGATCTTGAATTTTGGAAGCCAAGCTCCCCTTACCTTGAATGGTCACGAGCATATTGTGAGGTGGAGAGGCAAAAGGCAAGGCGAAAGCAAGGAAGCAAGGAAAGATGTCGCAAAGGAGGATTGGACTAGCTTGGGCTTGGTGGTTTGTTGGGTTAAAGGTGAGTTAACACCACATTTTTATTGAAAATATAACACATATATGTTTGTGTTTGATTGTGTTTAAGTTGTTTGAATTGTCGTTAACACATGTTAAAAAATTGATTTTAGTTCATGCTATGAAAGCAAGTGACATATGTATGGACTTAAACAGACTCGAACAAAGTTGAATGAACTTTATGACATATAACAAGGCCTTGAAAAAGAGAAAATATTTTATAGATGTACTTTGGTTTACATTGGACTCGAATTGAAAGTGCACTTATAACGATTGTAACAACCCTGTATTTTCTAATTATTTTAATTGTACATTTTACTTATTTTAATTGAATTTTTGATTTAAAAACTTTATATTTATTTATTAAATAATTTTTTTTTGTTATTTTAAATAAATTTTTTGATTTTGATGTGAATTAGAATTCCAAACATGAATAAATAGAATATTTTACAAAAAAGTGTATTTTGGTCAATATGGTCAAATTTAACTTTTAAGTTTAAAATTTGAAAGTTTGAATTTTATATTTTATTATGAAAGTAAATAAAATTTTAAGAACACTGTTTTTCGTTTCGTTGAAATCTGATTTATAATGTGAAAGTTATGCCTTTTTAACTATTCGATGAAATTTGCTGTATTTAACAAAATTATTTATTTTAAGTTATATAAATAATATTTTATTTGGTCATGTAATTTTCCAATTTATGTTTATATGGGTAAAATAAAATGTATTGTATATATTTTGATTTTAAAACATTTTTGAAAGTGTAATTGACATTTTCCGGTGTCAGTTGTATTTTTTTTACAATTTCTAATTTCCAGCTTAAATTAATTTAAGGAATTCTTTATTTATTTGTCTATTTTCTCAAGATCTTATTTTAGTCTCATTCCCACTTTATTTTGTTCCTCATTTATTTTATTTAGTTGACATTTTATTTTTTTCAATGTGAAGTAGGGATTTTTCTAGAGTTAATGGTAATTTTGCTGTAATTTTCATGCCCTGTTTTCAATTTTTAAACAATTTCTTTAGTACTTTTTCTATTTTTCTCTAATTTAATTATTTATTTCCTTTTAAAAATGATAAATAAATTATTTTATTTCAAATTTTTTTATTATATTTTTAAAATGAAGCGAATATTTTTCCAAGGCTAGTGATGATTTATTTGTAATTTTTGAACCCTGTTTTGAATTTTTAAGCAATTTCTTTAAATCTTTTTCTATTTTCTTTAAATTTAATTATTTATTTTCATATTATTTCACTTTGTTTTGGTTTTTAAATGTATTTACTGAAATTTATTTTGTTATATTTGATTTAAAAGAAATGGTAAATTGAAGAGACGAGACTCTTCCTTTTACTATGACTTTTCAATTGCTAGACTTTTCATTTTTTTTCATAACTCCTCATTTACTTCTTTTGGCCGTGTAATTTTGTTTCTCAGCCATGTATTTCATTTACTTTTCATGCAAAAAAAATTACATCTCATTTCATTTGTGGCTAGAAAAAAAATCTTGGTAATGACTACCTCTCTTTCTCTTCTTTTTCTTCTTATTTTCATACCTTTTTGCCTTGTTTTCTCATGTATGTTTGATCGGCCTCCTCTATAGCCACGACCTCCACCTCCTACACCTCTTCCCTGCCATCATCAAAACCTACCCCTTCAGCCTTGACCATAGCCGAGCCCACCATGATGATAAAATCCACCAAAATGCAACCTAAAGCCTTGAAAGCATGTTGTTTGACCACCACTTGTTCACCACTTCCATTTCCACCACCACCATCACCATAGGCCACCACACCACCTTTTCTAGACCTCCCCTCATCACTCCAGCCACTGACTTGACCCACACTCCACTGGCCGAGCCCAAACACCCCATGGCCGAGCCTCTTTGTTGAACCAAAACCATGCTTTTAGCCTAAAAACCTCTTCACATTCTCAAGTGTAACTCCCCTCCATGTTCTAGCATATAGGCTGTGCATTCCTATGCTTATACCTGAGCCTAATCATGTCTAAACCCAAACAAATCCATCTCCTAGGCCGTGTAAAATAATATAGGAAGCAAGGAAAAAATTGTTGCATTCAAATTGCTTTTGATTTCAAAGTTATTCAATTTCAATGTTGTGTTGAAATTTAAAAATGTTTTTTTTTTTTGTTTTGGGTGGTGACATAAGATCTATAGCTTGGATCTCGCTCTCCATTCGACTCTGTAGTCTTGTCATTATGTTCTGGAATCCATTCGTGACATTTCAATTGCCAACTCCAGCATAAAAGATGAGTAAATCTCATACGACATTTTATACTTATGCAATTGTGAAGCGACAACATTTGAATGTGTACAATTATACATGATGTTATAACTGCCTATGATTATTTATATATGATGTTAAACCTGTTAATTTACATGTAATCTCATCTGTTACAGTTATATATTGTTAACTGTTCATTTATATCTGTTTATCACACTGCAAGTTCCCTGTAGATTAAGTTCACTATGGGTTGAAATGATACATACCCGAACCGATTTTAGAATAGGAAAAAATCTTTATGGGCTGAAATGATAGGCCTGAACGGTTTTTATTTATTTTGTTTTAACTTGGGATTACGGATTTGAAATGATAGAACCCGGATTTTCTTTGTAAACTGCGGATTGAAATGATATATATCCGTATCACTTGACCTAGGTTAGAAAACTATTTACAAGCCCATGGGTATTTTGTAAAGTATTTTGAATATTTTTAAGTATTCTTAAAAGTATAAATTTATGAAAATTTGATTTAAATTGGATTTTAATGTTTAAATAAGAAATTTTGATTTTTTTATAAGTTAAAAATGTTGAATAATTAAATGATTAAATTGAATTTTTGAAATATAACTTAAATCTGGAAATTTGGACTTTGGCTTTTAAAATGACATTTAAGTTATATAAATAAATTTTTATATGGTTTAAAATGTAAATTCATGAAATTTGATTCAAATAGATTTTGAAATGTTTTAAAATAAAGAAATTATGATTTTCTATGAGTTAAAAATGTAATTAATGAATGGTTAAATTGGATTTTTGAAATATAACTTAAGTTTGTAAATTTGGAATTTTAGTTAAAAATGATATTTAAGTTATAAAATGGAAATTTAATTATATTTTGAAATTAGTAAATATGATAATTTGATTTAAATTTGAATTTAAGTGATTTATTAGAGTATTATTGATTTTTCTATGAATTTAAATGGTTAAATAAATGAATGCTTAAAAGTGAAATTTTAAAATATAACTTGACTTGGAATTGTGAAATTTGGGTTTTAATTAAAGATTTAAGTTAATTAAATAAATTGGAAATTTAATTAAATTTGTGAAATGGTAATTTAAAGTTTAAGTGTTAAGTTTATTTGTTGACAAGTAAAGAAAAGGAAATTATACACTTGAATTTGTTAAGTAAATTATTGAAAAATTTGGATTTTCTGTCAAGGTTGCTTTATAAATCATAAGTTGAAAAAGTATTTTTAATGAACAATATTAAATGTTAAAATATGATTTTTATAATGTTTAAAGGGTTTAAACTGAAGTTAATTATTTGATGGAAATACACTAAAATCTGGAAACATGCTTTTAATAGCATTCAGAAATGCTATGGTTTCTGTAAATGAACTAAAAACCTAATAAAAGGCTATTACAGCAGTTCTGAAATGTTATAGTTGATGAAGTAAACTAAAAGGCTAAAAACTTAATAAAGGTCTATTACAGCAGTTCAGTAAATGCTGTAATGGTCTGCTGCCTTTGCTGAAATTAATGAAACTTTTAATTTGAAACCTGAGCTATTACAGCATTTCTGGAAATGCGATCTTTGTTGAATTTAACTAAATTTCAACTAAAAATGAGATATAACAGCAGTTTTTAAATGCTGCCTTTGCTGAATTAAAATGTTTTCAAGTATAACTTATTACAGTTTTTTTTAAATGCTGTGAAAGGCTGAAATTTTCAATGTTTATGATTTTTAACTAAGTAAATGAGCTCATAATGGTTTGAAACTTTGAAAATCGAACACTTGACTTGAAAGAATAATAAATTCACTTTTAAATTGTTTAAATGAATTAAGTAAATTAGAATATAACTATTTACATGCAATTTGAATTGAAAATAAATGAATGTTATTTTTGAACTTTAAAAAGGTAATTAAGTTTGATATTTGTATTTGAATTCAAATAATGATTGAAAAATAAAGTTCTGAAAGATATGATATTTTGATATTAAATTAATCTGAAAATGAAGTTCTGAAATATATGATATTCTGATATTAAACTGATTTGAAAATGAAGTTCTGAAAGATATGATATTTTGATATTAAAATGATTTGAAAATGAAGTTCTGAAAGATTTGATATTTTGATATTAAAATGATTTGAAAATGAAGTTCTGAAAGATATGATATTTTGATATTTAAATGATTTGGAAATGAAGTTTTGAAAGGATATGATATTTTAATGTATTAAAATGATTTGAAAGGAAGTTTTAAAAGATATGATATTTTGATATATTAAAATGGTTTGGAAATGACTTGATATTTACTTTGATAAATATTTGAATTTGAAAGATATGGTATGTTGATATATTGAAATGGTTTGGAAATGATTTAACCTTTATTTTGATAAAGATTTGGATTGAAATGATATTTTATTTTGAAGTATAAAATATTATTCTAAAGTTATAACCACGGGTTATAATAACGATTGACTGGCAAAGACACCGAGATCGGATATGGGCATACTCTCTGTCGATATCGAAAACCACTTTGACAACCGTGTACGCAGTGGAGATTCCAGAATGTAGTAGGATGGTGGCGACGTTCTTGAGGTATATTACGTGGACCCAACTCCCATGAAGTAGCATAAGGTGGCGGAAACAGGAGCGGTCTCAGGCCAAAAGGGGTAGCTCCTCTGGTCGGACGCATTTCTTTGATACCATTCTATTGCTTTTGTGATTGTTTGGGTGCCCCTCTGATTTTTGGGAATGTGTTCCGAGGTGGCGTGTGTGGCTGCTGCGTTACCACCAGCCCGAGTGTCGTAATTGGTATATCTACCCCGACATTACCTTGTGTGCCGTGTCACCTACCATATTGAGCCTTTACTACGAGTTTCTATTTGTGTCGTACCTATGCAGTATCTTCTCATAGTCTCCCGATCAGGAGATATGCAGGTACTGTATAGACTACTGGCATTATTTGTGTTAAGGGGAATATTGGGTCACTCATTAACGCTATTTTAAAGTAAATTTATTTTACTGATAGACACTATTATAATAGCGCAATATTACTACATAGTAAATAGTTTAACAGACCTTAAAGGATAGGCGGTCCCAAGCATTCTTTAAGTTACTTGTACCTTTAGTATAGTTCACTTGAGTTGGTTTACATTGTATAGGTATGTATGTCCTGGCTCGAGTGTTTGTATTTTTATTTACGCTCGGGTCAGCCTGAGTATTCACAGATTTGGGATTCCACTTTCTGGAGATTGGAATCGCTGGAGATTATCTGCCTGTCTAGTTTTGTCTTTTTCAGTCTGTTGTTCCTTTTCAGCTCTTGTATTAGTAGACTTCTATGTATTGAGACTTCTGTTGTACTCTATTTCTTCTGTTGTATCTTATGTAACTCTGATATTTATATAGTAGCTTCATGATACTATCTCTTTACTTCCGCTGCATTATTATTACTCTGTGTCTGTGATCTGTGATTTTTTTTACTGTATATTCTGAGATTTGCCAATTTAATTTACAATGCGGTATTTTGAGCAATTCAAGTCCGACATATGCGGATGCGAATAGTCGAAAATATCTGGTTGTTACAACGATAGTCGATATAGATGCAGTTTGGAATTGTCTAGCATTCTATGAGTTCTATGGAACTTTATAGCGAGATCCTTTGGGATTTCTTGCTATATTTATAATGTCTTATATATGTTTGTTTCTATTAAAAGCTCGAATAGTTAAAGGTTAAATGACATCTCAAAAAGTGGTTAAAACTCCACTTGTGCAAAATTGCCATGTTTAGCGTTGATTTTGGACTTTAAAAAGCTTAATGAGGTATTTAAATTTTAATATTTTATTTCAGCCTTTTTCCAAGTTTTTACTAACTCATATTAGAGTATTTCAAAAGTGATTTGATATATTCATGAATTTTTAAGAATTAAATGAGAATTCTAAAGATGGTATTTTTTATTAAAATATATATAAAACTTGTTTTTTACAAGTTTTAAGGAAAATTATAAAGGTTTTGTTTTCAAGTAATATTTTCGATAAATGTCTTAAAACCTATTATAAGTATTTTCAAGTACTTTAAAAGTATATAAAAATGTTTTCAGAAAGAGGTTAGAATTGCTAAATAGCCAAATGGTTTGTTGTTTAATTACTTATTTGAAAAGTAATTAACTATGCCTAATATTAAAAGCCAATGAAGTAAGGCTTATCTATTTGTGAGAGTTGAGATTGATGTCGAGAGATGGAGCAATATCGTTCTAACCTATCGGTTTCCCTCTTAGCTGAGGAATAGTAAGTCGGAAAATGTCAGAAATGTGTTAATCATGTTGATTTCTTACTTGTTAATGCAAATCATTAATACTATACTTAACATTAAAAGATGATGAGGTAGACTTATCTATTTATGGGATTCAAGAATGAAGTGTTTAGCCAAGATTTTGATGCAACCAATGATCTAACTTACTTGGCTTCACTCTCGGACAAGGAATAGTTAATTTGGAATGTCAAAAATGAGTTAAGCGTACGAATATTGATTTGTATAAGCAATTGTTTTGAAAATATGATCGATTAGTCGATTACCGAACTTGACCTAATATTGACATAAGAAGTTATTAAAAGGCTTCGTGATTTCGTACCAATAAGAACCCCCGAGGAGGACTATTGGTATGAAATGTCCCTAGCTTTTGCTTTCTTTTGAGAGAATATGAATTAAGTTAATCAAAAATTTATCGATTGGTTTTATAGAGTTCAATAAGTAGAAGAGTGTACTTATATGAGATGACTCAAAACCCATAATCACTTCAAAACCATGTGTAATCCATGTTCTGAAAGTGGTTGTTAAGTGGAATGTTATAGAGTTGAACTATCTATCCTGAGGTTAACTCCAAGGGAAAGGTCAACATTAACATTTCGAACAATGCTATCATGGGGGACTATCTATCTTAAGGAGTATTCCAAGGGAGTATACAATGTTTGAATTCGTTAGAGGACTATGCGGGGAACCTATGTGGAGATTCAAGATCTGTTCGAGATGCTCGAATCCATGTAGTGATTCATGATCTATTTGAGATGAAGGAATCAAACTGGGTATTCATGTGTTGCTCGAGTGGTAAAGACTCGTGTAAAAGATTCCAAACCTAGTCTCAACATTGGAACTGACTAAAAAAAGAGTAAGATGCACAATCTTGAGTTTAACTTACCCATGTGGGTATATTAACTCCAGATATAGAGTATGCTTATCGATATATTGCGTAAAGGAGTTGTTGCTATTTGGTGCCATGCTGTTCATCGTTGGGCCAGTTGTATTTACTTTAGGGTATGTCCTATCTAGAGACATATGATGCATGAAAAGAAGTTTCTAATCCTAGTCCCGGAGTTGAACTCAGCTTGATCCGAAGAGGTCACCATGGAAAAATTCATTATGTAAACACGCCTTTGCGGTATTGATTGTATACCTATTATTATTATGACACTCCTATTTGATATGCACTACGTGCTAAACTCTAGACATTATCCATCATATTACTATATGTTAAAACCAATAAATGGTTAGTTTTTTAAGGGGAAAGCCGTTGTAGAAATCCTTATGGCCTCAATGGTTACTATTGCCTGTTACACATTTTTTAAGTTTCTTACGCTAGTTTGCCAGACTGATCCAATATTATTTTCTTATAATGCTCAAGTTAACCCCCATACATGTTTCCAGATTCAGCTACATATGCTTTGGAGCTTATGCAGAAGAGATGGATGATTACCTTCTGAGGTATTTTTATTTCTGCTACATTTCTGTATTTTGTATATCAATATTGTGAAAACAGGTTGTTATAACTATCCAAGATGACGATTATACTTAGGTTTTAGTAACTGCGATATTTCTGTATTTAGAGTAACCCTTTGAACTATTCCTTTGATATTATATATTATTGTTTTGTTGTGAGATTTTAACGTTGAGTTTTTTAATCCTTATTCTATTCTAATTTTTTTCAGTTTACCTTAACTTTCCGTCTTTCTGGCACTTGGGTGCTCACACACGAATACCGTGGACGTATTAGTTTTGACATTTGATGGTCAAAAAGTCAGGTCATTATAGTACTGATACATTATAATTGCAAAAAAATACATCCTGGTTTAATGGTATAAATTTCTTATATTACACATAAAATATCAAACATTTTTTACTTAAGTAATAATGATCTATTACAAATAAGCCAATACAAACTTACCAAAGATAAAAGACATGTTTGAAGAATAAGGCGCACTATATTAAAAAGATGAAACATATTAAAAAGGTCAAACTAAAATCCAAATTCAAAGAAATATAAAAGAAAGATACCATCAAACTCATTAAAATTCAACATCATTTGAGTTCATGCATTTTTTGATAAAAATGAACCAAAGCACTAAACTATTTCTTTAATCCCTAAATTTGATATGTACATATGCATAAATATAAGAAGATTTAGTTATATCCACAGTTTTAACCATTCCTTTTATCATACTCCCTCTATGCTTTCTAGACTTATGTCATAATCATATGCAAAGTCTAACATTAGTAGTCGTACATGCAAGATAAGATATGATCGAGAATTTTCAACAAAAGAAGGTTAGACCTACGAGAATAACAAATCTTACCAAATGCATATTAATGAATCAAATACTACGTCAATGAGCTTTCATCCCACCTAATATATTGAATAAAAATTAAGAAATAGGTTAATTTTATAGATTGCCATCCAACATTGATTTCATCTTGTTTTAGTTATTCATCACACAGTTTTAAAAGTATGGTAATTCTTTAAAAGTTATTCTCTCTATAAATAATAATTAAAACCTCAATAAAGCATTACCATTTTAAGGAAGCTAGTTAACAAAACTGATGATTATTGGCAGCCTAATGGGTTGCATTTTGCCTAAATTTCCAAAACCATTTGTTTATGCATGTATATATATATATATATATATCTGTGTGTGTGTGTGTGATGCTTGACTTGGTGATTAAGAGATATAGGAATAACAATTCATATTTTACCATATTAAGTAACAGTATATTTAGTATTTGCTTCTACAATTATAATAGCTAAGTTGGTTTAGGATATTCACATAAGACATCACATATTAATCAAGTGTTTGTTATTCCTTACTGTTGTAATCAGATTTATAACTGATTAATAAAGGATGATCTTCAAAGTGAACGTAGGGATACAACGTTGAATCGCTATAAATCCCTGTATCTCTGATTATTGCTCTTTATCTATCATTAGCTAAATCATTTCCTCAGTTTAATTTTGTTTTTCTTCATTTACTTCTCTACATTAATATATTCTTGGGTGTTTATGACCAATTTAGTTGCAAACATTTTGGTGCTTTCATTAAGAAACTTGATTCTCAACTTGCTAGGTCGCTCTGTTTCTACTGGATTGGATAAATCCCCCAAAGGAGTTCTGCAGTTATCTTCAAGAAGTTTCCAATACTACTCAGATTTGTAGAAATCTAAGTAAGGCTATTAATAATGGTGAGACATACTAGATCTAATTCTCAGAATGTAGAAGGAAATGAGACTGCTAGTATTCAGCAAGGTGACTCAATCAATCAATTAGCAAATGTGGACGTTGATCCGGTTGAAGTTTAGAATCCCACTGATACTATTATAAGAGCTGAATTTCATAATTTAATGAGAGAGCCGATGGAGCGCCAATGACAACTAAATCAACAAACTCAAAATAATATCTACTTGGTGAACCAAATCAGTCAGTAGCAGCGGGGGAAAGCTAGGAGCGACCAAACTCCTTTCTCGACATCAGAGAGTTCTAGCCCATCAGATAAGTATCATAGGCATAAGCATCATAGAATTGACGAATATCATGCAGCTTTGGGGCATCAACTGGCAGACCATCACGGTCTACCAAGATGAGTCGGTGCCAACCACCATAGCAATCGGTACTGATCCTTCTACCATAAGAGGGAATTCATCCATGCCTTATGGGAATCAAGAAGGAGTTGCTATGGTTTGTTTGGATGCTAGAGTTCAATTGAATCCTGACCAAGCTCTTCCCCAGAAAGATGATGGAGTGAATTTACAGGATACACATCGGGAAGATGGTGAACCAAGAAGGCATAAAATGGCCCACAGACATCGACCGGACCATTCACATGAAGTGGAGCACGACCATCGCTCAGCATCAACCATCCAAATACCGAACTTATCGATAATGGTCATATAGTTAGTGAGGGAGAGCCTAGGCTTACCAACAATGACTGGGGAATCTCAAGACGTCATACCGCATTCATTGATAGTGGGTTACATGCACGGTATCCAAGGAAGTCGGACATGTCATCGATGCCTACCTATAAGGGAAAAATCGGCTCCAAGTAGCACATCATGTGATATGAATTGCTGATGGATTTTACACGAGCAGATGATGCAACAAAGTGTAGATGTTTTCCCATAATTCTTTCTGGAATAGCGATGATGTGGTTCACAAGGCTACCCTCGCGACCAATTTCTAAATTCGATGATTTGGCAATCGAGTTTTTGGAGCAAATCCGAATGCATGCAACTCGTCCCAAAGACATGATGTCCCTTTCCAATGTGATTCAGGCTCCAGGACATTCATTGAAGGAGATTATTTGGAGAGATTTCATACAACGGTTATAGAGGTTAGTAATCTAAATGATCATGCGATACTCATGGCCATGACGAGAGGGATTGACCCAGAGTCTGATTTTGGCTATTGGTTAACAGGTAACCCACCCGCAACATTGGAGCGCTTTTATGCAAAGGCGGTCAGTATTTGAGAAAGGGGGAAGCTGGTCCTCTAGAAAAAGTATGTTGTAGGACTAAGCGGAGAGATAGTACAAGAGTAACATTCTAATAAAACGGTCTAATGGCAGTTCTGGAAAAGTCCAATTGAATGTCCAGAATAAACCAAATCAGCAAAAGGGAGGTGGAGATAAGAACCATAAATGAAAGAAGGATTATGGATGGGGGTGGCTTAGGATTCCGATATATGATACTTGCACGTCGTTGAATACGTCCTTGGAGAATATATTTTTGTCTACTTGCAATACCATGTAGTATAAAAGCCGCCTCCGAGAGAATCAACATAGAAGCAGAAATAGACCAAAAATATTGTCTATTTCAGAAGTGTTATAGTCACAATACAAATGAATTTAAGCATCTCCAGGATGTTATAAAAAAACTGATTCGAGTAGTTTGCGAAAGCTCCGTAGGATCGTGGCTAGGGGACATCTAACCCTAACCGAGGACAAGCGCCGCATAGGGCTGAGGAGCCTGCACGGACTGGTGGAAGGCTGGTGATAAATATGATAGTCGGAGGACCACACCCAACAGATAAGTGTTGGCAAGAGATGGAGCACTATGCTAGCACGATTAGGCATGTGGATTTTGAATGCTGTTCGAATACGGAAGATGGAGCTTTGGCAAAAAACAATACGCGATGTTGGATGACATTGTGTTAGGAACAGCGATGTAGATAAGGTCGAGGCTTCGGCGATCGATCCAATGGTCATTTCAGCCATGATTGGCCCCGCTTTGGTGAGAAGGATATTGATTGATTGCGGAAGTTTAGTAAATATAATCTTCAAAAAAGCTTATGATCAGATGAGGATGGAAGCCAAAGACTTAAAACCGTCTAAAGCTCATATACACAGTTTTAACAGCATTGCAACTGAAGTTATTGGTTATGTGAAGTTACCTATAGAATTGGGAGAAGGTGAACGAAGGAGAGTATGGATCTTTTCATTCGTTGTTTTGGATGTTAACTCTCCATACAACGTTTTGCTGGGTTGACCTGCCCTAGCTGAATTCTGGGCAGCTCTTTCCCCATAGTTTTTGACTTTGAGGTTTTCGACAGATAACGGTGTTGGAGTTCTTCATGGCGATCAGATGAGTGGACGTGCCTGTTATGTTACTGAGTCGAGGGATACTCAACAAAGAGAAAAAGATAAAGGTACAGACTAGACTGTCCACATCCAAGTTACCGAAGATTGACTACTAGCGCTTGAGCCTTGGCTTGAGCGCCACATTAAGTTCTATAGAGATATAGATCCAAGAGATGATGAAGAGGAGCCCAAAGAGACTAAGGCTACACTGGCTGAGTTGAAAATCGATATCACGTCAGCCACGACGACCCATCACGAGTGCTAAAGATTGGGTCACAGCTCATCCCCCCGATGATGAAGAACTTGCTGGTTTTCTCTAAGCGAAACTAGATGCGTTCGCTTGGATTCAGTCTGACATGTATGGAATCTCGCTTGCTATTGTGAGCTATGTATTGAATACCGACCCAAGCCATGTCCTGATGAAACAGAAAAGACGTGGCATGGATCTGGAGTGATCTTCCACTCTTGGAGAGGAGGTGGATAGACTAAAAGGCACCAGGTTTATCCGTGATGCCCTCTACCTTAAATGGGTATCTAATCCCATACTTGTGAAAAAACGAATGGAAAATGGAGAACATGCACTAATTATTAATATTTTAACAAGGCATGTCAAAAAATAGTTTTCCCATTCTGAGGATCAACCAGTCAATGGATTCAACCGCCGAACACAAATTGCCATCTTTCATGGATGCATACTTGAATATAACCAAACCCCGATACATATTCCCGATCAGGAGCACACCGATTTCATTACTAATGTTGGATTGTACTACTATGTAGTAACGCTTTTTGGGTTAAAGAATGTAGGAGCGAATTATTAACACTTAGTTAACATGATGTTTAAAGATTAGATTGGAAAAATGATGGAAGTGTATATGGATGATATGCTCGTGAATTCAGAATGATCAAACGACCGCATTAGAGACTTGGCAGAAATGTTTGACATCCTCCAATATTACAAGATGAAAATTAATTCTTTGAAGTGTTCTTTTGGTGTTGCATCAGGGAAATTCTTGGTTTTATCTCATGAAATTGAAGCTAATCCCGAGAAGATTCGGGCTATCCATGATATCCTAGTGCCAAGGACTATTAAACAAGTGCAGAGACTAAATGAGAAAGTTGATGCCTTAAGCCGTTTTATCTCAAGAGCTACCGACAAATGCATTCCTTTCTTTGATTTGATTAGGAAAGGGAAAAGAACTTTGAATAGGCACATGATTATAAAGATGTGCTTCAAGCTTTGGCAAATCACTTGGAGAGACCCCCCTTCTTGTTGAAGCCGGTGGATCATGAAGATTTGTACATTTATTTAGTTGTATCGACACACGCTATAAGTCTTGCATTGCTTCACGAGGAGGATTGAATCCAGAGGCTGATGTATTATGTCAGCAAACGATTAACGGGAGCTGAAAGGAACTATCTGAGAATATAGATACTGGCATGCTACTTATTGATTGAATTATGAAAGCTTCGTCTATACTTTCAAGCACACCCGATCAAAGTTTACACTGACCAACCGTTACGACAAGTCCTACTATGACCTGAGTCGTCTAGAAGGCTATCAAGTGGAATATCAAGCTCAGTCAATTTGATATTACCTTTCTCCCTCGGAAGGCTATCCAGGGTCAGACACTGGCATATTTTATAGCATATTTTACTATGCAGGATGATTCTTCGGCAGGCAGCAAAGTCCCTACCATATGGTGGAAAATGTTTACTGATGGGGCATCTAATGATCTTTGTTCTGGAGCAGAATTGTGCTTATAACTCCTGAGGATCAGTCAATCTATTATACTATAAATATTTATTTCTCAGTGATAAACAACGAAGCTGAGTATGAAGCACTGATTACTGGACTTAAACTCGCTAAAGAACTCGAAATAAAAGCTCTCGAAATCTTTTGTGATTCGTAGTTGGAGTGTACCAAGTCAGGGGAGATTATCAGGCCAAGGGACAATGGCTTGCCCCATACCTTACCAAGTCCAAGAGTTGTTGGTAGAATTTGAGTGCTATGACATTTCGCATATTCCATGGGATCGAAATAGAGAGGTTGATTCATTGGCAAAGTTTGCCAGCACCAGTGATGCATAACAGATAGGCTTGGTTTCGGTTGAAGTACTAAATGCCTCAAGTGTAGACATGATAGAAATCAATCAGATACTAGAAGCGGAGCCTGAGAGGAAGTCATGGATGACTCCGATCAAAGACTATTTGCTACAGGGAATTCTTCCCAAACGAAGGAATGAAAAAGTGATATATCCTGCACAAAGCTTCACGGTATATCATGGAAGAAGGAATTATGTACATGAAAGGTTTCTCTATTCCCCTACTCTGGTGTATCGCTCATGACGAGATAATACATGTCTTAAAAGAAGTTCATAAAAGGGGATGTGACGAGCACGCTGGGTGGCAAACTATAGCGAAGAAAATACTCCATTATAGTATTATTGGCCAACTGTCAATCAAGACACCGTTGAATATGTATGATGATGCGATAAATGCTAGATATATGCCAAAGATCCAAGAGCTTCACCGATGGAAATCATGAAAATGGTCAGCCCATGGCCATTTGCCATGTCAGGTATAGATATTATTGTTTTTTTACCCATCTCTGCAGGTGGCACAAAATATGTTATCGTCGCAGTTGATTACTTGACTACATAGGGCAAAGTAGAATCTTTAGCCCCGATCACAACCAAGAAAGTAATCAACTTTATTGTCTAAAATACCATATGTCATTTTAGTCTTCCACGAACTATTGTGACATATAATGGGACTTAATTTGACAGTATTGAATTCAAAGACTTCTGCCAGAGGTATCGTATTGAAAAGAAATTTGCACGGTCACTCACCTTTAGGCTAATGGATAGGTCGAAGCATAAGCAAAATCATAAAGTCCGTTATGAAGAAGCGATTGGAAAAGGCTAGAGGCAGGTGGGTGGATGAACTCCCTACACACTATAGGCATATAGGTACACCCATAAGTTCAGGACTGACCATACTCCATTCACCCTTACTTACGGTTTTGAAGTCATCATTCCTGTTAAGCTTAATGTTCCTTCTTATCAACTGACTTAATACGATCCCTAAACAAATAAAGATCTCCTCTTGGAATCTCTTGACTTTATAAATGAGAAGCACAAGGAAGTCGATCTGAGGGTAGCCATGCATCGACACTGAGTTTCCTGGCATTACAACACTAAAGTTCGACCTAGAACCTTTAAAATCAGCGATCTCGTCCTGAAACGGGTTTTTCCTACCCCATCACACATAAATCCAATCTATGAAGAACCGTACGTCATTGAAAAGAGGCTTGGAGACGGAACTTTCAAGCTTGCAACTATCCATGGCATCACACTTTCAAGGGCGTGGAATAATGAACATCTACACAGTAATATCACTTAGTTTATTTCTTTTTCATTACAGTTGTATTTTCTTTCAGAATTAACTTTAGCATTTGAATTTCCAGATGTTTAATAAGACATTTTAGGTTATTCCTTTCCATTAGCGAATAATGCTTCGGACTTCCTTCATATTTATGTTTGATGTAGCATTATGTTTTAGTTACACAACGAAACTGATTGTTGTCGATATGTATGAAAAATCTCCTAGAGTTTGAAACTAATCGATCACGCTATTCCCAATGGGACTAAACAAGATGAAATTGGTCCACTTGTTCATTCGATAATTCCTTCCATAATCCAATGGACATGATACACAATAAGGAATAAATATGGCTTGTCCATCTGATGATCAAATAATTCCTGCAAAACTATGGAACTAGGATAAAATGAGAGCGACCGTGATGCGGCTGGTCACTCGCTAAGTCAAATCCCAAACACTGAAGGGAAAATCAATCAATTAAGGAGAGTACGATCCGACCACTCTCTAAAATAACTTTAAGTCCCCAGAGTGTGGGATAGAGTATAAACATAAGTCAGGTGTGAATCAACCACCCGCAACACAACTTTATATCCCCAGAGTGCGGACTGGAGTATAGATATAAGTCGGGTTTGAATCGATTACCAGCAACATAACTCTAAGTCCCTAGAGTGCAGACCGAAGTATAAACATAAGCCTGGTGTGAATTGAGCACCCACAACATAACTCTAAGTCCCTAGAGTGCGAACCATAGTATAAACATAAATCGAGTGTGAATCGACCACCCGCAATATAACTTTAAAGTCCCCAGAGTGCAGATCAAAGTATAAATCCAAATTGGGTGTGAATCAACCATTCGTGAAATAACTCTAAGTCCCAAGCATGCAGACTAGAGAATAAACATAGACTACGTGTGATTCGACCACCAATCAACTAACTCTTATCCCCAAAGTGCGGATATGAGCATAAGCAGATAGCTAAATCAGGTTCAATCATTCACTATTCCATGAATTCCGAACTGAAACCGACAAGAGGAATATAAATTCACTATGGACGGAGTTCGACCATCCAATGTCTAACCCCGCTAATCCAAGACTGGGTGTAGGAGTATAGTTACTCCAAAACCACTGAATTCGACGGCGTAACATTAAGGCTCGAGCCTAGCATTTGATACGACTCAAGGCCACGATCGCATGAAGGCCTTGGGATAGAGCTAGTGTATTGTTACCAGAATTAATGAACAACAAATTACAAGTACTGTGAACATAAAGTAATAGTTTGACTACTTGAATAGAAATTCACATGAAAGATCAACTGAAAAGAAAAACTTTATTCACATGATGGCTTCAAGATTGTGGTACAAGTTATTTCAAAAAGCCGGGAGTCATCTCCGAAGAACCACAACTAATAAAATAAACAACGAACGAACAACTGTGCAAACTATAAACACACTAAGCAAAGTGATGGCTAATTCTTCGACCTCCTTTTCTTTTTGGATTTTTCAACAGTGATGCCACTTGAGTCCTCGATGCTTATCTTTCTGGATCCTTTGCCACCTTTTGTAGGAGATCTTATAAACGTAGAGGGAGTTCATTTGGAATCGACTCGCTGGGTGGAATAACTTATAGTTGCACAAGGTGTGGATCAATGATGTCCACCTCAATAGGCTCAGCTTTAGCCTTTTTCTTCAACAACTCCTCCTTCTTGAGATGCTCTTTCAATCTAATCTCGTCAGTGCGTTTGGAGGCATCGGCAATCACAACATCATCGAATTCGTCCACTAGGAGCAGATCTTCAAGCTTATCATTGCCAAGAGCTCCAATGAATTAAGCATCGGGTCCCGGTACATCAACAGCCGTTGGAATTTTACTAGTTTCTCTTGTTGCTCCACAGCAGCATCACTCTTAGGAGTTTGACCGAGACCCAAAAGACCTACAAATTTGTTAAAACGGGGGGATAAACCTAAAACCATTGGGTGCGAAGAGCAGAACCTTTCATAAATTGGAGGATAAAGTGGAATACCCATATCCTGCTGGCTCTCGCTGATAGTTGGAATTCCCCTTCTAAAATAAGGGACAACATTTTGGATTGATAACCATGCTTATTTGGATCATAACCCAAGTCCTGCTCAGGACAAAGTAAACTGATGCTCTTGCCGCTTAGGTAGAAGAGGGACTCTTGGGATCAGCCTTCGAGGATCCAGAAATATGTTCTCCTTTGTCAGAAGGCAAAAAAACGATGAAGTATCGGAGTCGCGTGGCAGCCTGATCTAGGGTTTTATTTCCACGGAGGTTCTCTCGCACTAATTTTTCTTCATCGAATTCAGTTCTGTACAATTCCCTCTTTTTCATCTCATGATGCACTCCCAAGCTTCAACAAATGATTTGAGATAACCTTCACTAAGAAAACTCAAGTTACGATGGATAAAGAATTTAGCGTTATATTCACTGATCAATGAATCAAACAAATCCTTGATTTCATTCCGACCGGGCTCTTTAGAATCTTCTACTTGGGTTTTAATTTCTCCCATCATCTCTTTGTGGCCTTCCTCTCGAGCCTCCTCTTTAAGAGCTTTTATCTTGGCAAACTGCTCGTTAAGTTTAATTTTCAGGCTCCTAGCTTCCAAAGCCTCTTTGCAGTACCTTTGCGATTCTTCCCGAGCCTTAATTTTCTCTTCCTTTTCTGTCCTAAGAAGCTCCTCAAGCTCCTCGATGCGGTGTGCCAAGAAACCTTTTTCCTTTTACAAGGAATCTTTTTCCAAACCTATTGAGTGTAGTATCGAGTTTTTTCCTATGGGAAGCTTCTAAATAGCTTGCTGCTTCCAATGTTTCCTTAGCACTTTTCTCTGCCTCGATGAGTTTTGTTATCAATTCTGACAAGTTGTCATCTTGGTGTTTGATTATGTCTTTATCATGTATTGCCTCTAGATTGAGATGATCTATTTCATATTGTCACTCGATCGAAACTTCAGAGATATTTCCCGCCAAGTGTCGAAACAATTCATGTTGCACGAATACGTCATTAACATACACGAGAGAAGTTGCCTTGGCATGCCCTAGGATCATATGTACTATGGGAAGGAATTTAAGCTCATTGAAATAGATTTTAGGAAAAGTGGCCATAAGTTCAGCCAATTTCTCTATTGTAGAAGTGACAGCAGCCACGTTCGGCAAGGATGGATCGGAGGCGCCAATTGGGTGCTTGCTTAATCTATGTTCATGAGACCGCTTAGAGCTTGAAGAACCAGCATGTTGCTCATGTGATGGGAAAATTTGAGGGCCATGGAAGGGAGGTTGGTCTCCGCTATAAGCAGGAAAATTAGGTTGATTTCCCTAGCAAGATGTCTGAGATTGAGATTTGCGCTTGGAAGAGAAGGATTCCCATGAATAATAGCTTTTTTCATGTCCATCGCCCTTTTCCCTAAGCCTACCAAACTCTAAGTCACGACAAGATCGATGATATATCAAAGAATCTCTTAAGCGATCGAAGGCTCAGGACTGAGTCATAGTACCTACAAAGACCAAATGAGAATATGTGAGTAACTATGGTGCAAAGGATTAATGAAGAGCATGTAGTGAAGTGAATGAGGCCCTGACTGTCCTAGTGTTCCCCCGACAAAGCGGTGGCTGTAGCCTTGCTTATGGATGTTCTCTCTCCTTTATCAGTAGGATGAATGCCTTCACTGCTCCTAGTAGGAGAATTAAGCCCTTTAATATTGATATTTGGAAATTTGTACGTCATGCCATCACCAAGAGTTTGAAAATTCAAAAATTCATTCAGTGAACTCTTCAAGTGTTGGGAAGATAATTCTTCTTCAGTAAGAGTGGTGACAAATTCTGGATCTACAGTAGTTTCTCTTCTAAGAAGTCTGCTGCGAATCCAGAATTCGTCAACACCCTTATTGAAGAAGAATCATATTCCCAACACTTGGAGAATTCACTGATGGATTTTCGAATTTCCAAATGCTATCACCAATCAAAATTTATGTGCCGAGTGATAGTAACTCGTCATAGCATGATAGTTTATTGTGATGTTTCTTAGCAATGCTGCACTTTCGGGAAGCCCAATGCTATGACCCTTTTCCAATAGCAATAATAAAGATAGTAACTTGTCAGTAACTAGAAGTTTGATGTCCCTTTTAATAGGGGTAGCGCGAAAAGCGGCGACCACTTTTGAAAAACTAACGCTTTCAGGGCGTGGGCGGACATTTGTTAGAATTATGGATGTTAATAGATTTAAAATATGACTTGGATTAACGGACTTAAGAACGAAATGAAGGTGACACTTACGTCCTGTTCACACCAAAATTGGTCACAACACTCTTCGAAAGTCTTTGAAGAGATAATAATGAAGAAAGTAAACTGAAAACGAGTATTATCTAACAAAAAGTCTAATGAACAGAAAAGTAAATGCGTAGACAAGCGTTTTAGAGTGGTTCGGCGTGTTGCCTACGTCCACTATGAAGTTTTTTGTAGTTCTATTGCTTCTCTTTCAATGATTACAAGCAAGTACAGCAAACAACAACAAGTTACAACTGGAAATTCGAAATTAACAGTAGTAGAATGATGGAGGTCTGGATCCGGCAGAGTTTCGGTGCTTGAGAATCCAAAGATCCTTTTTCTGTAGGCTCTGGGCTTTATTTATAGGCATAGGAGGCTGAGACTTTGCTCAAATCTCGGGAGACTTTTTCTGGCACATGAGTGGGCCCACGTGACCAAGCTCAGAAAGTTTCGAGTCGATCTGTGATCAATACGAAGTCATTTCGTATCGATCAAGATGATGTCCAATTGAGCTGAAATTTGGTGTGAGCGTTCCTTGTCTCATGTGCAATCTCCAGTGAAAATTTCATGGCATTTGGATCAGTGGATTATGAGATATAGTCGATACGAAATGAGTATTCTCGAGTGGCTGTTTGGTTCGAATCAATTCGTTCGAAACGACTGCTTCGAATCGATGATGGCACGCGCCTTCGTGATGATGTGGAGCGTAATCTTCGCCTCGATCCGATCTTTGCTCCGAGTTGACCGCATCGACTCCATATATCTCGGCTCGTTCGTATTGAGGGATGACACGTCACATAGGCTTGTTGCCTTGATGGATTCGAATGAAGGCTTCACTCATGGGTTCGAACAACAGTTATTGATGGACACGAACTACTGATGGCCGATGGATACGAACAAGCCTTTCTTTGATGGATACGAGCCATGTAGCTTCTCAATCGATACGAGGCCGATCGATGCGAACTTGAACCCTTTGGTGGATACGAATTAAGGTGACATGATGGATACGAATAACAGCTGCCTGATGGATACGAAGAGAGGCTTCTATGATGGATGCGAAGCAGATACTGGCCGATCGTTACGAAGCGCTTCATCTGCTGCTGGGTACGAAGGTCGTCGATATGAACTCGATGGATTCGAACACGGCCAATCCTGATCGATACAAACTCATGGGAGTTGACCAATACGAAGTAGGTCATCTACCGATGTATGTGAAGTGGGCTTTCTGCCGATGGGTTCGAATGAGACTGAGTCGAACCGAGGCACTTTGATGAATTCGAACTTGGTCAATACGAAATGAGGCACTTCGATGGATACGAAGTTGTTGAAACCTGATGGATACGAACGAGATCGATTCGAACCGGAGTTCGATGATGGATACGAAGTCATCCATAGTGATGGATACGAAATCCGGGCCGTTTCCTCTAGATTGAATCGATCATAACGTGAGCATATGAACTCGGATCGACTTGAAATTTGAGATGCTGACTTCTATGGTTTTGCTTGTCATGTCCTATTAATTATAGCCTGATCCGGGCTCGGACAAAATTCAGCGATATCCATAGTGAAGCAAAGTATGACCAATGTTTGAAACGAACTGTCTTTTGTTTTCGATCGATCTTTTGGTATCACGGCTTTTCCAAAAAGCGGGATAACATTTGTCCCCTAAAGTACGTTTTGTGGAAACATGACGTGCTTTGAAAAGCTTCAATTTTTACTCTGAACAGTCATTGCTCTTTTGTCGAAGGTTGTAACCTTGCGTTGATATAACTGATCGTTGTATGATAGTGCTTAGCTGTTTGTCGTTGTAATCGTGATGGGATGAGTATTCGATCCCTGCGAATATTGGAAATCAAATGTTAGTCCGACATACATGGATATATGTTAACTTGACTCTCTTTAATGTTGAGTGCTCACGAGTCGTTGTTAGTTTAGTTTGTTATTGAATTTCGCATCGATTCTCTCCTGAACCGATTTGAAATTCGAGTTGAAACAACGCTTGATGGTTGTTTTGGACTACCCTCTTGTATCGATCCTCTCATGAATCGATGTGAAATTTGAGTTGTAACAACATTCGTCAGTTGTTTTAGGAAGTTCCTTCGTATCGATCCTCTCCTGAATCGATATAGAACTTTGAAAGATTGACTTTGCATCGGTAAATGGAGAATTCAGTGGATACGAAATGTTCATTTGTATCGATGCTAATGTTTATATACTGAAGGATACGAAATAGTCGTTCGTGTCGATGCGCAGTGCACAAGTTATGATGGATGTGAAATCTCTATTTGTATCGATGTGTAGTGGATGGAGTTGTGAACTTGTTGACGCGAACATGGACTTCGAGTCGATGTTTTCACTGTCCACTTTGAACCGATGGGGATCTTTGGTCAGATGGAAAGGTAAAGAACGAATCGATCTGGGGGCTTGCGTTCGAAACGATGAAGATAGTGATATTTTTCCTTGGATTTCGCATCGATCCTAGGAATATTTCAATGGAGGTGAAGCAGTTCGTACCGATTATGACGGTGGTGGATTGTATCGATATGGAGCGATCGAAACAAAATATGAGTAATTGGTCATTTCGAAGTCCTCAGCTTTTGGTCGATACGAATTTTACCTCTATGTTCGATACGAAGAATATCGATTCGAATGTGGGCAATGTAAAGCTGAGGGCTTCCTGATCGGTACGAACCAGGAAGTCAAGGATCGATTCGAAGTCATATTTCTTTAATCGATATGAATTTGAACTTGTCAATAGATTCAAAGTGTGCCCGCGGGATCGATATGAACACGTATCCTGATGGATTCGAACAAGCTTATGATGATCGATTCGAATCTGTGTCATGATGGATATGAAAATTTGAACTCTTAATACAATGACTTCGACGAGCTTCATTCTTTCATAGGCTATGTATAGATGCAGGCTCGGTCCCCTGCTAGTAGGAATTCTCTGGAATAACTTGTACATGAATCTTCATATACAGTTAGTTGAAATAACATTTAGTTTCTTTCGCTTCAACTCTCATTTCTTTTGTGCATAAGTATTTGCGATATTTGGCTTTTAGTCCAGTGTACTTCTGGTGTTTTTACCGTCAAGTAGAGTTCGTTTTATTTGCCAAGTCAGAAAATCCTGGTCACATGTCGTGATTGATGAATGAGTTGAATTCTGGACATTGTATTACTTCGGTTAGTGATTAACACTCAAGCTTTTTCCCCCAGGTCCGGGGAATAGCATTTGTATTTCGATGGTCGATCGCACCTATTGCAAATCTTGAGCACATGTCCACACTCCGGGGACTTAGGGTAATCTATGATCGATAATCTGGTTCGCGCTCTGGGAATTTTGAGAATTATTGATGTTTGTAACACAGTTCGCACTCCGGGAACTTTGACTTGGCATTTGCATTCCAATTCACACTCTGGGAATTTTGAGTCAGCATGTATATTTTGGTTCGTGCTCCGGGAACCTGGAATCGGTGTTTATACTCCACTTCACGCTCTGGGAATTTGGAGCTGACATTTGTATTTTTCGGTTCGCCCTCCGGGAACCTGGAATTGATGTTAATGCTCCAATTCACGCTCTAGGAACTTGGAGCCAGCATGTATGTTTGGATTCACACTTCGAGAACCTGGAATTGATGTTTATCCTCCAATTCACGCTCTGGGAACTTGGAGTTGATGTTTATACTTCAATTCGTGCTCTGGGAACTTGGAGTTAGCATTTGCATTTTGGTTCGCACTCCGGGAACCTGGAATTGATGTTTGTACTCTAATTCACACTCTTGGAAGTTGGAGTTTGCATTGATGTGTCGGTTCGCACTCTGGGAACCTGGAATTGATGTTTATACTCCAATTCGCACTCTGGGAACTTGGAGTGAGTCGATAGATGGTCAGTCACACCTACTTGGGCTTTTTATGAATTCGTTCACACTCTCGGAACGATGGTTTTAACATTTATACTCCAATTCACACTTTGGGAACTTGGAGTCCGTTCACACTCTGGGAACGATGGATTTGATATTTATACTCCAATTCACACTCTGGGAATTTGGAGTCCGTTCACACTTTGGAAACGATGGATTTGATGTTTATACTCCAATTCGCACTCTGGGAACTTGGAGTCCGCTCACGCTCTGGGAACGATGGATTTGACGTTTATACTCCAATTCGCACTCTGGGAATTTGGAGTCCGTTCACACTTTGGGAACGATGGATTTGATGTTTATACTCCAATTCTCACTCTGGAAATTTGGAGTCCGTTCACGCTCTGGGAACGATGGATTTGACGTTTATACTCCAATTCGCACTCTGGGAACTTGGAGTCCGTTCACACTTTGGGAAGGATGGGTTTGATGTTTATACTCCAATTCGCACTCTAGGAATTTGGAGTCCGTTCACATTCTGGGAACGATGGATTTTATGTTTATACTCCAATTCGCACTCTGGGAACCTAGAGTTGATGTTTTATACTCCAATTCGCACTCTGGGAAAGTGGAGTTAGGGTTTATACTCCGGTTCGCACTCTGGGAACCTAGAGTTGATGAGAATGCTCCAATTCACGCTCTGGGAATTTGGAGTTAGTGTTAGGACTGTCGTGTGTCGGTCCAGTTCAGCCTTTGATGTGACGGCTTGCCCCCGAGCTGAGGTTTCACTTAGTGAGTGGCCGGTCGTATCACAATCGCTCGTTATTTGAATAAATTCCATTGTTCGATGGAACTTAGCTCTTCATGCGTCGTGATTGTTGAATGTTGCATTCGGTGAATCACAGCTCTAGCTTGTAGAGATAGTAATTTATTGCTGGAACGGACAAACATGGCAAATTCAGTGCCTTATTACAAATTCAAACTTCAGAATGTAAAGGAAATTGCAGAGTATTCATGGATTAGATAAAGCCTGTCATGTGTAACAGTGACGAAGATCCTCGTCGTTTCAGGCTCCTGACAAAGTGGGTCCGCAACTGATGGCGTTTATCACCAATCTTCCACGGGGACAAGTGGAGTCCTCCTGTCTCGGTCGATCGGGTTCATTGGTTTGATTTGATGGGACTGCTCCTCCAGGCTGCGGCGCCCGCACAAACTGTTCCAGCTTCCTTTCTCTGATCATTTTTCCTACGAGATCTTACAAGTGACGACATTCATTAGTATCGTGCCCGTAGCTTTCATGGAACCTGCAAAATTTTCCCATCTGGATTTGTCTCTCTGATGACGGTTTTGGAGCAGGTTTTTTGTATTGAATTGTATTACAGGTTTGTAAATACAAGTTCTCCAGTGATGTGTTCAAAGGAGTGGAAATATCAAACATAGGATTCTTGCGCGGTGGGCCACGATTTTGATCTTGTTTTCTAATCTGATTCACATTCTCTTTTTTCTGAGTTTGTTTGTTTTGAAGATTCAACTGAACTTTTCCGGAACTCTCACCGGACTGTCTGATCGCGACATTGCTTCGAATCCCTTCAGTGCTTGGTCCTGCATCAATCTGCTTCCTAGACTATTTCGCATCTTCCCTTTTCTGGAATTGAGCCGCCTTGGCATGAAAACGGTCCAATGATGCATGGGGTTTTCCATCCAACCAGTTGCCAAACTCAGAATCAGGGTCAACCCCCTTAGTCAACGCCATAAGGATGGAGTTATCATTCGGATTGCTGATTTCGGCACATGCAGCGTGGAATCTCTCTAAGTAGTGTCTGAGCGTCTCTCCAGGGGCTTGGGTGACGCTAGACAGAGTGTTGACTTCTTATGGCCTTGCGACGTGCATGCGGAATTGCTCAACAAATTTAGCGGCCACCAAGGATATAGGGAAACTATGACATTTCACTGCATCGTCGGCTTTGGCAGCGCTCATCGACCATTCGTATTTCAGAATATGTTGGTTGGGGTCGGAGTTTCCCTCGTACACTGGTAGAGTCGGCATTCTGAATCGCCGTGGGGGTTCAGAAGTAAGAATATCGTCCGTGAAAGGAGTGTGACTTCTGGAGATTCCCCAATCATTGTTCGTGAGACCCTAGCTCTCGTGGATTATCTGACGTATCATGGTCGAAATATCCGATATTTGTATGTTCTGTGCAGCTTGCGCTGGAGTGTGATTGAATCCCACATTCTGGGGTTGGACCAGATGCTGTCGTCGATCTAAATCTTGACTTCTTGGCTCATAGTCCTCTGGGACGTATGGTTCATGAGTACGTCCATGATGACGATGGTCCAGGTTCGACTGATCTTGAACATCAACTCCTGGTTCAACCGCGACGTTAGTGGCGCGGTATTCTGTGGTATAGTGAGGAGCGGTACCTCCTCGGGAGGAGGGCCCCGTATGGAAACTGGACGATGGGCCAACTCTCAGTTGTCCAACGGTCATTGCCGGTTGATTTCCAGCAGCTTGCATGTGACTCCCATCTAGCCGAGGTTGCAGAGATTGATGATGATAATCAGAAGATGAAGAACTTTCGCTGGAGGAGTGAGAAGCATGATCTCTCTTGGATCTCCTTTGCTTCTGGCGATCCAGCTGGTTGATCAGCTCAGCGTTAGCGCGTAGCTGTTCTGTTAGTTGTTGCCGACTTTGGGTCAGCTTTTGAAGCAGCAGCTAAAACTCTTGCCTAGTAACCGGACCTGATGGTTCTGAGTGTCCAGTAGCGTCTTGATTAGAGTGAGGTAGTGGCGTAGGATTCTGTCTATCCTGTTCTCCTTGATTGATAGAGTTAGCGGTGGTCCTTGTGCTAACCATCTTGAGAGTTGAATTCCTTTCCTAGACTTTATGCAAATCTGAATAGAAGGGAAGGAACTTGGATTTGTGATCTAGATCTCTCTCTTAGATTTATTCAATCCGGTATCGATGACAGATCCAAAGAGCAGGAGAAAATCTGGGTGTTCTCAGTGAAAGCACCAAAGTGTTCACACCAAAATTGGTCACAACACTCTTCGGAAGTCTTTGAAGAGATAATAATGAAGAATGTAAACTGAAAACGAGTATTATCTAACAAAACTCCAATGAATAGAAAAGTAAATGCATAGACAAGCGTTTTAGAGTGGTTCAGCGTATTGCCTACGTCCACTATGAAGTTTTTTGAAGTTCTATTGCTTCTCTTTCAATGATTACAAGCAAGTACAGCAAACAACAACAAGTTACAACTGGAAATTCGAAATTAACAGTAGTAGAATGATGGAGGTCTGGATTCGGCAGAGTTTCGGTGCTTGAGAATCCAAAGATCTTTTTTCTGTAGGCTCTGGGCTCTATTTATAGGCATAGGAGGCTGAGATTTCGCTCAAATCTCGGGAGACTTTTTCTGGCACGTGAGTGGGCCCACGCGACCAATCTCAGAAAGTTTCGAGTCGATCTATGATTGATACGAAGTCATTTCGTATCGATTAAGATGATGTCCAATTGAGCTGAAATTTGGTGTGAGCGTTCCTTGTCTCGTGTGCAATCTCCAGTGAAAATTTCATGGCATTTGGATCAGTGATTATGAGATATAGTCGATACGAAACAAGTATTCTCGAATGGCTGTTTGGTTTGAATCGATTCGTTCGAATCGATTGCTTCGAATCGATGATGGAACGCGCCTTCGTGATGACGTGGAGCGCAATCATCGCCTCGATCCTGTCTTTGCTCCGAGTTGACCGCATCGACTCCATATATCTCGGCTCATTCGTACCGAGGGATGACACGTCACCTAGGCTTGTTGCCTTGATGGATTCGAATAAAGGCTTCACTCATGGGTTCGAATAGTAGTTATTGATGGACATGAACTACTGATGGCCGATGGATACGAACAAGCCTTTCTTTGATGGATAGGAGCCATGTAGCTTCTCAATCGATACGAGGTCAATCGATGCAAACTTGAACCCTTTGGTGGATACGAAGTAAGGTGACATGATGGATACAAAGAGAGGCTTCTATGATGGATGCGAAGCAGATACTGGCCGATCGTTACGAAGCGCTTCATCTGTTGATGGGTATGAAGTCCATCGACACGAACTCGATGGATTCGAACGCGACCAATCCTGATCGATACGAACTCATGGGAGTTGACCGATACGAAGTAGGTCATCTACCGATGGATGCAAAGTGGCTTTCTACCGATGGGTTCGAATGAGACCAAGTCGAACCGAGGCACTTCGATGGATTCGAACTTGGTCGATACGAACTGAGGCACTTGATGGATTCGAAGTCGCTGGAACCTGATCGATACGAAAGTGATCGATACGAACTGTGGCACTTCGATGGATACGAAGTTGTTGAAACCTGATAGATACGAACGGGATCGATCCGAACCGGAGTTCGATGATGGATACGAAGTCATCCATAGTGATGGATACAAAATCTGGGTCGTTTCCTCTAGATTGAATTGATCATAACGTGAGCATATGAACCCGGATCGACTTGAAATTTGAGATGCTGACATCTATGGCTTTGCTTGCCATGTCCTATCAATTGTAGCCTGATCCGGGCTCGGACAAAATTCAGCGATATCCATAGTGAAGCAAAGTATGACCAATCTTTGAGACGAACTATCTTTTGTTTTCGATTGATCTTTTGGTATCACGACTTTGCCAAAAAGCGGGATAACACGTCCTTCCAACAATCGCCTCGTGAAGCCAGGTGGACATCGAACATAGAACCACTCATGCTTGAACAGAAAGAGTTTATTCCAAGCATCTGTTAGGACTTGGCAATGTGGCGAAGGTTCGAGAAAAACGTAGGAAGGACTTCCTGACTACCGTTTAAAGTTGTAGATGAATATTATGTCTTTAGGAGTTGATGGATGAAATGGAACGATCATAAATAGCAGAAAGGTTCCATGTAGGAAGGCATATTTGGATGGATTTGAGTAGGAGCTATTCTAAGATATCTAAACATCTCTCGAATAAATGAATTAAAGGGCGGCACATTCGACCTAGCACATAAATTTATTATACGCCGTGTACCCCTCCGGGGGTAAGTGAGGCCGGTCATTTATTGAAGGAACTAGGACGTCTACAAACGGAATTACACGAATGGAACACAGCTTGTGAAGAGCAGCCTCGCCAATTCGAGAGGCTTTAAAATCAATTGGGTTATCTAGAAGAATGGAAACCTCTACCGCATCGGGAGCAAGACTTATATCCTCTACCACAAGAACTGGAATATCTAGGAATAGGTCGATCGACAGGCTGGAAACTTCCATCTGTTTTGCTTGATGTCTGAGAGAAAGCCTATTGGATATAGTCGTTGAACTTGATTTTGCTTCAGGATCGATGTGATGCATGACTGATTCAAAAGACATAGTAGCTAAACACTCTAAGCGTCTGGAGTCCATATTATCTATACTCAATAGATAATTGAGGTTAGAAAAGTTTACATGTTCCCCTTGCTAAGTGTGAGCTAGTGCAGTGCGGTGCAGTGTATAATAGATAAAAACAGTTTAAGATCAGAAAAAACAATGTAAAACGATGAGACTTTAGATTCCGACCAGAGTGACCGTCAACGCTGACCGTCTCAACTGGCAGAGAGATTGATCGATCGTAAAAGCTTTAAGATCGAGTATCGGCATGTAAAAGTGTAAAGTTTGTCGTTTAGGTTCATTTGCAAGTTTCTGGTATATGTTGAAAGTTCCAAGGATTTGATTGTTCAATCTCGATTTAATAGTGAGTATGCATGTTTTAGGGTTTCTCGTCATCGTATATCCAGGTTCGCTAAGGTGAATTAGTGATGATTGTCCAAGCAAGTGAAGTTGGATTAGATTGTAAGTTAAAAAAATTCCTTATGTTGACCTCTATAATAATGTCGATCCTTATGTGCTTGCCGATCCCTTCTACTCTGTCGTCAACTCGTCTAGCCACTACGCCGAGGGATCAGTATAAAACCAAACATCCAACACAATCTCTCCTCTATTCTATCTTCTTCCTCCTTTATCCTTTTCTCTCTCCTTCTCCTTATTTATATATATTGAACCCTATGTTCACAACAATCAGCATAGGCCAAAATATTCAACATTGATCGCTCCTTCATTCTGTCTTTTTCCTCCTGTTTTCCCCCTTCTTCCTTCCCCTTACATATTCTACCGAACCCTATCTGCTAATGATTCATCTCCTCTACGACACTTTGATCACTATGTCGTCACGGCCTCGAACGCCATCATAATCAATAACAACAAGGAATCTAGTTTCTCATCGTATAATTGACAATTATAGTTCGAAAACTTCCCAATGTGAATGTATAAGTTGAAATAAGAACGAGTGTTTGGGGATATTCGAATTGGAAAGGAAGAAGAAATTAGTTTACGGGATAGGTAGGATTACAGATGGATTTAAGGCTCAAGGTTGGAAAGTTTGGTTTTGTGAATTAAGGATGAGGGTTCGGTGCAAAGGCAGATGTTGAGAAAATGGAATAAGTGAGAATGAAGGGATGGAAAGTTGCTATATATGTGGGTGAAGGTTTAGCCCAAGCCCTTGGCACATAGCGTGAAGAGAGGGATCGACATGAAAGCTTGATGATTCCTGTTAGCAAGGACCCAAAAAAGAGACAGCATGCATATATGCCTACTCCTACAAAAGCTTTAAAAAAGAGAGACCAAGAGAGAAAGAGAAAAAGGGGAGTGAGGTATCGGCTAAATGTATGCTGATCTCTACACACAAAAAATAAAATGAAATGAATGAATAAGAAATTGGTTATAAGGTTTCGGCTATGAACATGTACATATGATATGCTATATAGACTGGCAAGTACCCGTAAGTGTTCAAACACGTCTGGGAGCCAACAACAAAAATGTGTACATGAGCTGCCTATGTATGACCTAAAGGTTCAATTTTTGAAATCGACAAAAATTAAAGTCAATCCTAAAACATTCTAGTTTGAAGCTATACCAGATAACAAAGGCTTATTAGTCTCGTAGAACCGAACTTATATATACACACACACACACACCAATTGGCAGAATATAGCATTGGATTTATATTATTAGGAATCGACCAAGCATCATGACAAACAAAAAGGAATTCGACACCTTAGAAAAAAGATTCGATAAAGGAATAGCGGCTATTTAGAAAGCTAGATGGATTCAGTCTCAACGAGTCAAAGCACGTCATGTTAATCATAAGACATACTTTGGGGGAAAGTGTTACCTAACATTCTAGCCCGGCTATTGAACCGACTGCATGAGTTAGATCTGAATGCTAACAAGGCCCACGATTCCGAGGAGATGATTGTGGGATCCGAAAGTCAAGTATAGATGGTTACATAAAGTCAAAATTGAATGGATCTGATAGATGTACAATGCAGGATGCTCAAAGCATGGAATATGGCTCAACGTATGGAAAGGTTCGGCATAGGTTGCCACATTGGAGGTCGACATACTTGATCAAGAAGGGTCGGTAGGCTTCACTGGAGAGGGATCGGCATCCATTAAGGATCAAGTGCATATATGCTAAAAACAAACAATATTTCGAGGTCTACGAGTCTAATCTTTATTAAATTTGGAGATCATGGTGTATGGGCCCTAGGGAACCTATAGTAGGGATTGCATGTCAATAGGATAGAAGGAGAGGGATCGGCATATACCTTTGTAGAGGGTTCGGCTGCAAGCAGTGCACAAGTGATATTGAATCGAAGATAAAGGAATAACTAATGTTCTAGTGGTCCAAACGACATGAAAATTAGAGGCTAAACATATATTAGCATATAGAAGCTATCATAGGGATCGCTGCCCAAAAATCGACCAATGAAGGGATCAGTACCGATCACTCCTTATTGTAATTGGGTCTAGTGATTCCTCTAGTAGGCTCATGTGCATTAGAAGGTCCTTCAGCCGAAGTTTCAAAGAGATTGGTGGTCGTCTTCATCTATAAAAACTGGCCTAATGGGTCGTTCTGAGGATTTCACGTTGCTTATACTCTAGGCTTTATTGTAATCAAGTGTTTTCTTGTCCTTACTGCTATAATCAAATTTATAAATGATCAATAAAGGAAAATCTTCAAAGTGGACATAGGCATACAATGTCGAACCACTATAAATCTCCGTGTATCTGATTATTGCTCTTTATCTGTTATTAGCTTAATCATTTCTTCTATTTAATTTTGTTTTTCTTTGTTTACTTCTGTATATAAATAATATTCTTGGGTGTCTGTGACCAATTTAGTTGCAAAGGTATGTGTACATGGACTTATATGGCACTAAATACGATATTTTGGCTGTTAAATTTGATTGCTCTAATTTCTTATAATCGATATCTCAATGTAATTAAAATAAAAGATAAAAACATTCATCAATGAAACTACTTTTCTATAGCTTGTCAAATAGTGGTAAATGCATAAAGTAAACGGCAGTGAAATAAAATCATTAGGAAATCAAATCTCCCACTTTCCAATGGCCTTAATATCACTTATATTAGTTTCTCAAACATTGGTAAATTATTGTGCTTCCTCCTTCCTTGAAAGCGACATGTGTCAAAGCAAAAAAATATACATAATCAATAATTCCAGATAAGGAAAATAATCATAAAGCACATATCAACAAATAATGTGAAGCTTATTTGTAAAAACCAGAAAAGCCCTTTAACTTGGATAATAGTGAAATATTAAAGTGATGTATGTATAGCTTAACTGCTTAAGAGCGTTCCCAACCGAGTAGTGATTGGAAAGCAACCAACCCCAATAAGGGGTTGGTTGTGCTCTTTTAGGTTGCTTTGACAACCTATAAGGTTGCCAATGCAACCCTGGGGGTTATTGTCTTAGCCGGCTTTCTTTTAACCGGCTAAGGTTAGCCGGATAGTCGGCCAAAAGAAAGCCCATTAAGGGAAAATATAAAATTTGTCGGCTTTCTTTTAGTCCACTAAGGCTTTATTTCCTTAGCATGCTAAATTAAAGCCGACAAAGGACCAATTCATTTTCTTCGATTGGAGGTGGGCTTTGGTTGAATGGGTTTGAATGGATGTGTGGCAACACACCCGGTTGGAATGCTCTAAGGCCTTTATCAAAAAAGTCATCAATAATGGAGAAGGGGGCATTTTCGAATCAACACCTCATTAAATTTTGTTTTATTTTTTGCCTTTACCCTATAACCACGTCAATATAAAAAAAATAGGTGAAATCATGCCAGATCAATTTTTCGAGAAAAATCCTCCTTTTATAATAAAAGTGTCTTTTCAAGACAACCCCATGTTAATCTAATATAATACATGAATAAGATAGAAGTAGAAAGGTTTCCCCATTGGTATACGCATGGATCATGTCCAAATGTGATAATGGGAAAGGCACTGGTTAATTATAAACAAAAAAGGATAAATATCACTAAAGAAAGACAAGAGAAAAAAATAGGCTTTGAGTGGAAGTTTTCTGGTAGCATGGTAGGGAATGAAATAAGGCTCTTTTGATGAAGAAGCAATAAGGGAATGAATAGATGTAGTTCTTTGTTTTTGCAATCTTGTCAGACATATTTTGAATTCGTAAACCCAATTGATGTCAGAACATTAGCTAATTTATATTACTTAGGCTAACAAATGCATACTTTATATAAATAGATATAAAAAAAAAATTCTCAGACTCTTTTTTAAAACTAAAATATTATCAAAAATACGATCGTACATCTCTTAAATAATGAATTAACAAAATTGGGAATCAGTATAAACCAATCGAAGATACTAAAAAGGGAGCAAAATTTAGGGTCATGATTTTGATGTGGACGACATCAAGTACATTGCCATATCGGAAATAAAATGTCAAGTTTTGGAAAACCGAAGGATAATAATTAAAATTTATGATTGAGGAAACTGAAGGATAATGATTAAAATTTCTACATGAAATGCTTGTAAACTAAAAGTTATTAACTATAGATAAAATATTGAGATAATAACCTAACCCGAACGAAGTACATATCTAGGGCATGGCTACTACCGAAGTTTGAAGGAAAAGTTGGGCTAATCAGAGGCGGCAAAAGTCAAGTTGAAGAATTTTTAACTATTTCTATCTAGGTTTAGATGTCTATCAACTCGCTAACAATGGATTAAAGGCGGATTGATTCCATTTCCTACAAATGTTATACGATGGGGAAAATAGAAGAAATAAAGAACAAAAAAATAACAGAGAAAGGGAAATTATATGAGAATAAAATATGTGAATCATGGGGAAATGTAAAAGAGTGAGTAAAAGACTAAAATATGGTTGTCTTTTCAGCTTACAATTTCAAATGGCAAAACCACACTAAATTTGACTAAGAAATTGAAGAGGCTTTAGAGCTAACAAAGCTCTACTTAGTATTAACATAGTATAAGTGAAGATACTCATGTTAAAAAGTATTCATGTCATAATAAAGCTATACAAAAATTCATTATGTTCCATGATTAATGTGTGCAAAAAAACATTTATAGTTGTAGTACCTTTTGATGAAAGGTCCTTTGTACATGAACCTTTCCAATGGATTTGCAATATATGTTTTTTGGGCAAATATCTTCGACTTTGAACTTGTAAAGGACATAGATAACACATTTTTAGTATGCAAAAGAAAGACGCAAATAATAAGAAATACACAAAATCAATGTATAATGTACTATTTAATGCCATGAAAGAAAGATTTTCAGTTTACATAAATTATAATGAAAATTATCTTTCTTTCCAATTTCAGCTTAACAAACCTTTAATGAACCCTGCAACAATATATAAAAAACTACGATGTTATCTTCAAAAGCATTAAAGTCATACATGGATAGCTTTTCTAATTTATTGTATTCAGCTTATAGTAATTAAAAAACTTTAAATAATACATAGATATAATACGATCGATGTTATGGGATTTTAAGTAAAGGTTTCAAAATTGAGTTAAGCGTAAAATCCAGGAATGCCACTCAATGAACTTTACCAATGAATTTGTAGTATATGTTTTTTGGACAATTTTCTTTGACTTGAACTAGTAAAGGACATAGATAAATTCGTCACGCTGTCTAATATGTAAAAGAAAGTCATAAACAACGAGAAATACACAAAATTCTTTTATAAAATACAATTTAATGCCAAGAAGAAAGATTTCCAATTTATGTGAGTTATAATTTCATGAAAATTATCTTTATTTCTAATTTTAGCTTGAAAAACCATCAATGAACGCTGCAACAATATAAAAGAAACTATGATGTTATCTTCAAAAGCATCGAATACTTGCGTATTTCTTAAAATTATTACAATTGCAACAACGCACCTTGAAATGGGCCTAATTTTCGACCAAATAAAGGCTCATCAAACCTTTTACTATTTCCAAGCTAGCCGTCAACTGGTAAGGTTGATACAATGAACAATATACAGAGCTATCTATCAATGTTATCAAAATATCACTGTGAAAGGATAAAAAATACACATAAGTACCCATTTTATAGAAATTCAAATCTTAGAATATAACATAACATCCCAATATATGAAATACAATGTCTCAAGATAACAACATCATGTTTGAAATAAGTACATCAAAGTATATCAAAACATAAATAGATAGATAACTGTCACAAGTCCTCACCTCTTCCTTCAGCCTATCAATCAAAATCATATCACCTAACCTATGTGTTGTAATAAAGAGGGGGTCAGAACAATAATGTATGGTGAATGAAAATCTCAACTCTTACCATAATAGTATTTAGGCAATATCATTTGGATAAGTAATATGTTTGCACCTCCTATACTAAATCCTACCAAAAACATCTCTAATTGTAAGCCATGAAGGCCTTTCCAATCCATTTTGCAACTGCCGTCAATCCTAACAATGTGAGAGAAAGTACCTGAGCTACTTAATATCCTTTTAATGAGAATTATGCAGACTCTGACCATTTAATACCTATAACCTTCGTAGATCCCCATTATATAATACTTAAACCCAAGGCGGACCTCTCTCTGATACTCTATAACCGACAACATTCAAAATCTCATCGGGCCACTTAATACTTCTTTATGGGAAGAGGAAAACCTAGAATAACCACTTGATACCTCAACCTCGAAGTGGACCCCTCTCTAGATTCCTCACTATCGCACCTAAACGATTATCTTGACCATTTAATACTTCTTAAGTGGGAAGGAGAGGGACCCTACAACAACCACCTAATACTCTTACTCGGAAGCAATTCCTACACTTATGACCCGCAATCAAAACTATGACATCTCATATTAGTCCATCCATTCGTATGTACTGGTAGCTAGATTAACTGGGCAGACTCAACCTATAGAATTAGGACTAAACTCTCGTCGACTATAGGTGCTTTTTATATGTGACATTTCACATCAGTTCTAAAGTCACACTAGTGGTAACCAAATTAGCTAGGAAGACTTTTGTATACTTTTGACTGACCTCTCATCTCTATAACTTAGTCATAATTCCACTCTACTATCATACTACCATGTATACCTCACCCGCATGTACATAAGGAGAATTCCATGTTTCACCTTTAATTATGGACTAAATTGTCCTTAAATTCCTTCCTAAGGGGTTTAAGCTAATTGATAATCTATTTATACTACGCAATTAATTCATTATTAATTATACACTATTAACCAATAATATATTTATATTTACATAATAGCTAACATATATACATATTCCTAAGCATGCGAATTGTATTCCTATTATAATTCGTGCCCTATGCTAATTGTTAAATGTCAAAACTTCCATATACATATCTAACCCTACACAATACTTTCAAAATAGCCAATATCATTAGCCAAAATATAGGCTTACATATATAAAATAGAATCATGCACCAAACTTATCCTATGCTAATATAGCATAATTAATACCACTATTTCAAGGAACAAAACTTACAATTCAATCTTTTATATTCTATTTAACCTTTTCATATAGGAAGTTAAAGTGAAAAAGGGATTTCTTCTTATCTAAATTATTAAAAATAGGTAGTGCAAACTATGAATTAGAGAATTCATATTTTACACACTATTTTCTAACTTATTTTTCTTTTAAAACCTTTTAACACAACAATAGAGAATAGTTGAAAGTGGAATAGAATATGAAACATTTAAATTGCTATAGAAAAACAAATTCCACTATTTTAATACAAGATAATTGAGATTCCAATAAACATAAGAAATGACATTTTATTTTGGGAAATTTTAAGGGTTTAGTTTTAGGGCTATCTGAACAAAATTCCATAAGGCATAAAACGATTCCAAACGTCTCTATACAAATGAAAAAATATGAAAAACTAAGATCTACACTCATAGAGTATTTTCTTACTCCTTTTTTGGATTTGATTCAAGATCGTTCCTAATTTCCCCTTTAGATCTCTTCTTTTTGGAATATACAACAATTGAATTGTATATAAATTAGATTCAAAATCAGGGATTATGGTAAGAATAGAATTAGAAATCGAATATTTAAATATCTAAAATGCCTTGCAAGGAAATCCTTAGTGATTCTGAATCGTAGCATAGAAGAAGACTAGCGGAGCTCTGCTAGCATTCTCGAATAATTTGTGAATAAAAGTAAAGGGGCTAGCCTCTTGTTTACAATGGTTAAAATGCACTAAAAATGTTGGATTTAAGTCGATGTAAAATAATAAAATCTGGGTCGTTCCTAGCCTAAATTAACCCTAGTTGCCACCCTCCTACAAGTCAACCACTTCTTCCTACATGGTCGACCGGAAGTAGTAGACCGGCCATAAGAAGGCAGACAACCGAGTCTTACGTTTTTTGGGATTGTAATAACTGTTGTCGTTTTAATCGATTTCTTTCCATATTTTATTATTAACGTTGACGTCTATTTTAGTGTTTCCTTAAAAGCTAAGATTTTAATTAATGTTAGAATGTTTATTAGTGCTTTAAATTCAAATATTAACATTAATTTAACCTTTACATTTAAATTTGTTTCGAATTATTTTAAATTCGAAAACTTTAAACGTCATAAACTTTTTCGTTTTGAGCTCCGATTAAAAAACTATATGTATGAAAGTTGATCAAAAAATCACCACGAACACAACGGTGTAACTTTTGTGAACAAATTCTAACAATAATTTTGTTTCATTTTTAGACTTTTTTTAATTAATTTCTTATCAATTTTCATAGCGTGTTACAGTAATGTATAAGACTACTATGTTATGTTATTATTATTTTTGGAAATTTTAGAAATTGCAGTTATAAACTTTAATAAACCGAAAATTCAATATTAGAAGGTCGAATTCATGGTGCAAAAATGTAAAATAAAATTTGAAGCAATCAATAAGATGAAGAATTAAATCATAAATCAGTGATGGGCATAGTGGATGACCATTCAACAATTGGATAAAAAGTTAAATCAATGATAAAGTCTGAAACTATGAGGTTAAAGTAAACTATTATAAACGAAATGCAAAGTTAAAATATGTATATCAATATTGGAAATTTGGATATACTTCTACAGTTTATATATGGCCATTAATCATCAAAAATTGTGTACTAAATAATATATATAACATTCCTGGATTTCATATTTATTCGATTTTAAAACCACTGCATTAATAACGGTTCCTAAAGTATACAAATATAAACCGCAATCCAGATTTACAATAGATATTGCAAAAAAATTCAAACTAGAGTCATAACAATAAAAAAAAATTCAAAATAAATAATAGTAAATTTAGTACCTGTACTATTTATAAACTTATATACTGCAATTACTGGATTTTCATTCATAGTATATATAACGACCCAATTTTACGATGCCCGAAAGTCGACATTTAGACGTTCACTGTATCAAATGTCGCACAGTCGAATGCCGAAAAACCGAACCGTTAGGGTTAAAGAAGGAGAAGATAGAAGAAAAACAGAATCTCACATTTCGCAGCGGAGCAAATATAATAGATAAATGAATAATCTTTTAAAACAAAGAATCATCTCAGTTAATACAATACAACATCAGAGTTTACAACGACATCATACATCACTGACAGTTATTATAACTTGACTATATGAAAAATGATTTGCACTAACCATAGGCAACAGACACTACATAGTAAAGAGATACGTCTCGCCATCCAGCTTCAACTCCCGATCTCTACAGCAACTCTTTTCTGACTTTGCTCCCGAATAACTTAAACCTAACTCTAGGCTGCCCGTGTGGAAAATTATGGGAACCCAGAGATTAGAAAGAGAACAATAAACTCCAGGTCAGTCATGGAACTGGTGTGAGATCTTAAAAATAGTTATTTTTAACTAAGAAAACAAAGGAATTTAAAAGAAACCCGCAATGCTTTTTGGAAAATGAAACTACCATAAGGCCTCCGGCCACACACACAATGCAAATGCAGAATTGGTGGAGATTTCTCCTTATGATAGTCAAACATGCTTAATACGCAAAATCCTTTCGATATTATTATTATTATTAGTGCATAGTGTGGAAAACATTTCGAAAGTATAATAATAATTTTAGCCAGCATAGGCATTTCGCACTTATGCCTACTATAGCTACCATATTCAATAGCTGATTACCACCACATTCCATGGAAGGTTATACAACTAAAACCGTACAGGGCGCATATTGTTTCTTTAGATTTCCAACAAATGTTCAGGCTAAGAACTTCCTATTGCCACATGGGCACGCCTCTGGAAGGATGCCCCAAGAACCTAACTGGATCTCTTCCAACACAAGGCCGGGGTACCTCTGCAAAAATAGGTAACTACTACACGAGTATGCCATCCCCTGGTTGTAAACAACCTTTATCTGAGGATCCTCAACAACAACAATCACAAAGTAATACATATTTGCGATATTCACATAAGTTAAGTATATGGGCTTCATACCATGATGCCACTTCTATCCAGAAGGAAATGCACATACGCTAAGGGGCGCTACCCCCTATAACCTTGCCGCATTCTTCCTGTTTCGACCATTCCGGGGTGTGAGGTCCGACGAAGTCTCGTCCACAAAGCTACGCTCTTCACAAAAGCCATGCTTCAATTAACAAATGATCAGCAACACTTCGTATGCCACATTACCAAATTGGGAATGTATCACCAGTAACCATCAACTACATTACCTCTGAGCTCATTTGTCTCAGAGAAGGGTGTTAAGCTAAGAGAATAAATTCTCCGCCACCAACAGAAATGTATATGATAGAAACCAGCTTTACATCTCAAAGTGTAACGTCAGACACACATCCATACAAGTCCTTTCCGGGATCGAACGGAACCGAAGGCACTTCCGAAGAAGCCCTTACAATCCGGATATTCACTAATCACGTCCGGAATTCCCATCACAAAGGGTGATAAAATCTCTATACCGGAGCAACCCGGTGCAGAGACATTCGTCAGGTAATCCTTTCGCTTTCAAAAATACCCGGTCTTCAACACCATCTTCAAATGCAACCTCATTTCGTGTTATCGTTATTCGAAATGGGTCTTATGACACAAGGTCCTCTCCCGGCTAATCCGAAAATGAGCGCTTATTTTTAAAAATAAGTGTTCATTCAGTTTTCAAACAAATCACAACAAATTCCACTTTGATCTCTTTAAGCAAAAGATCCGTCACAATCACAAAGGTTTGATGTGGGTTTCGAATATCCATTTGGAATTCGACTCCTGGTCGCATCGAAATTCAAATGCCGATTAAAAAGGCCAATATTGATAGTTGGCTATTTAACTATCAATCATCATTCACAACAGTCACTGGATTTCAAATAATTTTCCCCCAATTATTATTATTTTCAATAATCTTCGCAAGATAAAATTTCACACTTCAATCCTTTGAAAATAAATTTCAAATCAATTTCCATATTTCAATCTTTTTTTTTTGAAAACAAATTCAAAACACTCTTCTCACGCGGAATACATTTTCAAACATTTTATTCATTTCCACTGAAAATCTGCTGATTTCAAATATTTTAAAATAATATAAAAATAATTATTCAAAATATACTTGGAAACATTTAAAATAAACTATTTTAGAGTATTTGCTTAAATATTAGTTATGAAAAATACTATACTAATATCTTATATAAAAATTCAGGTCCAAAACTAATTTTAAAATAAAAATTTGTAAATAGAGTATAAATATTTAAATAACTATTTTCTAAATCAAATATCAATTTAAATCTTTAAAATAATCCCTTATATAATTAATTATATAAATTTTTACTTTAAAACCATTTCCAAACTAATTTCTCCAACAATATTATTTTAAAACCAAATCCAAAACTTTTAAATTTTATTCAAAAGCTATTTTAAAAATATACTCGGCTTTCAAGGGAAAAATTCTTTTCCCATTACAAAATGGTCCAATCCAATAAATTAATAAATCTTCTTGATTTATTTTAATTTACATTCCAATTTGTGAATTTCATTCCATACTTTAAAAACAAACCAATATTTATTTTTAAAACCATTTCTCTTTCTTTTATAATTTCCCATTGTGAATTTACATTTCCAAATATCAACTGATATACGAATTTCAAATCGATTTCCAAATATCACTTTCAAACCAAATCAAATCCCAATTTTATTTTCAATTTATTTCAAACACAAAATCAAATTCCAATTTGATTTCCCAAATTAATTTTCCAATATCAAATCAATTTCAAATTGATTTTCCAAGTTATTTCCAAAACACCAAACTAAATTTCCTGATCGATTCCTAAGATTTATTCTAACTCCAAATTAATTCCCGAATCGATTTCTAAAATTGATCTCTACTCTAAATTAAATTCCAAAATTAATTTCTAATTTATTTTCTTTTGAAATAAATTTCTTTATCGCTTTCAATTATTTAAATACGTATCTTGAATAATTTCTTCAACCATTAAACAATATTACCTGAAATTCCATTATTAAAATATTTTCCCATATGTTTGGAATTTATTCAATAAGTTTTCAAAGATAAAAATTTATATATTTAAATTTCCTTCTTTTAAAATTCACCCGATTACTTTGAGTAAATTTATTATAAATTTTCTACCCAAATTTCAAAATCAAATTTTTGTTTATTTCTGGTATCTTACGATACCGAAAATATATTCGGCTAAATTACAGTCTTCAACGGTTTCAATCACAAATAGTCACACGAATTAAAATAATCAACACATAACATACAAAACAAATTAAATATTTGAGGAATCCAGTTGGATCCCTCCAACCTGTTTCCCTGCATCCACAGACGTTAGCACAACAATCAAATACCCATTCCATTTCAAGTTGGAATATCACGGTATATGGGACTTATAAAATATTGTCCGCTATTATGCAGCGCAATATGGTCTCATCCGCTATATAATGCGGGAAATCAACAACTCCAAATACACATATAATACCAATTCCACTTCGAGGTGGAATATCGTAGTATATGGGTTTAATATAACAACCTCCACTATTATGCGGCGCATAGGGTCTAAACTAATATAACTAATAATAAACTAATTATCCAAACACACAATCAATCAATTTTAAATTTAACTATTAAAATTAAATCAGCGATTGAGTGAGAAGATCTCACCTTAGCTTATGCATGCAATCCATTTTCCATCCAGTTTGTTTCTTCATAATTTGACCTTGAATAAACATTATATAAATTTATTAATATTCGAACTAGTCGAATAATTAAATTTCTATTTGATAATTTAAATTAACCAATGATTTTATTTTTAAACTAATACTTAAATTTTTTTTTACAAATCCCTTTTAATAAATTTATTTAACTAAAATTTAAATTTAACACAAGCTAATTAAATAAGTTTATTTAACAAATAAATCTCCATAACACATTATTTTAAAAAATTAAACTAGTAGGCTTAGAATGGATATAAGCATATACACTTTTATTTCTCATTTAAAAACTACATAAGTATATTTATAAAAATAACCCATATAGATTTTAAAAATCAAATCTTTTTATAAATTTCTATATTTTTCAAAACCTATATATATTTGAAACTGAATTATTTTAAATCTTTACTGTAAATATACCTTTTATCTTACTAAAAAAAACTGCATATATTTTCTAAATTATATATATACATATACTTAGTAAAAAACAGAACTGGTTAAAATTTCTTACTGTAACTTCATTCAACTTTACTGTATATATAAGTGTATTTCTTTTTAGTGTAATTTTTTTATATATGTATATATATTAAAACAAAAGTATTTTATACTTTAATAAAAATAAAAATAAAATTTCTTTGTACATATAAATCTATAAAATTGAAAAATAGATAGATAATATTCTTTACTATGAATAAATTTGAGAAGAAAAAAAGTCGAATACCACCATCGCGAGCTCGAAACCTATCTCGATGCTCGGCCTCACCACTGCTTGAATCGAAACCCTAGATTGCGCATGCCGCTTCGAATCATCTCGCCTTCGAGCCCTAAATCGCCCTGCCTTCCAATCACAACCCTGCACTCACGCGATATGACGCAAGAAATCGGCGACGCCATCTTCAATGCTATTGCCGCCAAAAGCCCTCACTGATGAAATTGCCTTTCCTTTTACCATCACCTGCACGCGCTACACGCGATCGAGCTTTAGTTCCAGTAATCTTGACTTAATTAGCATCGCGATCAATGCTCGTGCGATAACCCCGAGTCCCCTCTATTCCTCGATTGATTACAAATTGAAAAAAAGGAAAAGAGGAGCTGCTATTATTAGGAAGTAATCGTCCATTGATAGATTTGAACGAGAGAAAAGTTTCGTTCTCTTCTTCTGAAATTTTGAAACGAGATAGTTTTTTTATTTTTTTTATTTTTTGAGACGCGTGTTATACGTATGGACAAGTGTTATTGGGAAGGACACGTGCTGTAAGGTTATAAACGTGTTTAAATTGGTGAATGCATATTTAATTTAAATTCAAATTCAAATCGTTCCATATCACGCAACTTACAATCTCGAACTTCGATCGAGACATGTCGCTAGGCATTTATAATGTTATACGCTTATTCCGAACGCAATGGAAGAGGTTCTGTGTCCAAATTTGATCGTATGGAGAAGACAGCGTTTTGAACTAGTTATTAAATTGAATTTCGATAGAAATTTTAGCGCGTTTGCTTATCGTACGGCCAAAAGACAACTCCAAACACTTCGAAAATTGAAATCCGATAATAGTACAATATTACGGATCCAATGGAACATGTTTCATCGAAATCCGAGACTATGCCTCGGAATGCTATTTTTAAATACCAATTTAAACGATATAATTTCAAAACTGAATAAAACATTATCAAATTCAATTCTGAAGCTTACATTATCTTCACTATTATCAATATAAATTTTCTAAGCCATCAAATTATTTTAACGGGCTCAAAATTGAAGATTTACAATTTTACCCAAATTTCAAAAATTAAATTTGATAATTAAATTTCCAAATTCATTCTGAAAATTGAAATTCAAGTTAGACTATCTTTCAAACATTTAAAATCATTTGAATATTTCAATTTCAAATGTTAAAATTTCCGGGTAGTCACATCCTTCTCCCCTTAAAGAATTTCGTCTCGAAATTACTTGTTAAGAAGAATGGACCTTAACCCGTTTATCACTTTTCCAATTCAAATAGTTTTTTCAACAACTTACCAAAACAAATCTTTTTATTAGAGACCCATCATTAATTCGACTAACTCGATACGACGAGCCATTCAAATAGCAAAAAATTTCGAAATTCAATTATAAGTTTCAACAACATTGTTTTCTTAACATTTGAAATTTAAATTTAAATTCAAATTGCAAATTTCCAACATTTTCTCAAAAAATTTCTAACTCCCTAAATTTTCGAAATTTTTTGCCAGCGTCTCCTTTGCACGGCTAGCTCGATACGAGTACAAAATGGCACCACAGGCCCCCAAATTTCAAAAAGAAAAGAAAAAGCCAAGCGGCTAGACAAGAAGATCATCAAATTTCATACTGAAATTCAAATACATACCTTTTGTCGAGCAATTCAATTTTTATCTTCGAAAATCAAAATCCGAATTCCATTTCCTTTAATATACCTGTATATCCTGCTAGCCATAATATCCAATTACAACATTCAAAAATCATTTTGCACATTCCATTACAAAATCTTCAATATATACTTCTTATACCATCTTTACTTTACTATTGAATTTATATATCCATTTTCATTCAACTTTATATAAATTTTATTTGAATTCAATTTTACAATTTCAATTCTATTTGGATTCAATTTACCTCCTGAATATTGAATTTTATCAATTATCTTTCCTTCACAACTGTTTAGGTTACTATTTTAAATTAGTTTCTTTACTAATTAATTACAAGTTCTAATTCATTTCATCTCATACCATTTTTTTATTTCCACCTTTATTATCTTTAGTTCACTTCGAACTAATTTTACAATTTCATTTTATTACACATAATTCAAATTGGTTTTAAATATTCAGTTCCAATTCCAATTTTATTCTTTTATTTGTTCCCAAACACAATTCAACCCACTATTTTAGTTTGTAACCACTTATATTTAAACTGGATTTCAAATCCCATATGAAGTCAATTTACCTTTTATTTATAATTAATGAATTCAATCTATTTCAAACCATATCTGAATTTGTCATTCCTTCTAATAGCTTCACTCACTAATTTTATTTTAATACTTGGCTTTACAAATCAATTTCAATTCCAATTCAGTTCTACTTACAAATTTGAAATGAATTTCAACATTCAATTCACTTTCATTTATTTGCAATCGCAAATTCATTTATTCATTCATAATTTTAATTTCCACCTTTATAGATTTTTATTCCAATCGTTTATTCTATAAGACTTCTCAAATTCACTTTCATACAAATTAACTCAAATTTTCAATCTCAATTTTTTTTAGTTTTCATTCTTTAATTCTACTTGAATTAAATTTCCCTTCCAACTTATTTTGTTTCCATATTTACCTTTTTCTAACTTCTCTTTAAGTTAGATTTTTACCTTAACAACTTTAAACTTTACAAGTTATCAACTTACTGATATTCCATAAATATTTTATATAGTATTCCAGAGTCTTTTCGACCTTTCAAAAATCATTTTTGAAATCAATTCGAATTATCCTTTTTGAATTCCCAAAACCAAACCCAGTTTTCCAAACAACTTTAATTTAAAACAATTCGATAGCAATTCCCCTTTTGGAAACTCGAAAATGAACATCGATGATGTTGTAGTCATCAACGAAGTTATTTTCCAGCGACCGAAAAGAGTTTAGAGCTTTCATCCCTTCAAAACATTTTTCCAAACCCTTGAAAACCATTTTCAAACTCAAAAGGACCAAATCCTTTCAAAAACATTTTCAAAAACTTCTCTGGAATTCTATTTCAAATTATAAATCATATTTATAATTTACATTCTCAAATTTCATTTGTAAATGGATTTTATTTCTAAACTTTTGATTATGATTCCAATTTCTTATTCAATTTCATTGATAATAATTTAATATTATCACTTCCTAACAAACAAGCAACCATATACTATAATAATTTATGAAAAATCATTCCTTTTATATACAAAATAGTTTTGGGTAAAATTATTTCATTTACCCTAATTTAAAACAATATCGTGTCGAATTGTTCTGTACGAGTGTTTTGAGATCCCTATCGATAGAGTTGTACGGACTATTTCGACCAGAATCCATATACTACTCAACAAACCAATATCACAATATAAAATAATTTTATATTCACTAACAAATACGCATTCATATCTATTATTACACTCAAACTCATTCTAGAGTACTACTGACTCTATCTCTAATGAGTAACACCCAACAGAGCCAAGGTTGTCGCTTAACCAAATGCTCTGATACCAAATTATAACGACCTAATTTTACGACGCCCGAAAGTCGGCATTTATACGTCCACTATATCAAATGTCGCACAGTCGAATGCCAAAAAACCGAACTGTTAGGGTTAAAGAAGAAGAAGATAGAAGAAAAACATAAACAATAACAGAATCTCACATTTCGCAGCGGAGCAAATATAATAGATAAATGAATAATATTTTAAAACAAAGAATCATCTCAGTTAATACAATACAACATCAGAGTTTACAACGACATCATACATCACTGACAGTTATTATAACTTGACTATATGAAAACTGATTTGCACTAACTATAGGCAACAGACACTACATAGTAAAGAGATACGTCTCGCCATCCAGCTTCAACTCCTGATCTCCACAGCAACTCTTTTCTGACTTTGCTCCCGAATAACCGAAACCTGACTCTAGGCTGCCCGCGTGGAAAATTATGGACACCCAGAATTTAGAAAGGGAACAATAAACTCCAGGTCAGTCATGGGACTGGTGTGAGATCTTAAAAATAGTTATTTTTAACTAAGAAAACAAAGGAATTTAAAAGAAATCCGCAATGCTTTTTGGAAAATGAAACTACCATAAGGCCTCCGGCCACATACACAATGCAAACGCAGAATTGGAGGAGATTTCTCCTTATGATAGTCAAACACGCTTAATACGCAAAATCTTTCGATATTATTATTATTAATGCATAGTGTTGAAAATATTTCGAAAGTATAATATTAATCTTAGCCAGCATAGGCATTTCGCACTTATACCTACTATAGCTACCATGTTCAATAGCAGGTTACCGCCACATTCCATGGCAGGTTATATAACTAAAACCGTACATGGCATGTATTGTTTCTTTGGATTTCCAACAAATGGTCAGGCTAAGGAACTTCCTGTTGCCACATGGGTACACCTCTGGAAGGACGCCCCGAGAACCTCGCCGGATCTCTGCCAACACAAGGCCGGGTTACCTCTGCAAAAATAGGTAACTACTACATGAGTATGCCATCCTCCGTTTGTAAACAACCTTTATCTGAGGATCCTCAACAACAACAATCACAAAGTAATATATATTTTCGATATTCACATAAGTTAAGTATCCGGGCTCCATACCATGATGCCACTTCTATCCAGAAGGAAATGCACATACCCTAAGGGGCGCTACCTCCTATAATCTTTCCGCATTCTTCCTGTTTCGACCATTCCGGGGTGTGAGGTCCGACGAAGTCTCGTCCACAAAGCTACGCTTTTCACAAAAGCCATGCTTCGATCAATAAATGATCAGAAGCACTTCGTATGCCACATTACTAAATTGAGAATGTATCACTAGTAACCATCAACTACATAACCTCTGAGCTCGTATGTCTCAGAGAAGGGTGTTAAGCTAAGATAATAAATTCTCCGCCATCAACATAAATGTATTTGATAGAAACCAGCTTTACATCTCAAAGTGTAACGTCAGACACACATCCATACAAGTCCGTTTCGGGGATCGAATGGAACCGAAGGCACTTCTAAAGAAGAAGCTCTTGCAATCCGGATGTTCACTAATCACGTCGGAAATCCCCATCACAAAGTGTGATAAAATCTTTATACCGGAGCAACCCGGTGCAGAGACATTCGACAGGTAATCCTTTCGCTTTCGAAAATACCCGATCTTCAACACCATCTTCAAATGCAATCCCATTTCGTCGTATCGTTAATCGGAATGGGTTTTATGACACAAGGTCCTCTCCCGATCGCATCACAATGGTTCGATGTGGGTTTCGAATATCCATCACAATCACAATGGTTCGATGTGGGTTTCGAATATCCATTTGGAATTCGACTCCCGATCGCATCGAAATTCAAATGCCGATTAAAAGGCAAATATTGGTAGTTGCTTATTTAACTATCAATCGTCATTCACAACAGTCACTGGATTTCAAATAATTTTCCCCCAATTATTATTATTTTCAATATATCTTCGCAAGATAAAATTTCACACTTCAATCCTTTGAAAATAAATTTCAAATCAATTTCCACATTTCAATCTTTTTTTTGAAAACAAATTCAAAACATGCTTCTCACGTTGAATACATTTCCAAACATTTTATTCATTTCCACTAAAAATCTGCTGATTTCAAATATTTTAAAATAATATAAAAATACTTACTCAAAATATACTTGGAAACATTTAAAATAAACTATTTTAGAGTATTTACTTAAATATTAGTTATGAAAAATATTATACTAATATCTCATATAAAAATTCAAGTCCAAACCTAATTTTAAAATAAAAATTTGTAAATAGAGTATAAATATTTAAATAAATATTTTCTAAATCAAATATCAATTTAAATCTTTAAAATAATCCCTTATATAATAAATTAAATAAATTTTTACTTTAAAGCCATTTCCAAACTAATTTCTCCAACAATATTATTTTGAAACCAAATCTAAAACTTTTAAATTTTTTTCAAAAGCTACTTTAAAAATATACTCAGCTTTCCAAGGAAAAATTCTTTTCCCATTACAAAATGGTCCATTCCAATAAATTAATAAATCTTCTTGATTTATTTTAATTTACATTCCAATTTGTGAATTTTTTTCCACACTTTAAAAGTAAACCAATATTTATTTTTTAAAACCATTTCTCTTTCTTTCATAAATTCCCATTGTGAATTTACATTTCCAAATATCAACTGATATACGAATTTTAAATCAATTTCCAAATATCACCTTCAAACCAAATCAAATCCCAATTTGATTTCCAATTTATTTCAAACTCAAAATCAAATTCCAATATCAAATCAATTTCAAATTGATTTTCCAATTCATTTCCAAAACACCAAACCAAATTTCCTGATCGATTCCTAAGATTTATTCTAACTCCAAATTAATTCCCGAATCGATTTCTAAAATTGATTTCTTCTCTAAATTAAATTCCAAAATTAATTTCCAATTTATTTTCTTTCGAAATAAATTTCTTTATCGCTTTCAATTATTTAAATACGTATCTTGAATAATTTCTTCAACCATTAAACAATATTACCTGAAATTCCTTTATTAAAATATTTTTCCATATGTTTGGAATTTATTCAATAAGTTTTCAAAGATAAAACTTTATCTATTTAAATTTCTTTCTTTTAAAATTCACCTGATTCCTTTAAGTAAATTTATTATAAATTTTCTACCCAAATTTCAAAATCAAATTTTTATTTATTTCTGGTATCCTACGATACCGAAAATATATTCGGCTAAATTACAGTCTTCAATGGTTTCAATCACAAATAGTCACATGAATTAAAATAATCAACACACAACATACAAAACAAATTAAATATTTGAGGAATCCAGTTGGATCCCTCCACCTGTTTCCTTGCATCCGCAGACGTTAGCACAACAATTAAATACCCATTCCATTTCAAGTTGGAATATCACGGTATATGGGACTTATAAAATATTGTCCGCTATTATGCGACGCAATATGGTCTCATCCGCTATATAATGCGAGAAATCAACAACTCCAAATACATATATAATACCAATTCCACTTCGGTGGAATATCGCAGTATATGGTTTTAATATAATAACCTCCACTATTATGCGGCGCATAGGGTCTAAACTAATATAACTAATAATAAACTAATTATCCAAACACACAATCAATCAATTTTAAATTTAACTATTAAAATTAAATCAGCGATTGAGTGAGAAGATCTCACCTTAGCTTATGCGTGCAATCCATTTTCCATTCCAGTTTATTTCTTCATAATTTGACCTTGAATAAACATTATATAATTTATTAATATTCGAACTAGTCGAATAATTAAATTTCTATTTGATAATTTAAATTAACCAATGATTTTATTTTTAAACTAATACTTAATTTTTTTTACAAATCCCTTTTAATAAATTTATTTAACTAAAATTTAAAAATAACACAAGCTAATTAAATAAGTTTATTTAACAAATAAATCTCCATAACACATTATTTTTAAAAATTAAACTAGTAGGCTTAGAATAGATATAAGCATATACACTTTTATTTCTCTTTTAGAAACTACATAAGTATATTTATAAAAATAACCCATATAGATTTTAAAAATCAAATCTTTTTAGAAATTCCTATATTTTCCAAAACCTATATATATTTGAAACTGAATTATTTTAAATCTTTACTGTAAATATACCTTTTATCTTACTAAAAAAACTGCATATATTTTCTAAATTATATATATACACACATATACTAAATCAAAAACAGAAATGATTAAAATTTCTTACTATAACTTCATTCAACTTTACTGTATATATAAGTGTATTTCTTTTTACTGTAATTTTTTTTATATATGTATATATATTAAAATGAAAGTATTTTATACTTTAATGAAAATAAAAATAAAATTTCTCTATACATATAAATCTTTAAAATTTAAAAATAGATAGATAATATTCTTTACTGTGAATAAATTTGAGAAGCAAAAAAAAATCTAATACCTCCATCGTGAGCTCAAAACCTATCTCGATGCTCGGCCTCGCCACTGCTTGAATCGGAACCCTCGATTGCGCATGCCACTTCGAATCATCTCGCCTTCAAGCCCTAAATCGCCCTGCCTTCCAATCACAACCCTGCACTCACGCGACATGACGCAAGAAATCGGCGACGCGGTCTTCAATGCTACTGCCGCCAAAAGCCCTCGCTGATGAAATTGCCTTTCCTTTTACCATCGCCTGCACGCGTGACACGCGATCGAGCTTTAGTTCCAGTAATCACGACTCAATTAGCATCACGATCAATGCTCGCGCGATAACCCCGACTGCCCTCTGTTCCTCGATTGATTACAAATTGAAAAAAAGGGAAAAGAGGAGCTGTATTATTAGGAAGTAATCGTCCATTGATAGATTTGAACGAGAGAAAAGTTTTGTTCGAGATAGTTTTTTTATTTTTTTTATTTTTTAAGATGCGTGTTGTACGTATGGACAAGTGTTATTGAGAAGGACACGTGCTGTAAGGTTATAAACGTGTTTAAGTTTGTGAATGCATATTTAATATAAATTCAAATTCAAATCGTTCCGAATCACACAACTTACAATCTCGAACTCCGATCGAGACATGCCGCTAGGTGTTTATAATGTTATACGCCTATTCTGAACGCAATGGAAGAGGTTCCGTGTCCAAATTTGATCGTATGGAGAAGATAGCATTTTGAACCAGTTACTAAATTGAATTTTGATAGAAATTTTAGCGGTTTGCTTATCGTACGGCCAAACGGCAACTCCAAACACTACGAAAATTGAATCCGATAATAGTACAATATTACGGATCCAATGAAACAGGTTTCGTCGAAATCCAAGACTGTGCCTCGGAAGGCTATTTTTAAATACCAATTTAAATGATATAATTTCAAAACTGAATGAAACATTTTCAAATTCAATTCTGAAGCTTCCATTATCTTCAGTATTATCAATATAAATTTTCTAAGCCATTAAATTATTTTTAACGGGCTCAAAATTGAAGATTTACAATTTTACCCAAATTTTCAAAAATTAAATTTGATAATTAAATTTCCAAATTCGTTCTGAAATCTGAAATTCAAGTCAGACTATCTTTCAAACATTTAAAATCATTTGAATATTTCTATTTCAAATGTTAAAATTTCCGGGTCGTCACAGTACAATACTTTAGTCAGTTCAACAAGGCAATAACCCAAAAACTAAGATAAACAATTGGGTGGGTATCCATAAAATTTTTGGAACGCTACAAAATATACGGAAAAATACCAAAATACATGAGCATAAGTGTAGGAGTGGGATGCCTCTGATAAAGATGATTTTTAGAGACTTGATTTAAAAGGAGAAGCAAAGAATAATGAACGAGGCAATGTTTTATGTCCAAAAAGCATTAATTATATTTTCAATTTTCAAAGAAAATATAACTATAGAAAGGCTAATCAAAAAATTGTTTTCGAAACACCAAGAAAACACTATACCTGGCGAGAATGATTGTGGTGAAGGGGGAAATAGTCAATTATCATCTTATTTACATAACATGACCAAAATCATTAATTATAGCATATATTGTCATTTAATAAGATGTTAATAGATCAAGTAAAATGATATAATGATGTAACATTTTTTAACAAAATTGAAACATAACGCTTATTGATGAATACTTCGTTTAAGATTAAAAGTTAAATAGAACAACTGAAAGTCAAACATGTAATAGTTATATCGGGATTGGTCGTAAAGTCAACCCTCTTAACTCACAAATACAACTCTATCTGTGCATCAACTTTGTATTGCATATATCTATGTATATTTCTTTAGTTTCCACATGATATCTATTGGAAAAGTTTATGTTTAAAACAAACCTCGTGAACATAAATTGTAGTATACTATATAACAATATATTCCCAACATGTTATCCTAATCAATATGTGTACATCTCTTCAATTTTCATGAGTCATGTGATGTAAACCCAAAGTACCTAGAATTTTCACTAAACCAAATAAAGCATTTAATTTCATAGATTAAAATATTAATGTAATGAATAAATTCTCAAATTAAGAAATTAAAATCTTCATACCTTCAATTTTAATATTTCTTCTATTTGGATATTTTTGAATAAAATATAATAATGGAAAGGGCTAATCAAAAAAATTATTTTTGAAAACGCCAAGAAATCACTTTACGTGGTGAGAATGACAGAGGTAAAAGGGGATAAATAGTCACTTATCATCTTATTTACATAACATGACCAAAAGCATTATGATAGCATCTATTATGGTTTAATAAGATGTTCATAGATTTAACAAAATGGCATAATGATGTAACATTTTTTAATAAAATTGAAACATGTGGCTTATTGATGAATACTCACTTCAAAATTAAAAGTTAAATTGAACAATTGATATTCAACCATGTAATAGCTGTATAGGGATTGGTTGATAAGTCAACCCTCTTAACTCACTATTTCACTCTCTTAGCATACTCATCTACCTTCATTTTATGACTAATATCCAATATACAACTTTGAAATCATCGAATTTCCAATTTTTGATGATGGAATGGAACCAAGTAAAAAGATATTTAACATTTCTATCCTTGTTGTATTTTGAGACACTTCATTTGTAACTGAATATGTTAATGTTATCATTAGTTGACAAAATAGAAAAAGTTAAAAGTTCCCAAATGTTTTTAATTATTAGAAAAAAAACAATATGAGTGGATCGACTGACAAAAATACAACTCCATTAGTACATCATCTTCATGTTACATATATCAACATATATCTCTTTAGTTTCCATGTTATCTATTTCAAAAATTTGTGTTTGAAACAAAGCTCATGAACACAACAATATATTTTCATTGTGCTATCCCGATCAATATGTGTCATGTTAGGGTTGGAATAGCCACACATTGCTAACTAAGTTGGAGAAGCGGGATATAAATATGGGTTGGTAGGCACGTAACAATGGAAGTTCCTTTTGTTACAGTAAGTGTATGCCAACTCATATGCATGCACCACATGCTACAAATGGGAAACTTGGTCCGACTACCATTACACAACAGTGGTGTTAGAGATGAAGGTTACGAATTGTTCATCCGAACAAAACAATGATCTTAAAGTACTCAAAAGAGATGCGAGTCAAGGGAGAGATTGTTAGGGTTGTCACGTACGTGGCAAGGAGGAATGGTAGTTTGGAATTGAGGTAGTCTCACATTGCAAAATAAATTGGAGAAGTGGTGTATAAATATGAGTTGGTAGCATGTAACATCGGGTATTACTTTTGTTATAATAAAGTTTATGTTAACTCATATGCATACACTACATGTTGGAGAGGGGGAGCTTGATCCAACCGTCGATAATAAACATATACATCCCTTCAATTTTCATATGTCATATGACATAAACCAAAAATACCTAAAATTTTCACTTAACCAAATAGAGCCACTAATTTCACAGATTAAAATATTAATTTATACATTCTCAAATTAAGAAATTAAATGCTTCATACATCCATTTTTAAGGTTTCTATTATTTAAATCTAGAACTTTATAAGAAACTAGAGCTAAATATTTGAATTTGATAGGAAAAATGAACCTTAGAGGTAGAATAAGAGCAAAAGAAATTAAAAGAAGATTTCAAACATAAGAAAAGAGGACCTTTCGATATGAAGGAAGATTGCAGGAATGATGGATTGATAATTCAATGTTGGTTGCATTAATTAGTAAGCTCGGAAATCCCTATTTGGATGAAGGAGTTGTAACATCCCCTATTCGGAGGGCCAAAGTTAAGTGCTATAGATGTTGCGATCATCCATAGTATTAACTTCCAGTGACCAAATATGGTAATATAAATGGTATTCATAATATCAGAAGCACTTAAATATGAAATAAAAATCATCATAGATTAAAACATTTTTCTGATTACATTTCGAAACAAAATTTCATATCCAAGTTATATAATCCCAAACATTTCCCAGGTTCAGTTCAAATATAATTGTTACAAAATACGCCAAGAGCGACATATGAAGATGCCCCCTTGGATGACCAGAGTACTAAATAGTCATAACTGACTTAATACAACACAGTGGAATAAAACAAACAGAACGATTCCTAAATAGCTAAATTCATCCTCCTTCTAAAACTTGATAATCGTCAACCCTCAACCTACTCAAATCAATTTTGGGCATCCGAGAGTTTAAGGGGAAAAACATAAACTTCGAGTCAGACATAAAGCCTTGTGTGAATAATACTATACATCTCGGTTATTTGATATTAAGTGAACCACGCCTCTTAGCGGAATGGGCTCCCCCTCACTAATTTCCATCTAAAACATATCTTTTGCAAATCATAATCCTACAACCAAAACTGGTTAAATTTGTAAAGCATTATCATGTAAACATACATATGAAGTAACAAATGAAATATTTGTCCAAACACTATAGTTTTGTTTGTCTAACTAACTTTGGATGACTCAGGCCTATTGAACAAAATAAACAAATAATCTAACATTTGTTAGATACTCCTCTTTTGGATGATTTGTCCCTAACATACTTTCTCCAGGTTAACTGATCCTAATGGTTTTGCGGGCTCACCAATAACCCACATGTGTACAAATATATTCCTTTCTATGTGTAACATCATACGAGTCTTACCTTTGGCAAAGCCCTACACATTGGAATTTTGGACCAATTTAGCGAGGGACTAACAGCTAATGTATAATGTGCGATCCTATACCAGTCCCATTTGGTATTCTAATATCTGATTCATTTTACTTAGGGTCATCTACCCAAAATTTTCCTTGAAAACATTTTCTTCTCAAATTGGTTTAAACCTTTAAATCATACTTTAAATAAGGAAAATAAATTCTATGCTTTACTCAGATCGCCTTGCCATGTTATGTATATAGCTTACACAAATCTTTGTCGATCAAAATATTTAAAACCTTTGAAAGTACCTCTTTAGATCCCATTGAAAGCATCTCTTTGGAAACCAAGTAAACCCTTGATAACCTAAGCCGAAAAGCCAAAACATTCCTTTCGAGACCATTCGCATAAACCTTTCAAAACCATTGAAAACCCTTTCCTTCGAAAGCATTAAAACCTTGGAAATCATATTCTTAAAACAGTTAAACATTTCCTTTCAAAAATGTTGGAAAATCTTTCCTTTCAATCCTTTTGAAACCATTACGGAACCACCCCTTCGAAACCTTCATTAAAACCTTTCGAAAGCATTAAAACATCAAACCTTTCGAAACCATTTGGGTTCAAGGAAAACATGTGGAACAATCTTTCGAAACCATTTAAAACTATTTCCTTCGAAACCTTTAGGTTCTACCTTCAACGGAGCAAAAGGTTCATAAAACATTTAAGTTGAAAGCACTCTTTTGAAAACGTTTCCTAAGTAAAGAAGTGAAGGTGTCGAAATAAACCCTTCGAAAGCATTGGAGAAGTGGCTTGGATTTTAAAACAAAGTATACCTTTTGAAACCATTTGCTTCGAAAGGTAGAAAGCGGCAATTATGGGCTTCCACCCCTTCAAAATCATTTTATCAAAACAAAGGCACAACCCATTTCGAAAGCTTTCCTTTAAAACATTTGATTCAGTTGAAAGACAACCAAGTCTAAAGCATTCCCTTTGAAAGCAAAGCAGGCGCATTTTCATTTCAAAACAAAGAAACGCTTCAACCCCATCGAAACCCCATGTTACGACCTAGTTCCTCTCGCCTATGTCCAATTCTCTACATACCAAGATTTGATATCATGCACATTGATTTTGATGGTGATCGAGGCAGAAGAATCCGAGCGGAGTCAGGGTGCCGAAAGTAGTGAAACATGTATAAAACATGTTTAAACTGATTTTTATCTTTCTAAAGCAAACCTTTCAAATAACCTACCTTGTTTTTCAAAATATGATTGGATGCAAATTTTCTTTTCCAAAAGCATGGCCCAAATTTCAAAAATGAAACAATTTAAATAATTTACAAAATACCCTTCTACTTTTATAAATATATAAAACATTTAAGTCTCATACGCTAAATTATTTTATATATCTGTTAAAACACTTAAGAAAATTCTATAAAAAAAATCCAAAAAATCATTTTTTGTATGTTTTCTAACATATAATAATTTCAGACCCAAAACATATATTATTTAAAATAATTTTTAAACCCAAATAATAATTTTCTTTACTAGTAAATTAATATTAAATCCACTTTAATTTAGAAAATTATGAAAATTGAAATCTATCTCTAAAATATCATTCAAAAGCATGGCTAAACTTTACAAGATAAATCGGGTTTAACCTAAAACCGAAGATAGTTAGAAAACATGAGATGTACGTTCTCCTTTGTTTTGAGATTAAGGAGTTGAGATTTGAGTGGATTAAGTTTATTCGCTTCTTCCTTTAGCTTTTCTTGCTCTTTTATCTTCTAATGGTGGCCGACTTCTATTTTAAATTTTGAATTATGAAATGAACGTGTAGTATGAGATACTGAGGGTTTAGGGTATTTGGCTATTTCTCATTTCTATTTTACCTCTTCTTTATTTCATTTAAACTCGTCTTTAGTTCATTTGATAACATTGCATGGCTACCCTTATTAATCACAAATCTCAATCCCCTAATCGTCGTATTATTTTATTTAACTTAGCTAATTAAATATCCTAAATAATGTTATTAAAAATTAGGTGCGTTACAGACTCCAATCCTTAAAGAATTTCGTCCACGAAATTACGATGGAGTACACAACAAATCAATCATAAAGGTAAAACATACCATCAAACAAATCAGGATAAGCGTCTCTAATCCTGCTCTCAGTCTTCTAAGTACAGTCTCTCTCAACGTTGCTCTACTAAAATTTAACTAATCTGACCATTTGTTTCTTAGCCTCTTCTCATCTCTCGTGACTATACGAACTGATTTTCTAACTATAGTGAAATTCGGCTCTACTACTAAGTCCTCTAACACAGTCGGTGCTATAGTAGTCTACGGATCTCTAACACACTTCCTTAGATGAAAAACATGGAAAACATTGTGGACCGTGCCAAACTGTTCGGTAACACTACCCTATATGCGAGTTTTCCAATATTTTCTATAATAGGAAATGGTCCTACAAATCTTAGTGCCTATTTCAGGAATCTGATAACACCTTTCATCGGTGATATCTTGATGAATACATGGTCTCCAAGAGAGAACTAATTCTTTCCATCTTCTATCTGCATAATTCTTCTGCCTAGATTGAGCTTCCTTCATCCTATCCTAAATCAACTCAATTTTCTCTATAGATTCTCTAACTAAATCTGGACCAAGAATCAACCTATCTCCAGTCTCTAATCAACAAACAGGAGATTTTCATGGCCTTCTATACGAAGATTCAAAGGGTGCCATTTTTATACTAGCCTGTTAACTATTGTTATGCGAAAACTCGACTAAGTGTAGATGATCTTCCCATAATCCTCCAAAATCTAATACACAATCTCATAACAAATCATTTAAGACTTTGTTAACTCCTTCCATTTGCCCATCGGTCTATGGATGGTAATCGGTACTCATCTTGAGCTTGGTACCTAAAATGTCCTATAGACTCTTTCAAAACTCACTAGTGAACAAGAAATCTCTATCACTTACATGCTACTAGGAATTTATGAAGTCTAACTATATTCCTCATAAATAACCTAGGCAAATTGGGTGCCGTCCTAGTTGACTTAACGAGAATGAAATGGGCACTCGTGGTTAGTCTATACACAACAACCCATATGCTTCCATTTCCTCTATTAGATCTTGTCAACCAATCTATAAAATCCATAGAAATAGAATCTCACTTCCAGACTAGGATATCCAATGCTTTAAGAAATCCACTTGGTTTCTGATATTTGGCTTTTACTTGTTGACAGTTCAGACACTACTTTAGCCAAAAGCCTACATCCCCCTTCATACCTTCCCAAAAGAAGCTCCGCTTCATATCCTGATACATATTAGTTCCTTCTGGATGAATAGTGAACTTCAAATGATGGCATTCCTCCAAAACTTCCTTCCTCCAGAACTTCTTTCCATAGGTCACCCATATTCGGAACACATAACCTCCCTTTCCTTCTTAACCTCCTATTCTGGTCAGGACTAAAATCCTTCAAGTCATCGCTCTCCATTCTGTTCCTTAACTTCTTGATCCGTTCAACTAATATTGGATCCTCCATCTATTTAAAAGCAATCTTTCACTCATAACTGGTCGAACTTCTAAACATGACAACATAGCAGTTTCCTTACTAGATCTAGATTCAGATCTCCATTGTACTCTACATGTCATCAATGCCTCCAAATCTTTTCACTCAGCTATTATTACCAACACTGAATTTTGATGTTTTCTGCCAAGTGTTTCTGCAACCTTATTACCTTTTCCCGATGTGTACTCAATTCGAAAGTCATAAGTAGCAATAAATTCTAATCATCTTTGTTGTCTCATGTTCAGCTCCTTCTAAGAGAACAAATACTACAACGACTTATGATCCATACATAGCTCGAATCTTTCTCCCAAAAGGTAATGTCTCCGCACCTTCAATACAAAAATCACCGCAGCCAACTCCAAATCATGCGTTGGATATCTAATCTCATGTGGTCTAAGCCGTCGAGAAGCATAGGAAATCACTTTACTTTTCTGCACTAAGACAGCTCATAATCCAGTTCCACACACATCTTTATAAGCCACCAACCCTTGGTTTTCGTACTTAACTACACATATAGGTGCATCGGTCAACAGATGCTTTAACTTAAGGAATGCTTCCTCACATTTGTCAAACCAGACATACTTCACATCTTTTCTGGTTAGCTTAGTCAAAGGCGCTGCTATCCACTAAAAATCCTTGATGAATCTCTAGAGATAGCCAGCAAGTCCAAGAAAACTTCTAATCTCAGTCACCGTCTCTGTTCTCCTCTAATTATTAACAACTTCAATCTTAGTTGGGTCTACAGATAAGCCCTTCTCTGAAACCATATAACCAAGAAACTTCACTTTCTTCTTATAGAAATGACACCTCAAAAATTTCGCCTTCAGCTAATTCTGCGTCAGCGTCTCATGCACATCTCTAAGATGAACTTCATGCTCCCTTTCATCTTTAGAGTATATCAAAATATTATCTATGAAAACCAACACGAACCTATCCAAGTGCTCTTGGAAAATTTGGTTTATCAAATCCACAAAGAATACTAGCGCATTAGTTAGTCCGAATGGACTAATCATTCCTACGATCCACATCTAGATCTAAATGTCGTCAAAGGAATACTATCCTTTGCTACTCTAAGTTGATGGAAGCCTGTTGCTAAATCCAACTAGAAAATACCTTGGCTTCACTCAATTGATCGAACAAATCATCAATTCTAGGCAACATATATCTATTTTTTATCATCTTCTCATTCAACTTATGATAATCGATACATAATCTCAACGATCCGTTTGGCTTCTTAGCAAACATTACGGCTGCTCCCTAAGGCGAACTACTAGGTCTGATAAAATTCTTGCCTTCCAAATCCATCAACTGCACCTTTAACTCCCTCATCTCGGTAGGTGTCATCCTGCTTGGTGATCTACTTACCAGTTCTGCTCCAAGTACCAAATCTATATGGAACTCAAAGGCTAGTTTTGGTGGCAATCCTACTTCCGGTTCAAAGACAACTGCGAATTTTCTAACATGTAAACTTGATTCAATTTGTCTTCTACCTCCACAACACCCACAAATCATTCACCTCACAACCAGGGTTTTCTATGGTACATACATTACAGTTAGGGTATTTAAGTGATATTTTCCTATCATGGGAAAATATCCTAGCATCACACTTAACCAATCCATACCCAAAATAATTTCAAACCCTACGAAATCAAACACATTCAAACTGCAAACTACAAACAAAGGCATGACCAAACAAATCAAACTCTAGGTGGTCACACTTCACCCCAAGTGTCTCACACCCTCTTATCGGATTTGCAACCCTTAAGAAAGTAACTAAATATGAGGGCTCTAGGTTAACCTTATCACCAAACAATGAGATATAAAAGAATGTGATGCACCAATATCAGATAGAACGCTAATTGACATCCCATGAATCTAAAGCGTCCCTCCCAACACAGCCTTCCCTTTTTCCTCTGCCATTGGCCTCGAGGTAGCTAGCTCAAATGCAAAAACTTTGCCTTTTCCATTCTTTGCACCGGTTCTTGTAATGATCAATTTGATCGCAGTTGAAATACCTCACCTCTTTCTTATTTGAAGCTTTCTTTCCTTTACCTGTCTAGCACTCACGGGAATAGTGTCCCTTCTTGTCACACTTGTAATAGACTACTTCTGCCTTTCCCTTCTTAGCAGCTCCACCCTTCTGAGCACCTTTCTTATGGAAAAACTTTCTTTTCTGACCCTGCCTCACCTAGACTTTCTTTGCCTTATTTGTCTCCAGAAAAGCAAGCATCTCCTCATGTCTCAATGCCATCTCCATAACAACATCACACAGATCCCTAAAGTGCGATATCATAGCCCTGGCAAGCTCGGGCTTCAACCCCCTGATAAACTTCTCATTTCACTTAATAGTAATAACCGTTGCATAGCTATATCTTGCTAACTCCTTAAACCTCTTCGCATACTCAAGTACAATCATGTCCTCCTGCTCCAACTCAGCAAATTTCCTGAGTAGAGTGGACTTTGCAATCTCAGACATAAACTTCTCCTGAACCTTCTCTTAAACTCAACCGATGTCATTGTCTCCTCATTAACTCCAACCGTCACACTATTCCACCAGTATAAAACTGCCCCTTTAAGCTGTCTAGAAGCAAGCCTTCTCTTCTACTCATCATTGAGCCCTAGATCAGTAAAAATCCTTTTACAATGAAGCAGCCAATTCCCTACTTCGATTGCGTCCTCAGTACCCTCCCAACCTAGCATAGTCTCTGCTCAAAATATCATAGTTGTTGACCATTGAGGCTTCCTGAACTCGTCCTCCAACAACTCAAGCAGCAACATAGCTCCTAATCCAGTTCCACACGCATCTGTATAAGCAACCAACCCTTGGTTTCCATCTAGAACTACTCACATAGGTGCATTGGTGAACAAATGCTTTAACTTAAGGAATGCTTCCTCACATTTGTCGAGCCAGACATACTTCACATCTTTTCTGGTTAGCTAAGTCAGGGGCGCTGCTATCCATTAGAAATCCTTGATGAATCTCCGGAGATAGCCAGCAAGTCCAAGGAAATTTCTAATCTCAGTCACCATCTCTGGTCTCCTCTAATTATTAACATCTTCACTTTATTCGGGTCTACAGACAAGCCCTTCTCTGAAACCATGTGACCAAGAAACTTCACTTCCTTCTTGCAGAAATGACACTTCAAAAATTTCGCCTTCAGCTGATTCTGCCTCAGTGTCTCAAGCACAACTCTAAGATGAACTTCATGCTCACTTTCATCTTTAGAGTATATCAAAATATAATCTATGAAAAGCAACATGAACTTATCCAAGTGCTCTCGGAATTTTGGTTCATCAAATTCAGAAAGAATATTGGCGCATTAGTTTGTCCGAACGGACTAATCATTCGTACGAACCACATATAGTTCTAAACACCGTCAAAGGAATACTATCCTCTGCTTCTATAAGTTGGTGGAAGCCTGTTGCTAAATCCAACTGAGAAAATACCTTGGCTTCACTCAATTGATCGTACAAATCGTCAATTCTAGGAAACATATATCGATTCTTTATCATCTTCTCATTCAACTTACGATAATCAATACATAATCTTAACGATCCACTCGGCTTCTTAGCAAACATTATGGCTGCTCCCTAAGGCGAAGTACTAGGTCTGATAAAATTCTTGCCTTCCAAATCCACCAACTGCACCTTTAATTCCCTTATCTCGGTAGGTGTCATCCTGCTTGACTATCTACTTACCAGTTCTGCTCCAAGTACCAAATCTATCTGAAAATCAATGGCAAATTTCAATGGTAATCCTACACCGGTTCAGAGATATCTGTGAATTCCCTAACCACATAATGTCGATTCAGTTCGTCTTCTACCTCCACAACACCCAACAAAGCATTTACCTCATAACCACGGTTTTCTATGGTATATACAATACTGTTAGAGTATCCAAGTGATATTTTTCTATCATGCAAAATATCCTAGCATCGTACTTAAACAATCCATACCCAAAATAATTTCAAACCCTATGAAATCAAATGCATTCAAACTGCAAACTGCAAAAAAAGGTATGACCAAACAAATCAAACTCTAGGTGGTCACATTTCATCCCAAGTGTCGCATACCCTCCTATTGGATTTGAAACCATTAAGGAAGTAACTAAATATGAGGGCTTTAGGTTAAGCTTATTGCCAAACAATGAGATATAAAAGAATGCGATGCACCAATATCAAATAGAACGCTAACTGGCATACCAAGAGTCTAAAGCGTCCCTCCCAACACAGTCTTCCCTTTTTCCTCTACCGTTGGCATTGAGGTAGCTGGCTCCAATGCAAAAACTTTTCCTTTTCCATCCTTAACAGGCTCCTTGCACCGGTTCTTGTAATGATCAATTTAATCGCAGTTGAAATACCTCACCTCTTTCTTATTTGCAGCTTTCTTTCCTTTGCATGTCCAACACTCATGGGAATAGTGTCCCTTCTTGTCACACTTGTAATAGACTACTTCTGCCTTTCCCTTCTTAGCAGCTCCACCCTTCTAAGCACATTTCTTGTGGAAAACTTTCTTTTCTGACCCTGCCCCACCTGGACTTCCTTTGCCTTATTTCTCTCTAGAAAAGCAATCATCTCCTCATGTCTCAATGCCATCTCCATAACAACATCACAGGATCCCTAATGTGTGATATCATAGCCGTGGCAAGCTCAGGCTTCAACCCCCTGATAAACTTCTCATTTCTCTTAATATTAGTATCAACCGTAGCATAGCCATATCTTGCTAGCTCCTTAAACCTCTACGCATACCCAAGTACAATCATATCCTTCTACTCTGTAACAGCCCGCAAATCCGTACCCCTTGAGTCAACACTATTCTACAACATTCAACTCAAGTTGCACAGAAATACGAACCATTTGGGTTTAAGAAGAAGAGGTAGGAGAAGAGAAAACAAAATCAACATCAGAATCTAACCATCGCTGCGGAGTAAAATATAATAGATAATAAATACATTTTACTCAAAATCAAATATATCTGTTTACATACATTACATCATCAGAGTACATCAGTCACAGCTCACATCAATGTCATATAATGGATACACAACAACTCAACACAGCGGAAATATATATATACAAGTACGAGAATACGAATCGTCATCCAGTTCGTCTCCTGAGCTCCACAACATCATCTCCTGTATTCTATAATACTCGGTCTGACCCGAGCATTACAGTTAAATAACACCCGAGTCAGTCTGGATTTAACAGCGTGAGAAAATCACACCCAATTGATTATTAAAGTTTCAAAATCCTTTGAAAACAAAAGCATCTCGTAAGACCACGCCACAAATAAACATGTCGGGTTTTTACCTTACGATAGCTAAAACAATTTTTTTTTGAAATCCTCTGATATTATAATAGGGTCTATATACAAATACTTATAAAATAGCCGAAATTGTTACATCTATTAAATTCCAGCTACTAGCCACAAAAGTGGGTAATACAAACAAAACTCGTACAAGGCTCGTAGGGAGAATGGATTTCCAACTAATGACTAGGCACTGGGGTACCACCTGTCACAGTACGGGGCCTAGATCACCATACCGAGGATTACTCCCTTCATCCCCTGCAACACAAGGCCGGAACCATTCCTTACTGAACAGTCCCGAACAAGATAAACCCCGTGGTTGGCGCGACCAACCACCCACTAAGCCGAAATATATAAGGGACATCTAGACAGGGGAATTATCTTGTCCTGCTTGGGCATGACCCACCTAACCTTGCTGCATATCCCCTGATTTTCAGTCATTCCCATTTGATGAGGCTTGAGGCTAAGCGTTACCTTTTAGAACGATTCACTTAGAATGCCCATCGCCCACCTGACGATGTTTCGCAAGCATTCATCCATACAAGTCCGTCCCGGGTTCGAACGGAACCGAAGGCACTATTCCTACTACATCCATTTTGGAAATATCCTCAGGATTAGTAGCGACTAGCCCTTGCACTTCACTGCTCCATCTTCGACTCCGAACACGTTTTTCGCACGAAACGTACAAACCGGATCGAAGTGGTTTTCGAGAAATAAATCTCGATCCCGGTCTCTTCGAAACGATCAACGCATTTGTCCAATATTGATAGTCGGTGATTTAACTATCAATTAATATTCACAAACATCCATCAAACAATAAATAATTTCCTAAATTATTTATTTATCTCAAAACACCTTCACAAGATATATTTTTATTTTCAACCCTTTGAAAACAGTTTTCAAAACCATCTTTCTTTCAGAATAAACTTCCCCAAATATTTTCTATCTTCTTTGAAATTACCAAGCAAAAAACTAGATTTTTAAAATAATTTAAAAACACTTTACTTTGAAAATATTCTTTTAAACATTTAAGTTAAATTACTTCAATATTTTGTAAAAATACATACTATATAAGTATTTGAAAATAAAGTTACTTAATAGAATATAAAACTAGATTTTCACCTTTGAAAACAAAATACTAGGACACTTTTTAAGTAATTACTACTATAATAGGTTTGAAAGAAATACTTACTTTTGAATTGAAATAGTAGAAATAATAAATTTCTAAAACTTGCTTTTTACAACAATTTAAAACCTTTAAATTTTTATTTAAGAATTTACTTTAAAAAATGTACTTGGTTATCCAGAGAAAAATCCCAACTTCACTCACTGAAATCAATTTCCCAAATTGATTTCCAATTCATTCTATTTGAAATAAATTTCTTTACTTGCTCGGTTCATTTTAAAATTCATTAATCATGGACTTTATTATTTTTATTATTATTAATTGCTGCTTGATTTTAAATCTTTAACTGAAATGTACAAATTCCAGGGTTTTCCCATTTCTTCTTTGTTCCTCTCAAAATTTAAAATCTTAAATTTAAAATAAATGTTCTGTCCTTTTAGACATAAGCGTTGGAGTTTACAATTCATTAACTTTCTATTAATTCAAAAATCTCCTTTCTATATACAAGATTTATAAATTTGAATTCTTATGTCACTTTATTTTATTTTTATTTCATTCTTAAATTTATTCAAATTCCTATAATTATTTTACTTACAAATTCACTCCCTTTCTTTTCTTTCCAAGATCCAAGTTATATATTTTTTTTCTGGAAATTCATTGTACCCAATTATCCAATCAAACCATAGCATTCAATATTTCAACATAATCCATAATAAGATATCAAATCATCATAACAGGGTAATTTAAATAATTTAAATAAATGTTGAGGGATCCAGTTGGATCCCTCCAACCTGTTTCCCTGCATCCACAGATGTTAGCACAATATAGTATACCAATTACAAAATATCATACTATATCACATCGATCAATTCAACCATTCAAACAATTATTTAAATTTAATCATTTTAAATTTAAACTTAAACTGAGTGAGATTAACTCACCTTGACTTAATTTGCAATCCAATCCTAACGGCTTTATATCTTCCGGATATTGACCTTGTAAAAACAATTCACGATTTGTTACTATTTGAATATATCAAATAATCGATCACCATTCACTTATTTAATTTTTAACTTATTCTTTGATTTAAAAATGTTTAACTGATAGTTTCCTTTGACAAATTATTTTTATCAACCCAAAATTCAAACAAATTAATTACACAGCTTAAAATTCAAACCCATTCCTTAATAAAAATTCATTTATACATATTTAGAATCTAATTTTATATAAACCTCTAGTCATTCCAAAATTTCTATATTCATTATATATATTAAAAATCTGCGGTAACATGTATACACATGTTTATAAATTAAAGAAAATAAATCCCTTATGAACTTACTGTCATTCATTGTTTTCCTTTTCTCTAGCCTATACATATCTATACATATACATAATTGAACTTATCGTAAATTCATTTGATTTTCTGCTGTTCATCAAACCTCCCTTTTTTTTTCTTCTGTATAAATGTAAATATTTATTATTATTATCTTTCTCTTTACTTAAGTTTTACTGAGAAAAAACATATATATAAATTAATTTAAATCATAACAAAATGTAAATTATACCTTACCACGCTACCCCTTCGTTTCTAGCTCCGAGATCCCAGATCCATGATCTCCAAATCTATGCCATCGCGAGTTTCCAGATCTCGAACACGAGCTCTGAAATCCTCAAATTCGAAGACTCAGTTTAACGCAAGAAAGAACTCGCGCAAGCTCCTGAGTTGACTGCCTCTACTACTGTTTGAACTCCCAGGCTTCGCCATCAGATGGTGTTGCAAACTCATCCACTGCCCTCCCTTAATGTTGCGCTATAGGCGAGCTACCCGCCTCCAGATGAGTGGATGCGTGAGTATAAACCGCGATTCGAAGTCGAATATCCCCCTTTTTCCATCGAATAATTGAAATCTTTTTTTTTTCGTGATTCCGATTGGATTAAATGAAAACGAGAATGAGAAAAGGGGCGTGGGTTTTGAAATGAAGAGGAGTTCGTTTGCTTCTAAAGGAAGCCCCCTTTTTTTTTCTCTTTTCGTTTCTGACTTTAGAAATGAAAAAGAAAACAAAGTCGAGATATTTGGATAAACTGCTGAACTAATAGTTATAGAAAATGGCTCGAATGTAATTATTAAAGGGGAAGCGTGTGGAAGAAAACACGCTACAGTGTTTTGAAAGATGATAGAATCGCGGCTGATAGGAAAGGAAATGCTGATAGTTACCAATATAAAAATATATATATTTAAGTTAAATTTTCGATATAAATTCAGGGCATTTACCTACCGTACGCTCACACAATAACTCCGATAAATATGAAATTTGAAATCCAATAATAATTCTATATTACGGACCCAATGGAACTGGTTTCGTCATGTTCCGAGACTGTGCCTCGTAAGGCTATTTTTAAATTCAATGTAAACGGCATATATTTCAAAACCGAACAAACCACAGCTAATTTCAATTTTACAACCTCTATTATTTTCAGTGTTATCAATATAAATTTTACAAGCCTTCAAATTATATTCAACAGGTTTAAAATTCCAGATTCAACATGTAGCTCAGCTTCAAACGATTTAATCCCATAAATTCAATAGTTAAATTATCAAATAAATTATGATATTCGTAGTTCAAGTTAAAATTACTCTATTGAATATTTAAAATCAATTAAATATTCGAATTTTAAATACTCAAAAATTCCAGGTCGTCACATACTCCAACTCAGCAAATTTCCTAAGTAAAGTGTACTTCGCAATCTCAGACATAAAGCTCTCCTCGAATTTTCTCTTGAACTCAACCGAGGTCATTGTCTCCTTATTAACTCCAACCGTCACATTATTCCACTAGTATAAAACTGCTCCTTTAAGCTATCTAGAAGCAAGCCTTCTCTTCCACTGATCATTGAGCACTAGATCAATAAAAATCCTTTTGCAATGAAGCAGCCAATTCCCTACTTCGACTCCGTCGATAGTACCAATGAATGGCTTTCCTCCCAACCTAGCATAGTCTCTACTCAAAATATCATAGTTGTTGACCTCTGGAGCTTCCTGAACTCCTCCTCCAACAACTCCCGCAGCAACACCCGCCTGCATCATGTTGATAAAGAACTAATACATTGCTTCCATGTCAGAACAAAACAAACAAAACAACTTCTAAATAGCTAACTTCAGCCTCCTTCTCGTCTTTAGAAGCTTTATTCGTCCACCTACTAAAACCTAAAAATCCTCACCCCTTAAACCTACTCAAATCAATTTTGAGCACCGGAGAGTTTAAGGAGAAAAACATAAACTTCGAGTTAGATACAAATCCTTATGTGAATACTACTATACATCTCGGTTATTTGATATTATGTAAGACCATACCGCTTAGCAGAACGGGTTTCCCTCACTAATATCCTTTTAAAACACATCTTTTGCAAATCATAATCCTGCAACCAAGACTGGTTAAAACTATAAAGCATTATAATGTAAATATATATTAGGTAATAAATGAACTATCTGTCCGAACATTATAGTTTTGCTTGGCTAACTACTAACCTTTGGCTGACTTGGGCCTACCAGAAAAAATAAACAAATAATTTAACATCTGTTAGTTACTACACTTCGGGATGGTCCGTCCCTAACTTACTTTCTCTAGTTCAACTGATCCTAATGGTTTCGCGGGAACACCAATAGCCTACCTCTGTAGAAATGTCTTCATTTTTGTATGTAACATCATTTTAGCCTTACCCGTGACAAAGATCTACATAGTAGAATTTTGGACTAAATTAACTAGGGGCAAATAGCTAATGTATACGGTACTACCTTATACCAGTCCCATCTGGTATTCTAATATCTAATTCATTTTACTTAGGGTCATCTACCCAATTTTTTCCTTGAAAACCTTTTCTTCTCAAATTGATTTAAACCTTTAAATCAAACATTAAACAAGGAAATAAATTCTATGCTTTACTCAAATCATCTTGCTATGTTATATATATACCTTACATAAATCTTTGTTAATGAAAACACTTTAAACCTTTGAGAGTACCCCTTCCCATTGAAAGTGACCATTTCGAAACCAAATAAGCCCTTTATAACCTAGGTCGAAAAGCCAAAACATTCCTTTTGAAGCCATTCGCATAAAACTTTTGAAACCATTGAAAAACCTTCCATTTGAAAGCCTTACAACCTTGGGCATCCTACCTTTAAAACACTTAAACATTGCCTTTCAAAAACGGTGGAAAATTTTTCCTTTCGAAATCATTGGGAAACCACCCCTTCAAAACCTTCATTAAAACCCTTCGAAAGCATTAAAACATCAAACCTTTCGAAACCATTTGGGTTTAAAAAAAACATGTTGAACAACCTTTCGAAACGATCTAAAACTACCTCCTTCAAAACCTTTGGGCTCTACCTTCAATAGGGCAAAAGGGCCATAAAACATTTAAGTCGAAAGCATTCTTTCAAAAGCATTTCCTAAGTAAAGAAGTGACGGTGTTGAAACCAACCCTTTGAAAGCATTAGAGAAGTGGCTTGGATTTTAAAACAAAGTATACCTTCCGAAACCGTTTGCTTTAAAAGTTAGAAAGCAGCAACTAGGGGTTTCGACCAATTCGAACGCATTTTTTAAAACAAAGGTGCAACCCATTTTGAAAGCTTCCTTTTAAAACTTTTGATTCAGTCGAAAGCCTACTAAGTCAAAAGCATTCCCATTGAAAGCAAAGCAGGCACATTTTTCTTTTCAAAACAAAGTAACGCTTCAACCCCATCGAAACCCAATGTTTCGACACAGTTTCTCTCGCCGATATCCAATTCCCTACATACCAAAATTTGATATCATGTGCATTAGTTTCGATGGTGATGGAGGCGGAAGAATCCAAGCGGAGGCAGGGTGCCGAAAGTGGTCAAACATGTATAAAATAGGTTTAAATTAATTTTTATCTTTTTAAAGTAATCTTTTCAACTAATCTACCTTGTTTGTCAAAATATGATTGGTTGCAAAAAAAAATTTCCAAAATCACGGTAGAAATTTCAGAATTAACCAATTTGAATAATTTACAAAATGCCCCTTCTTCTTTTATAAATATATAAAACATTTAAGTCTCATACCCTAAATAATTTTATATATCTATTAAAACGCTTAGGAAATTTCTACAAAAATCCTAGGAAATCGTTTTTAATATGTTTTCCAACATATGATAACTTCAAACCCAAAACATATATTATTTAGTTGTAAATAATTTTTAAACCCAAATAATAAATTCCCTCACAAGAAAATTAATATTAAATCCACGTTAATTCTCAAAATTATGAAAATTGAAACCCATCCCCAGAATATCATTTCTAATCTAAATTTAAAATCGCAAGGTATTGGATGTTGTTTAATAGGGTTTTCACATCAAAACATATCATAAAAGCTATATGAATAAGAATAAATCATCAAAAATCATATATAAACATTTTATCATTCAAAAGCATGGCTAAACTTTGCAAGATAAATCGGTTTAAACAAAAACCGAAAGTAATTAGAAAACATGAGATGTAGTCATTATTCACCTTAGCTTTAAGATTAAGGAGTTGAGATTTGAGTGGATTAATATAATTTGCTTATTCCTTTAGCTTTTCACCTCTTTTATCTTCTAATGGTGGCCAACCTCTATTTTAAATTTTAGATTATGAAATTACGTGTAGTATGAGACATATAAGGGTTTAGGGTATATGGTCATGTGTCATTTCTATTTTACCCCTTTCTATTTCGTTTTAACTCATCTTTTGTTCATTTGTTGTCATGGCACGACTACCTCTTATTTATCACAAATCTTAATAATCCAATCATCACATTATTCTATTTTATTTAGCTAATTAAATATCCTAAATAATGTCACTAAAAATTAGGGTCGTCACAAGAGTACTTAAGAGTAGGATGAAGAATTTTGATTTGTTAAGAAAATAAAATGATGTTCTATTTATTTTTGGGGCAATGTTAATGGGACTCCAAAACTAGATTGGATGGGGTTATTTTTTCATTATTTGGAAAGCTGCTCATGGGTGCAAAGAAAAATTTGTCCCTCCGTAACAAAATAAAATAAAAATATATAACTTCCCTCAATTTCTCGGCGACCAGCTATTGTATTTTAATAGTTTTTCAAAAAGACCTTACCGAAAATGGTCTTTTATGGACAATCATCGATTTTTTCTCATTTTTCGATGGGTTGTTGCCAAATTATATTGTGTGTGATGGATAAATTACAAAACCATTTACTCTGATGGAGTTGCCCACACAGTTTTATTACTATATGGAGTCCCACTAAAATTTACCCCTCCTAATTTAGAAATGGAGTCTCTTTAGCAATATCCTTTTTTCCCGAAGAGATTAAAGTATACTACTGGAATACCAAGTACATGGAAATGCGAAAGGTTGTTAAGGCATAAAGAATTTACGAAGGTTGTTATCATTCAAAAGTTAATTAAGGACTTAAAAACAAATTTACCTCCAAATGCGGAGATATGAGTATTTGAGCTGAAAACGAACGAGGAAAAAGAATTCAAATGATCCCAAATTCTTTTTTTAAATCGGATACTTAAATGGTAGTACATATTAATACTATAAGTATTAAGCAGTATATAACATGCTACATATGAATGTTCAAATCATGCTATGTGTTACCCCGCCTTTCGGTCAAGGTCGGGATATCAAAAAATTGGCTGGAAATGATAGATATCGAAATTGGAGATTGACTGGAAACAAGGTTATGATTGATATCATCAAAATATGACCAAGCTCCTATCAATATGGGATCGAGGCTAGGAGAGGCTACATTTCAAATTTCAGGTCAATCGGAGTTCATATGCTCGAGATATGGATGGATGAAGATTCATGGACATTGGTTTGTATCGATACTTCTCATATCGATCATGTGGCAGTATGGATAGCGCTCATGGATTTAGACTGATAGAAGTTCGTGTTGATTAGGGATGGACACAACATCAATGATTTCGTATCGATCGGGATTGAAATGGCAGCATACTTCGAATCGATGATTTCGTATCGATATAGCGTGCATCGATATGGTTCGGCCCGGCGTCGGTGTGGCAGGGTATTTCGTATCGGTCAGACCAGGATCGATATGAAGTACAAGCAGAAGTTTTGAAGAACACTTCATATGGATCAAGTATTGGATCGATACGAAGATGTATGCAGAGGAATGATACAAACAGGGGAGTGGTCGAAGGATACGAAGGAATGAAGCTCGATCGATACGAAGAGCGTGGATACGAACAAGGCAACACCAATAACTGGGAGTCGATACGATACGAAATGAACAACATGCATTTGTGGATCAATACAAAAGGGGGATTGAAGGATGGATATGTAGAACATAGCAGTTGATAGATACGAATGAGGAAGCAGTCAACTCAGCATCAAAAGTGGATCTTCCTTGGGTTTCGTGCCACGTCATCGATGTGAATGAAAGGAAACGAATTCATGGATATGAATGCGATAGCCAAATGATGAACACAAACTTGCATCGATCGTAACTGATAATCTACAAGTCCAAACGCTATGAAATTTGAAGGGGAGCTTCCTGATGAGAACCTCCATGATCGATCTCAACTCGATTGGACCACTTTTGGATCGATATGAATTGAACACGCATCGATCCCAAATCTTTTAGATCGGTCTAGTAGGCCTACTTGCACGAGAGAAGAGGTGTTCCAGGTTTTGGGGCGGATATCTTCGGATCTACACCTATAAATAGGAGTCTTATGGCAACTAAAGAGGGGATCTTCTTATTGGCTCCTAGGAAAAACTTTGTCATTTTTGCTATTGATTTTCAAAGGCTTGTAACTGTAATCACAATATAAAAGGAATAAAAGGATTGATTCAAAGTGAACGTAGGCTGGATTGCCAAACCACTATAAACATTGTGTTCTTTCTTGCTTTCTTCTGTGCAAATATTGAGGATTTGTGTGTAAACACTGGTGCTTTCACTCCTTTTGGGGTTTGTGACCAATTTTGGTACAACATTTTGGTGCTTTCACTGAAATGACTGACACCTGCTACATCGGATTTAGAGTTCATATTTGGAAAGCTAAAGGATTAGATCTAAAAGGAACCTTGACAAAGCAATCAACAAGGAGACAAAGAGCGGAAAGGAGTCATCATAAAGGAAGCTTCCTCAAGAGCAAATCAGACCTCAATTTTAAACACTAGAGATGAAATGGAAGTGATGATGGGAGATATGCAGAAAGAATTGTTAAAAAGGCAGGAAGAGATGATGCAGAAACTTCTTAGACAGTTTGAATAGGCAAGAACAACTAGAGCTGTCGGAATTCAAATCCACGGAGAAGGAACAGAAGGAGTCAATAGGAAATTGGAAGGAGCAGCTCAACAGGGTGCAGCCCTTAACCAGCATACTACTGTTAATCTAGATGGATCCAGGCTTGGGGGCACACCACCTAGCAATGTTGGACTGATTCATGGAGGAATTCTAGGTGGCATCATACAACAATATGCTGGAAGGAGCAAAAGAGTATGTGATGAAGAGTATGTACCAAAATTCCCTCGAGGACTCGGGGGCAACCCTTGGTGGACAACACTGGATTAGATGAGATTATTAGGTGAACTATGCGCGGAGGCATAGCAAACAGAGATCTGGAAGGAGTAAAAAGGGGTCCGTTTACCCGTGAAATCAAAATGGCTCGTAATTCAAGCTGCCTACTTTGGAGACATACAGCGGCAAGGCTGATCGTATCGATCATTTGATGAGATACACAAGACATATGGAAGTGCTGGGGGAGCCAGAGGAAGTTCTGGCCCAGTATTTCCCTTTGTACTTGAAGGATAAAGCTGCTATATGGTTCACGCAGTTAGAAGGTGGATCTATTAGGACGTGGATGAAATTGATGGATAGGTTTTTAAAACAGTTTTGGATTCATATCAAAAGACCAAAGAATGTGATGACGCTAACGTCGGTGAAGCAAAGGATAGGAAAGTCGCTCAGGGCTTTCTTGACTTGGTTCATTGCAGCGGTTGCTTCAGTGGATCGACCGGATTCTTTGATATGGTAGTAGTGTCAGGAGTCAGGGATAACTCAGACTTTAAAGTGTCATTGATACGGGACTCACTAATGGATCTTGGGGAATTCTCTCACGAGGCCAAAAGATTTCTTCGACGGGAAGATGCATGTTTCAACATGAGGTTAAAGGAAGTAAATGTGGTCAAAGATGGAGAACCATCCAGTGATAGCTCGGGTAAGGATAAGGATAAAGGAAAGAGGAAGTTGGATGACAACTTTGGCAGGACAAGGAAAGGTTGGCACTACTACAAAACAGACCATTTGCATCGCCTCATTTGAATCGGTTAAAGTAAAAACTGATGCAAATAGAACCATTTGCATCAGTTCTATCTTAATAACTGATGCAATTGGTACGTAGAAAGCAATGGATAATAAAAAAAATCATATTTGCATCAGTTGTCGCCAAAAGCCGATGCAAATAGTTTTAGTCGCATCAGTTTTAAAGTTAACCGATGCAACTGCCTTAATTTGCCTCCCAAATAAAAAATTTCGCATCGATTCCGTAGCCAGGCGATGCAATTTCAATTTTTATGTTTCTCGTTGCTCACCTTTTAATTCCCGCGTTTCCAAATTTTTCGCCGCCCCCTCTCTTTTCCCCAAATATTTCGCCTGCCTTGAAACAAAAATAAAACCCTAAATTGATTGTCACCATACGTTATTTCGTGGTTAGATTTGGCCTACCGAAACCCTAAAAGCGATCAATTTTGTGCGGTTAGGGTCGATGGAGAAGTTGTTTGCTGTCATGGTTGGTGGTTGCTATGAAGCAGTTGCAGAAGTGGATGGTGATGGAGTTGTTCAAAGAGGAGGGTTGCGGTGATGCTTGCGTGGCTGTTATTGGGGAGTCGCGACATTGTTCGTGGTTTGTGTGGTGATGGTTCTGGATAGGGAAAGTTTGCACTATTTGGCCATTCTCTGACTATAAACTTCATGTTGGGAATTTCAATAGTTTTTATTTCTATGCATCTGGTAACTGTGATTATATATAACATGGCAGTGCAGTACAGTAAGTTAACACTATTTAAATTTTGATAACTTTTGTATCATTAGTTTTTTTTTCCACTTGCCAAAGTCAAAGAGGAATCTGGAAATGGAACGGTAGAGTTGGTGGATGCTCAAAGTATCAGGTTTGATTATTCGATGAAATCATGTCGTCTGCTAAAAATAAAATAGTCTAAAAAGAACAAGTGAAATCACATGGTATTGTGAAAACATCAATACGGTTTCAACTTTCATTTTAAAGAAAAAATAATACTTTAGATTAATATATTTCTTGATTCTTCGCCTGAATATGGCAATAGATTAATATATTCAAGCTATGTAGTTGTACACGAACAAACCTTGCACTTTTTTTGGTGTGTTACTTTTTCCTGAAATAACATCCTAATTTTCTGCTACTGCCATGCTCTGAACCTATAAATTCATGAAGCTTATTGTTATATATAGTGTAAATTCTGAAAAATTGTACTACTTCATCACTAACTAATATCTATGTATAAATTTAGAAACCAAACACATGAACTTATAATACTTCATTCTCTTTCTGTAGCACTACAACATTAGATATGTGATAAGATCAAAGCAACAATAATACATACATACAAAATATAAAGTTTTACATATAGTGTTTTATAATGATATAATCGACGTAATTTAGTGTCTGGAGTCAAACCAGCCGTAAGAAATATAGACTATTAAATTTGTATTGTTCAAGCTTCAAGCACATTGCCCTCAACGGTTTTGGAGTTCGAAGCAGCAGACATCTTCTTCTTATCCTCCTCAAGCTCGAAAGCTAAAGTAGGAAACGTCCGGTACAACCCTGAAGATATTTTACAGGTAATGTTACCTGTTGGTGGATCCTAAACTGATAACTCAGTAATCGTAACCCAAACCATGAGCTCTTTAGTTTTGACCCCTGTCAACTTCTTAATTTTGGTTTTCTCAACATAGGCTGTGATCTCAGGAGCATAAGAGACCAGCCTGTTTATATCCTTGAAACAGTGCTCAATCTTCTTCTTTTGTTTGAGCCACACAAAGCCTGTTTCTTCTACATAACCACACACTATGATGTCTTCCAATGGAAGGAGGCCTCTTGGTAAGCCTACTTCTTGGAGTAAAAACTTTGATTTTTCTTGGCATATTTCATCTCCATGGTAAAGCTCCGCCTTTACTCTTATCTTTTCAGTGATCATTGCCATTTTTTATCAAATATATCATGAGCGTATTTAGAGAGATGGACAAGAATGGATTTATATATGTGTAATCAAATTTATAATTTGGCATGAAATTTCAATTTTCTAGTTGTGCATCTGCTTAAGATAGATATGCAAGGCAACAATTTATGGTTGGGATTAACTATGTTGTCTTGCTCATAATCAATGTTTTTCACTTTTGAAAATCTATTTCCACCACAAAAAGTGTTTGGTATCTCATAATTTATTATACAATTTATCGCTATGTCTGATGTGTAATTTATGTTTATGTGATGATATGACACTGTGGAAACTCAGTTTCTGTTAGAATTTATAATAATAAAAACAAGCTTAATGTGATATTGTAGCCAAAATGATTATAATGGCGAACGACTTAGGGATATTATATGTATAATCGTAATTATAATTTTAGGCAGCAATATTTATCTTGTGATTTGATTTGGTAAAGGAATTTCTTTATGGAATGGATTGGTGAATTTTTGTCAGCTGCACTTGGGATTTTCTCAGATGTTGTTATTATGTGAAACTACAATGCATCGTTTTTTCAGTTAAGCTTATGGTACGAGCAAAAATGATGTTCATGAAAACATCTTTTAAGTTTTGATTGAATAATTGTTGTTAAATATTAATGACGATTATTGAACGCTGCACTTGTAATTATCAATTGCCGACACTTGGTGAGTGAGATCTTATTCAAGTTATTATATGCTTTCTTGCAGAGTTAGAACAATATAATGAAGTATCGTTATATCATAATATAATTCCCTTACTATAACCAGCATTAGCTCAAGTATAGTCTAGAAGAGAATAAATCCGTATTTAAAAACTTGAATATAGTTGCGGCTGAACTTTATTCACCATTTTCTTACAAACTCAAACTCTTCAAGCAAGTGCTAACTTAATATTTCTTGCAATATATATAGATGGAAGAGGAAAAAGGGAAATTTACATCGTCTAATGTAAACGATGGTCCAACTTACCTTTCAAATGCTTATCTTTCCTTATTGACAACAAAGTTTGATGTTTGGCATGAAGCGGGTGAACTTTGGCCTGGATGGAGCTGCTTGTAGCGGGTGAACTTTGGCCTGGATGATGCTACATATGGTGTTGCTCTCACATGTGCATACATCATAGAGGTTATCCTTAGACCAACCTCCCACCCCTGCAGAGGGTTAGTTTATGTTGTCATAGCTTCTAAGAAATTCTGACTCGGTTGGGACAAGGGTAGGCATAGGAAGTATTTGATATTTGCATTTGTCCTTTGCTATACGTCTCATGAATGATATATTGAGTTTCCTATATGTTTATGGTTTTCTTCCTTATATTTCTGCATCGACTAATAACATGGAATGGAGTATCATCTTATTCACATTGTTTCAACTGGACACCCATTGTAAATGGTGCCATGAGTTTGGTGATAGCAACATTTTCATAACTTCTAAGGCATAAAAAAATGCAGTGGTCATGCTATTTAGAAGCAACTGATATCTGCACCTTACAACTAAATTAAAAACTAGCTATATTCCTGTAAAACACTCCACTTGAATTTCAAAAAGTATTAATAAATGCAAATAGAACTAAAGGGCTAACAGCTGTAAGCAATCGTACATAATTTATGTTCTTTTCCTACCCTATTAATGCCATACAAAAAATCAAATATTCTTACCTCAAAGATATAAATTAAAGCAGCAATAAAGTTGGGCTGTAGTATGTGAAGAAACCAAAGCTGTAAATGGCATAAAAAGTCAATGTAGAAGCAATGAGAACAACGAGAACAAAAGATAGTATTTACACCAACATGATATTTTATTTGACAGAATTCTCCCAGTATAATGCACTTTAGGAGTCTACCCAAATTTATCATTAAATTATCACCTAGGAAAATTCACAGTAGTTGATTTCTAAAGGCAAATGAGCTATATTTACCATATTTTAGCCCTCTCTAAAGGAGCGCCTATAACCATATTTAATATGATATCTCCATTTCGAAAGGAGATAGATTTTGTGTTTTAAGACACCCTTTCCTAATCTAATTGTCATGTTACAAATCACAAAGTTGTAGATGCTAGAAGAATTTTAACTCCTTAACTTTATACCATTATATATTGATTTGGCATTAATATGATTATTTTTAAATGCCTGAAGATTGCAAAATATCCAGTTATTATACTGCCCAAGGAGAAGCTGGTTGATACCAATGAAGCAGATGACGGATTTGTGGGAGGATTTCTGTCACAGTTAGTTAAATAGAAGAGCATTGAGGACTGTGTTAAAGGAGGTTGTTATGCCGCAAATGTCATTATCCAGAGGTCGGAATGCACCTACAATGAGAAGCCTAATTTTGGGTAAGATTATTTGTAGTTGTATGATCAACAAGGGTGTAGCATATTAAATCACCAATGAGAACTTACTATTCAATACGATCATTGTTTATCAGCATGAAAGTGACAGTGAGCTATATTTTATAGCTTCATGATATAAGTTATATTTGCATGCTACTGATTAAATCCTTAGTAATTTGATTCTAGCGTGTATTATTTGTTTTCAAAATAATAGTAGTGGAAGTGGTCGTGGTCGGGGGGGGGGGGGGGGGTAGAATACTAACCATGTCGTTTAAACATCCAATCAAATAGTTAAAATGGTAGCACGAACATAAGTTTCAACAACATAGTGCTCGTTCAGGAAAATGAAGACATTGGAATGCATTACATTTCTAGAATTCATAAACTTGACAATAAATCACAACTAAAACATAAAGCGCATCTCTATTTAACCAAACTCGTAACAATTTAGAAGGTACGTAATACTACAAAATAGATTAACTAAAATTGTAGTATTATTTGACAGTATGTGTCGTTTCGTGGTATGCTTTAGAACTACTAAAATTCATTTATGTTATTTGATTATAAAGTACACAACTTGTTTATAGAAAGTAAAATAAGAAAATAATGCAAAACGGTACTTTAATAAGGAGTAAAAGAAACGGTTAGGTATATCCAAGAACAATCACCAAGTTTAAGTACATTATAGATTATCTGTTAATATAGGATGTCTGAAAGGTTTAGTGAATGTAACATCTTCATCTGCTAAATATAAAGCCTGTAGTTAGCAAGCAAAATTTTCCTAAACATTATAGATTATCTGTTAATATAGGATGTCTGAAAGGTTTAGTATGTATTACATCATTGTCACATAATTCTACATGTGTGCAACTTAGACAGTAATAATACACTGATGTAAATAAGTTTCTAGCAAAAGATTAATCAAAACTGGATTATCGTACAGCTGCTCCTTTTTTCGTGCTAGTGAAATTTCTCGCTTTTCCATATTGAATCAATTTTAGCCAAGATTAAATCTTTAGAGAGATAAATGGTTGCAGTTATGTAACGGTACAGATAAACAAACATGTGCATCATATTTTACACATCTATTCTTCAAAATATGTGCATCCAAACTTTTCTAATATAGGTGCAAGATCAAAAATGATTGCCAAATGTCTAAAATCATAACTTCCCAAAGTAGGAAAAAAGAAATTTTGATGCAAAAATATTACATTACTTCATTTGTATAAAGTATGACATAATATCTATAACATGGAAAATAATTGAACCAATCTGGATCCAGTCCATAACTCAACAAAAATAAACATAAGAATTCCCAGTAAATGAATCAGATAGATCAACAAAAATATACCTAAATTAATTTGTAAGTTGGTAATTCAGTCTAGAAATTACAAAGAAAAAAGTCTGAAATCCAACACCTTAAATTTTAGAAAAAAAATAAAATTGACAAAAGGGAGAAGATAGATGATACCACAAATGCAAGGTTGTTGACTAGACGAAATCAACCACAATTCAAACCAAGGATAAAGTTGACAAGTGGGAGCAGCAACGATGTTGGAGCAGTAGGCACCATAGCAAAGAATGAACTGAATCGCGGTGGGCTTGGTGGTTGAAGTTGTTATGCCTTCTTACGTAAATTTTTGTAGTAAAAAATAACTACCATGGCCAGTGACTTGTGTTTACTAAAGTTTTCTTAACAGTACTTCATAATTGCAGGCTGGATCAATTGAAGGGCAAGTCGTGGAAATGGGACTGACAACCACAAGTTTTGATAACTGCTGAGAAATTTACCATCATTCGAGGAGATCATTCGTTAAAATTTCAGAAGGAAAGGTACCTTTCTCTTTATTAGTTTAACATCTATATGGACCTTCTGTTTGTTAATTACTTAGGGCATTAATTGAGGCTAGTTGTCCTTTTATACAAACTCACATAGCATCTTATGTTATGGAACAACTTGCCCTATGAAACTTTAACTGTAGTATCTTTAATTTTACTTTAGGGCAGATGTTCATTTATATCCTTGCCCATTCTCTATAAAAAAAAGATGGACATAATTATAGTAAGTCGATCCTTAAAAAAAGATGGACATTAATTTAGGCTTTTAACATGTTCTCCAAACAGGTGAAAACTCAAAATATTATTTTTCTTTCAGAATCTGATGAAATATAAGGAATTTTGAGGGAACATGGCAGTAAACATGAGGTTAGACACAATGACATATATTCAATTTTTCTTTGAAATAAGTCATTAAAAAGGTGAAAGGTATTTGTACCAGTTTTGAACCCATCATGTATCAAACTGCACAAGTCATGTCTGTTATTTTTGTTTACTTACTCATACCATTACATTGAATTGAATATATCTGAGTAGCCAAACTATTTTTATGTATCCACACTCAAGTGGGTTAATCCAGATTGAAAGCACGCATTCTTGCATGTCTTTCTTTTGCATTTGCTCACATTTTTTGCATGCACTCAGTCTTTTGGAAGCAGGCCTTGCGTGTCATTTAAGCTCTTGGAGGCATGCGCTCACGTTATTTTGCAGTTTGGTCCACTAGCATTAGCTGCCGATACCAGCTTTTTGTGTACTCTTATACTGTTACATCTATTCACACGCCACGATCTCCTCACATTATTTGCAATTGCTGCCAGGGATTTGCCGTCTTCATGCTCATTTAATTCGCCTACTCATTCAGCTCATTCAGGGATTTGTTGTCCTCATGCTGTCCACGTGATGGCTACTTGCTTTACAGTCTTCTCATCCAAATTATGGCCTGTCTTCCTACCTACTTGCCATGCATTTTTCTTTATAGGGCCATTCATTCGTAAGCTACTGCTGTCCGTCCTTACGTAACACTTCCAAGCAACTGTCTTATTGTAGTTCGGTTTCTGTGCATTCACAGTTCAATGCAATCCTTTGCAGCGTAGCTCGGCTTAGATGTGTACTACAACGCCAACTCAAATTGCCTGCCATGCAGCACTTCAGCTCTTTATTCTTCTGGTCAATATAAGAAAGTTGCAGACCTATAGCATCTTCAATTTTAGCAATAGTAAGGGTGAAAATAATAGCTGCTAACTTGGTTTCCAGCAACTGAACATGCGTTAATGATAATTGTGAGTTAACTTTCAAAACAGAGTGCATGTATGTCATTGCAGAACCGACAAACAGCTATTATTTCAATACATACATATTTTAATTATTACAATATGAACATGTGCAGAGGCAGTGGAGTAATGTGATGATTTGAGTGGTTTGTGAAATGAAAGAGGCAGTGTGACAGTGGCAGGCTGGAGGCAGTATTGAACTGCAAGTAGAAGGCAATGGATTGTGGCAGGATTGAAGTGCAGGCAGAAGTGTTGTGGAGTTGTTGAAGTTCTTGGCAGTGAAGTTGCTAGAAGTTGAAGATGGTGGTGCTTGGTTGATGGCAGTAAAGTTGGTTTGAGGAATATTGGTTAGCAGTGGTTTAGTAAGTTTGTATGTAGTGTTGGCTTGTGGCAGTCTGATGACATGATGGTGAGGTAGTATTTGTGCACGGGTATTTAAGGATGTTGAGGTAGTGGAAGGAACTGTTATGGCAGTAGTTTTGTGCAGTGGGTAGTATTTGGCTGAAGTTTTGATGCTGGGTATATTGTTGCACAGTGGTTTGTATGTTTGGCAATCAGAACTAATCAATGAAAAAAACTATACAACAGTAGTTTGTTTGGCAATGAGATGGTATTGAAGTATTGGGAATGAGGTACAGTGAGGAATTGAAGGTGGATAGTAAGGAAAATGGTGGATGGCAGAGGAAGTGTTGATGGTGCTGTAGTGAGATGTGGTTCTGGTGGTGCTTGTGGCTTTGGTGTTGTATGGGGATGGCAGTGGTGTATATGGCAGGTGATGGAGTTGTTACAGTGCAGAATTTCTGATGGTGAAGGTTGGAAGAGGCAGTTAGGTGGTACAGGGATGGTTGTTGGGGTTTTGTGACGGTGTTGTAGACATTTAAAGTATGAACCATTATTTTGTATAGATTATTAACACTTTAATTGATATATATTTATTTTGGTATTATATATGTTATTCAGTTTGTATTTGCATCAAATTTAATTTTGAATGATTGTAATATTGCATGCAATAATTATTTTTTATAATCAATAATATATATATGTACGCTGTAATAATGGTTTCTGGTTGGCTTGCATCGGTTGTTATAAAAAACTGATGCAACAAGTTACTTTGTTGCATCGGTTTTCATTACAACGATGCAACATGGGGGCTGTGTTCAAGCAACCAACCATGATATTTTGCATCAGTTGTTAGTAACAACCGATGCAAAAAGGACCTTTTTGCATCGGTTTCAGAACTGATGCAAAAGGGTTAAGCCTGTTGCATCGGTTGCATATGCATCGGTTGTTGAACTGATGCAAAAGGGGGGTAAACAACCGATGTAAATGGCCTGTTTTGTAGTAGTGTGGGGAGAGCCAAAATTCTCCACTTGCATAGGGTTGAATGAAATATTGGAGCGGATATTTATGGAAACTCGGGATCGCCTTCCCTACTGAAGGTCAACAAGGACAGAACCCTCGAAACGTGAAAGGGCATCATGAAGGCACTGTCTCTTTCACGATTTGGACGGGCGTGATATGAACAGTTGCAGGCATCTAAAGGATATAAATGAGGAGCATGTAAGTAGTGGTCAGCTGCGACAATATGTTAGAGCTTAGAATGCAGCGGTGGAACAGGAGCTGCCACCATCTACCTCAAATGACGATGGCACGAAGTCCAGGAAAGATGGTCGACTGGTTATCGACTGACAGGGATGATATAAAATAAGTTGCCAACTATGGGCAAACATCCAAGTCACTTACTCATGTACGGGGACGGAGATAGCCCCTAGGCATGCTCTGAGATGATGATAAACTGCGATGCTCTAGTTTGTGAAATTGGTTTTTCCTCTTTTGGTTTGGACATTTGTTTTTTTGGTTTGGTTTGAACTCTTAATTTCGTTCGTTTTCTTATTTGGACTTTAATTTTGATGCTTGTTTTTTTTTTTGGATATTGGTTTAGATTTCTGTTATGGATATTTGGATTTCTGATTTGATCTAGATTTTGGATTGGATTTCGATTGAATATTTTATCTAGCTTTTGATAAATGGTCATTGGGTATGGATTATGCCTAGCAAGGGGTAAATCTCTTCGTCCAAACGTGGCAAATTGGCTTATTCAGGTCGTTGAGTATAGACTATGCTCGACAAGGGTCCAGAGAGACCAGGATTCTGCCTAGGACTTAGGCCCTATATCATTGATTACTATTGCAGGTCGTCGAGTATGGACCATACTTGGCAAGGGTCTGGAGCGACCAGGATTTGGCTCAGGACTTAAGCCATGACATTACTCAGCATTAAGGGACACCGAACCAAGAACCCTAAGGCGTTATTCAATACAGGTTGTCAAGTGTGGACTACGATTGACAAGAACCCGGAGAGGTTATGGATTCGAATATCAGCTATGAATAGCTAAGGATTTGGGTATGGACTCTGAGTGGTCCTGGATTTGGATATTGACCAGGAAAGATCTTGGATTCGATTATTGGTTATTGGGTATGGATGGGTTCGAACTCGGTTGTTGGGTTCAGATGGATATGAAATTGGCTAAGGATTTGGTTACTGGATTCGGAATCGGACATTGACTCGGAGCAGTCGTGGATTTGGATCAGGATATGGCTGTGGCACTCAGATGGGATGGCTTGGTAATGGATCTCATTATGAATTGAATGGTATGGCTATAGATGGAATATGGACTTCAGATGTCGAATTCGAAGCTATTCAAAACACGCCTTCTTACTACAAGGAATGTTTTGGGGGGAAAATGTTACCCACCTTTTGGTCAAGGCCCGGATATCAACAAATTGGCTGGAAAGGATGGATATCAGGATTGAAGATCGACTGGAAATAAGGTTATGATTGATATCCTCCAAGAAACTACCAAGCAACTATAATCTACTGCCTTCTCCCTTGATTCCCTATGGGGAAGGGAAAAAAAAGAGGAGTGGGTCAGACAAAAAGTATGGTGAATGATAGTAATTACTAGAGTCTTTAAGCACAGTAAAAGTAATAGACTCTACAAAGGTTCTAGTATATAAAGAGGAAACAAAGGAAATAGGAAGGAGATAAACTGAAAATAAATACAATTAACTATAAGATAGGTTAATTTTGATTGCATGCACTTGTCCTTTATTTCTGCTTTGATTAGGTTAAATTCCTAATCCTGTAATTAGAATGTTATCTTAATTCTACCATTTTTGATCAGCCTGTTACTCCATAGACCTTACTGCGGACCATGCGCTATATAACTCCTTACACAACAGCCTATGGTATCTACAAAAGATACACAAAGCATCCACTCTAGATCCGGACGACATATTTAGCTCCCTACAAAGAAGGCCATGGTGTCTATGAAAGATGCCCATACTAAGCTCTTGGAACTCACAGCGATTGCTGAGCACCAGAAATGGAAGTCGCATGCGTAACTGGCATCATGCCTATGTTACCTTTTTCTCCACCTATTAGGTCTTCTTATTACCTCAAACTCTAGCATAAGCGTTTCCCTCATCCCACTTCAGGCAAACACGAGATCACTGTGTGTCTATAGAATCTATAGGGGAAAGCTATTGGTACTGGTCCATCATCCAAACAATATTTAGTTGTGCCTCTTATCCAAACCCCCCGTGATTTGAACAACTGTTTGACCAATTACTACCCTTCTTAGCATAAGTGTGCCATCATCTCTCTTCAGGCTAATGTGAGACACCATTTTGTCTAATGCTATATGGTACAAGTTCTACTTTCATCTTTGCTTATTAATTTGGATAAATTATTTAATTAAGCCTTTATTATCATCTTTATTTTCTACGCTTATTAATTTATCCCAAGTCTTAAAATAAGCCTCATTCTACTCTTTTTCTTATTATGACCAACGTTATAATCATGCTTATCATTTAACCCAAGGTCCAAGTGTGAAAATAAACTTCTTTAATTTTTTTACAATTTTTTAGTTATAATTCTATGTTATAACTAAGCCAATTAATTAGTCCTATTCTAATCATAATTAGGCATAATTTTAGTCCAATTTCATTTATATTACAGTCCAATTCTATTATTTATTACAATCTTTATAATTTACTTCTTATTTTCTTCATTCAATACTCTTGCTTATATAATGCATATTCGTGTTTAATTTATTCTAATCCATACGTGAAGAAAAAGTGGAAGAAGAGAATAGACGCTTGCATAAAATCCAAAATGTCGAAAAACATGTAAATAAGAAATAAATAACAGTATATGAACTTAAATACTGTAAATAAAATGTAAATAAATAAAAAATATGCTTAATAGAAATAAATTATAATTAACTAAAAAAGAATAACCAAAAGGGAATAGACTAAAAAATAGATCAGAAACAGATAAAAAGGCTATTCCAAAATCGTGGCAAAACTACAACTATTAGAAGCCATACTATTTTAAATTACTTAAAGAAATCTTAAAATAATTACAATCACTCACCTCTGGTCCTAAGCTCTTTATTTGGTCTTCCCGAATCCACTTGGAATTGTAAAATATTTAACTTATAACGATTTTCTCCTTTGGACGAATTATTCCATTTAAGGTCCTTCGTAGAAAGGTGAACCCAATTAGAGAAAATCTAGAATGAGAAAAAGTGTTAGGTCTAGGGGTCTATTTAAAGGGGTAGAAGTGGATCTCAGACCATTGGTTATGGGGATTGAATAGGATGCAACCATGTCATAGGCCGAATAGGAGCCATCGAATGCAAAAATAGATGGACCAAATTTGTCAGAAGAATGCAAAACTGTAACGACCCGCAAATCCATACCCCTTGAGTCAAAACTATTCTACATCAATTAACTCAAGTGGAATAGAAGTACGAACCATTAGGGTTAAAGAAGAAGAGATAGAAGAAGTAGAAACTAAACAATATTAGAATCTAACCATCGCAGCGGGATAAAATATAATATATAATGTCATCTCTTTACGCAAAATGTAAACTATATCTGTTTTATACAATATATCATCAGAGTATCTCAACAAACAACATTTACCAGACAGACAATCCAATACAATCACAGCAGCGGATATATATATACAAGTACGAATAATCGTCTCGGACTCCAGCACCCCTCCTGCTCCATAACATCTTGTCCTGAACATATAATAATCGGTCTGACCCGAGCATTATCATGAAATAACACCCGAGTCAGTCTGAAATACCAGCTGATAATAATGCACCTAAATTGATTATTAAAGTTTTAAAACTCCTTTGAAACAAAAGCATCTCGTAAGACCACGCCACAAATAAACATGCCGGGTTTTTACCTTACGATAGCTAAAACACTTTTTTATAGAAATCCTCTGATATTATAATAGTGTCTATATACAAATACTTAAAAAATAGACGAAATTGTTACATTATTAAATTCCAGCTACTAGCCACGGAGTGGGTAATACAAACAAAACTCGTAAAAGGCTCGTCGGGAGAATGGATTTTCAACAATGACTAGGCATTGGGGTACCACCTGTCACAGTACCTGGCCTAGATCAGTGTACCGAGGACCATGCCCGATCCCCTACAACACAACGCCCGGACTAACCCTTACTGGATAGTCTCGAGTAAGATCACCCTGTGGTTGGGATCAGAAACCGCGCCACTAAGCCGAAATAAAAAGGACATCTAGACAGGAATGACCTTACCCGGAAATGGGTGCTGTCCACCAAGCCTTGCTGCATATCCCCTTATTTTCAGTCATTCCCGGTTGATGAGGCTTGAGGCTAAGCGTTACCTTTTAGAACGTTTCACTTAGAATGCCCATCGCCCACCTCACGATGTTCCGAAAGCATTCGTCCATACAAGTCCGTCCTGCGTTCGAACGGAACCGAAGGCGCTACTCCTACTACATCCATTTTGGAAATATCCTCAGGATTAGTAGCAACTAGCCCTTGCACTTCACGGCTCCATCTTCGACTCCCAACACGTTTTTCCCACGAAACGTACAAACCGAATTGAATTGGTTTTCGAGAAATAAATCTCGATCCCGGTCTCTTCGAAACGATCAACGCATTTGTCCAATATTGATAGTCGGTGATTTAACTATCGATTAACATTCACAAACATCCACCACATAATAAATAATTGCACACGTTATTTATTTTCCTCAAAAATATCTTCACGAGATATAATTTTCCTTTTCAAACCCGTTGAAAACACTTTCCAAACTCAATTTCTCATGGAATAAATTTCCCAAATTATTACTTCCCTTGAAAGTGTCCAAGCGCCAATCCTTAAGATTTAAAATAATTTAAATACTTTATTCTTGAAAATACATTAAAACATTCATATTAAAAAAATTTACATACTTGATTTAATATATGTATATATACACTTTTCAAAAAATATCTTAAATCAAGCTGCTTTAGAAAATATGAACTATTCTCTTCAAAATAAAGTTAAGTCATACTAAATTTAAAATAAAGTAGCGAAACCCTATACCATTACTAAATAATACTTTGATTGATTATCTTTAAAATAGAACCATTTTATAAAGTATAAATAATAATAATATTCTTTAAAACATAATTCTAATTACCCCTTTAAAATAATTACTTCTATAACTACTTTGATATATGTTCACTTTTAAAATTCTTACAACTTAAACAATTTTCTTGAAACCATTATTTAATATAACTTCAAACTCTAACGTTTCAAAAATCTATTTTAAAAACGTACTTGGCTTTCGGGGAAATAAACTTCCATCTTAGAATAACCGAAGAATTCTTTTTATCAATCCAACACGTTTTATCCCAATTCAATTTTACGTTCATCCCGTAAAGCCCTTTCCATGCTTTAAAAATAGCTCCTTTTATTTTAAACACATTGCTATTTCCTGGAAATCACTTTCAAACATATGTTTAAAATATTCAAAATAAGCTCTAGAAATTATTTAATTGAAAACAATACTTAAGGAAATATACAGGGGTTTCCTAAGTATTTTAAATAAAATTTAACTTTTAAAATAAGGTTATTAAACCAAATATTCATATTAAATTTTCCTTTTGAAAACTTAATACTACTTTACTTTTTTTAAAATAATTAAATACCATAATTACTTAATCAAATATTTGCTTTCACTTGAAAACAATTTAAAATAAATAATATTTCTTTCTAAAAATATTCTAAACATATTTAAACTGCAAATTTATAATTTGAAAGCTTTCTTAGAAACAAAATAGAATTTCCAGAAGAAAGCACACGTCCCATTCTTTAAAATAAATCTCGCTATTATTTTTAACAATTCTCAATTCCCTTTTTTAACCACAAATTCAAACACTTCATATTTTCAACCAATCACTTGAATTTAATTCCTTTTAAATTCTTTATTTAATAATTTCTTTAATTTTCCTTTAAACCCAATTTATTTATATCTAAATTTCCAGGTTGTATTCACCAAATCAGAGTACAATACAATTAAATTTCCAATTTATCCATCACAGTAATAAACAGAAAATAGCATAACAGGATCTAAAACAAATTTTATCGTAGAATATAAATGTGATATATTACAGAATATAAATAAATTTCTATTTGTGAGGAATCCAGTTGGATCCCTCCAACATATTTTCCTACATCCACAGATATTAGCACAACAATATATATCGATTCAATTTGATAATAATTATCATATTCAACCAATCAAGCAATCATTTAGATATTGACTATTTAAATTAACCAGTATTCCAGATGTGAGTGAGTTAAACTCACCTTGGGTTTTCAGCGAGCTTTCAAATTTAAATTAAATAAAACGATGTTTGATTTAACCTAAATTTTACTTGCTCGGAATGATTCCAGAACTGCTCCACTGCGTAGTACGCGTCTCTACGATTCCGGCGTCGCTAGTTTCATCTGAATCTGACAACGTGTACATTAGATATGAATTTTCAAAGTTAAATCACCAATTTGAAAACAATTTCCTTTTCTTTATATTTTACCATAAACAATCACAGTCGTACACCCTACAGCCCGAAATCAAGGCCGTCCCTCCCTCTTTCTTCCCCACGCAATGCTACAGGAAACAAATATGAACACGAACCCATTAACACGTCCTAGGGTTTGATGCCGCACCTCCAACCATTGCCGAGAGAAAGATCCAATACCACCACTCCGAAGAACAAATCGACACGCACCCACGGCCGCCGCCACAGTGAAATTGGTTGCTGCCACCATGGTGAACTCAGTCGCCTTCTCCGTCCTAAAATCGAACCCGAACGCGTGACGAACGTTGCATCCTAGCGCCTTCTACGATCGACAAGAACACAAATCAACCGTTGAATCTAAAGCTCTTGATGAGCTCTTCGATCTTCCAGTTGGAAGAATTCGCGATTACCTAATGGATTGATCGCAATTTGAAGGTGAAGGTCGAAATGTATCGGCCATTGAAATAATATAAATGGCGGCCTGAGAATAGGATTAGGGTTCGGCTCTCTTCAACGTATATATATACGTATAACTCTTATATTTTATTATTAAATTCATTTTAAAGCAACCTATTCTAACGATCTCCAAACGACGCGTGCCGACATGCGTTTATAATGTTTTACCCACGTTCCGAATACAATGGAACATGTTTCGGAAGCTAATTTGATAGTATGCGCGAGTTACAGAAATAAACGATTAATTTTAAATTAAATCGATTAAAGTATTTTCTATGCGTTTTAAGCTGTCAGGGTCAAACGACGACTCTGATTGCTAGAAAAATTGAAATCCGATAATAACTATCTATTACGGATGCAATGAAACTAGTTTCATCGAATTCTGAGACTGTGTCCCGGAAGGCTATTTTAACTCGTCGATAAATTCGAGCGATTTTCAAAATCGTCGAAATCATTTAAAATTTCACTTTTACAACTTTATTAACTCTGTAATAAATCGTATAAAATTTATATTCACATTAGAAATCATTCAGATTCATTTCGAACCAAAATCTGATTATTTTCATTATTATATTGTTAAATTTCATTATTAAATTAATATAAGATTTCAAATTCAATTTATCAACTTTTAATTTCATCCAACAGTCCAACATTACCGTTTAAATCAAAGTAGGCTTAAAATAAATTTTAGAATCTATTTTTATACCTATTTACACCCAGAATCACTAATTATCCCAATTCCAATATTAAATTATTATTATTCAAATTTCAATTAAATTCTCATATTTGAAATTTAACTGATTCTATTAATTTAGCCAAAACCTTATATTTTAAAATTCAAATTATAATCTATATTCGACATTTAAAATGAATTAAATGTTCAAATCTAACGACCCAAAATTCCAGGTCGTTACATTCCTTCCCCCTTATAAAAATTTCGTCCCCGAAATTTGCTAAGGTAGAAGAATGTTCCAAACCCAATAGTAAAACATACTTAGTGAAAATCTCAATTTTCACTTTGCCTAAAGGCTTTATTTTCAAATCGAAACTACTAGTTTCAGTTCCTATCCCAAAATCCTTTTTATTAAATTTTAATTTGAAATCAATTTGTCGTTATCGAAACATTTCAAAATTTTCCAAAAATTTTCTAACTCCCAAAATTTCCGGAAAATTTTGGCAGAGTCTCCCCTGTACGGAGGAGCTTTTGCAAAATCACAATAGATATAAATATATATACACACACATTGACCGACACGGTCGGAAAAACAAAAAACAGTTCATATTTCCTATTTTTATTGCGTAGGCGTACCTTTATTAGCATTTAAAAAGCATGCGGCAAATTTATATTGCATATACGCGCTCCAACTCTATCTACTGCCTCCCGTACCTGTACTTACTCAAACAAACATTAATTTCCAATAATATGAGAATTTATTAACATTCCATTCATTAATCTTAACCAAACATATCAATTTCATAGCTTAACCAAGCAAACTTCATAATTTAACAATGTTAATCATATTTTATCGGCGCTTCAAAGATTTCAATCACCATTTAATTTCTCGACAAATCCAAACTTCACTTTTATTTCTCTTGAATGATTTAAATTCAAGTTTACTACTCTCAAACCATATTCTCATTGATATAATTAACATGTGCTTCACTAACATCAATCTATTTCAATTCAGTTCCAAATTGATTCACAATCAAATTCTTATTTTCAATTTGAAGTATTTTCATTTCTTTTATGATCCATTCTCATTTATGTGCAAAACCACAGAATAAAATTTCATTCCATTCCAATTGATTCAAAAACCCATTTCATTTACTTCTTTAAACCAGCACAATTCCGAATACAACAAAACGTCCAATTATTATGCAAATTTTCATGTCATTCAATCAAATAACCATCACTTAAGCTTATACCCATTAAAATTGATTCCAGTTCAAATTTATATAAATTTTATTCCATTCGGAATTATTCACAACCCAAATATTCTTATTTCCTTAAAATTTTTAACTCAATTTCTTATTCTCACTTCAAGTTCATCATCCAACTAAATTTATATTAATATCATCCCATTCTGTGATATTTAATTCATACATTCTTATTTCATCACACTATTTAATTAAAACCATTTCACTTGCATTTAAATTTTAGTATCTAAACAAATTTATCCAAGACCACATTATAAAGGTCGATCATAATTATTTTCCAATTTTCTTAAGTTGTTTCAATTACACAATATTTCCATTTCTTCTTATATCAATTTTATTTTACTTTCATTTGATTCTCATCCAACCAAATTCCAATTCATTTACAAACTTTAATTCAATCCGTTTATTTATTCAATCCATTTGAAATTTTAATTCATCTCCTCGATTCATTCTGAATTTTATTGATAACATGACCACTTTTAAATTATTCCACTCATTTGAATTTATTTACAATTCAAACCATCACTATTATAATCTAATTCCATTTTTCACTTACACTCCCAACTTCATTGTCAAAATTAAATCCCATACTAGAACTGGTTTTTAATTTTTCTTTCAAAAATTTCCTTAACAAACCACCAAAATTTCATCCATGCCAATACAAATTTAATTTAATTTAGTTTACACTAAATTCATCTTCAAGCTTCTTTTTATTTAATTTATCTTACGCTAAATTCATTCTCAAATAATTTCCTTTGAATTAAGTTGAGTGAGAATTTAATTATTCAATATCATTTCAATTAAATTCAACTTTCCTTCAACTCAACTCTTTTCCAATTTAAATTCAAGTTTTAACTAAACTTATTGTGACGACCCGGAATTTTCAAGCATTTAAAATTGGGGATATTCAATTGATTTTAAATATTCAATAGAGTAATTTTAACTTGAATTACGAATATCATGATTTATTTGATAATTAAATTATTGAATTAAATAATTTGAAGTTGAGTAAAATGTTGAATCTGGAATTTTAAGCTTGTTAAGAATAATTTGAAGGCTTATAAAATTTATATCGATAATATGGAAAATAGTATGAGTGTTAAAATTGGATTTGGAAGTGTTTTGTTCAGTTTTGAAAATTTATATCGTTTAAATTGAATTTAAAAATAGCCTTCCGAGGCACAGTCTCGGAATTCAATGAAACTAGTTTCATTGAGTCCGTAATATTGAATTATTATCGATTTTCAATTTTCGTAGTTTTTGGAGTTAGTGGGTGAGTGTACGAGATATAAGTGCGCTGTAATTTTAATTGATAATAATTAAATAAAATTTAATTTCATTCATGAGGCTTCTCGTATACGCCTTTTCTTCTAAAAACAAATAAATCCAACACCCGTTTCCTTTCAAGACAAGCTCTTCTTCTTGTTTAAAAATAATAATAATCAATCAGGACAGTTTTATAAATTTCTATGCCGTAATCAATTTGCTATATTTTCTTTTTCCCAATTCAAATCAAACCCTATAGAAATCCAACCCCTTCTCCTCTCAGTTCCAGATCGAACCCCCCTCTCTTCAAATTGTACTTCCTTCTTCTTTTGTTGGTTGAATCGAGCTCGACGTTTCAAAAAAATAAAAATAAATAATAATGGCGTACGAGATTTGCAAAGGAGTTAGATCGGAGTTCCCCTTCTGTTCGAAACCTAGCCGCTTCCCCTTCTTTATCGATCGATGTGGGCCCTAGCGACTAGACGAGGCCGCGAGCTAGCAACTTGTTGTTTTCGTTCATCGACGTCGAGGTGGGAGGATCGGCCGTGTAGCGGTGTTCTGGGTGCGCGCGTGTTAAGGGGATTTGCAGCAGTGATGTTGTGCGATGTCATGATGATGGAGGTCATGATTTGAGATGCTGACTATTGTCGATTTCGCGATAGCGTAGCGGTGGGCTGGGTCATGATCGACGACAGTGGAGTCGAAGAACAACTCTCGATTCTGGAATTTGGGTTGGCGAACGAGGGACCTCGTGTAAAGCTGAGTTAGGTATTTGCAAATTATTTTCATTTTGAACCTGATGTCATATATTTTACGATTAGGTTAAGTTTGCTTTTAAAAAAATAAAAAAATAAAAATAAAAATCAAATTACTAGTTTAAAACCAAAAGATTTATTTAAATTTTGATGATTAGTTGATGGAATCTATTAAATGAAAATTAAGTGTTTATTTACAATTTAAGTTATTGGTTTAAAACTTAATTTTTTGTTCAGATTAAATCTTTCGTTTTAAATGAGAACCATTCAAATAAAATCACGAGTAAATTAAATTTATCAAAGGAGAATTTAAGCTATTGGATTGGTTCGAATATTAATGAAATCGTCTAATGTTATACAAGGTTAAATTCTGAAAGAAATCAAGCCGGTGTGGATCGGATTACAAATCTTTGGTCAAAGGTGAGTTAATCTCACTCAGTTCGATTTAATTTTAAATTTAATTTAAATGATTAAATTTAAATAATTGTTTGAATGGTTGAGTTGATTGATGTGCTATAGTATGGTATATTTTGGAATTGGTATTGTACGTTGTGCTAACGGTTGTGGATGCAGGGAAAACAGGTTGGAGGGATCCAACTGGATCCCTCACATTTATCTAAATTATTCAATATTCTCTGTTGTGATTATTAGATATCTTATGATGAGTTATATTGGGATATTGAATGTTATGGTTTGGTTGGATATTTGGGTATAATGAATTACCGAATTATATGAATTGGATTGTTGAAAAGAAATTAAAAAGAAGTAAATTTGTAAGCGAAATAATTATAGAAAGTTTGTATAAATTAAGAATGAATTGTAAAGAAATAGAAGTAATATGAAAATAATACTAAATAACTTCGAGTATGAAGAGAAATGGAATTTTGAATAAAATGAAATTGATGCATTGTAAACATAAGTTATATCAATTAAAGAAATAAAGAATTATTTTAAAATTTAAGGTTTAAATTTATGAAGAAGTAATTGAGAAATCTAAAAATTGGAATCAAGAAATGAGATCTGAAATTAATAGATTCTAAATTTAAAGGGAATAAATTGGAAATCAATTTGGGAAATTGATTTAAGTGATTGCAGCTAGGATTTTACTCTGGATAACCAAGTACATGTTTAAAGTAAATTCTTAAATAAATTTAAAGGTTTTAAAGTTGTTGTAAAAAGCAAGTTTTAGAAATTTATTATTTCTAATATTTAAACTCAATAGTAAGTATTTTCCCAAATCTATTATAGTAGTAATTACTTAAATAGTGACCTAGCATTTTGTTTTCAAAAGTGAAAATTTAGTTTTATATTTTATTAAGTAACTTTATTTTCAAATACTCATATAGTAGGTATTTTTTACAAATTATTGAAGTAATTTAACCAAAATGTTTAAAAGTATATGTTTTCAAAGTAAAGTGTTAAAAATTATTTTAAAAATCTATTTTTGTGCTTGGTGATTTCAGTGGAAATATAAAATATTTGGGAAAGTTGATTTTGAGAAGAATGATGGTTTGAAACTGTTTTCAAAAGGGTTGAAAATAGAAATAATATCTTGTGAAGATATTTTTGGGATTAATAAGTGATTTGGAAAATTATTTATTGTTTGATGGATGTTTGTGAATAGAAATTGATAGTTAAATCACCGACTATCAATATTGGACAAATGCGATGATCGTTTCAAAGAGACCGGGATCGAGATTTATTTCTCGAAAACCACTTCGATCCGGTTTGTACGTTTCGTGCGAAAAACGTGTTCGGAGTCAAAGATGGAGCAGTGAAGTGCAAGGGCTAGTCGCTACTAATCCTGAGGATATTTCCAAAATGGATGTAGTAGGAATAGTGCCTTCGGTTCCGTTCGAACCCGGGACGGACTTGTATGGATGAATGCTTGCGAAACATCGTCAGGTGGGCGATGGGCATTCTAAGTGAAAACGTTCTAAAGGTAACGCTTAGCCTCAAGCCTCATCAAATGGGAATGACTGAAAATCAGGGGATATGCAGCAAGGTTAGGTGGGTCATGCCCAAGCAGGACAAGATAATTCCCCTGTCTAGATGTCCCTTATATATTTCGGCTTAGTGGGTGGTTGGTCGCGCCAACCACAGAGTTTATCTTGTTTGGGACTGTTCAGTAAGGAATGGTTCCGGCCTTGTGTTGCAGGGGATGAAGGGAGTAATCCTCGGTACGGTGATCTAGGCCTCGTACTGTGACAGGTGGTACCCCAGTGCCTAGTCATTGTTGGAAATCCATTTTCCCTACGAGCCTTGTACGAGTTTTGTTTGTATTACCCACTTTTGTGGCTAGTAGCTGGAATTTAATCATGTAACAATTTCGGCTATTTTATAAGTATTTGTATATAGACCCTATTATAATATCAGAGGATTTCTATAAAAATTGTTTTAGCTATCGTAAGGTAAAAACCCGACATGTTTATTTGTGGCGTGGTCTTACGAGATGCTTTTGTTTTCAAAGGATTTTGAAATTTTAATAATAAATTGGGTGTGATTTTCTCACACTGGTATTCCAGACTGACTCGGGTGTTATTTAACTGTAATGCTCGGGTCAGACCGAGTATTATAGGATACAGGATATGATGCTGTGGAGCTCAGGAGACGAGCTGGATGACGATTACGTATTCTCGTACTTATATATATTTATATTTCCGCTGCGTTTGAGTTGTTGTGTACCTTGAGTTGTTGTGTATCCATTGTATTGTATTGATGTGAGCTGTGACTGATGTACTCTGATGATGTAATGTATGTAAACAGATATATTTGATTTTGAGTAAAGATTATTTATTATCTATTATATTTTATTCCGCTGCGATGGTTAGATTCTGTTGTTGTTTTCAATTCTCTTCTTCTACCTCTTCTTCTTAAATCCGAATGGTTCGTATTTCTGTGCAACTTGAGTTGATTCAGGTAAAATAGTGTTGACTCAAGGGGTACGGATTTGCGGGCTGTTACAGTGGTATCAGAGCTTAGGTTGGTGATGACCTTGGCTCTGGTGGGAATTACTCATTTAAATTAGAGTCCGTAGTACTCTAAAATGAGTTTGAGCGTATTAATAGATATGAGTGCGTATTTGTTAGTGAATATAAATTGTTTTAATATTGTGTTGATTGGTTTATTGAGTGGCATATGAACCTTCGTCGGCACAGTCTGGACAACTGTATCGAAGGGGTTTCTAAACACTTGAATAGAACAATTGACACAGTATTGTTTTAAAGGTGGGTAAATGAAATAATTTTACCCAAAATATATTTTGATATAAGAAAAGTTTTTGTAAACTATTTTAGCTAATATATGGTTGCTTGGATGTTAAAAATAAGGATATTTAAATTATTATCCTTATTATATGGAAAATTTAACTAGAAATTGAAAACGTAACCAAAGGTTAAGGAAATAAATTCATTATAAAATGAAATTATAAATATGAATTATAAATGAAATTTATAAATTGAAATATAATCAAATAAGAATTTGTTTAAGCATAAACTGTACAAATGACATATAGTTAAAACTTATTTAAGCAGGATTTGGAAATTTAAATCCCGAAGATTTTGGAAGTGTTTTTGAAGATAAATAATAGCACAATTGTTTTGGAAATATTTCTGAAAGAAAATTGTTTTAAAGGGATTTTGAAAGTGATATAGCATTGAAATCACTTGGATTATTGGAAAATAATTCTGGTGATGACGGCCGCATCATCAGTATTCATTTTCGAATTTCTAAGTGACGGATTGCTACCAAATTGATTTGTTCAGAAAGCTAGATGTTTTTTTGAAAATTACAAAGGAAATTTGTTGAGGGTAAAACCAGGATTGGTTTAACTTTTGAGAAATGTGATTTGAGATGTTGAAGATTTCAAAATGATTTGAAACTAAAAGCCGGGTGTTTAAAAAGAGAAATCCTAATGAAATAGGATGTAAGCTTATAATTTGAGATGATTTTTAAATCAGAAAGGAAAAATAAGCTTTGAATGTTGGAATTTAAATTTAAAGGGAAAGGTTAAATAACTTGTATTGGGAATAAATTTTAACTGGATTGAATTAATTGGATAGGCTGAAGTAATATCCAGTTGTATTCGAATTAAGTTAAAATCGAATTGAGATTAAATAAATCTGAGTTTAAAATAAAATTGAATTGGAATAAGAATTCAATTAAGTTATTAAATGGAATTAGATTCTTACCTGAATAAATGGAAATAAGTTGGGTAAGGATTGGAATTGGAATAAATGAATAAGAATAACTTATAAGAGAATTAAAAATCCATGGAAATAAATTATGCTTGGGTTATAAATAAGCATAAGGTTTGAGTTAAAAATAAAAGAAGAATATATTCAAGCCTATAATGAATGGAATTATGTAAAATAATAAGTTATGACTTATAAATTGAAAAAGTGGAAATGAAAACCCAAAATAAATATTACTGATGAATTGGAGAATAAAATCAAAACCAAAGCTTGAATTATAAACTAAATTGAGCTAAGGAAATTAATTGGGATGATATTGGAATCAAAATTCAAGTGTTGGATTATAGATAAGGGAAGAACAAATTGATAATAAATTAGGTAATAGAATGTGTAAATGGGAATGTAATGTTGTTTAATAAAATCTGAACTGTGAGTTTATGATGAAGTTTGGAAATAAACTCAAGTTATAAATTGAATTCGACTTGAATTGTCAGTATAGTAAATGAAATTGAATTATGAGTTCATGAACTTTGGGGGTAAATTAAAAATTAATAGTGGATCCAGAACTTAAGTTATAAATTAAAATTTAACTTGAAGTGTTAACAAACTAAATATAAATGGAAACTTGTCGAATAAAGAAAATTGAAGTTGGATTAAAATAGTAATGGTTCGAATTGCAGATAAAATCCAACTAAGTGGAAATAAATTAGAAATGGAACTCGAAATTATTAATTTAAAGCTGAATTGCGAATAAATAATAGAGTTGGAATGAAGCTTGAAATAGGAATTCAACTTGGATAGTGTGAGTGAATTAAATATAAATTGAAGTTGTATAGAATTGGATTAAATTAAAAATGACATGAGATGGAAATTCATCCTATTCGAGTATGAATAAATTAAATATGGCTTGGATAATATTTTAATGAATGTGAATTCAAAATTTAAAGTGGATCAAATAAGTCGCTAATTAAAATGTGAACGAAAAAAAATTGGAGATGGACTTGTTATTAAGAAAATGAATTCAGAAATGAATTGTTGAATGTAAATTAAAATTGATATTGATTCAATGGATATACTACTTAAAATTTCAACGGATGGAGATGAACTTAAGTGTTGACTTAAGTAAATGGTTAAATAGTTGTTATTGAAATTTATAGATAGTTTTGAATGAACTAGTTTGGTTAATAAAAATTGAAATGCAATGAAACTGAGAATATATGGATTGTGGATAAATTTAAAAATGGAATAGAATTAAGCGTAAGTTGAGTTGGAGCCAATTTAAATTGACTTTTTTTTTACTCAAGTGCTTATTTATTCACATAAATCTCGTCAAATTGCAAAGGATAAATTATCATTTGGTGGAAATAGAAGTAATTAAAAATTCTATGAGTTGATAGTAGTAAAATAAATTGATTTTGGAAGCGATTGAATTAAATATGAGTTCAATTTGCTTAAGAATAAATTAAATGTAAGCAATTGAGTTTTAAACCATTCAAATTAATGAAGTTATATACAAATGGATTGAAAAATACTCACATTGGATGAGAATGGGTTATAAATTAATTGAAACAGTTGAATTAGCATGAAACTATATAAATTGCTTACAGGAAAATGTTTGGTATGAGTTTCTTTTAGAATTTATATATTTTAACTATTTATAAGTGAAATGTAGTTAAACTTCATTTATATCGAACTTACATGTTTAAATTTAGTAAGTACAGGTACCTGGAAGCCGTGTGGCTGGATTTGGTTGTGCTATTTGCTAAACATAATAAGCCGCTTGCTTAAAATGCTAAATAAGGTACGCCTACGTAATTAATTAGGAAATATGAACTGTTTTTGGTTTTTCCGACCGTGTGGGTCGATGTTTATATATTTATCTCTTTTGTCAAATTGCAAAAGCTCCTCCGTACAAAGGGGACTCTGCCAAAAAATTTCAGAAATTTTGGGAGTTAGAAAATTTTTGAAAATTTTGAAAATTTTTGTTAACGACAAAACTATGTAGAATTGGAAACTAAAATAAGTTAGTAAATGAAACTAATTAAGTAATGACTTAAATTAGGAATAAATGAAGGATAAAATTTAAAAATTCAAAGTTGAAAATAAATGAAATACATATGTAATGTGGAAATCGATTTGAATAGAAATAAGTATAAACTAAAAGAGGTAAAGAGAAATAAAGATAAGAAACATATAAAATGTTTATACTAACTTAAGAGAGGAATGGTAAATTCTAGATTGGAAATTGATATTACAAATATAATCTAAGATAATATTGAAATGAATAGATGTTGACATTTTGTGAGAAAGTCGATAAAATATTTTTGGATATTGTGATTAGATATTAGTGCTAAGCAGGATATGCAGGTATTATAAAAGGGAAAAGGAAATTAGATTTGATTTCAAGAGATAAATTTGAATTGCCCGACAAAAGGTATGCATTTTAATTTGGTATGAAATTTGATTGGGATTTGAATTTGGATTTGGATTGAGCCACTTGGCTTTTTGTTTTCTTTTTGGATTTGGGAGGCCGTAGAGCCATATTGTAGTTGTACCGAGTCAGCCGCGCAAAGGAGACGCTGGCGAAATTTTTCGGAAATTTAGGGTGTTAGAAAAATTTTGAGAAAATTTTGATAATTCAAAATTGGTTTTATGATTAAAACTTGAATGGTTGGGCAAATAGGATAATTTGCAAACTAGGGAAAGGTTTGGAAAGTTAATAAGAATGGTGATGGACCTTTTATAAAAAGATAGTTGGTAAGATGTTGAACTGTTAGAAACTGTTTGGTTGGGAAAAATAGTAACGGGTATTGGATCATTCTTCCTAACTAGTAATTTCGGGGACGAAATTCTTTTAAGGGGGAAGGAATGTGACGACCCGGAATTTTCAAGCATTTAAAATTGGGGATATTCAATTGATTTTAAATATTCAATAGAGTAATTTTAACTTGAATTACGAATATCACGATTTATTTGATAATTAAATTATTGAATTAAATAATTTGAAGTTGAGTAAAATGTTGAATCTGGAATTTTAAGCTTGTTAAGAATAATTTGAAGGCTTATAAAATTTATATCGATAATATGGAAAATAGTATGAGTGTTAAAATTGGATTTGGAAGTGTTTTGTTCAGTTTTGAAAATTTATATCGTTTAAATTGAATTTAAAAATAGCCTTCCGAGGCACAGTCTCGGAATTCAATGAAACTAGTTTCATTGAGTCCGTAATATTGAATTATTATCGATTTTCAATTTTCGTAGTTTTTGGAGTTAGTGGGTGAGTGTACGAGATATAAGTGCGCTGTAATTTTAATTGATAATAATTAAATAAAATTTAATTTCATTCATGAGGCTTCTCGTATACGCCTTTTCTTCTAAAAACAAATAAATCCAACACCCGTTTCCTTTCAAGACAAGCTCTTCTTCTTGTTTAAAAAAAATAATAATCAATCAGGACAGTTTTATAAATTTCTATGCCGTAATCAATTTGCTATATTTTCTTTTTCCCAATTCAAATCAAACCCTATAGAAATCCAACCCCTTCTCCTCTCAGTTCCAGATCGAACCCCCCTCTCTTCAAATTGTACTTCCTTCTTCTTTTGTTGGTTGAATCGAGCTCGACGTTTCAAAAAAATAAAAATAAATAATAATGGCGTACGAGATTTGCAAAGGAGTTAGATCGGAGTTCCCCTTCTGTTCGAAACCTAGCCGCTTCCCCTTCTTTATCGATCGATGTAGGCCCTAGCGACTAGACGAGGCCGCGAGCTAGCAACTTGTTGTTTTCGTTCATCGACGTCGAGGTGGGAGGATCGGCCGTGTAGCGGTGTTCTGGGTGCGCGCGTGTTAAGGGGATTTGCAGCAGTGATGTTGTGCGATGTCATGATGATGGAGGTCATGATTTGAGATGCTGACTATTGTCGATTTCGCGATAGCGTAGCAGTGGGCTGGGTCATGATCGACGACAGTGGAGTCGAAGAACAACTCTCGATTCTGGAATTTGGGTTGGCGAACGAGGGACCTCGTGTAAAGCTGAGTTAGGTATTTGCAAATTATTTTCATTTTGAACCTGATGTCATATATTTTACGATTAGGTTAAGTTTGCTTTTAAAAAAAAATAAAATAAAAATAAAAATCAAATTACTAGTTTAAAACCAAAAGATTTATTTAAATTTTGATGATTAGTTGATGGAATCTATTAAATGAAAATTAAGTGTTTATTTACAATTTAAGTTATTGGTTTAAAACTTAATTTTTTGTTCAGATTAAATCTTTCGTTTTAAATGAGAACCATTCAAATAAAATCACGAGTAAATTAAATTTATCAAAGGAGAATTTAAGCTATTGGATTGGTTCGAATATTAATGAAATCGTCTAATGTTATACAAGGTTAAATTCTGAAAGAAATCAAGCCGGTGTGGATCGGATTACAAATCTTTGGTCAAAGGTGAGTTAATCTCACTCAGTTCGATTTAATTTTAAATTTAATTTAAATGATTAAATTTAAATAATTGTTTGAATGGTTGAGTTGATTGATGTGCTATAGTATGGCATATTTTGGAATTGGTATTGTACGTTGTGCTAACGGCTGTGGATGTAGGGAAAACAGGTTGGAGGGATCCAACTGGATCCCTCACATTTATCTAAATTATTCAATATTCTCTGTTGTGATTATTCGATATCTTATGATGAGTTATCTTGGGATATTGAATGTTATGGTTTGATTGGATATTTGGGTATAATGAATTACCAAATTATACGAATTGGATTGTTGAAAAGAAATTAAAAAGAAGTAAATTTGTAAGCGAAATAATTATGGAAAGTTTGTATAAATTAAGAATGAATTGTAAAGAAATAGAAGTAATATGAAAATAATACTAAATAACTTCGAGTATGAAGAGAAATGGAATTTTGAATAAAATGAAATTGATGCATTGTAAACATAAGTTATATCAATTAAAGAAATAATGAATTATTTTAAAATTTAAGGTTTAAATTTATGAAGAAGTAATGGAGAAATCTAAAAATTGGAATCAAGAAATGAGATCTGAAATTAATAGATTCTAAATTTAAAGGGAATAAATTGGAAATCAATTTGGGAAATTGATTTAAGTGATTGCAGCTAGGATTTTACTCTGGATAACCAAGTACATGTTTAAAGTAAATTCTTAAATAAATTTAAAGGTTTTAAAGTTGTTAAAAAGCAAGTTTTAGAAATTTATTATTTCTAATATTTAAACTCAATAGTAAGTATTTTCCCAAATCTATTATAGTAGTAATTACTTAAATAGTGACCTAGCATTTTGTTTTCAAAAGTGAAAATTTAGTTTTATATTCTATTAAGTAAATTTATTTTCAAATACTCATATAGTAGGTATTTTTTACAAATTATTGAAGTAATTTAACCAAAATGTTTAAATGTATATGTTTTCAAAGTAAAGTGTTAAAAATTATTTTAAAAATCTATTTTTGTGCTTGGTGATTTCAGTGGAAATATAAAATATTTGGGAAAGTTGATTTTGAGAAGAATGATGGTTTGAAACTGTTTTCAAAAGGGTTGAAAATAGAAATAATATCTTGTGAAGATATTTTTGGGATTAATAAGTGATTTGGAAAATTATTTATTGTTTGATGGATGTTTGTGAATAGAAATTGATAATTAAATCACCGACTATCAATATTGGACAAATGCGCTGATCGTTTCGAAGAGACCGGGATCGAGATTTATTTCTCGAAAACCACTTCGATCCGGTTTGTACGTTTCGTGCGAAAAACGTGTTCGGAGTCGAAAATGGAGCAGTGAAGTGCAAGGGCTAGTCGCTACTAATCCTGAGGATATTTCCAAAATGGATGTAGTAGGAATAGTGCCTTCGGTTCCGTTCGAACCCGGGACGGACTTGTATGGATGAATGCTTGCGAAACATCGTCAGGTGGGCGATGGGCATTCTAAGTGAAAACGTTCTAAAGGTAACGCTTAGCCTCAAGCCTCATCAAATGGGAATGACTGAAAATCAGGGGATATGCAGCAAGGTTAGGTGGGTTATGCCCAAGCAGGACAAGATAATTCCCCTGTTTAGATGTCCCTTATATATTTCGGCTTAGTGGGTGGTTGGTCGCGCCAACCACGGGGTTTATCTTGTTCGGGACTGTTCAGTAAGGAATGGTTCCGGCCTTGTGTTGCAGGGGATGAAGGGAGTAATCCTCGGTACGGTGATCTAGGCCCCGTACTGTGACAGGTGGTACCCCACTGCCTAGTCATTGTTGGAAATCCATTTTCCCTACGAGCCTTGTACGAGTTTTGTTTGTATTACCCACTTTTATGGCTAGTAGCTGGAATTTAATCATGTAACAATTTCGGGTATTTTATAAGTATTTGTATATAGACCCTATTATAATATCAGAGGATTTCTATAAAAATTGTTTTAGCTATCGTAAGGTAAAAACCCGACATGTTTATTTGTGGCGTGGTCTTACGAGATGCTTTTGTTTTCAAAGGATTTTGAAATTTTAATAATCAATTGGGTGTGATTTTCTTACACTGGTATTCCAGACTGACTCGGGTGTTATTTAACTGTAATGCTCGGGTCAGACCGAGTATTATAGGATACAGGATATGATGCTGTGGAGCTCAGGAGACGAGCTGGATGACGATTACGTATTCTCGTACTTATATATATTTATATTTCCGCTGCTTTTGAGTTGTTGTGTACCTTGAGTTGTTGTGTATCCATTGTATTGTATTGATGTGAGCTGTGACTGATGTACTCTGATGATGTAATGTATGTAAACAGATATATTTGATTTTGAGTAAAGATTATTTATTATCTATTATATTTTATTCCGCTGCGATGGTTAGATTCTGTTGTTGTTTTCAATTCTCTTCTTCTACCTCTTCTTAAATCCGAATGGTTCGTATTTCTGTGCAACTTGAGTTGATTCAGGTAAAATAGTGTTGACTCAAGGGGTACGGATTTGCGGGCTGTTACACTTATTCAGCCAACTTACATTCATGCTATTTCTTTTACCATTTAAATAAGAATTTAATTCTGTTCAAAATTATTTGTAACGCAACTGAATTTTGATTTTAATTCAATCCAAATTCAACTCCATTTCATTTAATCGAAGTTAAATCCAATTCAATCCAATTTTAATTCTCCATATACAAGTTCGAAACTTATTTACTAACCTAAGTTCATTCACATCTTTATATTTTATATTCTCTTCACCTTATTTCAATTCACATTTCATTCAGGATTTGATTTGAATCCACCTTACCATTCAACTATTTCCCATTTGTGATTATAATTCCATTTTACTTGGGCTTACAATCTGATTCACTATTCTTAAATTCACTAACTTATTTAATTTAAAGCTCATATTGCTCATTTTAATCCATTTACATCTTATAATCACAATTCCAAATTATATATATGTGTATCACTGAATTCTCAAGGATACAAATTTTCCATTAATTTAATTCTTTACACCATTTTAAATTCATAATTTTTAGATTATAAGTATAACACTTATTAGCTTGTGGGTACAATTTATTACACAATGACCCATAATTACAAAGCCATTTTACATTTCAATTTAACCCAAATCAATTTGATTCTAAGCCCAATTTATTTAACTTATCCAAGTTAAATTCAAATTTTCTATTCAGTTCAATATATTTCATTCACTTCCATTTACTCAAGTTAAATTTTAATTCCAAGATTAAAATTTTCATTTCCTTTTTATTAATATCAACTTCACCCAATAAGTCCAATAGTTGATTCATTTTAACTTTACACATATTTTAAATAGAATTTTCCAGAATTCAGTTACCCGGTTTTATTTCAAAATCATTTTGAAATAATAAATAACTCATACTCTTCTGGCATATCAAATCAAACTTCCAGATTTCCAAAACAATCCGTTTTTACCAAGTAATTTCCCTTTTTGAAACTTCTAAAACCACTTGTATCTCAAACAAGTCCAACAAATATCATAATCACTCAACATGGTAGCAATCCATCACTTAAGAAACTTGAAAATGAATTCTAATGATGTGGCCAGCATCATCGGGATTATTTTCCAGTGACTGAAGTGAGTTTAGTGCTTCCTTACTTTCCCAAATTCATTTCAATACAGTTTTCCATTCAAAAATACCTCCAAAATAATATTCCATTATTGCCTTTAAACACCTTAGCAAACATTTCAAACTTTCCCAGGATTTTAAATTTCCAAACTTTTATTTTCATTACATTTAAAATCCTTCCCAAAACTTCCGGGATTTAAATTCTGGTTTAGTTTAAATTTTAGTTATTCTTCTTTTGGATAATTTATACTCATAGATTTATTTGGTTATAACCTTTTCAAATTTTAGATCAAATTTTAGACTCTTATTTGATTAAGATATCCATATCCAAACAATCAAATATATATATATATATATATATAATAATCTCAGAAAATTATTCCTTTTATATCAAAATGTAATTTTGGGTAAAAATTATTTCATTTACCCACTTTAAGAACAATACTATGTCAGTTTATCTTGCTTAAGAGTTTAGAAACCCCTACCGATACGGTTGTACTTCCCGTACCGACCAAAATTCATAAACACTCAACCGATAAGTCAACACAGTATAAAAACAATTTTTATATGCACTAACAAGTACGCTCTCATATCTATAATTACACTCAACTCATTATAGAGTACTATTGACTCTATTTAATGAGTAATTTCCCCACCAAAGCCTAGGTTGTCACCAACCTAAGCTCTGATACCAAGTGTAACGACCCGCAAATCCGTACCCCTTGAGTCACACTATTCTACATCAATTAACTCAAGTGGAATAGAAATACGAACCATTAGGGTTAAAGAAGAAGAGATAGAAGAAGAAGAAACTAAACAAAATCAGAATCTAACCATCGCAGCGGGATAAAATATAATATATAATGTCAGCTCTTTACACAAAATGAAAACTATATCTATTTTATACAATATATCGTCAGAGTATCTCAACAAACAACATTTACCAGACAGACAATCCCATACAATCACAGCAGCAGATATATATACAAGTACGAATAATACGTCTCGGACTCCAGCTCCCCTCCTTCTCCATAGCATCCTGTCCTGAACGTATAATACTCGGTCCGACCCGAGCATTATAATGAAATAACACCCGAGTCAGTCTGGAATACCAGCAGATAATAATGCACCCAAATTGATTATTAAAGTTTCAAAAATCCTTTGAAACAAAAGAATCTCGTAAGACCACGCCATAAATAAACATGTCGTGTTTTTACCTTACGATAGCTAAAACACTTTTTATAGAAATCCTCTGATATTATAATAGGGTCTATATACAAATACTTAAAAAATGGCCAAAATTGTTACATTATTAAATTCCATCTACTAGCCACAGAGTGGGTAATACAAACAAAAATCGTAAAAGGCTCGTAGGGAGAATGGATTTCCAACAATGACTAGGCACTGGGTACCACCTGTTACAGTACCTGCTCTAGATCAGTGTACCGAGGACCACGCCCGATCCCCTGCAACACAAGGCTCGGACTACCCCTTATTGGAAAGTCCCGAGTAAGACGCGGTTGGGATCAGCAACCGCACCACTAAGCCGAAATAAAAGGGACATCTAGACAGGAATGACCTTACCTGGAAATGGGTGCAGCCCACCAGGCCTTGCTGCATATCCCCCGTTTTTTAGTCATTCTCGGTTGATGAGGCTTGAAGCTAAGCGTTACCTTTTAGAACGTTTCACTTAGAATGCCCATCGCCCACCTCACGATATTCCGAAAGCATTCGTCCATACAAGTCCGTCCCGGGTTCGAATGGAACTGAAGGCGCTACTCGTACTACATCCATTTTGGAAATATCCTCAGGATTAGTAGCGACTATCCCTTGCATTTCACTGCTCCATCTTTGACTACGAACACGTTTTTCCCACGAAACGTACAAACTAGATCGAAGTGGTTTTCGAGAAATAAATCTCGATCTCGGTCTCTTCGAAACGATCAACGCATTTGTCCAACATTGATAGTCGGTGATTTAACTATCAATTAACATTCACAAACATCCATCACACAATAAATAATTGCCCACATTATTTATTTTTCTCAAAAATATCTTCACGAGATATAATTTTCCATTTCAAACCCGTTGAAAACACTTTTCAAACTCAATTTCTCATGGAATAAATTTCCCAAATTATTATTTCCCTTGAAAGTGTCCAAGCACCAATCCTTAAGATTTAAAATAATTTAAATACTTTATTCTTGAAAATACATTAAAACATTCATATTAAAACTTCTTACATACTTTATTTAATATATGTATATATATATACACTTTTAAAAAAATATCTCAAATCAAGCTGCTTTAGAAAGTATGAACTATTCTCTTAAAAATAAAGTTAAGTCATACTAAATTTAAAATAAAGTTGCGAAACCCTATACCATTACTAAATAATACTTTGATTGATTATCTTTAAAATAGGACCATTTTATAAAGTATAAATAATAATAATATTCTTTAAAACATAATTCTAATTACCCCTTTAAAATAATTACTTCTATAACTACTTTGATATATGTTCACTTTTAAAATTCTTACAACTTAAATAATTTTCTTGAAACCATTATCTAATATAACTTCAAACTCTAACGTTTCAAAAATCTATTTTAAAAACGTACTTGGCTTTCAAGGAAATACACTTCCATCTTAGAACAACCAAAGAATTCTTTTTATTAATCCAACACGTTTTATCCCAATTCAATTTTACGTTCATCCCGTAAAGCTATTTCCATACTTTAAAAATAGCTCCTTTTATTTTAAACACATTGCTATTTCCTAGAAATCACTTTCAAACATACGTTTAAAATATTTAAAATAAGCTCTAGAAATAATTTGATTGAAAACAATACTTAAGGAAATATATAGGGGTTTCCTAAGTATTTTAAATAAAATTTAACTTTTAAAATAAGGTTATTAAATCAAATATTCATATTAAATTTTCGTTTTGAAAACTTAATACTACTTTACTTTTTTTAAAAATAATTAAATACCATAATTACTTAATCAAATATTTGCTTTCACTTAAAAACAATTTAAAATAAATAATATCTCTTTCTAAAAAATATTCTAAAACATATTTAAACTGCAAATTTATAATTTGAAAGCTTTCTCAAAAACAAAATAGAATTTCCAGAAGAAAGCACACTTCCCATTCTTTAAAATAAATCGCTATTATTTTTAACAATTCTCAATTCCCTTTTTAAACCACAAATTCAAACACTTCATATTTTCAACCAATCACTTGAATTTAATTCCTTTTAAATTCTTTATTTAAGAATTTCTTTAATTTTCCTTTAAACCCAATTTATTTATATGTAAATTTCCAGGTTGTATTCGCCAAATTAGAGCACAATACAATTAAATTTCCAATTTATCCATCACAGTAATAAACAGAGAATAGCATAACAGGATCTAAAACAAATTTTATCACAGAATATAAATGTGATATATTACAGAATATAAATAAATTTCTATTTGTGAGGAATCCAGTTGGATCCCTCCAACATATTTCCCAACATCCATAGGTATTAGCACAACAATATATATCGATTCAATTTGATAATAATTATCATATTCAACCAATCAAGCAATCATTTAGATATTGACTATTTAAATTAACCAGTATTCCAGATGTGAGTGAGTTAAACTCACCTTGGGTTTTCGACGAGCATTCAAATTTAAATTAAATCGAACGACGTTCGATTTAACCTAAATTTTACTTGCTCGGAATGATTCTAGAACTACTCCATTGCGTAGTATGCGTCTCTGCGATTCCGGCGTCGCCAGTTTCATCTGAATTTGACAACGTGTGCATTAGATATGAATTTTCAAAGTTAAATCACCAATTTAGAAACAATTTCCTTTTTTTTATATTTTACCATAAACAATCACGGTCGCACACCCTACAACTCAAAATCTAGGCCGTCCCTCCCCCTTTCTTCCCCACGCAACGCTACAGGTAACAAATACGAACACGAACCCACTAACACGTCCTAGGATTTGATGCCGCACCTCCAACCATTGCCGAGAACAAGATCCAATATCACTACTCCGAAGAACAAATCGACATGGACCCACGGCCGCCACCATGGTGAATTCAGTCGCATTCTCCGTCCTAAAATCGAACTCGAATGCATGACGAACACTGCCTCCTAGCGCCTTCTATGGTCGACAAGAACACAAATCAACCGTTGGATCTGAAGCTCTTGACGAGCTCTTCGTTCTTCCAGTTGGAAGAATTCACGATTACTTGATGGATTGATCACAATTTGAAGGTGAAGGTCGAAATGTATCGGCCATTGAAATAATATAAACGGCGGCCCGAGAATAGAATTAGGGTTCGGCTCTCTTCAACGTATATATATACGTATAACCCTTATATTTTATTATTAAATTCATTTTAAAGCAAGTTGTTCTAACGATCTCCAAACGACGCGTGCCGACAGGTGTTTATAATGTTTTACCCATGTTCCGAACACAATGCAACGTGTTTCGAAAACTAATTTGATCGTATGCGCGAGTTACAGAAATAAACGATCAATTTTAAATTAAACCGATTAAAGTATTTTCTATGCGTTTTAAGCTGCCGGGTTCAAACGACAACTCCGATTGCTACGAAAATTGAAATCCGATAATAACTATCTATTACGGATCAAATGGAACTGGTTTCGTCGAATTTCGAGAATGTGTCCCAGAAGGCTATTTTAACTCATCGATAAATTCGAGCGATTTCAAAATCGTCGAAATCATTTAAAATTTCACTTTTAAAACTTTAGTAACTCTGTTATAAATCGTATAAAATTTATATTCACATTAGAAATCATTCTGATTCATTTCGAACCAAAATCTGATTATTTGCATTATTATATTATTAAATTTCATTATTAAATTAATATAAGATTCCAAATTCAATTTATCAACTTCTAATTTCATCCAACAGTCCAACATTACTGTTTAAATCAAACTAGGCTTAAAGCAAATTTTAGAATCTATTTTTATACCTATTTACACCCAGAATCACCAATTATCCCAATTCCAATATTAAGTTGTTATTATTCAAATTTCAATTAAATTCCCATATTTGAAATTTAACAAATTCTATTAATTTAGCCAAAACCTTATATTTTAAAATTCAAATTATAATCTATATTCAACATTTAAAATGCATTAAATGTTCAAATCTAGCGACCCAAAATTCTGGGTCGTTACAAAAACACGTCAGTTTGAGGTTCTGGAACGTTCGAACGAACGTTCGTAAATAGCAGAGGCGGGTCGACCGAGCGATCGACCGCCTGATGCCTTGGTCGATAGGCCGGTCGACCTGCCAATATATATATATATATATATATATATATATATATATATATATATATTCTCTTCGATTTCTGCTTTTTTATTTGTTTTATAACTTGGCCATATTAGATCAGATTTTGATGCTCTATATATGGAAATTGACCAAAAAATTACCATGGACGCAATGGTGCAACTTCCATGGCTTAATTCCTTTAGTTTCATAAACTTATTTTATTACCTAATTAATTAACGAATTAAGTATTATGGACTAAATTTTGGGTTGGTACAAAACCTGAATCAAGGTCAAAATCAGGCTAGACCGGAGGAAACCGCACGTGATGGTGGGGGATTAGTTATTAATAAAGTTAGTTTTAGTCCTCATCTAGATGATCGGATCTGGAGAGAAATGAAGTCGTATGCCAATTCAGTTAGGCATGTGGACTTCAAATGTTGTAGTAATCTTGATGATGGGACTCTGGCGAAACAGCTGAAAACGATGACAGACGACAATATTTTCCCAGACAGAGATGTTGTTAAGGTCAAAAACCCCACCATCGATCCACTGGTCATATTAGCTCAAATAGATTCTGCTTAGATGAAGAGGATCTAGGTAGATAGTGGAAGCTCCATAAATATTCCTTTCAAACGAGCACGACCAGATGAAAATGGAAGCAAAGGTCTTATAGTCATGCCAGTCTCGCATACATGGCTTTAATGGGAGTGCAACGATACCTTCTGGGATTGTGGAATTACCAGTCGTGTTGGGAATCGGAGATCGTCGAAGAGTCCAAATGGTACAATTTATTGTGTTGGATATTAATTCTCCGTACAATGCTCTCTTGGGCAGACTGGCTCAAGCTAAATTTAGGGCAGCTATTGCCCCATGGTGCTTAACTCTTAAGTTCCCCAAAGACAACGGGTTGGAGTTGTTCAAGGAGATCGGGCGGCTGGACGCGCCTATTATATTGCTGAGCTGCAGGAGGCGCCACGAAAGAAGAAAGGCAAGGATGTAGAGGAATCTCTATGTCCATTTTACTGATAATTCACAGTTAACACATGGGCCTAGGCTCGGGTGCCACAACCAATTCCTAAACGATCTTGATCCAACGGATGATGATAATGAAGAGGAAGTCAAAGATAGTCAGGCTTCCCCGGAAGAGTTGACGATTGATGTTCCAATCGATGATGACGACGACGACTCCAGAATGGTAAAGGTCGGTTCTCATCTAAGTCAATGGGTGAGAGAGGAATTGGTTGAATTTCTCTGGACAAACCTCGATATGTTTGCTTTGGTACACTCAGACATGTGCGGGATCTCATCATACATCACAAGCCATGCATTGAATATTGACCCACGGCATGTCCCGGTCAAACACAAAAGGTGCGGTATGGATACAAGAGATCTTCGGCCCTGAAAAAAGAAGTGAATAAACTCAAGACGAACGGGTTCATCCAGATGCATTATATCTAGAGCAAGTATCCAACCCAGTGCTTGTCAGGAAACCAAATAGAAAATGGATAACTTGTGTGGACTACTCAGACGTATATAAAGCCTGCCCCAAAGCCAGATTTCTACTTCCTAGAATTAATCAGCTTGTAGATACAACGTCCGTACACAAACTCTTGTCTTTTATATATGTGTATTCTAGCTATAATCAGATATCGATGCACCTATCCGATCAGAAGCATATTATCCTTGTCACTGATCTGGGATTCTATTGCTATAAAGTGCTGCCGTTCGGACTTAAGAACACTGGGGCGACCTATCAAATATTTTCGACTGAATGTTTGCTAACCAGATCGGGAAAATTATGGAGGTGTACGTGGACGATATGCCTGTAAAGTCACGGCTCTCCATTGATCATGTCAAAGACTTGGAAACAATTTCAACATCCTCCGAAAGTACTCCGAAAGTACGGAATGAAGCTCATCGTTGAAGTGTCATCTCGAAGTCGCATCCGGAAAGTTCCTTGGATTCATTATTAACGCTCGAGGCATTGAAGTCAATCTTTAAAAGATCTGGGCAATTCGGAACCTTGAGACTCTCAGAACTATAAAGCAAGTACAAAGCCTCAATGGAAAGGTGGCAGCTTTGAGCAAATTCTTTTTCAAATCCACCGAAAAATGCATTCTCTTCTTCAATCTAATCAGGATAGGAAAATGGAACTTTGAATGGACAGAGGAGTGTGAAGGTGCATTCCGAGTAATAATTCAACACCTAGCGACGCCACCAATTATGTCAAAGCCAATTGGTCATCAAAGACTGTATGTCTATCTGTCGGTTTCACCAAATGCCATCAGTGCCGCATTAGTTCACGAGGAGGATCGGGACCAGTCTGTTATGTCAACAAACGATTGAACTGGGCTGAAAGGAACTATCCAATGTATAAAAAGCTCGCTTACTTCCTCATCATCGCCTCTAGAAAACTCCGCCCTTATTTCCAAGCCCATCCGATCATAGTCTACATCGACCAGCCGTTACGACAGGTCCTCAGGCGGCCTGAGACGTCTGCTAGGTTGCTCAAGTGGAACACCGAGTTGAGTCAGTTTAATATTGCTTATACACTAAGAATTGCCATCTAAGGACAAGTTCCGGCGGACTTCATTGCTGAATTTACTACCAGAGAACTTGTATGAAACCAGTGAATCTCCCAAATACATATGGAAGCTGTACACTAACGGTGCATCAAAGGACTGCTGCTCAGGCACTATAGTTGTACTCGAAACTCCAAAAGGTCGATCCATATTTTATGCTTTGAAGTTTGAATTCCGCAAAACTAACAACGAGGCCGAATATGAAGCTTTACTCGCTGGACTCAGACTTTTCAAAGAATTGAGAATTATTGATGTGGAGATCTACTGCGACTCGCAATTGGTCATAATCCAGGTTCGGGGAGAATACCGAGCAAGAAACCAAAGGTTGTCCGCTTATCTTGCCTGGGTCTTGGATGTGCTGAATCATTTCAGCTACTACGCAATCCTCTATATACCATGGGAGCACGATCAAAAGGCTGATTCTTTGGCAAAACTGGCCAGCACTGGTGAAGCAAAGCAAATGGACTCATCCCTATTGAGTAACTTATCTCTAGAAGTATTGATCAGACGGAATGGGTGCATGAGGCAGTTCCCGAAAAGGAGTCATAGATGACCCTATTCGGAAAGCTTCATGATTCATTTTCAAAAATGGAGTCATGTACATGAAAGGATACTCTGTTCCTTTACTCCGACATAGCACCTGTGAAGAAATTAAGTGAGTGCTACATGATGTACACGAAGGAGAATGTGGTGATCACACTGGGGGGAAAGCCCTTGCTAAGAAAATACTCTGATATGGGTATTATTGGCCGACTGTGAATCCCGATGCAACGACTATGCCAAGATATGTGATAAATACCTGAAACATGCCCGAATCACAAGAGCCCCTCCAACCAAAATTACTCAAATGGTCAGTACATGGTCGTTCGCTACATAGGGGCATCGATATAATTAGATCTTTACCTCTGGCTAAAGGTGGTGCGAAGTACGTCATCGTTGCAGTTGACTACTTTACCAAATGGGAAGAAGCTGAGCCCCTTGCTACTATCATGAAGAAGAAAGTAATCAACTTTGTTGTCTGCATCATCATCTGCCATTTTAGCCTCCCACATAAGATTAATCACTGACAACGAGACCCAGTTTGACAGTGTCGAGTTTAAGAATTTCTATCGACGTTTCTATATTCAGAAGAAGTTCTCAGTGGTCAATCACCCTCAAGCAAGTGGATAGGTCGAAGCTGTTAATAAAGTTATCAAATCCATTCTGAAAAAGCGACTAGAAAAGGCTGGAGGTAGATGGGTCGATGAACTTCCCATGGCCCGATGGACATGCCGAACTACCACAAGTCTACGACCGGCCACACCCCATTTTCACTTTCCTACGGCTCTAAGGCTATTATTCTTATTGAATTAGAAGTGCCTTCTCACCATGACCTACTATGATCCAACTACGAATGCCATTTTACTTTCTGAATCTCCGAACATTACTGGTTTAGAAGCATAAAGAAGCTGATTTGAGGGCATCCGTGCGCCGTAGTCGCGTCTCCCCATTATACAATGCTAAGGTCCGACACTGAACCTTTGAACTTGGCGATCTTATACTCAAGAGCATCTATCCATTCCCTTTGCATATAAATCCAACATGGGAAGGATCGTATGTCATCAAACGGAGACTTGGAGGCGGCACATACAAATTATCAACCGTTAATGGTCTCACTTTGCCAAGAGCTTGGAATAGCGAGAGTCCCCTTCGCTACTACACATAACAAGCTTTATTTATTCATTTACTTTAATTTTCATTAGAAATTTGTTTATGATTTATAAATTTGAACTTGTAATAAGGCAACTGACTTTGCTGTATTTTTGTATTTCAGCAATAAAATGCAAACTCGTCGAGCCAGAGCGGCGATTCTTGAAATGCGTCTTGCGACCATCATAATGCACAGAGAGCTAAGTTCCATCCCATAGTGAGACTTATTCAAATAGGGAGTGACTGTGATATGATCAGCCACTCGTTAGGTGAAACCCCAAGCTCGAGGGCAAACAATACACTGATGCCAAAAAGGATTGATACACAACGAACCTCCAACAAACTCCGGTTCTAGAGTGCGAGCCGGAGTATAAATTCGAAATCCAAAATATAGGTCTGAAGAGGGTGGACCCGTCCACCCACGAATTCTCCCATGTACAATCTAAACTCGAGGTGGACGGACTAGTCCATCTATGACTTCGCTTGCCTAATTAGGGTTGATGTGATTCGACCATCCACATCCCTGATCAACTTATCGTTCCCGGAGTGCAAACGAGATTCCAACACTTAGACCGATGTGACTAATTGTCTATCAAACAACTCTAGATTTCAAGAGTGCGAACTAGAGTATAAACATCAAAATGGGTGTGACTGACCACCCATCGACTAACTGTAAGTCCCCAGAGCGTGTGCTGTAGTGTAAACACAAACCGGGTGTGAACCGGCTGCCCATGAGACAACTTCGAGTCCGTAGAGTGCGGACCGGAGTATAAACACAAATTGGGTATGACTGACCACCCACAAATCAATCTAAGTCCCCAGAGTGTGGATGTAATTCTAAATATCAAATGGGTGTGACTGACCGCCCATAAAATAACTTAAGTTCCCAGACTGCGGATGTAAATCTGAATATCAAACAGGTGTGACTGATCGCCCGTGAAATAACTTAAGTCCTAAGAGAGCAATTGTAATTCTGAATATTAAACGGGTGTGGCTGGCCACCCTTAAACAACTTAAATCCCCAGAGCATGGACATATTTTCAAACATTAAACAGGCACGACTGACCACTTCAATTCATCCCTCAAACTGGGGGCAGAACTCAAGTACTAGCGGCTGATCGAGACAGTACAACATTGGGAGTCGACTTAAAGTTTGGTTGTAACCCACAGCCATGACTTTGGGACTTGACAAGCAAACTTAAGTCCGATTCAAAAAATTAAAGCCTCACAAGTACATTGAATAAAAATTCAAGCGCTAAAACACTTAAGCAAATAAACACAGAGTTAGGCCAAAAACAAAATGGAATTTCATTTCAACAATTCTTTGAAAGAAAAGGATAAGTACAAAAATTATTTCAAGAATTCCTATTAGCAGGGGCCGAACCTGCATCCATACACGGCCTAATGGAAGGAAAAAGAAATTCCTACCTATCTACCAAAAGAAGAGGCACGTCTATCCCTCGGTTTCTTCTTCTTTCTCGGCATCGGTCCACTAAAGCTACCGCTTGGATGCTTCTTCGAGCTTTTACCTTTTGCTGATTGATCTTCGGTCGGGGGGATTACTAAGGTCTCTTTCTCCATACTCACGAGAATTGGTATGCTTTTTGAAGGCGGAGTCGGAAGGATCGTGATGCTTTCAATGTAGAGGACGGGGAAGGCACTCCAGTGTCAACGATTGTGCCGCCAGAAGAGATCATACGCATGGGGAGCGGTGCCATGCCACCTCCCATACTACTAGTTTGCGTGGCTCTTTCCGTTTTAGCATTGATATCTACCATTATCTCTACCTCCCAAACTGCTTTGGCTTCCAAGGGAATGCTGATAATTGGGCTTGAAGAGCTGGTCATAGATACGCCTTCAACCATGATGATTGGCAGGTCGCTAAGTGGGTCACTTTGATGACCAAGGAGTTCTTTCATCATCTGTTTGTCAAAAATGAAAGCGCTCTCCTGCACTCCCGCAGTTGGTGCAGCGACCGTTGTCATGGTTGCCTCCGTCATAAGGGCCTCCTGCTCATGATGTAACTCTTGGATTGCAGGAGGCTCAGCTGGTGCAGACTCTATAACTGAATAAATATAAGAGAAAACATTAGTGACATCTTTTGATGGCACTCTCAACTTTGAATGGATGCAAGAAGTGTTTAAAGTACCTTCCTCGAATTGGCTCACATGCAAGGCCGGTGCGCATTCGGAGCCATGCCTGCATATTAGAGACAAATGCAGCTGATCATGCTCATAAGCAGGAGCAGCTGGAGGGTCAGCGGTAGAAGTATACTCGGGTCAAGTGGCTGTAGGCATTTCAGAGCTTGCTTCATGGTATTCAACTTCGGACCCCTCTCCAAATTCCTAATACTGGCCAGCAAGTGTTTCCTTCTCTAAAGTCGTAATGGAATCATGGAACCTTTCTTTCACCTCAGTCAATATCGGATTCTCTGGCTCGAAGTCGTCAATAGATACAGTTGCGGCCTATTTTCTCATCTTCTACCAAACGGCAACAAGCATTATACAGATGGGACGGGTAGTCTTCGAGCCAGCTCAGGTTACGGTGCTTCAGAACATTGATGTTGTATGTGATCAGGAGATCCTCAATGCCACCCTCCAACCTAGGCTCCACCGCTCTCACTTCACCTTCAACCTTGGCGTGGCTTCCTGAACCTTTATCATTGCCACATCCCTCTCTTCCCTGAGCATCACAACCATCTTGCATGCTTTCTGAGCAGTTTTATTATCATCGTTTTTTCTTTGATGACTTCGACTATTTGGCTTTGAGTTCCTCCAGCTCTTTTAGCGCAGGGTCCCTTTTTGCTAACACCGTGGTGGTCCTATGGCCCATCTCTTCGAACAAAGCCAAGTGTTCATGCCTCATTTTCTCCATAGACTTATTTTCCTCATCGTATTTCCAAGTAGTTTCCATCTTTGCTTTTCGTGAAGACTCATCCTCGTTGGTGAGCACACGAATTATGCGGTCCCTCTCAGTGAGATCGATTTCTAGTTTCTTAATTGTCTTCGCCCGCTCAAAGGCCATCATTGATACTTTTTCTACGGTCTTCATCCATTCCCAATATTGACCATAAACATTGTATATGTAGTCTTGCATCGTCTGTTCTGTCTCATTGGGAGTTCACTTTAAGCGTGGAGAAAATATGAAGCCATCAATGCAAACATTCAGGAAATCCTTTTTTAACATAGCGATTCTAATCACTGCTTCCCTGGTGGGCTCTGTAACGGCTTATTCAGTGGTGAAGGGGGTCTCAGTTTCAATCCTCCAACGTTATTCATCGGTCCTCGAAGTTTAAGGAGGTGGTACTTAACTTGAAGATTCCGAGGCTATTTACCAAAACCAAAAGGTTGCGTTGGACCTCTAGGTGGCGGATAGCACGACCGGAAATAATGCATATAGTGCCTCTCCCTCTCCCTCTCCTTAACCCTTTCCCTTTCGTAGCGCTCCCTCTTTTGACTGGAGTACCAGCGATCGCGTTCTCTTTTGACCTCATGTCTACGAGACTCGGAATTTGAGCTAGATGAATGGCGCGCAGAACGGAGACTGCCATGCATAGATCTCCGCCTCGACATCGTATCTGTGAAATGAAAAGAGAAACAAAGTTGGTAATCACTAGAGATGAATAGCTTATGACTAGAAATTGTGTGGTGCCATGAAGTGTGTGCATGCATCTGTAAATCCCCCAACCAATCGATTGTAATAGCCCTACTCTGAGGAATTGGCTCTACTATGTCTAAGGCACTTTGAAGCCCCCCTAATCTGGCATCTTGGTGCAAAGACAAGTCATATGGAATGGGGATGTCCGCTAGTCCAGCCAAAGAGCCCTCCATCTACGAAGGAGTAATCCCTTGGCTAGTAGCAGGTAAAGGGACTACAATGGTTTTGCGCTTAACAGATTTTCGAGGAGTAGATTCGCCGCTTCTCTTCCGCTCTAAAGATCGAGGACTTTGTGAAGGCATAGCTGCGAGCTCGTCTCCATTAGGCATATTCTCATCACCTCCTTGTTCGACAATTACTATCTCACGAGCTCTCCTTCATGCTTGCCTCATCGGGCCATCCTTAGAACTCCTACGAGTCCAATGCTTTGATCTCTATCAATTAGCCCAATGGAAATCAGATTTTCATCTGTAAGAATTTCATCGATCTCTCTGTATTCGCAGGCACCTCTTGAAGAACTCTTACAGTCTCCTTAAATTAAGCATCTTTAGGTTGCGGAATCGAGGCTGTGAAAGAAAGAGAGTATTAGATTTGGCACCAACTACTATTATCCAGCTAATCAACAAAGAGTCTAGGGCACTTATGTCTTGCTAGCCACCGTTTGGCGTACCACGGTAGATACTGAACGAAGAACCATTCGGTCCTGAAATAGCTCATCTTGCTTCAAACCCTGACCATGATCTGAAAGTTCCTAACTGCCTCTAAGAAAGAGAAGGAAGGGTTGTCCCCATTACTCTTTAGATTTAATAAGAATCTAATCTCTTCCACCGTCGGAGGACAGAAGAAATTCTCCATGAAGATGACAAAAAGGCTGTTCAGTAGGGCATACCCATTCGGATGCAATTAGGATGGAGTAATCCTCAAGAAAAATAGAACTTCTTGGATGAACTGGTTAAAAGGAGGAAGTGTCCCGGCTACATACATAAATCTATTTTAGGCTGTGTATCCTTCCGGGGGAGTGTGGGCTCTATCCTCTGGTCCCGACAATAAGATATCATTTATAGATAGCCTATGCCTTAGAAAAATCCTTCCTAGCATATCTTCAGAAATATTGGGCAGGTCGGATTCTTGTGGATGTGCGACAAAAACTGCTCCCGGTAGTTCATTCGGGGCAGGGCTAATAGCATCGACTACAATAACCAGCATTTCAATTGCAGGAAGGGGTGGACTCTGGACATCATGTGATTTCAAACTTTTAGGTTCCATAGCTATTGAATTCAATAAAAATCATCGTTAGACGATAATAACCCATGTTCCCATAGTGTGAAGTGCGTGAATGTGTTGTGCAGTGCTACATAATATTTAGAATTCTATGGAATTTGAAAGATGTTCGAACGGCAAGACTTCAAAATTCAACTGGAGTGACCATCATTGCTAGCCATCACAACCGTGCCATTTAGATTTCGAAGATCGATCCAAGTTGAGGTTCATCAAATTTGTCAAGTTACAGTTCCATCGTTGAGCTTCGAAGGGCAGTCAAATATGCAGTGAAATGGTTAAGTCCAATTATACAAAGAAGAATCTCGTCGGAGTCAGATGTTCAAGTGTGCAAAAGATTTCATATCCATCAAGTTCAAACTAGGATTGTTCTCCAAATGCATAATTCGCATCGATAAGAAAAATGGTTTGTATCGATCAGGAAAGTGATGTTTATATCAATCAATAAACCTTTAATTCATATCGATCGACGGTAATGACTTTGCATCGATCACCGGGTTTAAAATGTCTATCGATCACAACATGTTGACACGAATGCCATTGTTGATCTATCAATACGAATGCCCAGCATTCATCAATACAAAGTAATTCCTTCTAATCGACATGAAGCTATGTTGAACTCCAATCAATACGAACTCGTCTGCCATCCATCATTGATACGAATGCGTCATCACTCCATCACCCCTTCTTTTTCCTTGAGCTGATACTATGCCGCTACTCAATCATCGACTTCATTCTGACCAACTCCGACCTCCTCTTCACCAGACATGGCCACAAATATGAATGGAATGGCATGAGAATTCGAGTCTCATCATCTTAAGTTGATTTTGATCAATAATTAACCTAATTTCAGTAATCAGTTCAAAGGATTGAAGTTTGGTTCGATTCGAAAGCAAGAGCAATTTCTTTTTGTCGGTTCTTTAATTGGTATTAATGCAAGAGAAAAGTGAAGATAACGACCCGTGAACGTACAAATGTTGACGGGAGTCAGGTTAACATACGTGCATACATGACGGACTAACATTCAATTTTCAAAATTCACAGGAATTGAATGCTCACCTGGTGACAATTACAATAGTGAACAACAAATTGCTAATGCTTGACACTCAGTTACAACAATACACTGCGTAAACATTGGAAGTCAACAATTCAACATTTATATACTGGAAATCAATCAAAGGTTACATCTTTTGATGAAAAGACAACAACTATTCAACGAAACGGATAGAACTTTTTAGAATGAAGATAGCAGCTTTTCAAAGCACGTCATGTTCTCACAAGATGTACTTTGGGGGCAAATGTTATCCCCTTTTGGCAAGGTCATGATACAAAGGAATTAACTGGAAGCCAAATACAGTTTGTCCCGAAGATCGGTCATACACAGGTCTACTATGGATACTGGTAAAAAAATTCTAGGTCCGGATTGTGCTACAATCGATGTGGTATGACAAGCAAATCTATAGAAGCCAACATTCCAAGTATCAAGTTAATCGGAGTTTGTATGCTCAAGATATGAATCGATCAAAATCAAGGGAGAAAGCATCGGTTCGTATCCATCAATGACCACCCTACTTCGTATCCATCATGTCTGGTCCGCTTTGTATCCATCAACTGTAGATACTTCATATTGGTCCATGAATGCATATTGCGCATCGATCTTCTACCTACGTGGTTCGTATCAATCATTACCGATCGATACAAAAGAAGCCATGCCTCATCGATACGAAACTAACTACTCGGTGATCAATGCGAAGAGGTTTTCCATCTATCAATACGAAGCGGTCACTAAGCTATCGATACGAAGTAGCTTCGAGAATCGATACGAAGTAAAGTGCAAAAGAACGATACAAATGGAGTTACATTGGGTGGATACGAATGAAGCATGGTTCAAATGGAAGAAATAGTCACTCGGTATGAAAAGTGGATCGATCCTAGAATATAGCGCCACGTCACATGAGCAATACAAACAAGCATGGATCCAAAGAAATCGATACGAACTCGGCATCCTTTTGCAAATACAAACTTGGATTGATCATAACTCAAAATTTAAGAGTCCAAATGCTACCAAATTTTCACAAGAGTTTGCGTACCACCTTTACTTTGTCTCTGATCGATCTCAGTCCAAATGGAGGTAATTTGATCGATACGAAATGTATGGAGATCGATCGAGGATCGATCGCAAATTACCCCGGATCGATCGCGTGGGCCCACCCACATGTGAGAAGGAGTATTCCGAGATCAGTGTCAGACTTTTTCAGGCTACGCCTATAAATGCAGCCCAATGCCTCTAAAAAAGGGACTTCTGATGCTTCTACACCAAGACTCTGCTAAAAAATCCATTGTAGCTCGAGTTCTTGAGTTGTAATCAGTTGTAACCAGTTAGAAAAGTCAATAAAATAGCAAACTTTCTATAGTGGACGTAGGCTACGATTCTAAACCACTCTAAATTCTTGTGTCCTTACATTTCTATTCTTCTATTTTGATGTGTTTTTTAGATTAACCTCCTTTTCCATTTATATTCTTCATTTTAATCTTTTCAAATACATATGAAGAGTGTTGTGCCCAATTATAGTACAAACACCTTTCTTCAACGATTTGTGCCCTTCCTCTATGGATTAGTGATCTAAAATTGAAAACTTGATCAATTTTGATAAAAAATTTAGGTTTTAGGATTTTACACGTTTGAGATTAGATCGAGATGTCTAACATCCATGGAAAATTTTGATTACCGAGTGAAGAAATAGAAGTGGTATTAAGCAGCATGTTTATTTACTAAAATTTTATATGGTATTAGGAAGCATATTTCTGGGTGCTTTGAGAAACACACTATATAGTTTCATAAACCATAACTTGATAGACTTTGGAAGTGATATTAAAGTTGCTAGATTTATTCGTAACTACTAGAGTAATAATTTCATAATTAATTAATTGCTTGATTATGGGAAAGATACGAGTAATAAAGTTGCCAAAAAAAGAATTCAATAAATGGTAATTTCATGAATTTGGAATACACACCAATAAATAGGGTTTAAGGTTCTAAAAAAGAACATTTGGAAAATAAGCACAACTTTTTAGTAGAAATTTAGTTTCACACCTAATTTTCAGAATTAATACATGGGAAACCCATCCAAAAATATGTTTTATATTGCACTCCTATTTTAAAATTTTGGTAAAAATAAGAAATTTGTTTTTTGTCAAAAATTGAATAATAATAATAATTTCATGTTTCTATAATCAAAACAAGTTTTTGAAAAACTGAAATATTTGCAAAATTCTCTTAAATTATTTTCAAAAAACTCCGCAGGCATTTGCGCTGTGAAAATTTCAAATATATCTAGATTTTTCTGCAAATGTTTGGAGAGTTCTCTACAAATATCCATAAACAAAAATATAAGTTTTTTATAACACATTTTTGAGAGAGGGCGACTGTGTATGAAACTTAAAATGGGTGTTTTACAAATCTTTCCATATTTTAACATGTGGAACATATAGTATATGTCGAATTAAGTATTCATGTTATGTAAATTATTAAGGAGATATACTTAATATACTCTCTCATAAGGAGAGAGTGGGAATACTCCCCACCCATTGCAAGATAGTATAAGCAATCATTATTTTAGGATAGACTAATGATTGTATATACACCTTCACCAACTAAATAAAGGGTATCGTTAAAGTCCTTATATAAGAGAGTGTGCCCAACATTCCACAATTATTTAGTACATGACTAGTTATATATACAACTTTTTTGGAAATGTAATTCTTTTCAATTTGTACACAAGAATATAATAAAGATAATCATATTAAAAAGGACTCACTTCATAATTAAGCCATACTAAAATTATTTGAATTCCATGATTATTATGCATAAAAAAACATTTATAGTTACGTACCTTTTGATTCAAGGTCCTTTTGACACGTACTTTTCCAATGAATTTGCAGTATATGCTTTTTGGGCAAATATGTTTGACTTTGAACCTGTAAAGAACGTAGATAACACCTTTTCTAATATGTAAAAGAAGGTCATAAATAATAATAAATACATAAAATCCATGTATAACATAATATTTAATGCCAAGAAAGAAATATTTCCAATTTATATAATTTATTATGAAACGTATTTTTCTTTCTAATTTTAGCTTGAAATTACGATGTTATCTTCAAAAGCATTAAAATCATACATAGAGAGCTTTTCTAAGTTATTGTATTCCCTTTGTAGTAATTAAAAAACTTCAAACAATACATAGAAACAATACGATGCTATTGGATTTTAAGCAGCTGCTACAAAGTTGAATTAAATATAAAATCCAGGAATGTTACATATATTTTTTAGCAATTGATTTGTATTTTTGAATTAATGATTAGTTGTCTAATGCGAAATATAGAAACATATCCAAATTTTCAATAAGGACATACTAATTTTTAGCTCTAGATTTCTTTTATAACAGTTTATTTTAACACTGTGCTCTAAACTCTAAACTCTCTCATTAATTTATCTTTCTATTTAATTACTGAATGGCAACCATTATGCCCATTACTAATTTGCGATTTAAAACATAAGATTACTAATTATTGTACAAACTTCTAATATTGCAAAATATGATATATTAAAGTTTATAACCGTAACATTGAAATTTTCCAAAAATAATAATAATTGTAAGTTAATAGCCTCATATATTATAATAATTACCTTTTATTATAATCATTATATGTAACAAAATCTAGAAAAAACATCCAAGAGATTACAGTAGATAATAACAATAAAGAAATATAAATATAAAATGAGTTGAAAATAAGACACCCAAAGTTTAAAGTGGTTCGGCCAACTGATACTTATGTCCGCTCAATGTTGTTAGTGATTATATTATTGTTTACAAGAAGTGTTCATATAGTACGGTATAGATCCTTGGAGTTACAAGAAAATTATTAAAAAAAACTTGCAAAGAAGCTAAAAGATCCCTTGAAATGAATCCCCAAACTCTTATTTATAGCTGTAGGATGCCTGAAAGTTCTTCTCCATGCCATATTCCCCACTACCTAGCAGTAGTTATCCCTAAGAAAATGTGCCCAAATCAGCAAGAGTAATGGATCGGTACCAATCCATAAGATCTTCTCATGGATCGATTCTAATGCTTTATGTTGTGGTGACTTGTTGTTAGCTTCATGTTTTCAACCTCGATTGCATTATTAGAAACTTATTTCTGGGTCAAGAAGATGGATCGTAGTGGAATGGAATTGATAATTTCAGGTGCTTTAGCCATTTGGAAGCAAATAACATGTGATCGATTCTACGAGACTTGAAATGGGTTGTTATCATTATGGGTTGGTAGTATAAGAGGTTGGGGAAAATTTGGGTGAAGTTCTATAGATTGGTAGTGATCTATAGGAATGGATCAATATCGAACCATCACTTAGATGAATATAGATTGGTAGTGATCTATAGGAATGGATCAATATCGAACCATCACTTAGATGGATTGAGGCATGTGGAACTTTTAGATGGTTTTCCATTTGCCTAGTAGTCTTGATAGTACTTGGTTTCTAGGCTTATAGGCTATCTCTCTGGGCTTCCTGCCTCGATAACTTCCAGGTATGCCTTGCCAAGTTAGTCCAAATGTTGTCTGGTCAAAAGGCTGGGTAACACTTATCCCCTAAAGTACATCTTGTTTCAAACATGGTGTGCTTCGTATCGGGACAAGTCAGAATTGTCATTACAGATTTCAATCGATGCTTTGAATAGTTGTCATCCTTACTTCAAACTATTTCGGTGAAGGGTAGTGTCTTCGATTGTTCATTTCGATGCTTCGTTGGTATCAGACATTATAAAACTGGAGCATGCTTTTGTAGCTTGTCATTCTGAATTCAGCAGTTCGAGGAAGATCCCATTACCAAGTTCTACAGGCTTTAATCTATCATCTTTTAATCCTAGTTGTTAAGTGTTAAGAAAGCACGTGCACGCGCACTCTGATTATCTGACATGCTCCAACTCAATGTACATGCACGTTCTTGTGAGACCTTATGTATATATGCACATACTCATGCATATACATATTTTTTACTTATTATATATATGTATATTTATGTTTGGTTCAGTACCAATCCCTGGGAATGGATCGGTACCGATCATCGCTTGAAAATAAGCGAGATATTTGCCTATTTTCTTGGTTCAGGATTATATAACTTAACCCGTTTCTTTTTCTCTTCACTTTATCTTCATTTGAGAATTCAAGATTTGTGCTACCATTGATTTCCTTGCCCTCAAACTAAAATTTTGCTGCCGTCGTAGCTTCCTTTTGCCATTGTCAATGATAATCACTTTATCCTCCAGTCCTTAGCCACATCGCCAGTCATGATTGGACCGACCCATCATCTCGTGTCGTTCTATCTCTTGAACTCGAACCGCTGTTTAATTCAGGTATTCTCTCTTGATTTATCTCTTTGGGTAGTGCGACACCGGTGATCGATTCGGGTGAACATCATGACATCGGCTGTGACTTGAGGATGGAAGAAAGAGGAGATTGGTGAGGTTTTTACCAATGAAATTGATCAACACTGATCCAACACTTGGTGAAATCCCATCATGATGTGCTTGAGACGTGCTTGTGAAAATGACAAATGTTTAGTTTCTCTTGAGCAACATTTCCCAATTTCCATCGTGTTTATAAAGCGTGGTTGACAATGTGAATTCCATTAGGATAGTCAGTGATGATGGTAACTTCAGATGACATCCAGACTTTTAAATGAATTATCGCACAACATCGGATATTGACATTGCATGACACTGCACAACATTATGATTTGCACTACATTACACTGGGTTTCACTATACCATTGGGCCTTCTTCTATTCTTTTTGATATCACTAGTATATTGAGCTTTGATAGCTACGGACTGTAGACATTCCGAGCGTCTTTCTGCACTTACCGCAGCTCCGTCAATTTCTAGATATGTTGAATCGAACATTATAACGACCTGGAATTTCACTACTTTGATTTGAAAATATTTAATTAATTTTAATTATTAAAGTAATGGTTTCTATAATTAAAATAAAACTCTTTTAAATAATAAATAATGATGGCGAAATAGTTTTCAGATTTAGTTTATAAAAAAATATTTAGTTTGATGAAAAACTGAAAATATGATAGGAAACCATTTTTCGAATTTTGGACATTTCATCATATAAAATTTATTTGAAATGTTGTGAACTTTGTTCATATTTGAAACAACATTTAAAGGGTTAGAATATAAATTATTTAGTATATATTGGTATATACATTACTTAAGTATATACATGTATGCACTAAAAGATGCTTGAGAAACAAGATTAGACACTTTGGCGACCCCTGTACGAAAGATGCTTAAACATATTTTCTTTGACATGATGAGGAGGAACAAGGTGGTGGCTAAAATGGCATGTGTGATGGAGGGCGTTGAGGTGGAAAAATAACATGGAGGGTAGAAGTTCAAGGGTAGTTTAGTAATTTAGTTTCTCTATTGCTTATAAATAGGCTTCCACTTCTTCAAATTTTCCTCCTATCATATTTTCCTAATCTTTGAATAAAATGGATTTTTTTTTCAAAATGTGTAAATTTTCACTGGCCACAACATTTATTTGTATGACTTCTTCATATTTTGAGTTTAGCTATGTCCAAATCTCATTTCTTTTAGACCTATTTTGGACCCATATTTTCAAGTCCGAAAATACCTCTTCTTCTTTTGACCATATCTCCTTTAAAAAAATCCAAATTAAGTGGTTATTTTTTGTAAAATGATAGAGAAAAGAATTTCCAACAGATTTTATATTGGTCACTTTCCAAATTTACAAGAGAAATATTGCAAAATTTCAAGGGAAAAATGACTCGTTTTCGAGTTTCTTTTTGTGGTTTTTGAGTTTTGCAAGTTCCGGAAAATTGAAGTTTTCAAAAGATTTTCGCAAAATTTTGGCGAGTAGACTTCTAACTTTTTATGGAAAGATTCAACTTGTATTATGTTGCCTATTTGGTTGTAGAATATTTTTTTTGGATGGTTGAATTATCATATGGTTTAGATGTACATATGTTGCTAGTTTACAGTTTAGCGTAGATTTATGAATCGAATGTTAAAGTGATGTTTTTGGTTATAAAGTTGTGATCATTGTCTTGTGATTGGAAGTGATATGGAAAGTTAGTAAGTAAGGTTATTCAATGGAAAAGTTAGTGAGCAAAGTTAGCATGAAAGGTGTTTATATTTCAAAAAACCCATATTCCAAAAACCACTTATATATTGCCCGTTTATTTATGAAACCATAAATTCATTTTTCAGATCCAATTCGGTATTCTAATAATTGTTTAAAAACACTAAAGTTCGTATTTCCAAAACCATATTTCATAGTACATAACCATTTATACTTGAATTACTATTTTTTATGCATCTTTATTTGTTAAAATCATTTGTAAAAGGAATTTAATTAATTTAGAAAATAGTTTGATATTTATAAACTTAAAATAAACTCTCTTTTACATTAAATAAATTGATATAAGTTTATAAAATTCCAAATCTTTGAATCAAAGTGATTCAAAGTCCATAGCATACAATAGAATTCACTACAACAAAATACTAAGTCATCATAAGGTTATAGCCCAGAACTGGTCCGTAAAACAACGCATATAATACTCTAGAAAACACCAAGAGAAACAAACGGTCGAATGGGCGATCGAGAAAAAACCTAAAGCTGTAACAGCTCTAGTAAAATGCCACACAAGTGCACCAGTGGTGTCCCACTAGTCCACCGGTTGGGAAGGAACTGGAGCGATTATGGCTCTAGGTTACACTCCGGTAGCCCATCATTGTTGAACTATTAGTGTCAGGTTCTTTTGGCTTCAAGGTCTCTAATTTTGATAGCATGCAAACATAAATTCAACTATACTTTGATGATTTAAGAGACAAAACATCCAAGGTTTTCGACAAACTATGAGCTACAAATCCGAAAATGCAACAACATAAGGATTAAGGATCATTTCAACAATAGATTCAAACAACAATTCATTCAAAACTACACACACACACCCAATGTAAATTTACAGATAGTTGTGCGAGTGTTTAGCTCACTTGTAAGCACTTGAATTAAAGGTTAAAACTGAGATTAGACACTCTTGATAATTACCTAGGTTATTTACAGAAATTGCAACAAAAAAAATTACAAATAAAAGACAAAAACTTAGATTACTAACCTTATTTTATTCACTAGGAGTGTAGGAGAATACCTTAATCTTATTTCTTCAATTACTAACCAATTTCCCTTTGTTTTAAGCTTTGATTTGGGGAAGATATAGATTTTTGGGTTTAGGTAAAAGGAGACATGTTTCATATTTTTGGCTCAAGTATGGGAATGAAAATGAGAATGAAACGTATAGGACTTGTTTTCTCATTCCCTATTACTAGTACTTAAGCCAAAAGGGTAATATATGGACCCAATAAGAGAATTGATATTATTTCTTTTTTTTTTTACTTATTATAAATCACTATTTTCCCATAAACAATGTTTTATTTAGCCTAATTTAATTTTTCAAATTTACCGAAACCAACCAACAAGATAAAATTCCCATTTTGATTAATATTGAACATATTGAAAAATCCAAATATGACTTTTTGGAAATAAAATTTATACTCATTATTTTGATAAAAATAAATTATTAACTATAAAATCTCATTTCAAACAACAAATCTCAATATTAATGTATATCTTAAATACAAAGTTAAATGATTAATTTAATAATATTTCAAATTTAAATTGAAATCCTCTTTAAGAAATGAAACTCATTTCTTAAATAAATCAAATCGGTTGTTCTCCAAAACTAGATTTAATTTCACAGTTAAATTCCACAATCCACAATTTAGAATTAGTTATCTATAATTAAATTACGTTTATTCATTAATTAGCAAAGGCTTATTATAGATTCTCCCTTAAAGAAATTGTGTCCTCGCAATTTCCTTAACAAAAGAAATCTGCAAATTAATTCAAATTAGACTCAATTTAACTTTCCAATTAATTTCTTATTTTAAAATTTACAAAATCTTATCATCCATCTAAATCCAAAAATTATTTACGCAGCAAATCATAAATTATCACATGTTGTTCTTTATAGCACATATCTTAAATAAACATTCACCATTTACAAATGTTTAATAATAAAATGACGTGGTCTTACCATCTATTTATAGCAAATCACTTCGTTAAATGGCTGCGATGTTGACTGTGAAGTCAACATGACCTCGCCATTGACCTGTGTTATTACTAAGGTTCATTGGCTGTACACATCATTCAAAAAATATACATATAATGCGCTTCCATAATTTCCATTTTCATTCTGTAAACCACCAAGACCTGTATACCCATACATACTAGTAAATAAATTTCCCTTTTAAATTTATTTCCTAAAATATTTTACCTTCACAAATAATAATACCATGTTCCAAATCTTTTACTTAATTATCAAAACTTCAATTGATACTTCTTCCCAAAATAACCATATAACTCAAAATAATTCTATTCCAAATATTATTTATACCCAAAATATATACTTTTAATATTTATCCCATTTGTATATACAAATATACATATTTTTCCATTAAATATCCTTTCACTTCCAAAAATTTAGCTTCATAATTTCTTAATTTTTAACATATTATTAATTAAGACTGATATATAACAATTTATTTTCATTCAAACCAAAGAACTTTAAAGTCAAATTCATAAACAAGTAAATTTTCAATTATTCTTTTGTCAAAAAATTTCCAATTAACTTTCATTTAATTATTTAATTTTAATATAAACCAATTCTAAAACTTAAAGTAATTCCATTAACTTTCTTGTTATACAAATTAATATTAAGCCATGAAATTTAGTGATTCATTTCCTTACTTGACTGCAACATTGATTACATAGAATATCAATATTGCCTCACCAAACAACTAATTTCTAACGACCAATCAACCAAAACTATATAATCGTTTTCAATGGAACAATTATATTCCTAAATTCCCTTTGTGCAACTTTGATTATTTAAATTTAAACTCATCTACTCTCTATCTCTTTAAAACTAATTTCTCAATAATCAAAGAATAAATTTCCAAAATCTAAAAGATTTTAACATATTACTTTCAAAGGTTTTTAATCTCATAAATTCCTATTTTTCAATTTTAAAATTTTAAATCAAAATACGTCCATAATGATTATCCTAATGATCATTTTATATTCTTATCCCTATATAGATAATTAATATAACTATCTACCACACATCTGAGGGAACATGACTCTAAGTCTAGCTAGGTCTACATTTATGATATTTTATGCTATAATATTCTGACTCATCTTTGATACCAAACTATAATGACCACATCGCTATGATTATATTATAAAAGGATATTATAAATAATGTTATCTAGTAATATGGAGAATACGACTTGATTTGGACGATCAACTATGAATATATCTTTAAACTAACATTGACACATCATACTTACGGTTTTCCTTAATCTTTGGAATAAAATTTGAATGTACAGTCTTAGTCCAATGTAATAATTGCAACAGTTTCTTAGATCACATTGGAATAATAAACATTATATACATATAAAAACTAAGGGTCTACAAAATATAACCCTAGAATCATATAATACACTTCCGGTAAAAATCTCTAAAAAATATATAAACTCAAATTTACATCTCATAACCAAACACACAATCCTAAACAAGATAAACTAAAAGTCAATAATGTTTATATCCTTGCAAGCATAACCATTTGAAGGTCAGCCTATCCTGTAACTTGAAAAGTCTTGGGTTGACCCGAGTATTAAAATAACACCCTGGTCACATTATCTCTAAATATCCATGAAGGTGAGAACAAGATATAACACAATAATAAATAAAATATAGATAAATCCACATGTCTAGTATATAACAAGTCGTGGAATGCCCCAACCATTTAAGTAGGGATCAACCCCTAATCGTTTAAGTGGACGGATCTCCTCATCATTTGTCTTAGAAGAATAAAACAAGTTTATATGTATAGTATAGCACCAACGACGGTAACTATACCATATAATCCCAGTGTTTCTGTAAGATATTTCCAGAGTTAACATCCTTCAGTGTTAAGTAAGGAATGTTTCTGTACCGCCAAAATTAAGAAGGATTACATATTTAAGCAAGGATTTGATAGTCGGTTATTTATCTATCAAATAAAAAACATTCATACAAAGATTATATTTTCCATAGAAACCACCAAGCCTCTTAAATTAATATTTCTTTAATTTAAAATCTTATTTCAAATATTTATTAAAACATTCATATACTTATCTCATCGAGATAAGTATATTCACAAAACCTTTTACATCCAAACTTGGAAAACTTTCAATATACTCATACAATAATATAAGCACATTCACATAACATTTAAGAAAGATTTCTTATTTCAAAATCATATTAAAATGATCAAATCCAAATTTCGTTAAAACTGGGATATTAATAACCCAAGACATTGTTTCCTTTTTATAAATATCTTTTATTTTATGAATATCTATTTCATAAATCTCCAATTCTCGTTATAAACTTTCTTTTATAAACCTTCAAGTTTATCTTCTAAACTATATATATAAATCTCCAAAATAATTTATAAAACTCTTGTTACAAATCTAAAATAATGTTAAATCAAACTTCTATCCAATTTCCAAAAACTCTTTCCAAATTTTATAAATTCCTTATATGAACTCTTTTCATTAAATATAACCTTTTATATAAGCCTTCCATTAAAAATGATTCTTGTTAAATAAATAGTTTATTATTTTAAGCACCTTGTTATAAATAATTTATTATCTAAAAACATCTTAGATAAATAATTAATTATATTTAAACCATATTTAAAACATCATTAAGTAAATTTAAACAATATTTAAAATATACTTAAATGATTTTAAAATAACATTAATATATTAATAAATTAACTTTCTAAACAATATTAAAATAATAATAAATTAACTTTAAAACTGTATTATTTTAATAATAAAATTAAACTTTTAAAATACAGATAATATAACAAATAACACTGAAATAAAATAATCAACTTTAAAATATAAAATAATTAACTTTATATAATTAATTTTAAAAAAAATTATTATAAATAACTTTAAATAATGATTAAATTTCAAAAATAACTTTAGATAATAAGTTTTAAGAATCTTATTAATAAGGAATTAACTTTAAATCATTATTAAAACAATTATTGATTATCATTAAAATATTATTAATAAATATTTATTACCTTTAAACCTTATTACTAAATAATAATCATTATCTTTAAAATAACATTGATTCAATAATTAACTTTCACTTTCGAAAGAGGCCTAACAATCACTATGGTACTTAAACAAGATACCATATCATCCACTTAACTTTCCAAGTTAATAACTTATATTTGCATAATCGACGGCTATGTAAATAAATTCAACACCTAACCATCATGGATTAACATATCACTTATTCAAATTGGCATATCAACTTATAACATATAATAAGATGTTCAAATCTATGAAGTACCAGAACAAGAATTTATTCTACTAATTAAGTGTCAAAATAATTCAATTAGCGGAATGGTGTTTAATTTCACTAAAAAGGTGTCCTGGTTACCCTATGAAATCAAATTTAATTCGGTGGAATATTATTTGGCCAAATTAACATCACCAATTAAGGTATATAAATTTAAACGATGTTATTAATTAAAATAACGTAATTTAAATTTAATCTGTTTCCATATATCATAATTTTTAAACATTCCAAACCTACCAACAAATTGCAATACGACATTGTACTCGGTAGTACGAGTCCAACGTAAAAATCTATTTGTCAAACTGATTTCATATGAATGAACTACATCATTTCAAAGTGAACCAATTTTAATTTATAAAGATTAACCATAAAAAAGAATTTCACATCCCACTTAAAACCAAGCCCAGCTCGTTTTCCTTGCAAACCCGCCACCAAAACTCTACAATTCCATCTTCCTCTTTTTTATTCCAAAATGCAATCCTCCTATACATATTTCCATGTACACACTGTGCACATTTTCACCAATACGGAGCAAGACCAAACCATTTGACGAACCAAGACCACACATCGACTTTACTTCGTGCCCTCGACATGTTGGCACCACCCATCTAGACTCTGATCAGCCTTACCGTCCGGAGAAACACAAGAACCATAACATATAACAAAATCGCGTAAAAACCCCTCGCAACCACCCGAACAACCATCGAACCCCACCAAATTCCTTTGCCCGATGCGCCACACGACTAGAAATAACACAACCGTAACATCCGATTCACCATCGACACTCCTCTCTTCAATAATCCTTGACCCTACTCCATGATGAATGTCGGTCATCGTCATGAAAGTCTGTTGAAACTTCGCTAAAAATTACTACATGTCCATACGACACTAACGATGCATACGTCACTGATTGATTCAAAGCACATTGGGAGAAATTGATTTTTAAAATTTGGTACACTATTTCGCACTTACTGAAATTTAATGATTTCTTGGTCGTTACTGGACGGAATCTCAAGTAATGAATTTCTAAAAATACTAGAGATGAAGACGGACAACTTTAGTTTTGGACGCTAAGGCTAAAATTCAACATTTTGTAGTAAAGGGATTGAGTTCAAATTCTTTGTTGTTTTACTTTTCATTACAGTAACATGAAACAAATGGAGGAAATTCTTTGTGTTGAATGTGTGCATATATGAATGTATGTATGTATGTATGTATGTATGTGTTTATGTATGTATAAGTAACCAAAGTTATACTGACCTGGCCAGAGCATTTCTATTTAAGGTAGTAGACAAGGTGGGCAGAGTAAAACATGAGGTAGATAGAGCCGAGGAACATGGAAGACAAAGGTAGGGTAAAGAGGGATAAAATAGTGGATTAGCACCTATACGTGGATGTTTTGAATTTAGATAAATTTCGATATCCCGAAACACCATATCACGTCCGATTGCGAACAACAGTCGACGGAAATAAAATACGATCATGTACAGAAATATGACGCGGTCACAAAACAATAATAAAATAGACAAGTTATCCATTCCGTGAAGTGTCAAAAATGCCCGCGTTTGCTGTAAAATACGTCAAACGAAAAATTATTTATTTTTTAATTTAAAAATTATTAAAAAATCCTATAAATTAAATTAAAGATACGTTATTGAATATAGTTTTATTATAAAAACCCCAAATCGAATATTTAAACTAATTAAATACTCCAAAATCAAAGTGAAAAATTTATGTGTCGTTACACTCTCCCCCTAAAAAGAATTTCGTCCTCGAAATTTAACTAATATTATTCATAAGCCTGCATGATGTTCATGGATCATCTATATACAAAATCTAATACGATTATTGCTCGAATACATAACTCCAATTCCAACTAGCATCGCTCATCCGATTTACTAATGTGGACCCTAATCAGACTTCTTAATTAGAAACCTCTATTGTCCTTAAGCTATGATATAAAACTTTTGGTTCTATATTAAGAATCTTTATGAAGTTCATCGTCAAAAGTCGAATGATAAATCCTTATTCGAAATGGTTTGAAACACCTCACATTATATACTCAAAACTTGGATCGAAAAACTATATTAGAAGGGGAAATGATCAACGTACAACCTACGAACTTATATTATTAGTCCTCACCAACATCAATCCTATTTTTCCTAAAATTATTTATGAAAACATTTCATAAAAATTCCAACTTCGGTTCTAACAATTTAGATGATACAACTTTATTTATGAACCCTTTTATAAAATCGCTATACTTTATAAACTTGTATAATATTCTCCTATGTCCTATGAATATATACAGAACATCTAATCGTAATTCTGTTCATATTTAATGATTCAATTGTAGGCCTAAAATAACTTGGTTCTTAGAACTAAGTCGACCAACATGACCTCTTCACCTGTTTAGTCTGGTAAGTGTTAAGAAGATTATGATGCTGATATTCAAACTTCATCCTAGAAACTACATATCTTTAGACACTTAGAGGTAAAAATGTTTATTAGCCGGTCCCATAACATTAAGTAATTTTCAAATTTTGAGATGTTAAACTTAAAAGACATGGTTAAATAAAACAAAGTTTCTTAAACCTTCTTAACAAATTTGGCCCAATTACAAATTCATTAATTAACCATTTAAATCAAGACACCCTTATATTTTGGAAACTTAAGAGTCAAATACCTGGATATTTATTTCAAAAAAAGTTTTGAAATGATATTATGTATATTTTTATCCATAACAAATATATTTATATATAGCCCAAGTAACGCTAAAATGAAACCAAGGAACTAGGTATTACCAAACAGTATTACATTCCCTTACCAAGAAAGGTAATACTTAGGAAAAGTGTCCACGAACCGGACACTTCTCTTACCCATTTTAGTTATTTCTGATCTATTCGAACTAGTTAATTTAAAAACACATTTCTTTCCAAATCCCGTTTTGAAACAATACCATATATATATATATATATGTGTGTGTGTGTGTGTGTGTGTGTGTGTGTTTCCAGTTAAATAATTTCAATGAAATATCAAATTTCAATTTGCTTTGGATTCGTTCGAATTCAAATTCGTTCCGACAGCACAATGACAAAGAGAACAATTTACTAAGTGTATAATACCATTCGCCTAAGCAAACATCCTACCGTCACTTAGTAGATTATTCTGATCACCACAAAAAAAAAATTGGGATTCATTCCCCGAACAAATCCAAAAAATACACCTTTTCTTTAACATTTTCTCTTCCAAAAGTATTTATACTTGAAATTTTTTATGTAGACTATTGCCACTATTTCCTAAAATATTTATACTTTAAACACTTTCAAGTAAAAGTAATACTTCTTTTCCCATAAGTCATTTAAAATAATAATATACATCTTTCCATTTGCATACTAAATCATGCTTTTGGGATTTAATAAAAAATTGTTTTTACCCAAACAAATCTATAACAAATTTCCCTTTTTAAAATACTTATATTTGTAAAATATCCTCAAATAATATCATTATTACTTTCTTAAAACTTTGAAAACCATTTTTCAAAAGCACCAGGATTTAAGTAACGCATTTTAATAAATCAAATTTATGAAATAACTCCCTTTAAAAGGAATTAATTCCCAAATATTTATATTGTTTTCATTCAGAAATATCTTCGCTTCCTTTTAAAAAAATAGCACTCATCAACCTAATTTTACAAAATTAACTTTTATATATTCTAAAATATTTATATTTTCCTAAAATAAATCAAATTTATTGAAATCAAATTTTAACCCAGCGTCGACAACGAATGCCTTATAGTCAAATTGTGAAATTTAATTCATAAGGAATTTGTTTCAATGTTCCCAAATTTCCTATCTATTCAATTCACGCTTTAAAAAGGAAGATTCTAGATAGATTAATGGATAATAGTCAATGCTCGAAAATGAGCAAGTATGGCTAGTCAAATCCTAAATGATAATGATGGAATATTATCATCTCCTAACAAACAAGCACTAACTAAGAATAAATATATTAAATTTTTGAAAAATTATATATGTAAAATTTATTCCTAGGTGACATTACTTCGTTTACCAATTTTGAAACAATATTACATCAGTTAGCCTTATATAGTGTTTAGAAATTCTTATCGATAATGTAGGCCAAAGGCATTGACCAGAATTCATAGACCACTCAACAGATCAAACAACACAATATTAAACATTTTTATGAAAATAATAAGTATGCGCTCTTATACATATACACTCAAACTCATTCTAGGATATTACTAATCCTATCTCTATGAGTTTACCCCACCAAGGCCTAGGTGCTCGCTCAACCTAAGCTCTGATCCCACGTGTAGTGACCTACCTTTTCGACCCTTAGAAATCAACACTAATATATCCACGGTATTCACGTGCCAAATAGCCAAGTGCTGGAAAGACACATTGTTGAGGTAAAAGAAAGAAACAAAAGAACAAAATCTCACGTCATGATGATATAAATATATAATATACACAAGATCTTTACCATAAATAATTCATCTTATATACACACGCATAACACAAACTAGAGCACATAAACCTATTTCATTCTGGACAGTTATAACAATCAGCCCTTAGAATTGCTGACGAATACATAAAGAAGTCAAGAACAGCGAAATAGAGGAAAACATAAGATACGTGAATACATCTTGAAGAATCCATCTTGTCTCCTGAAAGCTCCAAAGTATCTAGCTAAATCTAGCAAATATAATCGGGTTGACCCGAGCATTATAGGAAAACGGGTAAAACCAATGTGAGAAACATAATCAAATGGATTCTTTATGTTTAAATAAACCTTTCAAAATAAAGGTATCTCATTAAACCATGCTGCATATAAACATGGATGGTTTTTACCTTACGATACCAAAACTTTTATATCGGAAAATCCAGTGAGATTATAGTAACGACTAAGGGTGAAAATAATAATAAACAAGAAGTTATGATTCTCATGAGTATACATCATAATAATACTAGGAATATAATCAAAATCTGATAAGTCACATTCTCTAATTGCATAGGATTCCATGGAGGCGCCCTCGGTACTTCAAGAAACTATCCTCCTACTTAAGGAACAGAGATATCCTTCTGAAGAAAAATAGATCCCTAGTGACGTACCATAGGAAAAACATAGCTGGTTTTGCTAAGACCTAGTGCATTGCTCATGCATGCATAACAATTGTAGGTAATGTCTAGGTGGAGCCGACTACACCCTATGGGTTTGCCAACCCTACTGGCCATGCCTCATATCTCTTGTTTTAGTCATTACCGCTAATGAGGCTACGTCCGAAATTCTAGCTCATGCATCGCCATCAAAACAAATCGTGGAATCCCACATGGATGCTAATAGCCCAATGGGTCTTGGAATCATACGTGGATTCGCATATCTCAAACAAATCTTGGAATCACAAATGGATTCCTAATAGGTCTCGGAATCACACATAGATTCCAGTATCTCAAATTGATCTTGGAATCACACATGGATTCCCATACCCTAATTAGTCACAGAATCACACATGGATTCGAACATCCCAATACATCATGAAACTCATCCATAAAACTTATATGATTTTTGGAGTGGTTACGGTATGACTCATCTCTTACTAGTACACTCTCCCACTTAACGGGCGCTCCAAAAACCAATCGTCGATTTTTGGAACGCTCGGTACTGGTTCTTTAGGAAATAATCAGACAATACATAAGAGAGAAGATCACCTTATAACAGTTTAGCTGGATAGATCTCCGCATCATTTATCCTAGAAGAACAAACGTGTAACGCCCCACCCCGAGACCCACCTTAGCAAAGAGAATTAACAAGTAATTCTATCTACTAAAGCAGAGAATAGGGCTGGTTAAGGGCGACCATCTATAATTTTGTCTTAAACATCTATGGAATACGTCGATAAATGCAATATAATTTTTTTCCAACTCATGTGGATCGACATACCCAATAAATGCTTAATCCAAAACTATAGGTGGCTAACGGATCTATCAGAACAAAATACAATAGCTGAATGTAAATCACATCACAAAATAGTAATCAACATCATATATATACATATACACTAATACACGTTCAGTACAATACAATATGAATACAATAAAGGTGGTACATGACCACACCTTATACATCAAATCAAATGTAAAAACATTAGAGTATGCGAAAGAAATAAACTACTTAAGCCAATGAAGAGCTGATATCCAACATCAACTTAAAGCTAAGTCCAATGGATGATACCTGTAACAACTCGGTCTGACCCGAGTGAAAACACACGGGTCAGGCTAGCTAAAATCATTAGTTAAACAGAGTAATCGATAAGGATGAGTAGGTGAAAGCTATGTTATCCTTTTTCTTAAAGGATGCCATGCCCTAAATAGGGTTTCAACATCATAAGAAAGGACAACATCTCTTCTTGGAAAGTAGAAGAGAAAATGACGATAAATTCATACTTAAGCGACATAACTGACACTTAAGCAATTGGAACATCGACGAGCAAATTTTTAAAGATAAGACTCAATTAACATCGTTTTCGCCTCATATCATCGGTGGTATACAAGAACACGGATAATGACTTCAAATGATTCAACTATCTTCTTTGAAGTGGTCGTCAATATAACAATACATCAAAGGTACATATCCTTCATACATAGAATAAAACGCATATGGATGTGCCTCATCTCATTGACACATCCTAAGGGTCATTCAAGTAAATATAAAACCCAGTCATAAAAGAAGCATTACACTTATTCATACCTCATTTCATCGGTATGAATATAGATACATCTCAAATCCATCACTAAAACACATCATAAAAGATTCTTCATCATCATTTATACCTCATCTCATCGGTATAAATATATAAATACATATCAATTCCATCTTAACATCAAGTAGTCTATAAAGTCATCAAATCATCAATCCATAATGCAAATAACTCAATCAAAGAGTAACATCATAAATGATTTCACCATATATGTATACATCTCATCTGGCACTAGGCTACCAATGTAATAATCATCTAAAGATGATGAATGTCTAAAACATCAAAACTCAATGAAATCTCGGATTGGCCAGACCTCGATTGCATGCCGAAGCAATGCTAGGCGTGCTACATTGTGACTAGTACTACTATTTGGTACCATAAATATCGTGATGACTGGAGTCAAATAACATCTTAACATCGTAAACATCGTGAATGACTATAGTCTATAACATCATAATGACTCCCAGTCACAAAGACCCGAGTTAATAACATCGTGATGATTGGAGTAGCAACTACATCGTGATGACTCGAGTACTCGTGGTCTGTAGTACTAGTAAACATTATGAATGTGTCTCAACTTCTCGGATAGGAACCCAATAGGTGTTAAAGTACGTCTCATACCATACGTTCGTACCTAATGGTTTACTAGCCGTTAGTTGGTACCACACTAGTAAAACATCATAGACATCATTAAATAATACTCAGCCTCTTCTCATTGACGAGTAAATACAATACCATACTCGTTTCATCTCATTAACGAGTACTAGTGGCATCGTGACTTGTCTCATCTAATCAACAAGTAAAAACTATCATAATACATCTCAACATCGTAAAATCATCATAAGAAAGCTTACCTCATCTCATTGGAAAGTAAAAATAACATCTAGATGGTTATTTATAACCATAATTCAAATTAGGAATTTCTAGCTGTTAATTCACCTCATTTCAACAGCGATTGAGAAACACATCTTAAAATGATCGTTCATCGAATGTACTCCTAAATTGGAGTTCTCGGACCATATAATCTACCCAAAATTTAATAACATCTTCAAATCATCTCAAACAGTTCATCAAAAGGGTTTCGATCGTATAAGTCCGATATTAAGCGATAAAGCAAATACATATGTCCCATACCACATGTTATACTTTACCATTTAATTGTCTTTCTTATATGTCCGAAATTCATGAAAATAAGTAATTTTATTTATTAAATAATTTTATTAGAGAAAACAGAAATTTAAAAAGATTTTCCCAAAACGATTATTAAAACCAGTATTTGAAATTCCTTTATTATAGGAAATAAATCTATCTTTATTTAGAAAAATAATTTAAAAAAATAATATGTAATAATAATTTGAAATGTCCATGTATTTCAAAAATAGTTTGGTGAAAACCGTTCTCGAAAGCAACGAAAGCTAAGAGGGATATCTCAAAACCGATAACTTGAATTCAATACGCATTCAATTCAAATTTTACCAAAAATCAATTCAAATTCCATTTAAATTTGAATTTAAAATTCTACAAATATAGCTAGCCTACTGATAGGCATCATAGCTCTAAAAATATCTCAAAAACATCATCAAAACCGAAGAGAATGAGAGCAAAAACGAGCTAATACGATTCTAAGGTCAACGATTGTTGCCGCCGTAATTTTGCTCTCAGGACAGCAACATAGAACCATAATTTTCGACCAAGCAAACTTCAAAATTACAGAAAACACAATGAATGAAACCTGTACCTCATAACCTAATCTTTCCATAACATCCAAAATTATCAAATTCGGATAAAAAATGAAGAAGTTATGGTCAAATTCGTCCCGGTTTTAAATATAGAGCAAATATTGATTTTGCTCTCGGGTTAGCAGTAGAAAAATTAGATTTTGACATAGCTAACCTGAAAATTACATAAAACTCAAAACATGAAAATTTCAACACATGATTTATTCTTTCTGAAACATAAAAAATTATCAAAATCGGTTAAGGAACGAAAAAGTTATGGCCAATTTCGTTTCAGCTTCAAGGATAGAGCAAATATTGGTTTTGCACTCGGGTTAGCAGTAGAAAAATTAGAATTTGACATATCTAACCTCAAAAAGAAAAATAAAAACATGAAAGTTGTAGTGCATGATTTAAGCTTTCCGGATCATCTAAAATTATCAAAATCAGTTAAGAAACAAAAAAGTTATGGCCAATTTCGTTTCAGCTTCAAGGATAGAGCAAATATTGGTTTTGCTCTAGGGTAAGCAGTAGAAAAGTTAGATTTTGACATAGCTAACATCAAAATCACAGAAAAATCAAAACTTAAAAGTTGTAGCACATAAATTAAGCTTTTCGGAACATCCAAAATTATCAAAATCGGATCAAAAACGAGAAAGTTATGCCTAAATTTGTTTTAGCTTCAGTAATTCACTGATTATAACATTTTGATCATATAAACAGCTAGGGTTTGTGAGTTTTACACTCACCTTGCCTTCATGAAGATTGAATTATGATTTAGATGCCAAAGATTGATGCTTTTAGCCAAGCACAGAGCATCCAAACCACTAAAACTAAGAACAGGTACATGCAAACAAGGAGAGAAGCAAATCAACAATTATCACTACAAAAATAGATTTTTGATGAAGGGAAGGGTTTTAGATGGATTCTAAGATAGAATAGGTTGAAGATTACCTTCTTTTATGATTCTAACTTGAATTAGGCATTTAAATTTGCAAAGATTGAGCTTGGATTAAATTTTGAAGAGGGTAGCCATTGTTTTGTACTTTGAAGCTTTTTCTTTTCTGATTTAGGTTTTACTGTAATGAGTTTTGGGAGAAAAGATACTTATTTCATCAGAAAACTCTAGAATTTGGATTATTGGATGTTTACTATACCCAATTAGTCCATTCTCATACTTAGAAAATTATTTAGGCTAATATACATAGGTTTTAAACCATTTTTAACATAACTTTCTCATATTAACTTCTTTTCACATGAGACAAAATGCATTCTTCATATTTTAACAAGGTGAACATGATTAACACAATATATTTTTTTTACACTTAAAAATATTATTTTCCTAATAAACTATTAATTTACACAATATTTGACAATATTGTTATTTTGGACAAAAAACCACAATTTTAAACAATCTGAGTCAAATAAAAATTATTTCTTAACTAAAATAAGTGCATTAAATGTTTTAACACTTTTTAAAATATTACAACACTATTTTCAATCATTAATACACTTCGAAAAAATTCATTTTCTTCTCATTTGCTCTTTTTATTCACTATAAAAAGCTATTATTGGATAAATTTCCAATATTTCCAATTTTGACTCGATAAATAACTAGCATCATCTATTTTCAACCCAATTTCACAAATAAAATATTCTAAGCTTATTTTCACTCATTCATATTTATTCCAACTATCAATATGTTGAAATAACATCTTATGAGATAAATTAACTCACATAAACTAAAAACCCAAGTTTTATTCATCAAAATATTGTTTAATAAAATAAAGAATAACTCACATTTCATTCCTCCAATTCATTTATAATCACAATATTAAATTATTATTTGCATTATAATTTAATATAAACGGTAATCTCCAAAATCCGGGTTGTTACAGACTTCCCTCCTTAACAAAATTGCGTCCTCGCAATTTCTAGAGGAAAATGCTGTAAACAACACTAAAGATACAATCGTCGAAGGATAAAGACAAGCTCGAATTCCAAACCATTCATACTCTCAATTTTTAAAACACAAACCATCGTGTCTGATTGCCTTATCATAGTATTTAGGAGATTCCTATCGATAATGTTGATCAGGCGTATCGACCAGAACTCTTAACTACTCGATAGACAACCCAACACTCTCAAATTATTTCTATAAAAGAAATACTACTAATGTAAATATATTCTCAAAATATTCTCTGATTTTTTATATATATCTCAAAGCTCAAATTTCTCTTTAATACACATATTTATATAGCTTCAAAACTCAAACAAAAGAACATTAAGAGAATGCATCGAGATATTCCCAGAATACTTGATTCTCAAAATCATCAAAAGGAGATAGAGTGTTCGTCAATCTTACGATGTCACGAGCCACTACCAAAAATCATCAAGATACATGATAAGCAAGAAATTCTTCTCGAAGGAGAAGAAACACACAATCCGCGAATCACTACTTCAAACGGAGTAATGCTAAAGGATAACATTGATTGAGTATCTGAAAAGAACACTCAAACGAAGCAGAATGATAACTCAACCAAACTCGAACAACTTAGAAACTCACCTCATTCCTCAGTGGATATCCTCATGGAAGGATAACCGAAGAGCTGAGAGCCAGGAATAAGGTTGCCTCAACACTCGATTGCCCATTTGGATGTCAATTCCAAATGGACTCAAAAAAAACAACAAAGTCATTATGACTGGAATTTGAGATAGATCATCAACATATCGATACTCAATAGCGAAATCAAAAACTTTGGAATCATCATTAACATTCCAAAGTGACAGAAATAATATACCAATCAAATTAGAATGCCAAAATAAATATACGATCCTACAACAACAAAAGGATCAGACTTTACATCAAATAAGTCAATCCATCTCAACTCAGATACATCTCAAGATTGTGAGTAACAAACAAAATCTCATCTTTATAATTTCAAAGTAAATAAATGGCATTGCCTCGCCATTGAACCTTTAATAAATAGATATATCCGTTGGCTGCAGAATCGATCGAACGATCAAAACTGCCTCGCCACTCTATTACTCGTCTCTAAAATCATTGGCTGCAATTACCGTTCAAAAATAAATTTAATATTTAATCTCAAATTATTATTTTCAAAATCTCAATTTTCAACATTTAAAAAATTTCAAACCTTTTAAAATATTACAACACTATTTTCAATCATTAATACACTTCGAAAAAATTCATTTTCTTCTCATTTGCCCTTTTTATTCACTATAAAAAGCTATTATTGGAATAAAATTCCAATACTTCCCATTTTGACTCAATAAACAACTAACATCATTTATTTTCAACCCAAATTCAATAAAATATTCTAAGCTTATTTTCACTCATTTATATTTATTCCAACTATCAATATGTTGAAATAACATCTTACGGGATAAATTAACTCACATAAATGAAAAACCCAAGTTTTATTCATCAAAACATTATTTACATAAGATAAAAAATAACTCACATTTCATTCCTCCAATTCATATATAATCACAATATTAAATCAATATTTGCATTATAATTTAACATTAACGGTAATCTCCAAAATCCGGGTTGTTACAAAACGAGTTCAGTATAGCATCACCGACGGTAACCGTACCATATAATCCCCAAGTTTCTCCTAAATATTTGCAGAGTTAAAATCCTTTGGTGTTAAGTAGGTAATATTTATATAACACCAAAATTAAGAAGGATTACATATTTATACCAAATTTGATAGTCAGTTATTTAACTATCAAATAAACAACATTCAAGCAGAGATTATATGTAATGATCGGTAATTTCGCTACTTCGAAAATGAGATATTTTAATTTGAAAATGGTTTAAGACTGAGATAAATAAGTTATATATAATAAATAATAGTATAGAAATTATTTATTCTTATAGTTAATAATTAAAAGTATAAATTTGAACTTTAGAACAAATCAGCAAAAGTTAAGTTTTGTTAAAAATAAATAAAATATTAAATAAATAGGTGTAGATATTTATATAAAAAGTTAAATCATATTAAAAACACATAATAAAGATAATAAAAGTATATTAATAATCATTTTACAAAAATATCCAAAATTTATCACATTTGTTCAGTTTTACGTACACTATAAAATAGAGATTTTGATACTATTTAAATATGAATTTAAAATATGAATAGACATGTTTTCATTTATTTAGAAGAAATAAAAAGTTCATTTTAAATTTGGTTTACAGAAATGAATAGTTTAACTAAAACGCCAAAATGTGACCGTAAAACATTTTGTTGAAAATCAACGTTTTATCGATTAAAAGTTGTCACAACGTTGTCGCACCTTTGTTTTCCTATATATGAACATATACTCAAATAGTATGAGTATTAACTAATTCACTAATTAAGTTTACTTTTACTAAACATACTTAGAAAATTCTAGAATTTCATTAAGAAAAAGTAAGCACAAAATTCCAAAACATGTCAAATCAAACTAAACATAATTATTACTTTAATTTTCTTACTCCTTAAGTAAAGTATGATTTGAAATGTGATGTTAAGTATTGAAATAAGTAAGGTGTCTTGGAACTAAGTAAAGGGTATTTTTGGTCATTTTACATAATAATATTTTATTCCAAACCTTTTCCTATAAATAACCATGCATACCTCTTTCATTTTCACACAAATCATTCTCTTCTTCTTCCTTCAAGCTATTTTAATGGCTTCTCTCCTTAATAGAGGTAGGAGTATTAAAAATAGTGGAGTTCTTAAGCACTAATCCACTTGTTACTCTCCAACCTCTCCTTAATTAACTTCTTCTTCTCTTCTTAAAAAAGGCCCAAGGCCGTGAGTTTGAAAGTTGATAGGGGAGGACATCAGCAATATGGAAAGGGGAGGCTATGGCCAAGAGCAAGAAGAGATGTGTGGTTGCCGAGTGCTTGGAAAAGGTGGAAGAGTGTTTAGGTGGTGGTTTAATGAATCGTTGAATTAAATGAATGTTGGTAGGAAGTTAAACGATTTGGTTAAAGATGAGAAATTCTCACCGCTTTTAAAAGATTGTATTTTGATTTTTTTATAATAGTCATCTTATTACATATGCAAGTATACACCCCTTTGAAATGTTGTTATGAATGTTTGGATATGTTTGTGTTTTGTTTGAATTAGTAGCAAGTGTTTATTGTTGTGATTATTTATCATATTAGCTTATGTATGAACCATAATTATGTTAGTGATAAATGTTAACTCATCATGCTCATTTTGATTAAGTATTCCCTTTATTAAATAAGACTATAATTTGGTGATATGATATACATTGAAAAAATAAGTCTCTTTTTAATTGTAGCTGAAATTATAGTGGAAATAAAAGAAAATTTGAAATTAGAAGTGAAATTGGATTTGAAATAAAAACTTGAATTGAAATTGAAATTGAGATGAATAATGAAATTGAAATCGATTTTGAAAATTTAAATTAAAATTAAGGTTGAAATTTAAATTAGAATTGAAACCGGATTTGAAATCTAAATTTTAATTTGGTTTAATTTGAAGTAAGAATTGAAATTGGAATTTAAAATTTAATATTAAAATAATAGGAATAAAATAGTACTATATTACAGTAATAGTGAAAATACAGTTTAAAAGCATTAAAAAGTGAGAATATTGATTTAAAATGATTTTTAATGGTTTTATAAGTAAATAAATTTAATTTGGATAGATTATTTCAAATATTGAAAAATAAGTTAAAACTAGGCACGTCTCGCAACGGTAGTACGCGATTTCTGTAAAAAAGTTCAAATGAGTGTATAGAGTGCAATATAGCTCGGAATTCTTCGAGATTAGAAATTCAAAATTATTATATCCATATCTTTCAAATGAAGAAAGAAAATCAAAATTTCGCTGAGTATACTTTGAAATATATCCAAATCAATTTTTTAGAAAAATCGCGCTAGTGCACTTAAGTAACCATAATGGAAAATCCGTTTAAATGAACGTTTTTATTTATGGAAAAATATGGAATAAATTTTATAAATATATTTAAATATTTTAGAAGAAGCTTGAAGTGGAAAGTAAAAAAATTTAAATATTGAAAAGTAGTTTAAATCAAACAAGATGATGTAGCACTTTCTGTAGCACTTTTATGTTGCGAATTCTATAACCGTTTAAATATGAATTTAAATATAACGATTTTTCCTAGAATCTATTATGAATGTTTTTAAAAGGAAAATTAAGCATTTAAAAGATAATTTAAAATTTTTATAATCAATCCCAAAATAAAGTTGATAACTGAGTATGTGGAAATGACTAGTACATTTTTTCCGCCTGTGAGATTTGGAAAGATAAAACAAGGTGTTTAACTAAGGTTAGGATGGAGCAACCAGTACCCTGAACTTACCTGATCTCTGTTTTCTTTCTTAGGCGAGGGGTGGAACAGATCGAAAGGAAAGCCCAGATGTTCTAAAATAAATAGTTTGTATTGATTTAACCAAAATAGAAGAAGATGGAGATATTATCTAAAGAAAAAGAATGAATTACTTAGAATTATTCTAAGATAAAATAAAAAGATTTCGAAATCATCTAAAAATAATTAAAGTGGAAAGAGACTTAATGAATCTTGCATACTCATATTCACTTTTTATCGATAATTGGATTTCAAAGGAACCGGGGTCGGATTTGGGTGATTTCTATCTGAAAACTACTTCAAACCAGTTTACATATTTGAAGAATGAATATGTTTGAAGACGGAGATATTGAGACGAATAATAACGAGGGGCTACTTGTTGATTAATTGGGGATAAACTTCCAATTCACTATATTATAGCAGTGGTCTCTTTGTTATGAAAAACCATGAGGATTTCTCGCCTACTAATGGCCTAGGAAAGTACTTTCGGTTTCGTTCGGTCATAGAACGAACTTGTATGGAAGAATGACTGACCTTGCATTCAAAATCATTACGAGTGATCTCTATAAAAGTATATCAGTTGGTGGCGGAGAAGACATCTTCTCTTAGCTTAACACCCTTTCCCGAGACATACGAGCTCAGGAAGTTATACGTTTTTTGAAATCAGTCGTGTGGATGTGGAACGGTAATGTGACACTCAAAGTGAAAGAAGATGTGCTATGTGAAAAGGTAACAGTTGCCTCGAGCCTCATCAACCGGAATAGCCGAAACAGGGTTAGATGCGATAAGGCTAAGTGGGTCATCCCCAATTATGGTATGATCATCCCCTTCTAGAAATATTTCTTAAATTAATGTGGTTTGTATGCTAGAGCGTGCTCGGTTAAAGGTTGGTAATGACCTGGGGATGATATATTCGGTACTATCTAGTTACAAAGAAAGGCTGGTCTTGTGTTGGTAGAGGATCCTTTGTGATGGTCCTCGGTACATTCCTCTAGAGATGTACTGTCGGAAGGTAGTCCCTTCATCTGGTTATTTGTGTGGAAATCCATTCTCCAATAAGAACCTATGGTTTTGTTTGTAGAGCCTAGTATGCTGGAATTAAATAATGGTAACAATTTGGGCTAAGATTAATAAGTTTATTTGCGAATGTTTTCAAAGAATGTCACTAAAAATAATATCAAATGTTTTGATATATAAATATGTTTTAGTTTCATAAGGTAAAAATCCGCCCGTGTTTATGTGTGGGCATAGTATTATGAGATACTATTTCTTTTCAATGATTTTTAGGCTAATATATGACATTGTCATTTATTATTGAGTTTTTCTCACGTTGGTTTATCAAGCCTGATCTGGGTATTTTCAATATTTGGGTCCAATCCGACTAGTTTCAGGTTTAGTCGAAGACGGTTGGAGTTTCCAAAGGAGAGCTGGAGATATTCATCTATGTATGACATTTTCTATTATCCACTGATGTCTGTTTATTTTTGTTTGATGTTTGTCGGCAATTATAAGGACAAATATTTATAAATGTCCAAGCTAAACTTGGTAGACTCTGATATATGCATTTTAAAAGTTTTCCACTGTATAGATATTTGTTCAATATTATATGTTAATCCATTCGTGTGAGATTCTGTTCTGTCTATTTTTCTTTATTACCCTTAATGATCCGTCTTTTCGTGCAATTTGAGTTAGACATGTGTGGTTTATTGTCGATTCAAAGGGTATGAAAATACATGCCATGACATTTGGTATCAAAGCTATAGGTTAAGCAAGAACCTTGGCTTTGATTGGGTAAAGACTCATTGTGGATAGGATTAGTAATATCCTAGAATAAGTAACTCATTAGAGATAGGGTTAGTAACACCCCAGAATGAATTTTGAGAGTATTATATATGCACACGTATTTGTTAATTTTATAAAAATGGTTTTGTTTTAAAAGATGGTAAATGAAATAATTTTACTTCAGGTTTATATTTTAAATATCAAAGGGGATATTATTATTTTTTGGTTAGAAAATAAGGATTGTTTGTAATTTAGCTTAGTAAAACTAAAATATGAGTATCTTGTGATTAGAATTGCACAATTTGACTACATGATATTCCATATATAATCAGTTAGTTGAAAGCTAGAATTTAGAATTTTAATCATATACCCCTTGACATTTAGTTATTAAGAAATATGATTTAAAGATCATCAAAATTGAAGGATTTAAAAGCTAAGTACAAATATCTTGTGAAGTAAAATTCACGATTTGATTATATGATATTTGATGATAATATTCAAGTTAGAAGTTTTAATTAGAGAAAGTAAAAAAGAAAATGCATACTTAGAAAAAATTCTTATCAATAAGATAGAAAAAGATAAGCCTAAGTTGAGACTTGGGGTAAATATAATATTAAAGGGTAACTTCTATAACTTATAAAGGAGATAAGTTAATTTGAAATTTAGACAATTTGATTAGGTGAAATAAAAGTGAAATTTAGGAATAAGAGATATAAGAAATATTATGCTTATATAAAACTTTGAATTAGTGATACATTTAGGGTAACATTTGTAATTCATGATAAAGTAAGGTTGGAAATGGATAGGTTAAAAAAAAGTTTTGAATAATATGATTAGTAAATTAACTGTTGGATAAAAATGTTTAAATAAACAAATACCATGTGAAGTAAATTTCACAATTTGACTATATCGTATTCGATGGATTTAAGGTTAAGAAATTTGATTTAGAAATGGATAGGTAAAAAGACGTACACTTAGTAAAGTTGTCTTATTAATATATGGACAAGATAACCAATATTGGCTAAATTAAGACCTTAGAGAAAACAAACTAAGGATTAAGTTTTATAACTTATTAATTTGAGATAATAGTAGAATTCCACATTACTTAAACACCCTTATTGAAGTAATGACAATTTGAAGTTGGGGATATGTATATATAATCTTAGGAAATAAAGGTATATTATACGAGTTTAAGTCATAATTGTATGCTTAAGTAATAATGGATTTAGTAGAAAGTAAATGGTCATGAAATAAAGTTGGATTAATTGAAATTTTGAGAAATGCATTAGGTAAAAATGAATGTGAATAAATACAAAAGTTATATGTAAATCATTTCGGCACATAAATTTTTGATCTAAGATTTGAGTACAGAACTTTGAGATGTTTACACCAGTCCGAGAAAGAATTTATCACTCGATTCTTGACGGCGAGCATTGATGAGAGTTTATGATTATGTATATGATTTTTCTATCATGATTGAGAGCTATACAAGGAAAGTAAGGGTTTGTAATCAAGAAGTCGTTCAAAGCCCACACTAGAAAATCGTGGGATCGATACTACTTCGGAAGTAAAGTTGAGGATTCGAATAATAGATCAAATCAAGTATTACATATACTATGATGTTTTAGGTCTGTCTGCATAGTAGTTGGATAGTTACCTTAATAGTAGACACTAAGTTATCGAGGTTAGACTTATGTTTGATATGTGTATATATAGACCTCAGGTATTGTACATGCTCGGGTCAGGGGATGAGTTATATGGATGTATTTATTTATGTCGATATAGTATCAGTTTGGTTGTTTTTGGATGTATAGTCTTGCTTGGTTGTTGTACATATTAAGTGTGCAGTACGAACTAGGATGGCTACAATAGAAGTTTGACTTGATGTATGTGTATATAACTTTAAGTACGTGATAAGTACTTAGGTTAGTGTGGGAAATCTTTGTATGTATGTTCGGCATCATTTGTTTTAGTATTGTTATGATATCGACCTTCTTTTTTCTATCATCGGTATAAATAAGTCAAAATCTTTGAGGATACAAGTATGAGAAAGATTCCTTTATCTAACTTTCATTTCGAGGACGAAATGCTTTTTAGTATGGGAGAATGTAACGACCCGTAATTTCGCTACTTCAAAAATGAAAGATTTTAAATTGAAAAGGATTTTAAACTTATTAAGTTATATATAATAAATAATAATAGAGAAATTATTTATTCTTATAGTTAATAATTAAAAAGTATAAATCTGAATTTTAGAACAAATCAGCAAAATTTAAATTTTGTTAAAAATAAATAAAGGCTTAAATAAATAGGTTTAAATATTTATTTAAAAATATAAATTATACTAAAAACACATAATAAAGATAATGAAAGTATATTAATAATCATTTTACAAAAATATCCAAAATTTGTCACATTTTGTCAGTTTTACATACATTATAAAATAGAAATTTTGATATTATTTAAATATGATTTTAAAATATGAATAAACATGTTTTAATTTATTTAAAAGCGGCAAGAAGTTCATTTTAAATTTGGTTTACATAAATCAATAATTTAACTAAAACGTTAAAATGTGATCGTAAAATATTTTGTCGAAAATCAATGTTTTGTCGATTAAAAGTTGTCGCAACGTTATCGTACTTTTATTTTCTTATACATGAACATATATTCAAATAGTATAGGTATTAATTAATTCACCAATCAAGTTTACTTTTACTAAACATACTTAGAAAGTTCTAGAATTTCATTAAGAAAAAGTAAGCACAAAATTCCAAATCATATCAAATCAAACCATGCATAATTATTAATTTACTTTCTTACTCCTCAAGCAGTGGCGTAGTGGAAAGATACTTGCTTCCTGGTAAGCAGGTCGCAGGTTCGATTCCCGTCTTCCCTGCTCCCAATTTCAAGGCGTGGAGGTGGACCCCATTAATCCAAACAAAAATGGTTGGGGCATCAAATCTCTGTGCTGGTCTAGCTTAAAAGGGGGGTCAGTATGGCGGACAACTGAATTCCCTAGCTCTACTCTACGGAGTAGGTTTTTTTTTTTTAAAAAAAAGAAAGCGACATAAAGCATGATTTAAAATGTGATGTTATGTGTTGAAAAAAGTAAGTTTCTTAAAAAGAAAGTAAAGGGTATTTTGGTCATTTTATATAACAATATTTTATCCCAAACCTTTCCTATAAATTGCCATGCATATTTCTTTTATTTTCACATAAATCATTCTCTTCTTCATCCTTTAAGCTATATTAATGGCTTTTCTCTTTAAAAGAGGTAGAAGGGTTAATAAGAGTGGAGTACTTAAGCACTAATCTGTTTGTTACTCGCTAAACTATTCTTAACTAATTCCTTCTTCTCTTCTTAAAAATGGCCTTAGGCCATGAGTTTGGAAGTTGATAGGGGGTGGACGTGAGCAATATGGAAGGGGGAGGCTATGGCCAAGAGCAAGAAGTGATTTGCGGTGGTGGCCAAGCACTTGGAAAAGGTGGAAGAGTGTTTAGGTGGTGGTTTAGTGAAGCGTTGAATTAAATGAATGTTGGTAGGAAGTTAAATGTTTTGGTTGAAGGTGAGAAATTCTCACCGGTTTTAAAAGATTGTATTTTGATTTTATTATAATAATCATCTTATTACATATGCAAGTATCCACCCGTTGAAATGTTGTATGGATGTTTGGATATATTTGTGTTATGTCTGAATAAGTAGCAAGTGTTTATGGTTGTGATTATTTATCATATTAGCTTATGTAAGGATATGTTTGTGATAAATATTAACTTGATTATGCTCATTTTGATTAAGTATTCGCTTTGTTAAATAAGAACCTAATTTGGTGATATGATATACTTTGGAAAAACAAGTCTTTTTTTAATTGGAATTGAAATTAAAGTGGAAATAAAAGAGAATTTGAAATTAGAAGTGAAACTGGATTTGAAATAGAAAGTTAAATTGAAATTGAAATTGAGATGAATAATGAAATTGAAATTCAAATCGATTTTGAAAATTTAAATTGAAATTAAAGTTGAAACTTAAATTAGAATCAAAATTAAATTTTAAATCTAAGTTTTAATTTGGTTTACTTTGAAGTTAGAATTGAAATTGAAATTTAAAATTTAATATTAAAATAATAGGAATGAATTAATATTATAACACGGTAATAGTGAAAATACATTTTAAAATCATAAAAAAGTGAGAATATTGATTTAAAATGATTTTAATGGTTTTATAAGTAAATAAATTTAATTTGGATAGATTATTTCAATATTGAAAAATAAGTTAAAACTAGGCGCGCGCGCGAAGGTAGTACGCGATTTCATATCGAAAAGTTCAAATGAGTGTATAGAGCGGAATATAGCTCGACATTCTTCGAGATATGAAAATTGCGGACTATTATATCCATATATTCTAAACGAAGAAATAAAATCAAAATTCCGTTGATTAGATTTTGAAATATATCCAAATCAATTTTCTAGAAAAATCATGCTAGTGCAGTTAAGTGACATAACGGAAAATCCATTTAAATGAACATTTTTAATTATGGAAAAATATGGAATAAATTTGATAAATCTATTTAAATAGTTTAGAAGAAGTTTGAAGTGGAAAGTATGAATTTTTAAATAATAAAAAGTTGTTTAAATCAAATAAGCTTATATATCACTTTCCGTTGCACTTTTATGCTGCGAATTCTATAACATTTTAAATATGAATTTAAATGCAATAAATTTTCCTAGAATCTATTATGATTGCTTTTAAAAGAAAAATTAAGCATTTAAAAGATAATCTGGAATTTTAATAATCAATTCCAAAATGAAGTTGATAATTGAGCATGTGGAAACGAATAGTACATTTGTCCCGCCTTTGAGATCTGAGAACATAAAACAAGGTGTTTAACTAAGGTTAAGCATGGAGCAACCAGTGCCATGAACTTACCTGGCCTATATTTTATTTTCTTGGGCGAAGGGTGGAAAATATCGAAAGGAAAGCCAAGATGTTCTAAAATAAAAGGATCGTATTGATTTTTCCAAAATAAAAGAAGATTGAGATATTATCCAAAGCAAAAGTATGAATTATTTAGAATTTTTCTACGACAAAAGAAAACGATTTCGAAGTAATCCGAAAAGAATTAAAGTGAAAAGAGACATAATAAATGTTGTATACCCATATTCACTTTTTATCGATAATTTGATTTCGAAGAACTGGGGTCGGATTTGGGTGATTCCTATCCGAAAACCACTTCAAACCGGTTTACATGTTCGAAGAATGAAGATGTTTGAAGACGGAGATATTGAGACGAATAATAACGAGGGACTACTTGTTGATTAATTGGGCATAAACGCTGCTTTTGTTATGAAAAACCACAAAACCAAAAGGACTTCTCGCCTTGTAATGGCCGAGGAAAGTGCCTTCAGTTTCATTCGGTTCCAGAACGAACTTGTATGAAAGAATGTCTGATCTTGCATTCCAAATCATAATGAGTGATCTCTATAAAAGTATATCTGTCGGTGGCGGAGAAGACACCTTCTCTTAGCTTAACACCCTTTCTCGATACATACGAGTTCAGGAAGTTATATGTTTATGAAAATCAGTCATGTGAATGTGCAATGACAATTGGCATTCAAAGTGAAAGAAGATGTGCTATGTGAAAAGGTAATCGTTGCCTTGAGCTTCATCAACTGAAAATGACCGAAACAGGATTAGATGCGACAAGGCTAAGTGGGTCATTCCCAATTATAGTATGATCATCCCCTTCTAGATATATTTCTTCCTGCTATGACGTTGGGGATGTAAATTAATGTGGTTTGTATGCTAGACCATGCTCGGTTAAAGGCCGGTAAGGACCGGGGGTTGATATATTCGATACTATCTAGTTACAGAGATAGGCCAGTCTTGCGTTGGTAGAGGATCCTTTGTGATGGTCCTTGGTACATTCCTCCAGAGATGTACTGCCAGAAGATAGTGCCTTCACCTGGTCATTTGTATGGAAATTCATTTTCCGATAAGAACCTACGGTTTTGTTTGTAGAGCCTAGTGTGCTGGAATTTAATAATGGTAACAACTTTAGCTAAGAATAATAAGGTTATTTGCAAATGTTTTCAAAGAATGTCATTAAAAATAATATCAAATGTTTTGATATATAAAAGTGTTTTAGTTATCATAAGGTAAAATCCCGTCCGTGTTTATGCGTGGGCGTGGACTTATAAGATACTCTTTCTTTTCGAAGGTTTTTATTCAAAGGCTAATATATGAAACTGTCATTTATTATTGAGTTTTTCTCATGCTGGTATATCAAGCCTGATCTAGGTATTTTCAATACTCGGGTCAGATCCGAGTAGTTTCAGGTTTAGTCAAAGTCAGTTATAGTTTCCAGAGGAGAGCTGGAGATATTCATCTATGTATGACATATTCTATCATCCGCTGATGTCTATTTGTTTTTGTTTGATGTTTGTTAGCAATTGTAAGGACGGATGTTTATAACTATCCAAGCTGAATCTAGGTAGACACTGATATATGTACTTTAAAAGTTTTCCGCTGTAAAGATATTTGTTCAATATTATATGTTATTCCATTCATGTGAGATTCTGTTCTATCAATTTTTCAATATTACCCTTAATGATCCATATTTTCATGCAATTTGAGTTAGACATGTGTGGTTTATTATCAATTCAAAGGGTACGAAAAAACAGGCCATGACAATATATTTCCCACGGAAACCCCTAAGCCTTTTAAATTAAAATTTCATTAATTTAAAATCACATTTCAAATATTCATTAAAATACTCATATACTTATCTCATTGGGATCAGTATATTCACAAACCCCTTCACTTCCAAACTTGGAAAACTTTCCTTATACTCGTACAATAATATAAATTTATTCACCTAACATTTAAGAAAGATTTCTTGTTTCAAAATCATATTAAAATGATCAAATCCAAATATCGTTAAAACTGTGATATTAATAACCCTAAAATACTATTTCCTTTTTTTAAATCTCTTTTATTTTATGAATATCTCCTTTATAGCTTTCCAATTCTTTTTATAACTTTCTTTTATTAATCTTTTGGTTTATTTTATAAAACTCTATTTATAAATCTCCAAAATCATTTTTGAAACTTCTTTGATAAATCTCAAATAGCATTAAACCAAACTTCTATCCAATTTTCAAAATCTCTTTCCAAATTTTAGAAATTCGCTAAATGAATTTTTTGCATTAGATAAAACCATATATACAAGCCTTTCCATTTAAAATGATTCCTTTCTAAGTAAGCAGTTTATTATTATTAAACAACTTTTTATAAAATAATTTATTATCTAAAAACATCTTAGATAAATAATTAATTATCTTTAAAACATATTTATAACATCATTAAGTAACCTTAAACGTTATTTTAAATATACTTAAATAGCTTTAAAACAACATTAATGTATTAAAAATTTAACTTTTTAAAAAATATTAACATAATGATAAATTAACTTTAAGACGATATTATTTTAATAATAAAAATAAACTTTTAAAATATTGATAATATAACAAAAACTTTGAAATAAAATAATCCACTTTGAAATATAAAATAATTTTCTTTAAATAATTAATTTTAAAACAAATTATTATAAATAACTTTAAAATAATGATTAAATATTCTTAAATAACTTTAAGAAATAACTTTTAAGAATCATATTAATAAGGAGTTAAATTTAAATCATTATTAAAACAATTATAATTATCTTTAAAACATTATTAATAAATAGTTATTACTTTTTAAACCTTATTAATAAATAGTAATAATCATCTTTAAAATAACATCGTTCAATAATTAACCTTTCACTTTTGGAAGAGGCCTCGCAATCACTGTGGTACTTAAACAAGCTATCATATCATCCACTTTAACTTTTCAAGTTAATAAACGATATATAGATAATCGACAACCATGTAAATAATTCAACATTTAACCATCATGGATAAACATATCACTTACTCAAATTGGCATATCAACTATGGACATACGATAAAATGTTCAAATCTATAAAGTAGCAGAACGAGGATATATTCTGTTAATTAAATGTCAAATTGATTTAATTAGAAGAACCATGTTTTATTCAACTAAAAAGGTGCCCAAATTACACTATTCAATCCAATTTATATCAGCTGAATCTTATTTGGCCAAATAAACATCATAAATTAAGGTATATAAATTTAAAAGACGTTATTAATTAAATAACATAATTTGGTTGAATCCATTTCCATATGTTATAATTTATAAACATCCCAAACCTACCAACAAATTGCACTATGACATTGTACTGGCTAATACAAGTACAATGTAAAAATTCATATGTCAAACTGATTTCATATGAATGAACTGCATCATTTCGAAGTTAACCATTTTTAAATTTGTAAACATTAACCATAAAAAAGGGCTTCTCACCCTACTTAAAACAAAGCTAGACCCATTTTCCTTGCATACCGACGGGCCATACGCTACAGTTCCATCTTCCTCTTCTACATTCCAAAATGCAATCCTCAGGTACATATTTCCATGTGCACTCCGTGCACATTTGCATTAATACAGAGAAAGACACAACCATTCAGCGAACCAAGACCACTCATCGACTTCACTCGCGCCCTCGACATGTTGACACTACCCATCCAAATTCCAATCAACCCTAGCCTTACAGTCCGGAGCAACCCAAAAACCAAATAAAATTCCCTCCCACGACCATCTAAACTACCACCGGTGTAACAACCCGCATATTTATCGAGTTTGTATTTAAATATTTTATTTAAATATTAACTCGTTAATCTGATTTTGGTCCGAAAAGCTACTTTTTGCAAATGGTCAAATTAGGACTCGAGACCACTTCCATTGAGTTCGAAATGTCGTTTACAACTTTTTTAAGTATAAACATCGATAGGTTTGGAGTTATAGCAATTTCACTAACTTTTCCCGCTTTGGACTTTGGGTTAGTTTAGCCTATTAAGCCCAAGTTCCAACCCTCTTCTCCTCACTCTTCATAAATTTCCTAACTAATCAAGCTTTGGCATTAATGGTGGAGGGATTGGGAAATTATAATTCCAAAACTCAAATTCAATTGCAATCCATCTTTCTACTCCAAATTCAAGAAGAAGACATTGGATTCAAGCTTTTTGTGCTTAGATAGAAAAAGGATTGATTCTTGCTTGCTTAAAACTTCATTTTCATTGATATTTGGTGCAAAGGTGAGATTTTTATCTCACAATTCTAGCCTATAACTATATTGGACTGTTGGGAATGATTCCCCATCATTTTTGCATGCATTTTAGCATTTGGTTTGGATTGGATTGGCGAAAAACTCCAATTTTTAGCGTTTTGGTGAATTTTCTGCACTTAGGTCGTTCTGGCCATTTTTAGCTCGTTCGGAGTTAAGTCGTTCGTCCATAGGTCGTGAGTCGTTTACGAGTTATCCCGATAGGTCGTTGGACCCTTAACTCGTAGGTCGTTGGACCTTATCTCGTTAGGTCGCTCCTAGCCTAACCCTTAAGTCGTTAACCCTTAAGTCGTGCAACCCTTAAGTCGTGCAGCCCTTCAGTCACGCAACTCTTAAGTCGGTTACGAGTTATCCCGATAGGTCGTTGGACCCTTAACTCGTAGGTCGTTGGACCTTATCCCGTTAGGTCGCTCCTGGCCTAACCTTTAAGTCGTGTAACCCTTAAGTCGTGCAACCCTTAAGTCGTGCAACCCTTAAGTCGTGCAACTCTTAAGTCGTGCAACCCTTAAGTCGTGCAACCCTTAAGTCGTGCAGCCCTTCAGTCACGCAACTCTTAAGTCGGTTACGAGTTATCCCGATAGGTCGTTGGACCCTTAACTCGTAGGTCATTGGACCTTATCTCGTTAGGTCGCTCCTGGCCTAACCCTTAAGTCGTGTAACCCTTAAGTCGTGCAACCCTTAAGTCGTGCAACCCTTAAGTCGTGCAACCCTTAAGTCGTGCAGCCCTTCAGTCACGCAACTCTTAAGTCAGTTACGAGTTATCCCGATAGGTCGTTGGACCCATAACTCGTAGGTCGTTGGACCTTATCTCGTTAGGTCGCTCCTGGCCTAACCCTTAAGTCGTGCAACCCTTAAGTCATGCAACCCTTAAGTCGTGCAACCCTTCAGTCACGCAACTCTTAAGTCGGTCACGAGTTATCCTGTTAGGTCGCGACCTCTGTTAAGTCGGCCATGTTGGGTCGTGAGTCATCGTTAGGTCGCGAACACCTCTAGGTCGCAACCACTAAGTCGCTTGATCCCTTAGACCCCTAGGTCGCAACCGTTAGGTCGCTCGACCATATCCCTCTTAGGTCGTTAGACCCCCTTTTTGTCTTCACTAGGTCGTACCCCCGCACCCCCACCTTGGGGGGTTGCCACCCCCCCTGGACCCCCCCTCCGTAGGGGATCTTATCTGAAAAACATTGAGCTGATTTCCTTGGATTTTATTCACATCTCCGTATGCGATTTTTGTGACTGATTGTTTCTACAATTGCTTCTGTGTTTTGTCACTTTATAATATAATGGTTTCAATACTAGTAGTAAATATCAAAACTCTTTTAACAAACAATTTCAACTCTATTTTTAATAACAAAGCTCTTTTCTTAAACCGTTTTCCAATCTATTAGTATATACAAACCTTTACCTCACTCGAATGAGAAATCTAATTAAACGACTTAGTAAAACAAGTGGTATGAAACTCTTGCGTTCACTTCGTCGGTTAATTCTTAGACTTGTTCGATTGAACCTCTTGTGACAATTTTATTAGTGAAGATTTACAGTTTGTTCGTAAATATTTAAGTTAAGCAAGTGGTTATGGGACATGAAGCTAAACTTCTATATTTACTAGCTTAGTGTAATTGACACTTCTCGTTGATCATGACGATCATTCTGATGATTTAGACTAGCAACTGTGCGATGTCTCTTGTTGCGAGGTTAGACTAGACACCACTTGTGTGATTCCACTCACACATACCTTTTTGTTTTTTTTGGTTAGTCTGGACCTTAATCTGTGTGATTCCATTCACACATGTGGGGTAGCTCCCCTTGGTCTTCGGACCGTCATGTGATAGGCCTCTTTCTCTTTTCTATGATTTCTGGACTTCTTGCATTGATTTCTAGAATTTATGTCATTGACTTGTTATGAGTACAAGTTTGGGGTATGATGCCCTTTCCGAATCTTTGAGAAGATTCTTGTGATATTGATTATCTCTTATTGATTGATCTTCTGTTGATCATTATTTACATACTTATGGTGGTATGTCATTATGGATATTTTATGTTTATGCCATATCTTTTATGTTATATCATGTCATCTGATATTTATAGCTAGACTGACCCGATTATTATTTTCTTAAATAATACTCGGGTCAGACCGAGATGTTACAGGTGCTTCTGCATGACTTCTTCCCAGGGATTCATCACTCTGACTTTTGGCTAACTGTTTAGATTAGCAGTTTTTGCTGTATACACTTGAGATATAGACTCATAGTTGTATTCTTTTGTATAGCACGTGTTGCTATTCTTTTGTATTATCGTGGATCTTATGGACCACTACTCTGATGTACACTTTCATGTGTTAGTTATATATTCATATCTTCTTCCACCTTTGTGATACGGATATCTGTGACTGATTTGTGTTATGATTATTTCTATGTTTGTTTTCGAAGATTATTTATAGCCACCGTGTGATAAGCAATTACATGGATGGTCGCTCCTCAACAGCCTTATTCTCCATGCTAGTTGACAGCACTACTCCGTAGTGTTCTTGGCTAGTGTGGGTATAGAGGTGGGGCGTCACAACCGGACCCCACCAAATTCCTCCACCCGGCGCGCCACATGATGAGAAACACAACGTCTGATTCGCCTATCGACACTCCTGGCTTCAATTATCCTTAAACATAGTCCACGACGAATGTCGGTCATTGTCATGAAACTCTGTCAAAACTTTACTAAAAATACTACACCTCCATGCGACTCCAACGTCGGATACAGTGTCGATCGATTCGAAGCGAATTAAAAGAAAGTGATTTTTGAAAATTTAATGCACGTATTTCCCACTTATTTAAATTTAATGATTTCTTGGTCGTTACCCGACGAAATATCAAGCAACGAATTTCTAGAAATAAGAGATGAGGACGGACAACTTCCTTTTTGGACGCCAATGTTGAAACTCAATGGTTTGAGGTAGTTTGATTATTGAATAAATGGGTTGGGTTTAAATTTTTTATTTTTTTTCATTACAAAAACATGAAACAAATGGAGGATGTGATTTGTTTTGAATGTGTCTATATGTATATAAAGAGAGAGAGGTATAAAAAGGTATGTATGTATAAGGAACCAAACTTGCACTAACCTAGCGAAAGCATTGTTGAGTAAGGATGTAGGCAAGGTGGACAAAGAGGTGAGCAGAGTACAACATGAAGTAGATAGAGTAGGGGAACAAGGAAGGCGGGCGGGGTAATGTAACAACCCTAGATTTTGACTATATATTTAAATTTGACTTTATTTCATTTTGAAATTATTTTAAGTTTGTTTTATTTGTGTGATATCATTTCTAAACATTTTTAAAATGATAATATATTTTTTCCAAAATTTACTGTATTTATTTCCTATTTTTAAAGGCTGTTTTCTAATTTTCTGCCATTTTCTTCGTTTAAATTTTTTTATTTTATTTTAAATTTTTTTTATTTGTGAAAATTCATCTCTAAATATTTTTAAACTAATAATAGAATTTTTCCAAAAATTACTGTGTTGATTTCCTATTTTTAAGGGTTGTTTTCCCATTTTCTACTATTTTCTGCATTAAAATTTTATATTTAAATTAAATTTTAAATATTTATTTTTTGAATATATTTGTATTTTATGTTATTATTTATGTTTAAAATATACTTTACAAGCTTATATGAATTTTCTAAAAATTATTTCATTTAACTTCAAATTTTGCTAGTCTAGTTAACCGTTTTAACTATTTTCCTTAATTTTACTTTACATAATTGATAAATATTATATATATTTGTATATTGGTTAAAAATTTCGAAATCTTATCTGATATTATTATTATTTCAGTTACATAAATTTATATAAATAATAAAAGGTAAATTGAAAGGGTTTGTGACCTTTTGTTTCCTATGGCTTTTGATTTTCCCACCTTTTCACCTTTTAACGTCTCTTTTCACTCAAATGGCCATATCTCTTCATTCTTTCAGCTGCCACCCTCATTTCTCATTCACGTACTTCATTTTTTCTCTCATTTCCTCAAAAATTTCGGCCATAGCTTTTGAAGAAAGTTTGGTAAACTTTATTTCCTTTTTCCATTTGTTTATGCTTGAATTCATGGTTTTTGCACTTGTTCTTCTTCATCATAGGTTCGGCCTTGCTCCTCCACCACCATAGCCGCCTCCACCATCACCACATCAGGTTACCATCTCCTCCAGCCCACTGACCAAGCCATGCCATGGTCATCTATGACTAGATCCACCAAAGTTTATGCAAACACTCCACTTGTTCAGCCTAGCCGAACCATTTATGCACATACCCTTCATTTTTCACCTAAACCACCTCCTTGGCCGCCACCACCAGTCCCTCCACCACCTTTGGCCGACACTCCAGACCCCACTTTACCTTCACCTTTTAGGGGCCGAGCCCAATGGTCCTTTGGTTGAGTCATGGTTGCACAAAAGCCACTTATTTGCCTTAAACCCTTTGTATTCACACCTTGTAACTTCCACCACTTCACCACACCCTTAGCCGCCCTATGCACCACCTTCTCCAGCTCATACCTGAACCAAAAGCACTGCCACACCATCTCCTAGCCTCCAGCAGGTCTGACCATGCCATTTGTAGCCTTGCCCGATGCTTGAAATTGCACAAAAATCCACTTGTTTGCCTTGTACTTGTATTTTCATACATAGCAACTTCCATACCTTCACTACCCTTGCTAGGCCGACCATATATGACCCATACCTGACCAAATACACCCCATGGCAGTACCTTATTACCCTATAGGCTGAGCATAGTGATGGTGGAAGCAAGTGCAAGTGTTTGATTAATTGTTGTTCCTTAATTTCTAGCATCGTTTATCGTATTTTTGGGCTGAAACCTTATAATTGTTATATTGTTTGTTTGATTTGTATTCAAGGGAATTAATCCTTGGCTCCTCCATTTCGTATCTGTATCGTGCTTTCGTGCTTGTGTAGATCCCGTTGTGCAATTCGTCGTTGTGTCATCATCTCAAAACAGTGAGTAAATTTCACCAGACTAATATGTACTTATGTAGTGATAAACTGACATCACCTGAATCTGTAAATGCATATCATCCTGTTATAACTGCTATATTACATTCATATGAAGTTCACACCTATATTTACACTTGTTATACCATATGTTACTGTTATTTCATGCTATTCTGTTATTTTCATCAATTTATCACACTGCAAGTTCCCTGTAGACTAGAATCACTATGGGTTGAAATGATACATACCCGAACGGAATTTAGAATAGGAGAAAATCGTTATGGGCTGAAATGATAGGCCCGAATGATTTTCAATTATTTTCTTTTACTTGGGATTGCGGGTTTGAAATGATCAAACCCGGTTTTCTTTGTAAATTACGGGTTGAAATGATATATTACCCGTATCACTTTATCTAGGCTAGAAAATGAAATACAGACCCGTTGTTAAAATATGTTTTTCTAAAATTTTTAATTATTTTAGAAATGTAAATATTATAATATTTTGATTTAAATTTGATTAAAAATGATTTTTGTAAATCATTATTGATTTTCTGAAAATTTATAAGTGAAATAAATAAATGGTAAAGTTAGAAAATCTGGAATGTAAGTTATTTTGGAAACTAGAATTTGGTGATAAATGGAATTTAAATTAAATATGAAAATATGATAAATTTATGATATTTTGAATTTAAATGAATTTAAAATGATTTTATAATATATCAATGATTTTTGAATAAAGTTAAAATGTGAAATGAATGAATATTTAGGTTGAAATTTGGAAATATAACTAAAATTGGAAATTTGTGAATTTGTCTTAAAAGTGAATTTTAAGTTAAGTAAATAAAAATGAAATTAAGTTATATTTGAAAATTTTAAACTTAAGTGTTAAATTAAATTAAATTTAATGAATTTGAAATTTTATGTTGGAATTTAATAAGTGAATTATTATTAAATTTTGATTTTTGAATGGAGATTTAACTTTATAAAATCATGAATATAAGGGTATTTGAATGACTGTTTTAAAAGTGAAATTATATGATTTTATAAGCTAAAAATGATTTAAATAAAAATATAATTGTTTATGAAATTATATTGAATACTTGAAGTTAATTAACTGCATTTCTGAAATGCTATTAATTCAAATGTAAATGATAATACAACATTTTTAAATGCTGTAGTTGATAATAATGAACCAAATGGCTAAGTTTAATTAAAGGTTATTATAGCATTTTTGTAAATGCTATAATTATTGAATTTAACTAAGTTTTATTTGAAACTAATGTAACCCTATTACAACCTTTTTAAATGCTATCTTTTATTAAATTGAACTGTTTTGAATGTAGCTTTCCGTAGCAATTTCTGAATGCTACGAAAGTTGAATTTTCATCTGTTTTAATAAATTAAGTGGATAAATGGATTTTGAAAGACTAAAATTTTGTAAATTTAATAATTTAATTATTAAATATAATAACTTCATTTTATGATTTAAAATGAAGTAATTTGTTTCGAAATATAAACTATTTTGAAATGTGTTTTGTAATGGTATTTAAATTAAATAAAAATGAATGTGGTTTGGAAGATATGATATTTTGAATGATATTGAATTTTGAAATTACATTTGATTTTGAAGTATAAAATACCATTTTGAAATTTTAACCACGGGATGTAATTAATTTATAGTTTAACTGATTCTTAAAGGATGGGTGATCCCAAGCATCCTTTAAGTTATTGTGCATTTCTACTACAGTTCACTTGAGTTGGTTTACATTATATAAGTATATATTGTCCTGACTCGAGTGTTTTGTGTTTTACTTTACGCTCGGGTCAGCCTGAGTATTCACAGCTTTGGATTCTCTTTCTGGAGCTGGTCTTTGCTGGAGTTTCTGCTTATCTACATTTATATCTACTTTCTGTTTCAGCTATTCTAGTTTATCTCATGTATTAGTGAATTTCTATGTATTTCGGATTTCTATTATGTTGTTTTCAGACTGTATTATGTATTTGGTTTGAGACTCTGCCGTAGTAGCTTCATGAACTACTATGTATTTTATATTCCGCTGCGAGGTATTCTGTTTGTTCTATGTCTGTGATTCTGTGATTGTATTTCATTTGCTCCAAATTTATTTACAACGCGGTATTTTGAGCAATTCAAGTCTGACATGTGCGGATGCGAATGGCTGAAAAATATCGGGTTGTTACAGTTGGTATCGGAGCTTAGGTTTTTAGGAAAACCTTAGCCTGCGGAGCAAAAACTCATTAGAGATAGGGTAGAAATACCCTAGAATGAGTGAAATCAATCTCAGGATCCTTTCTTTGTGAGAGAACGTATTTTCGAAGTATAAAATGATTTTGAAAACGATTTTTAAAAGATTTTTCAAAGATTATTTTGGTATAAAAATGTTCTTATTTCGAAATCAAGATTTTCTAAACTTCATCTCTTCGTTATCCACCTTGTTAGAAATCTTTTGGTTAAGATTCTTATCGATTAGGGTTCCCTGAACTTTGGAACACTCCCTCTTGTTCCGAAGTCCAGTCTTGTCTTCCCTATTTTACCTTTTTGATTTTGGAGCATTCCATAACTCCACTTTGGAATGACCTTTCTAAAGATCGGTGATTCCGCCAATCTTTGAATGATCTGTAAAGAGGTGAAACTCCTTTACAAATTACAATTGATTCACCAAAGATTTCTATATCCACGGTTTACGATGCTATCTATCTCCTGCTCTACCGGGATTCTATCTTCGGCGATCGAATGTCGATTTGCCTAAGATTTCTGCATCGATCATATTCCTGAAGTCACGGTTGACCGGTTAAGGTCGCCCGCGATTTATATAGGCTTATCCATCCTCTATTTGGTAATTAAATTATCTAATCTTCGTATGAGTTTATCTTTGAACTAGAATTCTATTTGATTAGAGTTCCACTAATTTTAAATCTTTGTTTGTTTGAAATCCTTCCTTGAATCATCCTTTGGAAATTTGTGTTTGGTTGTATTTTTAAATTGTGCATACATCGAAATTATTAAGCATGACCATATTTTGTATATAAAAGTGAAATATTTTCGATAAGGATTATGTACCTTTTAAAATGAAAATTTGAAATTTCAAAAGAATTTGAAATTTTGAAAATTTTATAAGAACTTGATTTATAAAAAAATGATTTATAACTGAAGGGTTTTGAATTTGAATTTCGAGGAATCGAATTCCGGTATTTTGAAATCGGTTTTAAGATTTTGGAAAATATATATAGTAATATGATTTAAAGATATATATATATATTTCAAATAAGAAATGTTTCAAATGTATTCAAATGAATTTCAATGATTTCGAAGGAATTTCAAAGAAGTTTTTCAAAGTTAATTGAAGTCCAGAACTCACTTATGTCGCTGGAAAATAATTTCGGTGATGAATGCATGCATCATCGACATTGATTTTCGAGTTTCTGAGTGAGAGAGAGGCCACTCTAGTAGCTTTGCTCTGCGAGTGATTTCGTGAAACCAATTTTGATTTCAGATTTCGCAGTATGGTTTGATATTCGAAAGATAGATCCGCATATATATATATTTGAAAAGATTTAAAGTAAGCCGGTGTTCAGTTCTCGAGTTTCAGATTTTGAAACCTAACTTTTGAAATTGATTTACTGATTTAGTGTTGATTTTCAACTCTTGGATTGAAAATATGACTTTTTCGACTATTTTAAGATTCGAGCACTTCCAAATCAAGGTTAATTTTTCAAAGCTAAATTTTTTGAACGGTATAAGGTATTTGATAAAGAATATAAGTTCAGTTTGTATGTTTCAAGTATGAAATAATATGGTTTTTTATAAGTTGAAACTGTTTTGTTAAGTAAATAAATAAGACTATTTTGAATTATACTAATATGAAATTTAGTTTTGAAATGTTTTGGATAAAAATTAGTCTTCAAATGTTTGAGAAAATTTTGGTTTTAAATGTTTTAACTTAGTAACATCTTTATAAAACTATTTATTTAACAAGTTGGAATAGATACATAAGTTGTACGTACGTTGTTTTATTCGCATAATTAATTTGATCCAAGTTTGAGTACACAAGTTCGAGGTGAATTACACCATTTCATGTTAGGATTTTTCATTTGATTCTTGATGGCGAACATTTGATATGGATTTTGGGCTTGATTCTAGAATTCTCTATCATAGTATATGGCTATGCAAGGAGACTGATGGCTTCTAGTCAAGAAACCATATCAAAGTCCGCATTAGGGAAGTCGAATGGACAATACTAGTTCGAAAGCGAACTTGTGTGATCAAGCGAGCGATCGAATGTAATGTTGCGAAATAATGACATATGTAAGTAATAATGAAGTAAAGTTTGAGATATATGAAATTATGAAATTTAGTTTTGAAATATGGTATATTTAAGCCTTGAAACATATTTAAGATTTAATAGTTTATTTTGTAAATCAAATCTGTATTTGAAATTGATAATATTTGAAATGGTTTTGTTGGAAAACTAAATTGAAACTGATGGTTTGAATTGAATTAAAATTGAAAATTTTAGATTTTGGTTTAATTGAAAAAAAATTTTGAAATGTAAGAATTAAAGGCATGTTTTATGATTTCAAATGCATGATTTCTAAATGTTATGATTTTCAAAGTGTAATGATTTCAAGTATTTTAGTTTCAAAAGATTCATAACTTTGAAAGTATTATGACTTTTGAAGTGAATACATGTTTGAAATGGAAATGGGTTTATTTGACCTAAATTTTGTTGATTTGGAAATTTGGATTATTTTCTAAACCTATTGTTTTAAGAAATTTTGAAATTGAATATGTATAACTTGAAAGAAATGATTTGGTGACATCATATATGATTTTAAAATTTATTTGATATCGAAATGGTTTGAAATTTAGAACCTTGTTTTATTAAATACTTGATTTGGGAGCTATCGAACTTATATAAAAATGATTTGTATAAGTAAACTGTTGAATTGGAACTGTTGATTTGAAAGGGTACCCAATTTTGAAAAGTGAAATCTTATATAATCGAAATCTATATAAGTGTGATTTGATATACTAGTATTTTGAAAAGTATTTGATTTGAAATGAAATCTTATATAAAATGGACTTTATATAAGTATGATATTTGAAAGTGATTTTGAAAGGTACTATATGATACATATTTTCGAAGTAAAGATATGGAAAGTGCCTTCTTCTTGATATCCTCTTTGTGGCCACACTGTGGATTCATTCTATCGATATTATTCTCTCACTTTGATTTGGGTTTTCCGGATATGATACTCGAGTGTCCATCGAATTCCACGGCGATCCCCGTGGTCTTATGATCGCGACTACATAGCGCAACTGCCTGGCTGAGTCTTGCCTAGGGGTACGGATTGTTTCCTGGGGGATCCAGGCGTAACCATTGTGTATCCTGCAATCTGTGTAGGTCGCGAAGAGTAGCGCAAGTGCCTGGCTGAGTCTTGCCTAGGGGTACGGATTGTTTCCTGGGGGATCCAGGCGTAACCATTGTGTATCCTGCATTCTACTCGTCATCATGGCGTAACTCGCAGGGCTGAGAAAGCTTACGGATACGGATTGTTTCCTGGGGGATCCAGGCGTAACCATTGTGTATCTCCGATCCATGGTTAGACAACTGTTTCGGTTTGGTTGATTTGTTTGGATTGTACTTTCCATATCTGTTTTTAAAAGTGTTTTCATTATTTTCACTGGGTGTTGAAACAGGTATACTAAGTACTTGGAGAATTCTAGCTTTGCGCCTGATCAACACATAGCCAGAGTCTGCAGGAACGAAAGTAAACTTGTTAAGACATCGAGTTATAAAAGTATTTTGATAAAGTACTATATAAAGAATATTTTGATCAGTTATTTTCCCTTCTAAAAATTTAAAATGTTTTAAATATTGTTTACTTTGAACCATCAGATTTGAATCAAATGACAATTCATCATACTAAAAAAAAAAATTTATTAAATTGAAATGTATAATGGTTCAAATAATGGTTCATCCTTGTCTTTCAACCTGCTTTACCTCCTAGCTATCTTTTTTTTCCCTACCTTCTTTCGGGGATGTATTCCAACCTATTGCTCTTTCTTGTTGTTTCTCCGCTTCCTTCCTTTTCGAGGACGAAAAGATTTGACTGGGGGAGAGTGTAACAACCCTAGATTTTGACTATATATTTAAATTTGACTTTATTTCATTTTGAAATTATTTTAAGTTTGTTTTATTTGTGTGATATCATTTCTAAACATTTTTAAAATGATAATATATTTTTTCCAAAATTTACTGTATTTATTTCCTATTTTTAAAGGCTGTTTTCTAATTTTCTGCCATTTTCTTCATTTTAAATTTCTTTATTTTATTTTAAATTTTTTTTATTTGTGAAAATTCATCTCTAAATATTTTTAAACTAATAATAGAATTTTTCCAAAAATTACTGTGTTGATTTCCTATTTTTAAGGGCTGTTTTCCCATTTTCTACTATTTTTTACATTAAAATTTTATATTTAAATTAAATTTTAAATATTTATTTTGTGAATATATTTGTATTTTATGTTATTATTTATGTTTAAAATATACTTGACAAGCTTATATGAATTTTTTAAAAATTATTTCATTTAACTTCAAATTTTGCTAGTCTAGTTCACCGTTTTAACTATTTTCCTTAATTTTACTTTACATAATTGATAAATATTATATATATTTGTATATTGGTTAAAAATTCCGAAATCTTATCTGATATTATTATTATTTCAGTTACATAAATTTATATAAATAATAAAAGGTAAATTGAAAGGGTTTGTGACCTTTTGTTTCCTATGGCTTTTGATTTTCCCACCTTTTCACCTTTTAACGTTTCTTTTCACTCAAATGGCCATATCTCTTCATTCTTCCAGCTGCCACCCTCATTTCTCATTCACGTACTTCATTTTTTCTCTCATTTCCTCAAAAATTTCTGCCATAGCTTTTGAAGAAAGTTTGGTAAACTTTATTTCCTTTTTCCATTTGTTCATGCTTGAATTCATGGTTTTTGCACTTGTTCTTCTTCATCATAGGTTCGGCCTTGCTCCTCCACCACCATAGCCGCCTCCACCATCACCACATCAGGTCACCATCTCCTCCAGCCCACTGACCAAGCCATGCCATGGTCATCTATGACTAGATCCACCAAAGTTTATGCAAACACTCCACTTGTTCAGCCTAGCCGAACCATTTATGCACATACCCTTCATTTTTCACCTAAACCACCTCCTTGGCCGCCACCACCAGTCCCTCCACAACCTTTGGCCGACACTCCAGACCCCACTTGACCTTCACCTTGTAGGGGCCGAGCCCAATGGTCCTTTGGTTGAGCCATGGTTGCACAAAAGCCACTTATTTGCCTTAAACCCTTTGTATTCACACCTTGTAACTTCCACCACTTCACCACACCCTTAGCCGCCCTTTGCACCACCTTCTCCAGCTCATACCTGAACCAAAAGCACTGCCACACCATCTCCTAGCCTCCAGCAGGTCTGGCCATGCCATTTGTAGCCTTGCCCGATGCTTGAAATTGCACAAAAATCCACTTGTTTGCCTTGTACTTGTATTTTCATACATAGCAACTTCCATACCTTCACTACCCTTGCTAGGCCGACCATATATGACCCATACCTGACCAAATACACCCCATGGCAGTACCTTATTACCCTATAGGCTGAGCATAGTGATGGTGGAAGCAAGTGCAAGTGTTTGATTAATTGTTGTTCCTTAATTTCTAGCATCGTTTATCGTATTTTTGGGCTGAAACCTTATAATTGTTATATTGTTTGTTTGATTTGTATTCAAGGGAATTAATCCTTGGCTCCTCCATTTTGTATCTGTATCGTGCTTTCGTGCTTGTGTAGATCCCGTTGTGCAATTCGTCGTTGTGTCATCAGCTCAAAACAGTGAGTAAATCTCACCAGACTAATATGTACTTATGTAGTGATAAACTGACATCACCTGAATCTGTAAATGCATATCATCCTGTTATAACTGCTATATTACATTCATATGAAGTTCACACCTATATTTACACTTGTTATACCATATGTTACTGTTATTTCATGCTATTCTGTTATTTTCATCAATTTATCACACTGCAAGTTCCCTGTAGACTAGAATCACTATGGGTTGAAATGATACATACCCGAACGGAATTTAGAATAGGAGAAAATCGTTATGGGCTGAAATGATAGGCCTGAATGATTTTCAATTATTTTCTTTTACTTGGGATTGCGGGTTTGAAATGATTAAACCCGGTTTTCTTTGTAAATTACGGGTTGAAATGATATATTACCCGTATCACTTTATCTAGGCTAGAAAATGAAATACAGACCCGTTGTTAAAATATGTTTTTCTAAAATTTTTAATTATTTTAGAAATGTAAATATTATAATATTTTGATTTAAATTGGATTAAAAATGATTTTTGTAAAGCATTATTGATTTTCTGAAAATTTATAAGTGAAATAAATAAATGGTAAAGTTAGAAAATCTGGAATGTAAGTTATTTTGGAAACTAGAATTTGGTGATAAATGGAATTTAAATTAAATATGAAAATATGATAAATTTATGATATTTTGAATTAAATGAATTTAAAATGATTTTATAATATATCAATGATTTTTGAATAAAGTTAAAATGTGAAATGAATGAATATTTAGGTTGAAATTTGGAAATATAACTAAAATTGGAAATTTGTGAATCTGTCTTAAAAGTGAATTTTAAGTTAAGTAAATAAAAATGAAATTAAGTTAAATTTGAAAATTTTAAACTTAAGTGTTAAATTAAATTAAATTTAATGAATTTGAAATTTTATGTTGGAATTTAATAAGTGAATTATTATTAAATTTTGATTTTTGAATGGAGATTTAAGTTTATAAAGTCATGAATATAAGGGTATTTGAATGACTGTTTTAAAAGTGAAATTATATGATTTTATAAGCTAAAAATGATTCAAATAAAAATATAATTGTTTGTGAAATTACATTGAATACTTAAAGTTAATTAACTGCATTTCTGAAATGCTATTAATTCTAATGTAAATGATAATACAGCATTTTTAAATGCTGTAGTTGATAATAATGAACCAAATGGCTAAGTTTAATTAAAGGTTATTATAGAATTTTTGTAAATGCTATAATTATTGAATGTAACTAAGTTTTATTTGAAACTAATGTAACCCTATTACAACCTTTTTAAATGCTATCTTTTATTAAATTGAACTGTTTTGAATGTAGCTTTCCGTAGCAATTTCTAAATGCTACGAAAGTTGAATTTTCATCTGTTTTAATAAATTAAGTGGATAAATGGATTTTGAAAGACTAAAATTTTGTAAATTTAATGATTTAATTATTAAATATAATAACTTCATTTTATGATTTAAAATGAAGTAATTTGTTTCGAAATATAAACTATTTTGAAATGTGTTTTGTAATGGTATTTAAATTAAATAAAAATGAATGTGGTTTGGAAGATATGATATTTTGAATGATATTGAATTTTGAAATTACATTTGATTTTGAAGTATAAAATACCATTTTGAAATTTTAACCACGGGATGTAATTAATTTATAGTTTAACTGATTCTTAAAGGATGGGTGATCCCAAGCATCCTTTAAGTTATTGTGCATTTCTACTACAGTTCACTTGAGTTGGTTTACATTATATAAGTATATATTGTCCTGACTCGAGTGTTTTGTGTTTTACATTACGCTCGGGTCAGCCTGAGTATTCACAGCTTTGGATTCTCTTTCTGGAGCTGGTCTTTGCTGGAGTTTCTGCTTATCTACATTTATATCTACTTTCTGTTTCAGCTATTCTAGTTTATCTCATGTATTAGTGAATTTCTATGCATTTCGGATTTCTATTATGTTGTTTTCAGACTGTATTATGTATTTGGTTTGAGACTCTGTCGTAGTAGCTTCATGAACTACTATGTATTTTATATTCCGCTGCGAGGTATTCTGTTTGTTCTATGTCTGTGATTCTGTGATTGTATTTCATTTGCTCCAAACTTATTTACAACGCGGTATTTTGAGCAATTCAAGTCCGACATGTGCGGATGCGAATGGCTGAAAAATATCGGGTTGTTACAGGTAAAGAGGGACAAATTGGTGGGTAAGCACCGTGTATCTGGATGTTTTGAATTTAGATAAATTTCGATACCTCGATACACCATATCACGTCCAGTTGTGAACCACGATTGATAGAAATAAAATATGATCGCGTAGAGAAATGTGACGCGGCCACAAAACAATAATAAAATAGACAAGTAACCTTATTCTGAAAAGTGTCAAAACTACCCATGTTTGCCGTAAAATACGTCACGCAAAAATTTATTTATTTTGCATTTCAAAAACAAAGTAAAAGTCCTGTAAATTAAATTAAAGATACATCATCGAAAATTGAACAATTATATGAATGATAGATTTTATTAAAAAAAATAAAAAATTTAATATTTAAAACAAATTAAATATTCCAAAAATCAATGTGATAAACTTCTTGATCGTTACATTAACCAAGGCGTCTTATACTACTCGGTGAAATTCAAGTATTCGCTAATGGGCAAGTTAGTTCACTCAAACATTCTATTTAATGAGTTGTACAATATTCGTAAAGCATTACTCAAAGACTTTAAACCAATCGTTTACACTAAATTGATTATCGGCACTCCCCATATTATAGAACTAAGGCTCTCAAAAGATTTTGCTCTTTTGAGTTTATAATTTAGAAATCCAATAATATAATTTTCCATAAATTACTTTATTATTTAATATTATATAATATTCACTATTTGATAAAATCTTCCATGAAACTGATTGTTCCACAATTGTACTCATATATATACACAATTGTCTCAAAATTCTATATAAGATACCTAGTTAACAAACCATATTTTACAAACTCGTGTGTGTGTTTGTGTGTGTGTGTGTGTGTCTATATTTATATATTTATATATATATATATATATATATATTAGTCCATTTAGTGTATAAACCATATTTAGTACCCATTTTGATATAAATGACCATTTTATTTAGAAATAAATTAGTTTTATATTTCGAAAAGTCCATATTCCAAAAATCGCTTATATGGCACCCGTTTATGAAACCATAAATTCATTTTCCAAACCCAATTTAGTATTCTAATAATTGTTTAAAAACAACTTAAGTTTATACTTATAGAACCCTATTTCTAAATCCATAACCATTTATACTAGAATTACATAATATTTACAAATCACTATTTGCTAAAAACATTTATAAAAGGAATTCGATTAATTTAGAAAATAGTCTGATATTTGTAAACTTAAAATAAACTCACTTTTATATAAAATAAATAGATATAAGTTTATAAAATTCCAAACCTTTGAATCTAAGTGATTTAAAGCCCATAGCACATAATAGAATTCACTACAACAAAATACTAAGTCATTACAAGATTAGAGCCCTGAATTGGTCCATAAAACAATGCACATAATGCTCAAGGAAACACCCGAGAAATGAACGGTCAAATGGACAATCAGGAAAAAATTTAGAGCTGTAATAGCTCTAGGAATATGCTACACCGGTGCACCGGTGATGTCCCACCGATCCACCAGTTGGGGCAAAACTTGGAGCTATTACGGCTCCAGGTTACACCTGTCGATGTCGAACTATTGGCCTTTGATTGTTTTGGCTTCAAGGTCTATGATTTGATAACAGCAAACATAAATTCAATTACACTTTGATGATTCATGAGATCAAACATCTAGGGTTTTCAACAAACAGCAAACTACAAATCCAAAAATGCAAAAACATAAGGATTAAGGGTCATTTCAACAATAGATTCTAAAAGTAATTTGGTCAAAACAACACATACACCCAATATAAATTTAGAGATAGTTACTTGAGTGTTTAACTCAACTATGTGCACCTGAATTGAGGCTAAAACCCAAATTAGCTTCTCTAAATAATTATCTAGGTTATTTATAGAAATTGCAACAAAAAAGATTACAGACAAAAGATAAAAACTGAGATTTCTAACCCTAATTAATTCAATCGAAGCGTAGGAGATTACCTTAATCTTATTTCTTCAATTACTAACCAATTTCCCATTGCTTTAAGTTTTGATTTGGGAAAGATTTAGATTCTAAGTTTTTGGAGAAAAGCAGATATATTTTCAAATGTTTGGCTGAAGTATGAGAATGTAATGTACAAAACTTGTTTTCTCATTCCTTATGACTACTACTTGGGTCAAAAGCATAAGATATGGACCCAATAAGAGAAGTGATCTTATTTTTTTGTTTTACCAATTATAAAACACTACTTTCCTTAAACAAAATTTTATTTATCCTAATTTAATTTTTCAAATTTACTAAAACTAATCAATAAGATAAACATTCCCATTTTGATTAATATTGAAATTATTGAAAATCTAAATATGACTTTTTGAAAATAAAAGTTATACTCATTATTTAGATAAAAATAAATTATTAATTATATGCTATAATGTTCTAACTTAGCATTAGTACCGAACTGTAACAATCCCATGGCTATGCCCATATTATTAGAAAAACATTCTAAATAATGTTGTCTAATAGTACGAAGAATACGGCTTGTTAAGGGCGGATGACTGTGAATATATTTTAAACTAACACATCATGTTTACGGTTTTTCTTGATCTTTGGAATTAAATTTGATGTGTACAATCTTAGTCTAAAGTAATTATCCCAACAATTTCTCAAAATCAGAATAGTATATCATATAAACAATAGTCACGGATCATAGAGGCATAATAAACATCGTATATACATAAAAACTAAGAGTCTAATAAATATAACACTAGACTCACATAATATACATCTGGTATAAATCCCTATCAAACCTATAAGCTCAAATTATACTTCACATAACCAAATGCAAATCCTAAAAGAGATAAACTAAAATTCAATTTTTTTATGTCCTTACTAGCACGACCATTCGAAAATCAACCTGTCCAGTAACCAGAAAAGTTTTGGCTTGATCTTAGCATTAAAATAACACCCGGATCATACTATCTTTAGATATCAAAATAGATGAGCACACGATATAACAAAAGAATAAATGACATATAGGTAAATCTGGATTTCCAATATATAACAAGTCACGAAATTAATTTAACTTAGAATTTATCTCAAGCCATAAAGTCCTATATTTAGGCCACAAACATAGACTAGTCACTAAAGACAAAATCATTGAATAAATTAAAATATTCCAAACGCAAAGAAACCAATTCCATACTTTGGCAAACACACAATTGTGGTATCACTCATATTGATTTGTATTAAAGATCAGGAACATAGAATCTCGACACGATCACAAGGATCGAGGAACACCAAATCTCGACCGATCAAGACGATCGTGACAATCGTGACTCGAAAAATATAAATTATTCAATATTATATATATATATTAAATAAATCCATGAGTATACCTCTTATGGATCTATCATTTTCACCGAACGTTAAATGTTAAAAGATGGTAAACTCTAAAGTGTCAAATGCAATCACTTTTAGAAATCCCAAGAATTTACCAAAATTTATCATACCACCTGGTGAAATTCAAGTATTTACTAGAAGCTAGTAAATCTCACTTGCTATGGATACCTCTGAAAAACCTGAACTATATTCTCTTAAAGATCCATCAGTCCTACTGAACACCAAAAGAGAATACAACTCTAAAGTGTTAAATATTTCCTAATAGAAATCACTAGAATTTAGCCAAGACATCACATACTACCAAACGAAATTTAAGTATTTGCTAACGGGCTAGCAAGTTCCACTCAAACATTCTATTCAATGAGTTATACAATACTCAATGAATCGTTAATCTAGAGCATTTAAACCAATCGGTAACACTAAATCAATTATTAGTACTCCCCATACTATAGAAATAAGGCTCTTAAAACATTTTCTCTTTGAGTTTACAGTTTAGAAATCCAATAATATAATTTTCCATAAAATCCTTTATTATTTTACATTATATGAATATTCACTATTTGATAAAATCTTCCATGAAGTCGAATTGTTCCAAAATTGTACGCTAATATATACACGGTTGTCTCAAAATTCCATACAAGATGCTTAGTTAATAAACCATGTTTTAAAAACTCATACATACATACATATATATACATACATACATATATACATACATACATATATATACATACATACATATATACATACATACATATATATATATATATATATATATCAGTCCATTTATTGTACAAAACCATATTTGTTACTCTTTTTTACCTATTTGATATAAATAACCATTTTATTCATAAATGAAAAAAATTTATATTACAAAAAAGCCATATTCGAAAAGCCACTTATATAAGTACTCCTTTATTTACGAAACCATAAATTCATTTTCCAAACCCAATTGTGTATTCTAACAATTATATCAAAACAACTTAATTTTATATTTCCAAATCCATAACCAATTTATATTAGAATTACCTAATATTTATATATCACTATTTATTAAAATCATTTGTAAAAGGAATTTGATTAATTTAGAAAATAGTTTGATATTTGAAAATATAAAGTAAACTATGTTTTATATAAAATAAATAGGTACAATTTTATAAAATTCCAAACTTTTGAATCGAATTAATTTAAAGTCCATAACACATATTAGAATCCACTACAACAAAATACTAAGTATCATAAGATTATAGCTCTGAATTGGTCCATAAAACAATGCATATAATGCTCAAGAAAACACCCAAGGAAACAAAAAACCTTGAGTTGTAATAGCTCCAGGAATACGCTACATGTGTGTTCCATTGATGTCCCACCGGTCCATCGGTTGAGATGAAACATGGAGATATTACAGCTCCAGATTATACTTCGGCAGCCTGTCGATGTTGAACTATTGGCCACTGAGTGTTTTGGCTTCAAGGTATCTAATTTTGATAACATTCAAACATGAAAACAACAACACAATGATGATTTAAGAGACCAACATCTAAGGTTTTCAACAAAATGCAACTACAAATCCAAAAATGCAACAACACAAGGATGAAGGAACATTTCAACAATAGATTCTAATAACAATTCGTCCAAAACAACATATACACCTAATAAAATCTATAAATAGCTAGAATGTTTAAATTGCCTATAAGCACTTGAATTGAAGGTTAAAACCTAGATTAGCTTCTTTTGATAAATATCTAGGTTTTTTTATAGAAATTGTAACAAAAAAGAATACAAACAAAAGATAAAAACAGAGATTACTAACCGTAATTTGTTTACTTGGAGTGTAGGAGATTACCATAATCTTATTTCTTCAATTACTAACCAATTGACTTTTATATTAAGCTTTGATTTGGGGAGGTTATAGATTCTAGGGTTTTGGAGAAAAGGAGATATGTTTTTAAATTTTTGGCTGAAGTATGAGAATGGGAATGCAATGTGCTGGACTTGTTTTTTCATTCCTTGTTACTACTACTTATGCCAAAAGGCTAAGATATGGACCTAATAAGAGATGATATTATTTCTTTAGTTTTACTTATTATAAAACACTATTTTTGGGACGCCCCACCTTTGTGCTCGCGATAGCCAAGGACATTACGGGGTAATGTCGTCGACTAGGACAAAGTATAAGGCAGTTGAGAAGTGACCATTTGTGTAATTGCTTTGTGCCAGTAGCGATATGCCATATAGTATGACATGCATTTCATTTCAAGAGGAAATCTGACATATCAAATACAAACTCAAAGCTACTAAACAAAGGCTATGTGGTCTTCGAAAACAAATATAAAATAAGCATAATACAAATCAGTCATAGATATTCGTATCAATAAAGTGGAAACATATATGAATATATCACATAGAAGTGAACATCAAAGTAGTGATCATACAATATCCACTACATCACAAAAAAATAGGTACAAGTGCTATACAAAAGAATATGTATACATCAAGTAGTCTCTATCTCGAATATATAAAAGCAAAAACTACTAAGCTAATGTAGTCAGCTAAAAGTCATAGAAGCACCTGAAACATCTCGGTCTGAACTGAGTATTATTTAAGAAGAAAAATAATAAAGGCATCAGTCTAGCTATAAATATCATTCAAGGTGAGATAGGATAAGAGATATGACAGAAATATATGATAACAACAATGTCATACTATAACAAGTATATATTTTATAAAAATGAAAATCATACAATATCTCAAATCTTATCAAACACCAAAAAGAATGTCATATTCTTTAGCTTATTCACCAAACCTCAAATATTGACAAAACATATTGATGCCAATTTGCAAAAACTGGTGAAACACAAATTCTAGAAGTCAATAATTAGAAATCCAGAAAATACAAAAGGGGGAGTCCTATCACAAATGGAAGCATGAAAACTCACCAACACGTGTGCCACAAACGGGACAATATCCCATAGGTCGCTAACCCATCGAGCCGGTGCAACGACGTGGTACAACGGTACGCCCAAGAATCAAGAATCTCAAATAAGTCGGAACAATGACGTAGTCCAACGATATGCCTGATGAACCGAACTCTATAAAATGGTCAAAAGACCATGGGTCGTTGGCCCATAAAAATGAGACGAAGCTCCATACATGGGGTATAGTCACCCATGCGGATAAAGAGACATCACATATCACTAGTCTAAACCATAAAATGATCACCATTGATTAATAAGAAGTGTAAATTTCACTAAGCTAGCAAATAAATGATTTTAGCTTTATGTCCCATAACCACTAGCTTAATTTAAATATTTATGAACAAATTGTAGATTTCCACTTGAAAATTGTCACTAGAGTTCTATTGAACAAGTCAAAGAATTAATCGGCGAAGTAAACACAAGCGTTTCATGTCAATTGTTTTACTGAGTCGTTTAATTAGATTTTTCATACGATGAGGTAAAGGTTTGTATATACTAATAGATTTGAAAACAGTTTTAAAAGTGAGCTTTGTATTAAAAGTAAATGTTGAAATCATTTTTGCGAAAGAGTTTGAGTATTTACTACTAGTATAGAAACTTTGTATTCTAAAGTGACAAACACTAGGAACGATTGTAAAAATAATCTATCATTAATAATCCACATTCAACGACGTGAATTAAAACCACAAAAATCGATATCAAATCCATCCAATGGATATTCCCAAAAATCCAGAAAAGAAGTCGTCAAAGTCGATAATAAGTGACAACAACAAACCGGATCGACGAAAATCGATTGAAATGGAAACCCGCATAAAAATAGGCAAATTGGCTGAATTTAACAGCTCTAAATGTCTGGTGGTTCTCCCAGACGTCTGAGCTGAAAGTCTGGAATTTTTTCTTCTAGATCGCCTAGACGTTTGGGAATATGCTCAGATGTTTGGGATGCAAGTCTGGAATTTTTATTCCATTGCTTCAAACGTCTAAGAATTTTACCAAACATCTGAGTTGAAGCTCAGGGCAAAATTTACCTAAGCCAATGATGGCCAAATCATCTCGGAAGCGATCAAATGAGCGATGATGGCTCGGGATTTGTGCCAAGCGACAACCTAGCCCTATAGACTCATCAATACAATCCAAACAACATGTCCAAACATCCATAGTAGGATATTCATAGATTTTGACTTCAAAATGTCAAATATTGGAAAATTCACCAAACTAATTCAATTCAAAAGAATTTGGACATGAAATAGATGTTAGGAATTCATACCTAACAACCATGAAAGCTATAGACATAGATGTGAGTTTAAAAACCACCTTTAAACCCAAATATAGAAACGAGAAGCTTAAAAACAAGCTAAGATTGATTTCTCTTCAGCAACACCTCTAGAATCTTCAATCTATTATCATATGAAATGAATTTCCTTAGTTAGGTTATAGGGAATTCTGAAAATTTAAAAGAAATTCAGATGGAGAAGATGAAGACGATGCTTACCCAAGCTTCTCTTTGATTTTAGAACTAGAACTTGAATTTCCTAAGAAAATTAGGGCTTAGTAATTTCTAATCTTCCCTCTTTCCTCCATTTTTCCATTAGCTTAAGCGTTAGGAATTATTATGTGTAGGATGAATGAAGGGGAGGGAGTTAGATTATTTGGAAGAAGAGTTTGGGTTCTATAGATGGGTTGGTGGGATAGAACCAAACCCAAAGCCTAGACAAAATACCAAAAATCCTAATCAACTCCAAACATATCGATGTTTATATTCAAATAAGTTGTAAAAGTTGTTTTGAACTCAATGAATGTGGTCTTGAGTCTGGATTCGGCTGTTTACAAAAAGTTACATTTCAGACTTTAAATCCAACTAACGATGCTATATTTAAATAAAACATTTAAATATATAATCGTAAAATATACGGGTTGTTACAAACTCTTCTCCTTAAAGAAATTGCATCCTTACAATACTTAAGAAGAAAATAAAGAATAACAACCACACTAAGGCATAGCATGTAACGACCCGCCGCTCTGACCGCCCCCAGTCGGTAATTAAACCAACTTGAGACGTTCAAAATGACGGATTGTTATTCAGTTTATAGAGTTTAAACAGAAACAGCCACAGAATCACAGAATAATCATAATATTTTACATAAATGAATTTTTATACATATATCAGAGTTTGTACAATGCATTAAATTTTTTATACAGCGGAATATTTCTTTTAAGTACAAAAATTCTTCGAAAAGCTAAAGTGAAGCAATTTCCCCAACTCTCTCTAACTTCGCGGCCTGAAAATCTTCAAGCTGTAAAATTACTCGGTCTGACCCGAGTATTACATTCAAAAGAAAATAATACACAGGTCAGTCTAATTCAAACTCAGTTATTAGTGCATAGAAGCAATAATAATTTAAATAGCAATTAGATGACAGCCAAATATGAATTCACCTATCCGATCCTTTAACAAAAAATCGGATAACGGTAAATAAAACACTTATCAGTGTTAAACAACAAATCAGTAGATTCAGATTATCAATGAAGATAGATGAAGGGATTATTGATGAAGATAATTTAGAAAACAATCAAAATCTGCCTGAACGGCAATTATCAACAAAATCATCAAAATCAGTTCAAAATATATTGAATTGTCAACATAAAACAATTTTCATCAAAAAGAAAACATCATTTAAAACATTAAATTTGGTAGGGCTGCAGTACACACACGCGTATACGGCCTCGCCACTTTTAAAATGTCAACTCCGTGTGGCTGCAGTTCACGCTTGCGTGCACTGCCTCGCCACTACCGTAATGAAATATGCAAAAGATCATAAATCAAAACGAAATAGTATATCAATAAAACAATACCACGCCATGTGGCTGCAGTTCACGCTTGCGTGCACTGCCTTGCCACTATCGTGATGACGTACTCAAGAAAATCAACGAACCAAAATCAATGAAGGTTCAAATATCGATTCAAAATGTCGATACTGCGTGGCTGCAGTGCACGCATGCGTGCGCTGCCTCGCCACAACAACTTGTGAAATCATCTCAAGATAGAATACTATCAGAAATCAAAGTTACAGAGGTCAAGTATGCTACAGCAAGAATTTCGATAAAAATCGAAGTCAACATCGAACCAAGTCGAAGCCGTGATCCAATAAAGAGATGAACAGGCAAGCGACGAGGTTAACAAAAAAAAAACCGAACAGTTCAACAACCAGTGCACAAAGGCGGTCCAATTTCAAATGGGGCTATGAAAAATGCCCAAGTCATGAATCAGTAAGCAACATAAAATTGTCTAGTAGACAGAAGATCGTGCCATGGTGACAACAATCTCATATATACACACACGTAAATGCATATATATATGAAGTGCAGTCACAATTGCAAAAGGAAAAATAAATGCAAACTGCACATGAATGAAAACCACATGAGCTCAATGCATCTAAATGCTCAAATATACAACAAGTGTATATATGTTCATGAAGACAGTAGACAACATAACATGCCGTCAAGATATTCAACACACAAAACAAAGGTAAACCCAAGTATATCTCAATGCCGAGCAAATACACATAAACATGAAGTGTGGATATAGGATGATACAAGCGAAGTGGATGAGTATTCCAGATCCACACAACAAAAATGCACCAGACAGTTCTATCAAAACCAACATCCAAGTGAATATAAACTAAACTGAACAAATACCTTGCAACTCAATTTAACCCAAAAGTCCAACAGTGGACAACAAAAATACTTCAATGCAACTTAACCAAACTGAAATGAACAAGTTTACTTCATGTGACAGCAATGCAGACACATCACTGACTCAAATGGGCAAATTAAATGATCACTATATACATGTACTCAGGGAACTCAAGCAAAATACAGACAGAACAACAAAATGGCACAAGAACAAAGTATGCAGTGACAACCCCGGTGTAGGTTTATCAATACATAACATCTTTAATGAAGGCAAAACCCAGTGCAATATATATACAATGCAAACATAACCTACATATGGTTACAGTGAAGATAAGGCTAGTACTACAATGAATACAGTTAAGGCCACATGTAATTCAAGTGGAAGACTGCAGCACTACAGTTAAGGCCGCAGCATAGTATTTTCAACCAAACAAAAGTCCACAAGAACAAGTGACCGAGGTCAACAAAAAATCAACGAATTCAAAGCCGAGAATATCACTTAATCAAACAGTGAAAATCACAGTTTTAAACAAGACAGAAACTATCAAATTTGGATTAGATGTGAGTGATAAGAACAAGGATAAAACATGTATGCACTGTAAACTGGATAGTGCAACTATCATACTCACGACCCAAAAGCCACAGTACAGCTCAACTACACTACAGGTGAGTTAGTGAGACAACAAAGTCCAAATGAACAGGACTAGTAACAAAACCAATGCAACAACTAAGGTCAGTGAATACTTCAGATGTGCAGACACAGGAACCATTTCCAAATGCAGTCTCAAGTGAATGCACAAACATCTATGAATTTCATGTGTACGAAGAAGACAGTGGAAATTACTCAACTGAGGATGCAGACTCGAGTATTTAATGAAGACTACAAGTTCAGGTCCGGTTACAACAAAGAACAAACCAAATGTAATTGCAGATTCAAGTGGTGCATAATACTTAGTTCGCTGTGCTACAGGCGGTACAACAAATGGAGTATACAAGCTACAGGGATGAACAAACTCTGGTGTCAACTCGAACAAATAAAATCAATGCCGAGCAATTAAAATAGCGAAGACATAACCCAAAGTTAGAAGAAACCAACATTGCAAATCATAAGCAATTTCCTTTCTTACCCAAGGTAACAGTAAAATACTCGAGGCCGAAGCCATGTCAACATAGGTTGAACAAATCAAGCTAAAATCAAAATCAGCAGCCCCAAAATCAACTTAAAGCAGAGAAATATCAACAACTAACAAAATCGAATCGAAGCCGAACAACGAAATCAAAATAAGCAGACGAAGTCGAACTGGTTTGAATTAGATGTGAGTAGTACAAATTACTCACCTTTGCAAACGAATTGGGGCAGCACGCGAGCGAATTGAAGCCGAAGCAAACCCTAATTTTTGGAGCACGGAATCGAAGAGACGACGAGGCCGCCATTATTTTTCGTTTCTCTTTTTTTTTCTTTTTTCTTCGGTTTGAGATTTTGAAGTGATGAAGGGGTATCGGGGTACTTAAAATAGAATGAGATATGCCCTACACGATGTTCTTCGTGATTTTAGGCGTAGGTTACGGCGTGAATTTTGGCGTGGGGGAAGGCAGATATTTAGGCACGAGTTAAGGCTGATAAGGGTAAGGTAGTGTACTCTTATTTTATTATTTATTTATTTTATTTTTATTATATATTTTTTTATTTTTTTATTTTTGAATTCAATTTCTTTTGTATAAATTTTCTTTAGTAAATATAGAAACGTTTTGAAGTTCAACTATCAATATAAATTTACATAAAAATAATTCGTAAATCCAAACTATTTTTTCTAAGTCTTTAGTTCAAATTTAAAATACAAATTCAATATTCAATATTCAATACATTAAATTCTAAAATTTACTCGCCAATTTATTCTGAAAATTTGAAATTCAATTTAAATTCTCATTCAAATATTTAAAAATTAATTAAATATTTTCCAATTTAAATTTTTCTAAATTAAGGATTGTTACAATCTTCCCTCCTTAAAAGAATTTCGTCCCGAAATTATAAGTTAGGAAAAAACGATTGTTTAAATCTCACCGATATTTATACCCTACTCAATTTAATAAGTTCTAAACTTATAAATAAATATAGGATTCATTCCATTTATTTTATTTCGCTAGCTTTATTCATCGATTTCTACAATCAAGACACAAAAGTCTTTTACCAAAAATTTTCCGACTTACAAAACTCAGATTTTTAAACTTGAAATCTTTCATGCTAAATATTTGCATATTACATCTTTTCCAAAGCTGTGTGCTTTCAAGATATTTTAAAAATCTTCTTCCTTAATTCATTAAGTTAGAATTATGTAATTCTAATTTCAGATTATTGATTTTCTATTTAAAGTTTGAAAATACTTGCTAACTCGAAGTTTAACAAGTCCATCGTCGTTCTTACAGACTTTAGGCATACGCTGGCCAGGCGCAAGACTAAAAATCTCCAAGTACTAAATATACTTTCTTCAACTCCCAGTGAAAATACTTTTTTAAAAATTCTTTTAAAAATGGATATGGAAAGCACGTTCCCCCATGGATCACAGTTTACCCGGCGGTTACGCTACTATCCCAGTAGAATTGCTTGTAACTGTAGATTTCACATCTCTCTTGAATTTCGCCATGGTTGTCGCCTTAGATCGCGGTCCACACGGCGGTTACGCTACTATCCCAGTAGAATCGCTCGTGGCCGTAGGCATCTCGCCCCTCAAATTACGCTTCGGCCTCTAGATCGCAATTTACATGGCGGTTACGCCACTATCCCAGTGGAATCGCTTGTAACTGTAGGCATCACGCCCCACGAATTACGCCAGCATCAATTCACCTAATCCCAAACACGATGATCCATCGTGGGGGTTCCCAGTCAGTCCCAATGGACGTTCCACTAATGGAAATTCTACGTAGCTACGATTTCCAATGGACACTCCACCGAGTTCCAATCACCTTCACAAATAATAAATGGAAGGTACATTTCCATATCCTCAGTTTTTAGAAAACATATGTCATATACATATAGTACTTCATTTCACATTTCGTACATATCATACCTATGTAAACCTACACAGGACTTTTCATAATAATGTCTTTCCAAACTGATGGTTTTCAATTTATTACATTCACATATATAAGTTACGAAAACTCAATTCACATTCATAACAAAATAGAGGATTTCTAAATTTTCCATCTCGTTTAAAATTTTCCTCTAATTCGATTTGAAAATTTAAGGTTATCTCAAACCTAATTCACATTCATAATCCAATTCATTATCGACTTCACATTTGATTTGGATTTCACGTTACATCGTCAATTCTCAACACATAATTGATGTCTACCGATATATAACCTCTAAGCTCGTACGTCTCAGAGAAGGATGTTAAGCTCAAAGAATAAATTCTCCGCCACCAACAGATATATATTTAATAGAGATCAATTGCTATGTCATCAATTCACAATGCTAGACATACAATCCAAATCGGCTATCCAAAATTCAAAGTTCAACTTATATTGTTTTTGATGTCAAAGTTAAACTCAATTTAACTCAAGATTCAATCTTTTTGGAAAATATTCAAGTTGAACTGATCGTTCAAATTTCCCAAAAATATCTTTACAAGATATATAATTTTCCAACTTAACCATTTGAAATAAATTTCAAATATTCATTTTTTTCAATTTATCTTTAAAAGATAAAATTTCAAACCTTTCATTTCTTATTGGAAAACATTTCCATACTTATTTAATAATAAGTAATTCACAAGTTCATTTATTTTCAACTCTTGGAAAATATTCAATATACTTGAATCAAAATTAAGTATATATTCCATTCTTTAAGGAAATCATTCTTTTAAACACATTTATTTGAGTCAAAACAAATGTTACGTAAAACATTGTTACAACAACTCAAATTCACTAGTATAGGGATTCGAAATTTAAGATAGATATATAAATCCCAATACTATAAACAACATTTCCTTTCGGAAACCATTTACTATAACAATAGTGTTATAGTCCACCATTTCCTTATTTTTCGAAAACGCCTATTTCAACAATGAATGTTGAAATCTATGTATTCGATACTTAATTCATTTTAAAACATATTTAAAACCATTAACTTTTTCAATTTCAACTTCAACTTAATTCATAGTTTGAATTCCTCATACTTTTCATAATATTAGTTCTAAACCAATTTCAAACTTTTCGATATTAAGTTTTTCACTTAATTTAATTTTCCGCACGTTTAAATTCAAATTCATCACTGATTTATTAAACCTATAATGGATTATCACGTTGACAACTTCAAATTTGAAATCTAAATCTCATTTGAACTTTGCATTTGCTTTCTATTTCAAAAATAATCAACTAGTTCTTTAGTAAGCCATTCATCAACTTGGTTCCATTAAATTTATATTTCCACATTTACCTCATTTCATAATATCACTTCTCTAAAACATATCTGTTTTATTCAATAATATATTCACTGTCCAAAATCGTGAATATACTTGTCTATTCAATTCAGTGTTTCTACACTTTTTATTTAAAAGATTATCCGCTGTCCAAAATCGTGGATAAAATTCCCAACCAACATTTACTATCACAATATCTAATATAAAGGATAATTCGCTGTCCAAAATCACGAATATATCTCCTTTAATAACTTCTATTTTTCATTTATCAAATTCAATTGATTTCGAATTTATAAACAATCTTTACAAATTCCATTTCTATTTATAAACTTCGATTTATAAATCTTCTTTATTAATTCAATTCAATTTATATAACTCAATTATATACCAAAAGTTCATTTATAAGTTAAGTACTTATAATCCATTTATTTACTAAATCGTTCTTCAAAACATTTGAAATCAATTTTCAAAAGAATTCAAAATCAAATTCCCAAGTCATAGTTTAATTATCCTCTTGGCTATAACTAAATTGAAATGTTTTTTTTTTATTACCCAATTTATTATTTTGGAGATATTCAAAATATTGGATTTAAACCAATTCATTAATTCACTTCACTTATATTTTATTTACCATAAGTCTCAATAATTCGACAATGGATTTTCGAATGAGAAACTATCGCAAACCTAAAATTAGAGAGGGGAATTTTCGAAAAAGATTTGAATTTTCAAGATATCTTTTATTTTTTCAAAGAAAACAATTTTATACTTCTTTAAATTTGAAAAACGTTTTCTTTAAAGTGGTTCTAGTAACTATTCATATTAAACATCATAAACTGAGCTTTGTGTAAACCAAAGCTCTGATACCACTTTTGTAACGACCCGCCGCTCTGACCGCCCCCAGTCGGTAATTAAACCAACTTGAGACGTTCAAAATGACGGATTGTTATTCAGTTTATAGAGTTTAAACAGAAACAGCCACAGAATCACAGAATAATCATAATATTTTACATAAATGAATTTTTATACATATATCAGAGTTTGTACAATGCATTAAATTTTTTATACAGCGGAATATTTCTTTTAAGTACAAAAATTCTTCGAAAAGCTAAAGTGAAGCAATTTCCCCAACTCTCTCTAACTTCGCGGCCTGAAAATCTTCAAGCTGTAAAATTACTCGGTCTGACCCGAGTATTACATTCAAAAGAAAATAATACACAGGTCAGTCTAATTCAAACTCAGTTATTAGTGCATAGAAGCAATAATAATTTAAATAGCAATTAGATGACAGTCAAATATGAATTCACCTATCCGATCCTTTAACAAAAAATCGGATAACGGTAAATAAAACACTTATCAGTGTTAAACAACAAATCAGTAGATTCAGATTATCAATGAAGATAGATGAAGGGATTATTGATGAAGATAATTTAGAAAACAATCAAAATCTGCCTGAACGGCAATTATCAACAAAATCATCAAAATCAGTTCAAAATATATTGAATTGTCAACATAAAACAATTTTCATCAAAAAGAAAACATCATTTAAAACATTAAATTTGGTAGGGCTGCAGTACACACACGCGTATACGGCCTCGCCACTTTTAAAATGTCAACTCCGTGTGGCTGCAGTTCACGCTTGCGTGCACTGCCTCGCCACTACCGTAATGAAATATGCAAAAGATCATAAATCAAAACGAAATAGTATATCAATAAAACAATACCACGCCATGTGGCTGCAGTTCACGCTTGCGTGCACTGCCTTGCCACTATCGTGATGACGTACTCAAGAAAATCAACGAACCAAAATCAATGAAGGTTCAAATATCGATTCAAAATGTCGATACTGCGTGGCTGCAGTGCACGCATGCGTGCGCTGCCTCGCCACAACAACTTGTGAAATCATCTCAAGATAGAATACTATCAGAAATCAAAGTTACAGAGGTCAAGTATGCTACAGCAAGAATTTCGATAAAAATCGAAGTCAACATCGAACCAAGTCGAAGCCGTGATCCAATAAAGAGATGAACAAGCAAGCGACGAGGTTAACAAAAAAAAACCGAACAGTTCAACAACCAGTGCACAAAGGCGGTCCAATTTCAAATGGGGCTATGAAAAATGCCCAAGTCATGAATCAGTAAGCAACATAAAATTGTCTAGTAGACAGAAGATCGTGCCATGGTGACAACAATCTCATATATACACACACGTAAATGCATATATATATGAAGTGCAGTCACAATTGCAAAAGGAAAAATAAATGCAAACTGCACATGAATGAAAACCACATGAGCTCAATGCATCTAAATGCTCAAATATACAACAAGTGTATATATGTTCATGAAGACAGTAGACAACATAACATGCCGTCAAGATATTCAACACACAAAACAAAGGTAAACCCAAGTATATCTCAATGCCGAGCAAATACACATAAACATGAAGTGTGGATATAGGATGATACAAGCGAAGTGGATGAGTATTCCAGATCCACACAACAAAAATGCACCAGACAGTTCTATCAAAACCAACATCCAAGTGAATATAAACTAAACTGAACAAATACCTTGCAACTCAATTTAACCCAAAAGTCCAACAGTGGACAACAAAAATACTTCAATGCAACTTAACCAAACTGAAATGAACAAGTTTACTTCATGTGACAGCAATGCAGACACATCACTGACTCAAATGGGCAAATTAAATGATCACTATATACATGTACTCAGGGAACTCAAGCAAAATACAGACAGAACAACAAAATGGCACAAGAACAAAGTATGCAGTGACAACCCCGGTGTAGGTTTATCAATACATAACATCTTTAATGAAGGCAAAACCCAGTGCAATATATATACAATGCAAACATAACCTACATATGGTTACAGTGAAGATAAGGCTAGTACTACAATGAATACAGTTAAGGCCACATGTAATTCAAGTGGAAGACTGCAGCACTACAGTTAAGGCCGCAGCATAGTATTTTCAACCAAACAAAAGTCCACAAGAACAAGTGACCGAGGTCAACAAAAAATCAACGAATTCAAAGCCGAGAATATCACTTAATCAAACAGTGAAAATCACAGTTTTAAACAAGACAGAAACTATCAAATTTGGATTAGATGTGAGTGATAAGAACAAGGATAAAACATGTATGCACTGTAAACTGGATAGTGCAACTATCATACTCACGACCCAAAAGCCACAGTACAGCTCAACTACACTACAGGTGAGTTAGTGAGACAACAAAGTCCAAATGAACAGGACTAGTAACAAAACCAATGCAACAACTAAGGTCAGTGAATACTTCAGATGTGCAGACACAGGAACCATTTCCAAATGCAGTCTCAAGTGAATGCACAAACATCTATGAATTTCATGTGTACGAAGAAGACAGTGGAAATTACTCAACTGAGGATGCAGACTCGAGTATTTAATGAAGACTACAAGTTCAGGTCCGGTTACAACAAAGAACAAACCAAATGTAATTGCAGATTCAAGTGGTGCATAATACTTAGTTCGCTGTGCTACAGGCGGTACAACAAATGGAGTATACAAGCTACAGGGATGAACAAACTCTGGTGTCAACTCGAACAAATAAAATCAATGCCGAGCAATTAAAATAGCGAAGACATAACCCAAAGTTAGAAGAAACCAACATTGCAAATCATAAGCAATTTCCTTTCTTACCCAAGGTAACAGCAAAATACTCGAGGCCGAAGCCATGTCAACATAGGTTGAACAAATCAAGCTAAAATCAAAATCAGCAGCCCCAAAATCAACTTAAAGCAGAGAAATATCAACAACTAACAAAATCGAATCGAAGCCGAACAACGAAATCAAAATAAGCAGACGAAGTCGAACTGGTTTGAATTAGATGTGAGTAGTACAAATTACTCACCTTTGCAAACGAATTGGGGCAGCACGCGAGCGAATTGAAGCCGAAGCAAACCCTAATTTTTGGAGCACGGAATCGAAGAGACGACGAGGCCGCCATTATTTTTCGTTTCTCTTTTTTTTTCTTTTTTCTTCGGTTTGAGATTTTGAAGTGATGAAGGGGTATCGGGGTACTTAAAATAGAATGAGATATGCCCTACACGATGTTCTTCGTGATTTTAGGCGTAGGTTACGGCGTGAATTTTGGCGTGGGGGAAGGCAGATATTTAGGCACGAGTTAAGGCTGATAAGGGTAAGGTAGTGTACTCTTATTTTATTATTTATTTATTTTATTTTTATTATATATATTATTATATATTTTTTTATTTTTTTATTTTTGAATTCAATTTCTTTTGTATAAATTTTCTTTAGTAAATATAGAAACGTTTTGAAGTTCAACTATCAATATAAATTTACATAAAAATAATTCGTAAATCCAAACTATTTTTTCTAAGTCTTTAGTTCAAATTTAAAATACAAATTCAATATTCAATATTCAATACATTAAATTCTAAAATTTACTCGCCAATTTATTCTGAAAATTTGAAATTCAATTTAAATTCTCATTCAAATATTTAAAAATTAATTAAATATTTTCCAATTTAAATTGTTCTAAATTAAGGATTGTTACAATCTTCCCTCCTTAAAAGAATTTCGTCCCGAAATTATAAGTTAGGAAAAAACGATTGTTTAAATCTCACCGATATTTATACCCTACTCAATTTAATAAGTTCTAAACTTATAAATAAATATAGGATTCATTCCATTTATTTTATTTTGCTAGCTTTATTCATCGATTTCTACAATCAAGACACAAAAGTCTTTTACCAAAAATTTTCCGACTTACAAAACTCAGATTTTTAAACTTGAAATCTTTCATGCTAAATATTTGCATATTACATCTTTTCCAAAGCTGTGTGCTTTCAAGATATTTTAAAAATCTTCTTCCTTAATTCATTAAGTTAGAATTATGTAATTCTAATTTCAGATTATTGATTTTCTATTTAAAGTTTGAAAATACTTGCTAACTCGAAGTTTAACAAGTCCATCGTCGTTCTTACAGACTTTAGGCATACGCTGGCCAGGCGCAAGACTAAAAATCTCCAAGTACTAAATATACTTTCTTCAACTCCCAGTGAAAATACTTTTTTAAAAATTCTTTTAAAAATGGATATGGAAAGCACGTTCCCCCATGGATCACAGTTTACCCGGCGGTTACGCTACTATCCCAGTAGAATTGCTTGTAACTGTAGATTTCACATCTCTCTTGAATTTCGCCATGGTTGTCGCCTTAGATCGCGGTCCACACGGCGGTTACGCTACTATCCCAGTAGAATCGCTCGTGGCCGTAGGCATCTCGCCCCTCAAATTACGCTTCGGCCTCTAGATCGCAATTTACATGGCGGTTACGCCACTATCCCAGTGGAATCGCTTGTAACTGTAGGCATCACGCCCCACGAATTATGCCAGCATCAATTCACCTAATCCCAAACACGATGATCCATCGTGGGGGTTCCCAGTCAGTCCCAATGGACGTTCCACTAATGGAAATTCTACGTAGCTACGATTTCCAATGGACACTCCACCGAGTTCCAATCACCTTCACAAATAATAAATGGAAGGTACATTTCCATATCCTCAGTTTTTAGAAAACATATGTCATATACATATAGTACTTCATTTCACATTCCGTACATATCATACCTATGTAAACCTACACAGGACTTTTCATAATAATGTCTTTCCAAACTGATGGTTTTCAATTTATTACATTCACATATATAAGTTACGAAAACTCAATTCACATTCATAACAAAATAGAGGATTTCTAAATTTTCCATCTCGTTTAAAATTTTCCTCTAATTCGATTTGAAAATTTAAGGTTATCTCAAACCTAATTCACATTCATAATCCAATTCATTATCGACTTCACATTTGATTTGGATTTCACGTTACATCGTCAATTCTCAACACATAATTGATGTCTACCGATATATAACCTCTAAGCTCGTACGTCTCAGAGAAGGATGTTAAGCTCAAAGAATAAATTCTCCGCCACCAACAGATATATATTTAATAGAGATCAATTGCTATGTCATCAATTCACAATGCTAGACATACAATCCAAATCGGCTATCCAAAATTCAAAGTTCAACTTATATTGTTTTTGATGTCAAAGTTAAACTCAATTTAACTCAAGATTCAATCTTTTTGGAAAATATTCAAGTTGAACTGATCGTTCAAATTTCCCAAAAATATCTTTACAAGATATATAATTTTCCAACTTAACCATTTGAAATAAATTTCAAATATTCATTTTTTTCAATTTATCTTTAAAAGATAAAATTTCAAACCTTTCATTTCTTATTGGAAAACATTTCCATACTTATTTAATAATAAGTAATTCACAAGTTCATTTATTTTCAACTCTTGGAAAATATTCAATATACTTGAATCAAAATTAAGTATATATTCCATTCTTTAAGGAAATCATTCTTTTAAACACATTTATTTGAGTCAAAACAAATGTTACGTAAAACATTGTTACAACAACTCAAATTCACTAGTATAGGGATTCGAAATTTAAGATAGATATATAAATCCCAATACTATAAACAACATTTCCTTTCGGAAACCATTTACTATAACAATAGTGTTATAGTCCACCATTTCCTTATTTTTCGAAAACGCCTATTTCAACAATGAATGTTGAAATCTATGTATTCGATACTTAATTCATTTTAAAACATATTTAAAACCATTAACTTTTTCAATTTCAACTTCAACTTAATTCATAGTTTGAATTCCTCATACTTTTCATAATATTAGTTCTAAACCAATTTCAAACTTTTCAATATTAAGTTTTTCACTTAATTTAATTTTCCGCACGTTTAAATTCAAATTCATCACTGATTTATTAAACCTATAATGGATTATCACGTTGACAACTTCAAATTTGAAATCTAAATCTCATTTGAACTTTGCATTTGCTTTCTATTTCAAAAATAATCAACTAGTTCTTTAGTAAGCCATTCATCAACTTGGTTCCATTAAATTACTCACCTTTGCAAATGAATTAGGGCAGCACGCGAGCGAATTGAAGCCGAAGCAAACCCTAATTTTTGGAGCACGGAATCGAAGAGACGACGAGGCCGCCATTATTTTTCGTTTCTCTTTTTTTTTCGTTTTTCTTCGGTTTGTTATTTTGAAGTGATGAAGGGGTATCGGGGTACTTAAAATAGAATGAGATATGCCCTACACGATGTTCTTCGTGATTTTAGGCGTAGGTTACGGCGTGAATTTTGGCGTGGGGGAAGGCAGATATTTAGGCACGAGTTAAGGCTGATAAGGGTAAGGTAGTGTACTCTTATTTTATTATTTATTTATTTTATTTTTATTATATATATTATTATATATTTTTTTATTTTTTTTATTTTTGAATTCAATTTCTTTTGTATAAATTTTCTTTAGTAAATATAGAAACGTTTTGAAGTTCAACTATCAATATAAATTTACATAAAAATAATTCGTAAATCCAAACTATTTTTTCTAAGTCTTTAGTTCAAATTTAAAATACAAATTCAATATTCAATATTCAATATATTAAATTCTAAAATTTACTTGCCAATTTATTCTGAAAATTTGAAATTCAATTTAAATTCTCATTCAAATATTTAAAAATTAATTAAATATTTTCCAATTTAAATTGTTCTAAATTCAGGGTTGTTACATAGCAACACAAAAGAAAATTTTGAAGTGAGAAGTTCACCTTAAGGAGCACGAGAGAGTAAGTCTGGATGTTTTCGCTCGACGAGTTCTCTGGATTCCCAATATTAGGATTTGAGGACCATTGAACTTTCACAAGCGGAACATCTTTATTTCAAAGGCTTTTAACCTCCCGTAGCAATGATGCGAATAGGATGTTGCTCATAAGTCAAATTAGGTGGAACTTCAATTTCTTCAATAACACCGGGATTGAATCAGAATCTCTAAGGCATTTCCGTAGTTGAGAAATGTGGAATACGTCATGAATAGTAGAAAATTGAGTCCGTAATAAAAGGCAATAAACCACGGGACCAATGCGTTCTGTGATGGGAAATGGATCAATATATCGAGGTGCTAATTTTTTCGATCAACTAAAACACACAATACCCTTTATAACTGAAACACGAATGAACACCAAATCCCCCATAGAAAATTCCAGTTTCCTTTTTTGGTTATCGGCCTAGGATTTTTATGTACTTTGAGCTTCTTTCATCCTATGACGAATAAGGTCAATCTTTTCTGTGGAATCATGAATAAAATCAGGACCTAAAACCAGCTTTTCACCGGCTTCAAGCCAACATGAAGGAGATTGGCTTGACCTTCTGTGGAGTGCCTCGAAAGTTGCCATACCAACACTAGATTCGAAGGTATTATTATAAGAAAAAACAATAAGAGAAATATAATCTTCCAAACTTCCATCAAAATCAAGAACACATGCACAAAGAAGATCTTCAAAAGTTTGATTTACACACTCGGTTTGTCCATTGGACTGAGGATGATAAGCGGTGTTAAAATTAAGCTTCGTTCCCAAAGCTTTTTGAAGACCCTTCCAAAATCTACTAGTAAACAATGGATCACAATTGCTACCAATAGAAGTAGGAACTCCATGCAATTTAACAATTTCTTTAACATAGAGTTTAGCAAAAAGAGGTACGGTCTGATTGGACCGAACGGGAATAAAAGGGTGGATTTTGTAATTCTATCTACAATCACCCATAGACAATCATGATCCAAACGAGAACGAGGAAGACCGTCAATAAAGTCCATGGAGACATTATCCCACTTCCAAACTGGAATGTCAAATGGTTGCAATAACCCACCAGGCCTTTGATGCTCAGCCTTAACGATTTGGCAAGTCATGCATCGCTTAATGAAGTTAGCAATATTAGATTTCATTCCATCCCAATAATAAAGTCATTTCATGTCCACATACATTTTACTACTATCGGGATGAATGGTAAATTTAGAACGGTGAGAATCTTCTAAAATATCTTTACGAAGATCACTAATATTGGGCACAATAAGTCTACCAAATTTTCGAATACCTCCACGAGCTTCGATTTCAAAGTCTTTCAAACTATCAATATTTCTAACCCCACAACTTTGGCTAAGATGAGCCAATTCGGGATCATGCTTTTGAGTTTCGAGGATGCGGTCTAAAAGAGAAGGATGAGCCTCAAGGCTACATAAAAAAGAGATGAACATGAATCGGATTCACGATCTTGAATCTCACAAGTGGACAAAGTCCCGAGATCTTTCCATTTGGATATCATCATTGAAACAACCGTTTGTTGCTTAGACTAAGGGCATCGGCAACATGATTTCCCTTTTCGGGAGTATAAAGAATATCAAGATCATAAGATGCAAGGAATTCGAATAAACGTTGTCGACGCAAATTAAGTTCCTTTTGAAAGAACAAATACTTCAAATATTTGTGATCGGTGTAGAGGACAAATTTCTCTCCCAAAAGATAATGATGCCAAATTCTAAGGGCGAAATCAATGGCCGCGAGCTCTAAATCATAAGTAGCATATCTAGTCTCCATAGGCTCTAATTACCTAGAAGCATAAGCGATAACACATTCCCTTTGCATGAGAACGACTCCCAAACCAACAAGACTAGCATCGGTATAAACAATCAAGTCTTGGTTCCCTTCATAAATCACAAGAAAAGGAGCATCAGAAAGGATTTCCTTTAATTTCTGAAAAGCAGCTTCACATTTATCTGACCAAATGTACTTAACTCCCTTCTTTGTCAAACTAGTAAGAGGTACGGAAATTTTAGAAAAGTCTTTTATGAACCGACGGTAATATCCCGCCAATCCAAGAAAGCTATGAATTTTCGTCATACTCTCCGGTCTCTTCCAATTTTGAATCACCTCAATCTTTGAAGGATCCATGGAAATTCCGAATTCAGAAATAAAATGTCATAAAAATTTCACATGGGATTGCCAAAATGGCACTTAGAAAATTTTGCTTTTAGTTTATTGCTCCTAAGAGTTTCCAACATAATCCGAAAATGATTTTCATGCTTTTCCTCGGTTTTAGAATAAACAAGAATATCAACTATAAAGATGAGAACAAATCAATCGAGGAAGTCTTTGAAAACTCGATTTATAAGGTCAAAAAAATAAGCTGGAGCATTCGTTAAACCAAATGGCATAACAAGCCATTCATGAGATCCATAATGAGTACAGAATGATGTCAAAGGAATGTTATCCTCTGCAATTCGAAGCTGATGAAAACCAATTGCTAAGTCTAACTATGAAAAGACTCTAGCACCGCTAAGTTGATCAAATAGATCATCAAACCAAGGTAAGGGATATTCATTCTTGATGGTGAGGTCATTAAGCTTCTGTAGTCAATGCAAAGCCTAAGTGTACCATCGGATTTCTTCACAAAGATAACTGATGCTCCCCAAGGAGAGGAACTAGAATGAATAAACTGTTTTGCATCACCTCATTTTTCTTATTGGACATACGATAAGGCAGATAAGTGATAAGTCGAGCGCCAGGGATTAGATTGATTTTGAACTCAATTGCTCTCTTAGGTGGTAATCCTAAAATATGATCAAATATATCAGGAAATTCATGAACAACGTGAATGAGGAAAATGACATCTTCCTCATCATCATTATCGTCATCATGTGGATAAAGAGAGTACAAGGACATAATCGAATTGGAATCTGAATCTTTAAGAACAATAGAAATCTGCTTAACAGATTGAGGATGTCAAAGGTGGATAGTCCTCTCAGGACATAGGATGTGAGCTTTATAATGGTTAAGCCAATCCATTTCCAAAATCATTCTGAAACCTAAGAGCGCATAATATGGAAATTGGCTCGAAAATCATAATCACATAAAATAATCTCGACATCTTTACAAAGTAAACTGAGTGTTGCGGATCTACCAACCAGATTCACAATTCTCGCAACAAGTTCTTTTGATATAAAAGAGTAAGATACACCTGTATCAAAAAGAAATTGAATAGGATGATCACAGAACATAATAATACTATCAAGGACAGAATGAGAAATACTTTGACCAAGAAAAGTCTTACTAAGGGCTTTCACAACATTCAGCTTTCCCTCTTTCTTACTTTGAAGTTTGGGACATGAAGATATAAGATGACCCGAACTTTTATAATAGCGGCAATAAAGGGGTTTTGGACACTTATTTGCATAGTGGTCCTTAGAACCACAATTGTAGCACTCTCCACGATTATGGGTAGGAGTCTTTGCTATCGAAGTTGCTTGCATCCTTCTCCTGTTGGGATTAGGCTTGAAATTAATATGCCTCTTCTTGTTGTTGTTGAAGTTCTGTTTGGCACCCACAACTTCAACATCACTTTCTTTATCGGCCTCTTCAAGTCGAAGAGATCTATAAATAAGCTGATCGAAAAAACTTCTAGTTTCAGAAGTAAAGCCTTTTTGAGGTTCTTATTCAACCTATAGAAAAATCTCTAATTCTTCTTCAATGGGGTATTAATATACTTGACCCCATATTTAGAGAGGGATTCAAAAGATGCGACATAATCTGTCACAGAAGATTCACCTTAAACAAGGTCAATAAAGCATCGGGCTATAGTTATTTTTTAGCTTCTGGCACAAACTTCAATGAAACTTTCCCGGAATTGCTCCCAACTAAGATCCGCTTCAATAATTTCCAAAACCAAAAGCTCATAACAATCTAATTCTCTCTCCTAGAGCATGGTAGAAGCCACTTGGACTCGACGTAGATCCACAAGATTCATGCCTGAAAAGATGCGATCGCATGTTCTAAGCCAAACTTCGGAATAATGTAGAATAATCTAGCAAGGATCATTGTCCTAAGTCTCTTTTATGAATTGTGCCATAGGATTTAATTCGAGTCTTAGGACCCGTTCTATCCTTTATTCTTTTATAATGCCTTATTTTATCAATCGAGTTTGTTTGATATTCATTCTGAGAATAACATTTTTCCTTTTCTTTCTTTCTTAAAGAAGACAAATGGTCAGACCTGGCCATCCCAGTGCTAGTCAATCCAGTGCTACTCCTTTGGATGGCGTATTTATGTCTGTCAAATAGCTTTTAGATCTTGTAATAAATGTCCAAGCTGCCGGACCCATTCCTGAGCCTACTTATCCTAAATCAGATACCAAGCTGTGATGCCCCATCTCTATATTCACACTAGCCAAGGACACTACAGGATAATGTCGCTGACTAGCATGAAGAATAAGGTTGTTAAGGAGTGACCATTGTATAATTGCTTTGTGCTAGTACTGATATGCCAGATAGTATGACGTGCATTACATTTCAAGAAGAAATCTGACATATCAAATACAAACTCATAGCTAATACACAGTGGCTATGTGGTCTTCGAAAAAAAATAAGCATAACACAAATCAGTCACAGATATTCATATCACTGGGGTGGAAACAGATATGAATATATCACATAGAAGTGAACATCAAAGTGGTGGTCATACAAGATCCACTACACCACAAAAGAATAGGTACAAGTGCTAAACAAAAGAATATGTATACATCAAGGAGTCTCTATCTCGAATGTATAAAAGAAAAAATTACTAAGCTAAAGTAGTTAGCCAAAAGTCAAAAGCTAGTCCCTGCTAAGAAGTCAAGTTGAAACACCTGAAACACCTCGGTCTGACCCGAGTATTATTTAAGAAGAAAAATAATAGACGGGTCAGTCTAGCAATAAATATCATTCAAGGTGAGATAGGATAAGAGATATGACAAAAATATATGATAACAATAATGTCATCCTGTGACAAGTATATATTTGATAACAATAAAAAGCATATAATATCTCAAATCTTCTCAAACACCAAAAAGGTGTAGGATCGGTTTCACCCTAGAGGGGGGGTGAATAGGGTGATGCTATTAATTATAAAAATTATTGTGGAAGTTTATAAAATATTTTCAACAAAGATATACCAGAATTATAGCAGCACAAATAATAGTAGAATAAAAAATGCAAAAATAGAACGACACGGAATTTATCCAGCTTCGGAAAAACCCTGCCTACGTGCTGCAATTAAGGTTTCTACTAGAAATTAAGCAGTCAGACGCTTACACACGTAAACTCATGACATCGCTGTATTGACTAGCCTTAACTTTACGCTCAAAACCCTGCCACAACTCAGCCACTGAGTTGCGAATTTTCAAACTACGCCACGTAGTTTGTCCCCTAGTCACACGACTAGTAATTATAAATATTTAAAGAAGAAAATACTTATTCAAAACAATTAATAAAATGAAACCCTAATTTAAAGCCCACAAACACTATTTTAAGTCGGCCCAAACTAAAATTAAAAGAGCATCCCTTTTTCAAAATAATTATCATTTGCCTGCCTCTCTTATTTCTTTCGTTCATTCCTCAATCTGAAATTAGGGCTTCTGGATGAAGTCGCCTCTTTGTCAAATTGATTGCTGATGCTTCGATTCCTTTCTTCGATTGATTATATGTAAGCGGTAGCTTCAACCAAGTCGAGTTTGAATGTTGCGTGAATCGGTATGTTCGTTCCTTTTTCGATTTGTACTATACTCGACTTTGATTCAAGTTAAATGATTATTCTTATCTGTTGTTGCTTAAACTCGAATGCTTTTCACAGCCGATGATGATTGGGTTTATATAGGAATTGAATTCCTATGATTTCGTTCATTTGAATTTGTCATTTATTTTGTTCCGGCCGTTTGATGTTTCTTGGATGTTTATGATGATTTCTGACTTTGTCAATTTCGTATATTTGTTACTTGATTCCCATGGCTTGTTTTGATTTTGCTTGGTCATCACGGTGTTAAATTCTTTGACACTTGATTTTAATTTTCGTTCTTCATTCTCTTTGACTTCGGTCTCACGGCCTTGACTTGAATTTGCAAATTGACTTCAGCACTTGACATTGTCGAACTCTGCTCTGACTTGATAATGTCTTCGACCATCACCGTTGCACGGATATTGCTTCTGGTCATTTTACTTGTACCATTCGAATTGTGATATTGTTCTTGACTTTGTTTATTTGAAATGATTCCTGGACATCTGATATTCCAGCTGAAGCTTGTACATGTGTGTTGTGTACTTCATGGTTCCCTTGACTTTTGCTTCACTTGATTTTCTCTGTACCTTATCTGGTTCATTGTTTCATGTATGCGCTGCATGTGTATGTCTGCTATGTATATGCATTCATCTTTTCCACTGTGTATTTGCATGCTTGCCACTGATCATATGTTGAAGTCTTTTAGTCTTTATTTATACTGTTTTGTCATCTGGTGGTCTGTTCTTTGTAGCATTTTTGTATATGTACTTGAGTCTGAAGCTTGTATTCATCTCTGTTGTAGCATTATGCACATGTTTGTTTGTATTTCCATGAGTCCCTTGTATCAGTCCATTGTTAGATGTGTCAAAGTTATAGTTTGTTATTTGATGTTGTACTTCTCTATGTTCATTTGTGTCCTGATGCATATGTATTCATCCACCCACTCCATCTTCATTTTGTTTCACTTGAGTCTGATTTGCTTTATAAGACTGCACTTGATTTCATGTGTACATCGAGTCTTAGTTGCTCCTGACCATTATTGCTTCAAGGCAGATCATATTTTTAAGTTGACTGGTCTTGGTTTCTTAATACATTCTGGTGAGTTGTTCTTGGCCAGTTGACTGTGACTTGCTCATGCTCTATACTTCAGTTTGGCTGCCATATATGCAATGCAGGTTTTGTTGACTTTGTTTGCTGCCTGGTCGACATGTATATATGCATACTTTGATCATAGCATTCATGTGTACATTTGAGTTGCACCTATATTGAATCCAGATTAAAACTCGGGTTTAACCTTGTGCTTGTATCGTGATTTCACTTGAGTTGAACCCGGCTTTTAATTGGGTTTGACCTTGCGCTCACCTGTCCCTGTAATTTTATCAAGTGTACATTGGCGTGCACGGCCTTGTGGCATGCACAGTGATACACTGTGCATGTCACAAGTTGTTCGTATATGATGAATTTAAATTTAAATGATGATGAACAACCCAAATAACCGAGACAAATAATATTTTCAAAATACATTTTATTTTACACTGTAAAAATATTTTCTTTTCAATTTTACTGCGTCTGTATTTATTTTTGCAGATTGCTCAGATGCTGGATTCAATCTGGAGTGGAGTTAAACATCAATACGAGTGAATGAGCGATATGTAGTGAGGACATTTGTAAATGGAAATGTATTGTAATTGTAAATTGTATATATAGTGAGAGCTTGAATTTGTACTACTCAAAATTGTAATAAATATTTGTTTGAATAAAATTTCTGTTTGAATTCAAATTCTGTGTTATTTATTTTATTCAGCAAATATTTATTTAATTATGTGAAAAATAAAATAGTACATTAACAAATACATTTAAATGAATATGTGTGTGTGTGTTTATTATCATCAAACAAAAATCATATACTTGCATATTTAACAATCTCCCCCTTTTGATGATAACAAACATATATTTAAGATTTTGAATTTGTTAAATGTATTTGATCACTCAATTTGCTCCCTCTATTTGAATGCTTCCTCTCTACACCAAGCTCCCCCTTCATATATGCATACAATTAAAAATATGCAAATGAGCCTAGATGAAGATAGAACATATTTGACCTTTATTTGTCAAAATCTTAACTTTTCTCTCCCCTTTTTGTTATCAACAAAAGAGTAATAGTGTAGAAAAATAGAGATAAAGTGATAGACATTAATACAACATTAAAACTCAATCACATATAAATATTAAATTTCAATAAAAAATCAAAAAAAAATCATAAATATTCTGTTAGGCGCATATTCCACTTTTAGAATGATGGGAATGATGTCATTATATAGAACCATACAGTTGTGTCTATTTGTGGTATATTTATATCAGAAATTTGAATACCTACCAACCATGCATAACTGTTAGGACTTTTGTAACGACCCAGAATTTTAATTAATTAAAATTTGAATATTTAATTAATTTTAAATATTAATAAGTAAAATTTATAAGTCGGATAAATTTTATTTTGAATAATTGGATTTAATTGGATAATTATATCGATAATTTAATATGTGAAAATACGGAAATAATTGAAAATTGGGTTAAATATGATTGAAAATGATCGGTAAAATTTTATTATATCATATTGAAGTTAGAATGATGTTATAGAACTTTTAAAATCGAATTAAAAGTTTATTTGTGAAAATTGAATATTTTAATATTTAAATCGACTAGTGAAATTAGCCATTTTTCGTACAGTCTCAGAATTGGACGAAACTAGTTCCATTGGATCCGTAATAGTTAGTTATTACCGGATTTCAAATTTTCGTAGCAATCGGAGTTATCGTTTGATCGTGGCAGCTCGAAACGCATCGAAATTGTTTTAATATTAAATTAGCGAGTTAAAATAGCCATTTTTCAAAAAGTATCGGATTTCGACGAAACCAGTTTCATCGGATCCGTAATGTGATATTATTGTATGGTTTCAAATTTCATGTCAATTGGATTTACCGTTTGTCCGGTGCAAGCTAAAACGCCTAGAAAATCGTTTAATCGGTTTAATTTTAAATTGAACGTTTATTGCCATAACTCGCACAGATGACCGAATTAGCTCCCGAAACACGTTCCATTGTGTCCGGAACGTGGGGTAAACCCTAGAAATGCTGGTCACCGCGCGTAAATCGGAGTTTGGAAAATCCAAAATGAATAGTGTTTCGTTCGATTTTCTATAAATAGCCCATCTCTTCACAAATAAAAAAAATAAGCTAGTGTTTGTTTCTGCAGCCGCCTCCATCTACAATGAATGGCCGAAATCTTCCTACCTTTCTCCTCTAATTTCTCTCAATCCACTCATTATTATCAAATGCTATAAACTAAGAAATTGTAGAGTGTGATGTGAACTTCACATCTATACGGATATGATCACGAATGGAGCTATATATTGTGAGATGCGTGGCCGCGTTTGGGGCCGGTTGCGCACGCAGATCAGGGCGCTAGGTGTGGCCGAGTTGCATGTGGTGGTGGCCGTGGGTAGAGCAGGTTAGGGTCTTCAATATGGAAGTTGTTGATCGAGTTATAACGTGGTGTGGTGGTCGGAATAATTAACCCTAGTTTATGTATGATGGGTTCAAGTTGCGTTTTGTTTACCTGGAGAAAAATCGCGTGCGTGGAAGATGAAGAGGGTGCGGTCCAGATGAGGGGGTTTGGAGATCCTACGGCCAGTAATTGATGTAGGTTAAAATAGAAAATAAAGTTGTAAATTTGTAATTTATATGCTTTAAAAATTCGTAAACTTGTAAAAATCATATCTTTTTAATACGAGGTCGAAAACGTGCGAAACAGGAAGCGTTGGAATCGTATGGACGAGCACTACGCTATGGAATTAGAATGGAGTCGTTTGTAATTAGTGAAAATTTCGGGTAAAATTAAACGTCCGTTTAATTTTATTCGAAATAAATCGCTAAAACGAAATTGAAATCAAGGTGAGAACTTCTCACTCAATCGAATCTGTTTCGATTTATTTTAAATAGTTATATTTAAAATTCTTGAATGCGTGTTTGAATGATGATTGTTATCTATTGATTGTTAAAATAGACATTATGCGCCGTTAGTAAGCGGATGTTATTTATTAAAAACATATACCGCGAATATTTCATAAACAGTGAAATTGGTATTATATATAATAGCAATATATATATATTGGCATATGTATATATTGCAGTTATTGATTTCCCGCAGTGTATAGCGGATGAGACCCTATTGCGCCGTCTATTAAGCGGATAATATTTTAAATCCCATATACCGCGATAATTCCGTACGGGAGCGGAATTGGTATTGTGCTAATGTTTGTGGATGCAGGAAAACAGGTTGGAGGGATCCAACTGGATTCCTCAACAGTATTTATTTGATTATGGATATGTTGATATTCGTTGATTATCATATACGATATATGATGTCGTTGTAGTCGTGATTGACTATTTGGTGTGTAGCATCATTGGGCCAAATTTTGGAATTTTGAAATGATTTTAAAGTGATTTTTGAAAGCATAAGTTATAAAATATTTTTGGAAATTGATTTATTTTAAATAAATAAACGTTATACTTTTAAAAGTTATAAAATTTTGATTTTTGAGAAATATAGTTAAAAGTTGATTTTTGAAAATATGGGTTAATGATTTTATAAAATAGTTTAAATCGGGATTTTTGAATTTATTATAAAAGTTTAAATATAGGATTTATAAATTTGATTATTTTATAAATCAAAATGATGAAATTATAAAGGAGTTAAGACGTTTTGAAATAATAATATAAATTGATTTATATAAAAGGTTTATAAAACTGATATTTGTAAAATTAAAAGTATTGGAATTATAAAATGAGTTTTATAAGTGTTAGAATGAATTATAAATGAATTTCGTAAATGAATGAAATTTATAGAATTTTAAACGGTGAAGTTATAAATGGAATTTTATAAGCAGTAGGTTTATAAAATTTGTTAAGTTATTTGAAGAATAGATTTGGTTAAATAAATGAATCTTATAAGTTATAAGATTTATAATTTGGAAAGTCTTAAAAAGAACGATTTTGTAAAATAATCATTTTATAAGCATTTAACTTATAATATGAACCTTTGGTTTATAATTGAGTTATAATTTGAAATAGGTTAATAAAGGAATTTATAAAAGGAAGTTGTTATAAAATAAATAGAAATGGAATTTTTAAACGTTGTTTTATAAATCCGCAATGACTTATTTTGATAAGTAAATTGTTGTAACTTATTAATGGAGTTATATTCACGTTTTATACAGTGAATAATCCTTTAAAATAAAATGAATAGAAAGGATGAAATTGGTTAACGTAGTATATTCACGAATTGAATAGTGAATAATATGTTAAAGAAAATGTTTTGGATGTGATGTTTTAAATAGAATTAAAACGATCTAACGATGTTTTAAAATGTGTTGAGATTCGAAACCATAGATTTCAACATTTATTGTTGAAATAGACGTTTTCGAGAAATAGAAGGAAATGGTGGACTATAACACTGTTGTTATAGTAAATGATTTCCGAAAGGAAATGTTTTGTATAGTATTGGGATTTATATATCTATTTTAATTTCAAATCCCTATACTAGTGATTTTGGGTTGTCGTAACGATGTTTTACGTAACATTCGTTTTGGCCCAAATAAATATGTTTAAGAGAATGATTTCCTTAAAGAATGAAATATATACTTAATTTCGATCTGAGTATATTGAATATTTTCCAAGTGTTGAAAATAAATGGATTGAGAATTACTTAATAAGTAAGTATGGAAATGTTTTCCCAATGTGAAATAAAACGTTTTGAGAATTTATCTTTTTGAAGATAAATTGAAAATGAATAATTGAAATCGTATATTCATAGATATTTTGGAATATAAATTCACTATGGAATTTATAAAAGAAAGTGGAATTCGTTTAAAAACAAATATTGATTTATTTTTGAAGTATTGAAAACATGTATCTTGTAAAGATATTTTTGGGGAATAAATAATTTGGAAAATTATTTGGAATCTGGTGATGTTGTGCATATCCATTGATAGTTCAATAACCGACTATCAATATTTACCTTTGAAAGGTATTTGTTGGGATTTGCTGAATTTGAATGCTGCACTTATTTTTAAATTATTGCGCTCGTTATTCGGATTACCCATTCCGAATAGTGATACGACGTAATGGATAGCATTGATTACCGGTGTTGAAGACTGGGTATTTGCGAGAGCGATAGGATGACCTGTCGATTGACTCTGCACCGAGTTGCTCCGGTATAGAGTTCTCCATATGTGATGGGGAATCCGATCAGGATTGTGGATATCCGGATTGCAAGGACTTCTTTGTAAGTGCCTTCGGTTCTGTTCGATCCCGGAACAGACTTGTATGGATTGTATGTCTGACATTACAAATTGAGATATAAAGCTGATTTCTTTCAAATATATTTCTGTTGGTGGTGGAGAATTTATTCTCTTAGCTTAACACCCTTCTCTGAGACGTACGAGCTCAGAGGTTATGTAGTTGAAGGTTATCAGCAATATATTCCCAATTTGGTAATGTGACATGCTGAGTGTTGCTGTAAAATGATCATTGTGTTGATCATTTGTGATATGATCATTTGTTTGATCGTTTATCTTGGTGATCATTTATATGATCATTTGTTGACCCAAAGCACAGCTTTTGTATAAAGCGTGGCTTTGTGGACGAGACTTCGTCGAGCCTCACACCCCGGAATGGTCAAAACAGGAAAGATGCAGCAAGGTTATGAGGGGTAGCTCCCTTTAGGGTATGTGCATTTCCTTCTGGAAATGGGTGGTATCATGGTATGGAGCCCAGATACTTACTCATGTTGAAACACTTATTATTTGGTGTGATGTTGATTACGAGCGCTCGGTTAAAGGTCCCAAAGGACCGAGGGATGGCATACTCGTGTCAGTAGTTACCCAGTTAGGGGTAACCCGGCCTTGTGTTGGCAGAGATCCGGTTTGGTTCTCAGGGACGTCCTTCCAGAGGCGTTCTCATGTGGCAATGGGAAGTTCCTTGGCCTGACCATTCGTTGGAAATCCAAAGAAACAATACGATCTTGTACGGTTTTAGTTGTATAACCTGCCATGGAATGTGGCGGTAACCTGCTATTGAACATGGTAGCTATAGTAGGCATATTTCGAAATGTCTATGCTGGCTAAGATTTATATCTTTATTTTCGAAATGAATTTTTCCTACACTATGCACTAGTAATAATATCAAATGTTCTTTTTAATGCGTATCAAGCATCTTTGACTATCATAAGGAGAAATCTCCTCCGATTCTGCGTTTGCATTGTGTGTGTGCGCGGGAGGCCTTATGGTAGTCTCATTTTTAAAAGCATTGCGAATTGACTTTAAAAATATTCCTCTATTTTGATTTTAAAGATAAATAAACTGTTTTAGTTCTCACACCAGTCACATGACTCGGAGTTTATTGTTTTCCTTCCTAAACTCTGGGTGCCCACCAATTTCCACACGGGCAGTCAAGAGTTAGGTTTATCAGGATATTCTGGAATTCAGGAGTTGCAGGAGGCAAGCTGGATGGCATGGCGTATTACTAGTATATAGTATTTCTTTTTCGCTGTTTGTTGTTGTTTGTTGTTGTACACTCTGATGATATGATGTAATGTAATGTAATGTATAAAATGTAATAACTGATACAGTTCTTTGTTTAAAGATTATTCATTTATGTATTATATGTTGTTCCGCTGCGATTGTGAGATTCTGATATTATTCTGTTGTTTTCTATTCCGTTCTATTTCCTATTTTCTTTTCTTTCTATTTTCTATCTTCTTATCTCTCCTTCTACCTCTTTTTTTTCTTAAACATTGATAATTCGTATTTCTGTTCATCTTGAGTTAATCTATGGAGATTAGTGTATATTCAAGGAGTACGGATTTGCGGGTCCTCACAACTTTTAAATGATATTAGTAGCATTCCAATTTTATTTTAAAAAAATGAATTCAATTATCTTCTAACCGCGCATAACCGTGAGGAGTTTTAAATGGGATTAGAATCAACTTGTTTATTTAATAAATCAATTTTGATATGCGTTCCATACATGCATAACCGTGAGGACTTTTAAATGAGCATGGAAGCACATAAGAAATTCCAAGTAATTCACCCATGCATAGTCGTGAGGACTTTTAAATGAGAATGAATACTTTGGTTTTTTTGGAATATAAAATGAAAAACGAATGATTCCTGTTTAAATCACCACATATTGACATACTATATTGGATTATGATGAGTGATGGTTGATAGAAAATGACAGAAATAGAAATGATCATGGAATTTTTACCAACAAAAAAGTATTTATAACTCTTGTTTAAATTTCTAAAGAAATTTACTAAATATACCATCTCAAGTTATAATATATGATTAATATCAACACCCATCACTTTTTCAATCACTATTTATCTTTTAGATAATTAGTAGGGAGTCAGATTATTCAATGTAGTTATTTAAAATCAAATACAAAAATAATTATCAAATTTACTAAAAATGACTAATTTGGAACAAGGTCAAAAATGATTTTCTAGAAGGGGTTTTATAAGAAAAATGTCTGCTTTTCAAAAATTGTTTGAAATGAAAAATATGCAGATATTTTCTTTGAAAAACGATGCAGTTACTAAATGTCTCAACATAAATCACGCTCCACTAGTAATTTTTCTATCAACTAGATTACCAGTGTAATCTGCATCTGAATTTTTCTTTCACTCGAGTTTATCATTAATTGAATTTTATAGATCAGACTGTGAAATTTTTAAAAATTTCTTGAAATCCTTTTTTTCAACTTTTTAAATGAATATTCTTTTGAATTTTAGTTGAAGTCGTGCCAATAAACAAAAAACTGTGAATATAGAGTCAGCCGTAAAGTAACCAAATATATTATCATTTACCAATAAAACACTATCATTAATCCAAACTATTACGTATGAAGTAGTTCAAAGATTCTAGAGATTTTTATAGTATTCTTGGCATAAGAATATAATTGGCCAACAATTTTGAATAAGTCAGATCAAAGTCATCATTCATTTCATCATCACATTACTGGCTGATTTAATTCAAATCTGATATGGTGCAGATTATCACATTAATATATTGTTCTAGATGAATATATCATTACCTCTTTTACCTTTACGATAATTTTTTCGTTGTTGTCCATTGTGATTCTGCCACCTTTGTACTAGGCTAAGGAACTTTGCTTTGTTGCCCGCTGTGTTTCTGGAACAGCCAGAATCCAGATAACACTGTTGTTGTTCCTTAGCCTGCCACCACTCCTACACGATAGAAGATTTTTGTGACCTATTTGTTTTTATAGGTCCATGATTGTTAGTGGCAGAATATTTTGGAAAATAATTTTGTGAAGACCCAAAACTATTTATATATGTTCCTTTCGGCACCCAGATTTGTTTAACTTTGAGAGCTTTTATGTTTGTGCCTTTTGGAACCCAAATTAGAATCGTTTTCACGTGCTTGGGTTTATTCCAGCAATTATTTTGGTTGTGTCTAAATTTTCTACAAATTATGCACATTGAATTGACTTGATTAATTTCATTTTTAACATTTTCAGACTGATTATATCCAAGTCCTTATCTGACTGTATTAACAGTTTGTTTCTTTAATAGCATATTCAACAATCTTTTACTTTTGGAAAATTTTCCTAAAGTCCTTGACAGTTGTTGGACTTGTGTTTTGAGAGATTCATTTTCGTTTAATAATTGTTGCACTTTTTAATGGAATTTTCTCTCCTCGTGTTTTCGCTTTCTTTTAAAATCAGAATTTCATTTTCAAGTGATTTTATTTTAATTTTTGATTTTTTAATCTCCCTTCGAATGATGGACACTTATCACACTTAAGGATCCTACTTTGATAGTTTTTAATTAATTGTTCAAGCTGTTCATTTACTTCTATCAAACTATCTCCTTGTGATTCAACTTTAGCATATTTCTCCCTAAGATGTTCAAAACCGCCATTTACTTCATGAAAATATATAAGCAATTCTAAATGAGTGAGTTTTGATACCTCACTTGGCTCGTCATCGTCATTATCAGTTATATTACCTTGAAGGCACATATCTGCTTTCTCACTCTCACTGCTAGTACTTCTATTATCTTCATCACTTGTATTCCATGTGGCTGCAAAATTTCTCCTTTTTGATTTCTTTTCAAAGTTGTGTCGGTTTTGAGGACAATTGGGCTTGATGTGTCCGGGTTGGTTGCACTTATGACAGATGATATTTTGCTATTCTGTGTTATCTAGAACTTTGATTATTCTGCTTTTAAATTTTTGATTTAGAGCTGGATTTCTGTATTTGCGGTTCCACTTTTTTAATCTCTTTGTTACCATTTCCAACTCTGCTGCTCCATCATCATCGTCGCCATCATCACTTTCAGTTGTTCCTTTGAGTGCTATTGATTTCTTTCGAGTATCTCCTCCTTCACGCTCTTTCTTGAATTTCATTTCTAGCTCATAAGTGGTGAGATTTTCGATAAGTTCTTCAACTTTGATTTGTTTTAAATCTTTCGATTCTTGAATGGCAGCCACTTTTGCTTCAAAACTTCGTGGAAGGACTCTGAGGATTTTTCGAACTATTTCCAATTTCGCATATGATTTTTCGAGAGCTTTTGATTTATATACGATGTTGGAAAGCCGTCCATACATCTCTTTAACATTTTCTCCCTTGGCCATTGTAAAATTCTCGTATTCGCTACTCAGCATGGCAAGGCAAGATTCCTTGACTTGAGATGTTCCTTTGTGAGTCACTTCTAGTGTGTGCCATATTTTCTGCACAGTTATACAATGTGAGACACGATTAAATTCAAACTGATCTAATGAACAAATAATCGAATTCATAGCTTTGGCATTAGTATTCTGTAACTTATTTTCTATATTTTTCCATTGATCCTTCGGTTTATTTATTTTCTGATTATTTACAATTATAGTTAGTGCCCTATACCCTGTATCAAAAATATCCCAAGCGTCAATGGTTTTCAGAAAAATTTCCATCCTATTTTTCCAGTAAGCATATTCACCATTGAAAATTGGTGGTCTAACTATTGACTGACCCTCTGCAAAAGCAGTAATAAAAGAAGCCATTTCAAAAATTCAAATTTTTTAAAGAAAAATTGGTTTTTTGAAACAATCAATTTTTTAAAACAAAATAGCTTTTGAACCTTGCTCCGATACCACTTGTAGGATCGATTTCACCCTAGAGGGGGGTGAATAGGGTGATGCTACTAATTATAAAAATTATTGCGAAAGTTTATAAAATATTTTCAACACAGATATACCAGAATTATAGCAGCACAAATAATAGCAGAATAATAAATGCAGAAATAGAACGACACAGAATTTACCCAGCTTCGGCAAAACCCTGCCTACGTGTTGCCCCCAAGGTTTCTACTAGAAATTAAGCAGTCAGACGCTTACACACGTAAACTCACGGCACCCGCTATCGACTAGCCTTAACTCTATGCTCAAAACCCTACCACAACTCAGCCACTGAGTTGCGTATTCTCAAACTACGCCACGTAATTTGTCCCCTAGTCACACGACTAGTAATTACAGATGTTTAAAGAAGAAAATACAAATTCAAAAAAATTAATAAAATGAAACCCTAATTTAAAACCCACAAACACTCTTTTAAGTCGGCTCAAACTAAAACTAAAAGAGCATCCCTTTTTCAAAATAATTATCACTTCGGCCCGTATCTTTTTTATTTGCCTTTCACTCTTATTTCTTTCGTTCATTCCTCAATCTGAAATTAGGGTTTCTGGATGAAGTCGCCTCTTTGTCGAATTGATTGTCGATGCTTCGTTTCCTTTCTTCTATTGATTATATGTAAGTGGCAGCTTCAACCAAGTCGAGTTTGAATGTTGTGTGAATCGGTATGTTCGTTCCTTTCTCGATTTGTACTATACTCGACTTTAATTCGAGTTGAATGATTATTCTTATATGTTATTGCTTAAAATCGATTGCTTTTCACATCCGATGATGATTGGGTTTATATAGGAATTGAATTCCTATGATTTCTTTCATTTGAATTTGTCATTTATTTTTTTCCGGCTGTTCGATGCTGCTTGGATGTTTATGATGATTTCTGACTTTGTTAATTTCGTATATTTGTTACTTGATTCCCACAGCTTGTTTTGATTTTGCTTGGTCATCACGGTGTTGAATTCTTTGACACTTGATTTTAATTGTCGTTCTTCATTCTCTTTGACTTCGGTCTCACGGCCTTGACTTGAATTTGCAAATTGATTTCGGCACTTGACATTGTCGAACTCTGCTCTGACTTGATAATGTCTTCGACCATCACCATTGCATTGATATTGCTTCTGGTCATTTTACTTGTACCATTCGAACTGTGATATTGGTCTTGACTTTGTTTATTTGAAATGATTCCTGGACATCTGATATTCCAGCTGAAGCTTGTACACGTGTGTTGTGTACTTCATGGTTCTATTGACTTTTGCTTCACTTGAATTTTCTCTATACCTTGTCTAGTTCATTGTTTCATGTATGTGCTGCCTGTATATGTCTGCTATGTATATGCATTCATCTTTTCCACTATGTATTTGCATGCTTGCCACTGATCATATGTTGAAGTCTTTTAGTCTTCATTTATACTGTTTTGTCATCTGGTGGTCTGTTCTTTGTAGCAATTTTGTATATGTATTTGAATCTGAAGCTTGTGTTCATCTCTGTTGTAGCATGTTGTACATGTATGTTTGCATTTCCATGAGTCACTTGTATCAGTCCATTGTTAGATGTGTCAGAGTTATAGTTTGTTATTTGATGTTGTACTTCGTTGTATTCATTTGTGTCCTGATGCATATGTATTCATCCACTCACTCCATCTTCATTTTGTTTCACTTGAGTCTGATTTGCTTTATAAGATTGCACTTAATTTCATGTGTACATCGAGTCTTAGTTGCTCCCGACCGTTATTGCTTCGAGGCAGATCATATTTTTAAGTTGACTGGTCTTGGTCTCTTGATACATTCTGGTGAGTTGGTCTTGACCAGTTGCCTGTGACTTGCTTATGCTCTATACTTCAGTTTGGTTGCCATATATGTGATGCATGTTTTGTTGACTTTGTTTGTTGCCTGGTCGACATGTATATATGCATACTTTGATCATAGAATTCATGTGTACATTTGAGTTGCACCTGTGTTGAATCTAGATTAAAACTCGGGTTTGACCTTGTGCTTGTATCATGATTTCACTTGAGTTGAACCCGACTTTTGATTGGCTTTGACCTTGCGTTCACCTGCCCCTGTAATTTTATCAAGTGTATATTGGCGTGCACGGCCTTATGGCATGTACAGTGATACACTGTGCATGTCAAAATTTGTTCGTATATGATGAATTCAAATTTAAATGATGACGAACAACCCAAATAACCGAGGCAAATAATATTTTCAAAATACATTTTATTTACACTGCAAAAATATATTCTTTTCAATTTTACTGTGTCGGTATTTATTTTTGCAGATTGCTCAGCTGGATTCAATCTGGAATGGAGTTAAAGATCAATATGAGTGAATGAGCGATATGCAGTGAGGAAATTTGTAAATGGAAATGTATTGTAACTGCAAATTGCATATATATAGTGAGAGCTTGAATTTGTACTATTCAAAATTGTAATAAATATTTGTTTGAATAAAATTTCTATTTGAATTCAAATTCTGTGCTATTTATTTTATTCAGAAAATATTTATTTAATTATGTGAAAAATAAAATAGTACATTAACAAATACATTTAAATGAATATATATATATATATATATATATATTTGTTTATTATCATCAAACAAAAATCATGTACTTGCATTTTCAACAAAAGAATGTCATATTCTTTAGCTTATTCACCAAACCTCAAATATTGACAATACATATTAATGCCAATTCGAAAAAATTGGTGAAACATAAATTATTGAAATCAATAATTAAAACTCCAGGAAAAACAAAGGGAGGAAGCCTATCACAAACGGGAGCATGAAAACTCAAACACACGTGTGTCACAAACGGGACGTTATCTCATGGGTCGCTAACCCATCGAGCCGATGCAACGATGTAGTACAATGGTATGCCCGAGGAGCCTAAAACTTAAATAAGCCGGAACAACGATGTAGTACAACGGTATGCCTGATGAACCGAACTCAACAAAACGGTCAAAAGACCATGGGTCGCTAGCCCATAAAAATGAGACAAAGCTCCATAAAACGGGGTATTGTCCCCCACATGAACAAAGAGACATCGCATATTGCTAGTCTAAATAATAAATGATCACCATTGATCAATAAGAAGTGTAAATTTTACTAAGCTAATAAATAAATGAGTTTAGATTCATATACCATAACCACTAGTTTAGCTTAAATATTTAGGAACAAATTGTAGATTTCCACTCGAAAATTGTCACAAGAGTTCAATCGAACAAGTCCAAGAATTAATCGATGAAGTAAACGTAAGCGTTTCATATCATTTGTTATGCTAAGTCGTTTAATTAGATTTCTCATACGAATCAGGTAAAGGTTTGTATATACTAATAGATTTGAAAATAGTTTTAAAGCGAGCTTTGTATTAAAATTAAATGTAGAAATCATTTTTGCGAAAGGGTTTGAGTATTTACTACTAGTATAGAAACCTTTGTATTCTAAAGTGACAAACACTAGGAACGACTGTAAAAATAATATCACCAAAAATCCACATTCAACGACGTGAATTAAAAACCACAAAAATCAATATCAAATCCATCCAATCGATATCCCCAAAAATCCAGAAAAGAAGTCGTCAAAGTCGATAATAAGTTACAGCAATACACAGGATCGACGAAAATTGATTAAAATGGAAATCCGCATTAAAATAGGCAAATTGGCTGAATTTAATGGCTCTAGATGTATGGTGGTTCTCCCAAACGTTTGAGCTGAAAGTCTGGAATTTTTTCTTCCAGATCGCTAAGACGTCTGGGAATAAGCTCAGACGTCTGAGCTGCAAGTCTAGAATTTTTATTCCATTGCTTCAAACGTCTGAGCATTTTATCAGACATCTAAGCTGAAGCTCAGGGCAAAATTTTCCTTGGCAAGTGATGGCCAAATCATCTCGAAAGCGACCGAATGAGCGACGATGACTCGTGATTTTTGCCAAGCAACAACCCAGCCTATGGACTCATCAATACAGTCCAAACAACATGTCCAAGCATCCATAGTGGGATATTCATAGACTTTGACTTCAAAATATCAAAAATTGGAATATTCACCAAACTAATTCAATTCAAAAGCATTTGGACATGTAATAGATGTTAGGAATTCATACCTAACAACAATGAAAGCTATAGACACAGACGTGAGTTCAAAAGCTCACCTTTAAACCCAAATATAGAAATGAGAAGCTCAAAAACAAGCATATATCTTCATAGCATGTATCTTCATATTGTTCATCTAAATCATAGCATTTATCTTCATAGCATATATCTTAAATAAAAATTCACAATTTACAAATGTTAAATAATAAAATGACACTGCTTTGCTATATATATAGAAAATCACTGCGTCAAATTGCTGTGATGTTGATCGTAAAGTCAACTTGACCTCGCCATTGACCTCGATTATTGCTAATGTTCGGTGATTGCACACGTCATCCAAAAATAATACATATAATGCACTTCCATAATTTCCATTTTCATTTTCTAAACCACTAAAACCTTTATACCCATACATACTTGTAAATAAATTTCCCTTTTAAATTTATGTCCCAAAATATATTACCTTCACAAATAATAATATCTAGTTCCAAATCATTCACTTGAATATAATTATCGAAACTCCAATTAATATTTTCTTTATAACCAAATAGCTCAAAATAATTCCTTTCCAAATATTATTTATCTCCAAAATACATACTTCTAGTATTCATCATATTTATATATACAAATATACATACTTTTACATAAAAATATCCTTTCTCTTCCAAATATTTAGTGTCACAATTTCTTAATTTTTAACATCTAATTAAGATTGGTATATAACAATTTATTTTCATTCAAACGAAAGAACTTGAAAGTGAAATTCATAAGTGGAAGTAGATTTCCAATTATTCTCTTTTCAAAAAAATTCCTGTTAACTTCCATTTAATTTTAATATAAATCAGTTCTAAAATTTTAAAGCAATTCCCATGACTTATCTTGTTATATAAAATAATATTAGGCCAAGAAATTTAGTGATTCATTTCGCCACTTGGCTGCAAAGTTGTTTGCACAGAATATCAACATTGCCTCGCCATGCTCTCTATTTCTCACAATTTATTCCAAGGCTACAATATTTTTTAAAATTTTTTTAAACTCAAATATTTTTCAAATTCTCAAATTAATTATTTCTCATGTCAAAATGTCTCGTTCGACATTTAGGAACTCCTATCGATAACATGGCATCCCACATATTGATCAGAATCCTTAAATATTTTCCGGACAAGTCAACACAACAGATAATCACAAACTTTCCTAAGGTATATTTATTTTATTATCACTAGCATCCATGTGTCCAATACAAATAAATACAACCAAGCAATCAATTCCTATCGTCCAATCAACCAAAATTAAATAGCCGCTTTCAACAGTACAATTATATTCCTAAAATCCCTCTGCGCAACTCTGATTATTTAAATTTTAAACACATCTAATCAAATTTCCCAAATTAATTCACTCCAATCTATCCCTTTAAAATTAATTTCGCAATAATCTAAGAATAAATTTCCAAACTCAAAAAGATTTTAACATATTACATTCCATGATTTTTAATATCACAAATTCCATTTTATATATATTAAAATTTTAAATCAAAATACGTCCTAAATGATTATCCCGATGTTCATTTTATATTCCTATCACTGTATAGATAATTAATAAAACTATCTACCACACGATCCAGGAAACGGGACTCTAAGTCTCACTAGGTCAACGTTTGTGATATTATGTGTTATACCATTCTGCCTCATCGCCGATACCAAACTACAATGACCCCACCGCTATATTCATATTATTAAAGAACAGTATAAGTAATGTTATCTGATAATACAGAGAACACGGCTTGTTAAGGATAATCGGTGGTGAGTACATCTTTAAACCAACACTGCCACATCATACATACGATTTTTCTTAATCTCTATCGTCCTAGTCCAAAGTAATAATCACAACGGTTTCTCAAAATCAGAACAGTATATCATATAAACAATAGTCAACCACAATGGAATAATAAACATCATATACATATAAAAACCGAGAGTCTGCAATTATAACACTAGACTCACATGATATACATCAGATATAAATCTCTAACAAATCTCCAAATACAAATATACATTTCATAACCAAACATAAAATCCTAAATGAGATAGACTAAAAGTCGGGAAATTTTATCTCCTAGTTAGCACAACCATCTGAAAGTCAATCTGTCATGTAACCTAAAAAGTCTCGGCCTGACCCGAGCATTAAAATAACACCCGGATCAGACTATCCCTAAATATCCAAAAAGGTGAGAACAAGGTATAACACAAAAATAAATGACATATAGGTTAATCCGAAAGTCCAATATATAACGAGTCATGGAATTATTTTAACTCAGAACTTATCAAGGCACATAGTCATATATTTAGGTCAAAAACATAGACTAGTCGCTATACACAAAATTACTGAATAAATTATAATAATCCTAATGCAAAGAAACCAATTTCATACCATGACAAACAAATGATTATGGTATCGCTCGTACTGATCTGATACCAAAGATCAAAAACACAGAATCTTGACATGATCACAAGGATCAGGAACACAGAATCTTTACACGATCACAAGGATCAAGGAACATAGAATCTCAACATGATTACAAGGATCAGGGAACATAGAATCTCAACATGATTAAAAGGATCAGGGAACATGGAATCTCAGCCGATCAAGATGATCATGGAAATTATGACTCGAAAACTATAGATCATTCAATATTATTATTATTATATTGTAAAGAAATCCATGAGTATACCTCTTAAGGATCTATCGGTCTTACCGAACACAAAAAAATAGCAACTCTAAAGTGTAAAATGCTATTACTTTCAAGAATCACAAGAACTTAACCAAAACGTCCCTTACAACCTAGTGAAATTCAAGTATTTACCAGAAGATAGTAAATCTCACTCACTAAGGATGCCACTGAAAAACCTGAACAATATTCTCTTAAGGATCTATCGATCTCACCGAACACCAAAAGAGAGTACAACTCTAGAGCATCAAATACTTCCTAATAGCAATCACAAGAATTTAACCAATGCATCCCATACTACTCGGTTAAATTCGAGAATTCGCTAATGAGCTAGTAAATTTCATTCAAACACTCTATTCAATGAGTTATACACTATTCGACGTAGCTTTACTCATGAGCACTTAAACCAATCGGCAAGACTAAATCCATTATTAGTACTCCCTATATTATAGAACTAAGGCTCTCAAAACATTTTTCTCTTTTGAGTTCATAGTTTAGAAATCCAATAATATAATTTTTCATAAATTCCTTTATTATTTAACTTTATATAAATATTAAAAAATCTTACATGAACCCAAATTGTTCCAAAATTGTACTTAAATATATAGACATAATTGTCTTAAAATTCTGTACAAGATACTTGTTAGCAAATCTTGTTTTAAAAAAATCATACACACACACACACACAGAGTCCATTTATGGTATAAAACCATATTTATTACTCTTCTTTACAGATTTTGACATAAATAAACATTTTATTTACAAATAAATTGTTTTATATTTCAAAAAACCATATTCCAAAAGACACTTATATAAGTACCCGTTCTTTACGAAACCATAAATTCATTTTCCAAACCCAATTCGGTATTTCTAATAATTGTTTAAAAATAACTTAAGTTTATATATCCAAAACCATATTCTAAATCTATAACCATTTTAACTAGAATTACTTAACATTTATATATCACTATTTGTTAAAATCATTTATAAAAGGAATTTGATTAATTTAGAAAATAGTTGGTATTTGTATGCTTAAAATAAACTCCCTTTTATATAAATAAATAGATATAAGTTTATAAAATTCAAAACCTTTGAATCAAAGTGATTCAAAACCCATAACACACAATAGAATTCACTACAACAAAACACTAAGTCATTACAAGATTATAGCCCTAAATTGGTCCATAAAACGATGCATCTAGGAGCCCGTCGATGTCAAACTATTGGCCTCTGATTGTTTTGGCTTCAAGATCTCTGATTTTGATAACATGTAAACATTAAATCTACCACACCTTGATGATTCAAGAGATCAAACTTCTAGGGATATAACAAACAGAAAACCACAAATCCAAAATTATATTCACTGCCTAAAGGTGGCCCTCCATACCTTTGAGCGCATATCTGGTCTATCCATCAATTTCAGCAAGAGTTCGATCATCATGTTGGGGAACTTGGATCGTCTTGGCCCTCCCATATCATCGATGCTCAACTGTAAGCTTTCGGATTTCCCGCTTTCCTACCTTGGTATCAATATCAGACCTACCAAACTCCATAGATCCGACTGGTTCCCCCTCATCTCCAAGATTGACTCTAGACTAATGGGACGGAAGGCTCACTCTCTATCTTCCGCAGGCCGGCTTGTCCTCGTCAGATCGGTCCTTTCATCCATTCCAGCTTACTGGATATCCTTCTACAAACTCCCCTCCTGGGTCATCAATCATTTGGATAGGGTCAGAAGATCCTTCCTATGGAATGGTGGCGGTGCCAAAAGACTGGTTAGTTGGGATACTATCTGTTTGCCTCTGAACAATAGAGGTCTTGGCATCACCAACCTCAGAATCTTCAACATTGCTCTACTTTCTAAATGGATTTGGAAGATTCTCTCACCGGACTACTTCATTTGGAAAGACTAGATCCTCTCCCTTCATTATCATTCCAAAAGTCATCTTATCCTCCATCGTCCTCCGTGTAAGAAGCCCTCTCCTTTTTAGTCTGGTGTGATTCAAGTCATCCCTCGAGTTAAATCCTTGTTCCATGTGGCCATTGGCAACGGCAACAACAGTGCTTTTTGGCTCAACACTTGGTTCGGACAACTCCCCCTTGCCAAATCATTGTCGAGCCTCTTCCCTCACTCGAATACCCCGTTGATTTCAGTAAGTGATTGTGCCACTCGTGGACCGGATTCCCTCTGCCCACCTTCTCTTTTTATCCCTGACACTTTTTCTGACCTTATCTCCGCAGCCAACATCCTTCATTCCCTTCACCTCTCTAACCTACCAGATTGCTTCGTTTGGGCGCCGGTGCCTGCTTTTGGTTTCTCGATTGCCTCCTGCTTTCCTTTCTGCATAACCCTGGACGCCAGACTTTGGAAGTGCCCTATTCCACCTCGAATTGCTTTTTTCCAATGGTGCCTGGTGCATAATCGTATAAATACTAAAGATCGACTCTGCCGCCTTCAATACGTATTGATCCTGTCCGTGTCTTCTGTTCCAAGCAGTGTGAGAGTATTCCCCATCTGTTTAAAGATTGTGACTTTACTTACTCGATCTGGGCAGCTTCGAGTGCCCACATTCTAGGTTTTGTCCCTGATCCGCCGACCATTTTCGATCACTGGCAGTACAATCACCAAAATCTATCTCCGGATGTCTTTATTGCTATTTTTTGTTGGGTCATTTGGAAGGAGCGAAATGCACGTGTATTTGATAAACCCAGATCTCAAGTTGAAAGTATCGCCAGATGTATTTCCCATCTTTTCAGCATTTGTACAGGTCGCAGCTTGTCGGCTCCATTCAGACTCCGCATCCCGCAGCGTAGCTCTTCTCCAGTTGAATCCCTTGGCAGTAGCTCAGCTTTCTCACCAGACCACAGATAATCATCAGATGCTCCAAGATTCACCCAGTTCTCCTACTGCAGTTGGATCGTTTTGTTCAGTGGAGATTACTTGCATCTTCTGTTTTGTTAATGTGTGTTGCTTTAAGTAGTATGTGTTGTTGTTGATACTTTCTTTTGGCGCTAGCGATCAAGCATCTTGATCGCCTTATATACTCCTTTATATATATATATATATATATATATATATATGCTACTAACCGGCTGTGTAATTTCACGCTACACACCCGTCTTGCTCAAAAAAAAATGCAACAACACAAGGATTAAGGATTATTTCAACAATAGGTTCTAACAACAACTCATCCAAAATAACACATACACCCAATATAAACAGAGATAGTTGTATGAGTGTTTAACTCATCTGTAAGCACTAGAATTGAAGGTTAAAACCTAAATTAGTTTCTCTTGGTAATTACCTAGGTTATTTATAGAAATTGCAACAAAAAACTACAAACAAAAGATAAAAGCTGAGGTAACTAACCCTAATTGATTCACTAGGAGTGTAGGGCATTAACTTAATCTTATTTCTTCAACTACTAATTGATTGCCCTTTGTTTTAAGCTTTGATTTGTGGAAGATTTAGATTCTATGGTTTTGGAGAAAAGGAAATGTTTTCAGATTTTTGGTTGAAGTATGAGAATGCAATGTATGGGACTTGTTTTCTTGTTCCTTATTACTACTACTTGGGACAAAAGGGTAAGATATGGACCCAATAAGAGAAGTGTTATTATTTCTTTGTTTTACTTATTACAAAACACTATTTTTCCTTAAATAATGTTCTATGTAGCTTAATTTAATTTTTCAAATTTACCAAAACCAATCAACAGGATAAAACTTCCCATTTTGATTAATATTGAAAATCTAAATATAACTTTTTGAAAATAAAAGTTACACATTATTTTGATAAAAATGAATCACTAATTATAAAGTCTCATCTCAAACAACAAATCTCAATGTTTACATTTTATCCTAAATGCCAAATTGAAATAATTATTTTAATAATATTTCAAATTTAAATTGAGATCCTCTTTAAGAAATGAAACTCATTTCTTAAATAAATCAAATTAATTATTCTCAAAAACTAGATTTAAGTTCATAGTTAAATTCCACAATCCACAATTTAGAATTAATTATCCATAATTAAATTAAATTTATTAGGTAACTAACAACGGGTTTGTTCACTACTCCTCCTTCTATTTTTTCAATGGTCTTTGCTAGTCTAGCATCTCGCCTCTAGCTGGTACCGATCCGCTCAATCAAAGTGGGTCTGATCGTCAACTTGCCAACATCTCTGGCTCTAATTCGTAATGAGGTCTAAAGTCCTAACCAGCGATGTACTCAACTGCTTCCACTCCACTAACATCGCTTCCAAACTGGCATGTCTACTAGTCAATGAATCAACAACCGCATTTCCCTTACTAGGTGTACAAGAAATGTCTAAGTCGTAGGAGACCAATAATTCCAACCGTCGCTATTGGCGAAGATTGAGATTTTTTAGGAGAATTCAAGGATTTGTGGTCCGTGAACATCTCGAACCTTTCTCCTACTAATTAATGCCTCTAAATCTTCAAACAAAAACTATCGTCGCCAACTCCAAATCATGACTAGGATACTTCCTTTCATGCAGCTTCAGCTGTCAACTAGCGTAGTTGATAAATTTTCCCTTCTGCATCAATACTACACCTAATCTACTACCATAGGCGTTTGTGCATACTGTCAGCTCCTCATTCTCACTCAAAATGGTTAATACTGATGCACTCATCATTAGCCTCTCCTTCAAATTCACAAATGCTTGCCACATTTCATATCCCAAACAAAATTATAATTCTTCTTTGTTAAATTGATCAACGACACAGCTGCCTTTGGGAAGTCTTTGATAAAGCATCTATAACATCCTTCGAGTCCTAAGAAACTCCCCACATCCAAGGCATTCTTAGGTTAGCTCTAATCCTGAACCGCTGCCACTTTGGCAGGATTTACTATAATGTCCTACTCCTAGATGACATGACCAAAGAATCTCACTTCCCTTCTCCAAAAGTGAAATTTTAAAAACGTCGCTTTCAACCTATGTTCCTCCTCGGAGATGACATGACTTAGAGTTAACCTCAAGCCTTCAAGCACAGTCCTTAAGTATTTCTTATGTTCCTCCTTTGTCCTAGTATAGATCGGAATATCATTCATGAACATAAGTACGAACTTGTTTAGCTAATCTCTGAAGACGTGGTTCATGAGATTAATAAAAGTATACCGGAGCATTGGTTAGCCCGAACGGCCTAACCAACCACTTATAAAAGCCAAATGGAAAATAAAGCGTGGTGATCGGCACACTGTCCTTCGCTACTCTCAACTGGTGAAATACCATCACAAAATCCAATTAGGAGAACACCTTCGCACCATGGGACCGATCGAATAAGTCATACATAGGAGTGGATACTTGTTCTTCTTCATCACCTTATTCAGCTTATGGTTATTTATGCACAACCTCAGAGAATCGTCTGCCTTAGTAGCGAATACTACAGGTGCACTCCGCTCAGATATACTCCTATGAATGAACCCACTCTTCAATAGGTCTTTTACTTGCACCCTCAAATCCTGCTTTCTGGGTAATTATGCCTCAAAGGCATAAATATCGGTTTAGCATCCTTCACCGAGTCTATCCAAAACACAATCTCTGGATATGATAGTAATCCGGTCACCTCTTCAGACACATCCAAGTACTCTCTAATAACATGCATAGCTAACAATCCATTACATAGGCCCTTAAGTGAATATAGAAATCTAACCAAAATCCATCCTCTAGTAGGCAGCCAATCACTTCTATCGACCCCTTCACAACCCCAATCATCACCAATAGCTTCTCATAATCCATTACCACATACTTCCTTAGCTAGTCCATCTCTAAGATTATCCCAAGCCTAAAAAAATTCAAAATAAAGCAATCAAAAACAAAAGGAAATCCATGACTCGGTAAGACCAAACCATGATGAACCATTGCCCATGCTAATGGAGCCTCCAACCGGGTTTGCCACAATTAAAGGTCGGTCAACTATTTTAGGTTTCAATCCTAATCTATCTACAAGGTCACTAATATGAAAGAATGTGAAGCTCTGGTATCGAACAAAACATGTATGGGAATGTCATAATTGGAAAGCATACATTGAATAACAACGCTCTTCTCCTTTTCTTTCACCGAAGGAGCACTCGATAAAGTCAGAGTAGCATCCAAAGCATATGCCTTCACAATCTACTTCTATTGTGCTGGTTGTGGACAACTTTTCTGCATAAATACGAACTTATCACATTTATAAAAATTCTTTTTTCCATTAGCTTTTCAGTCTCCGATTAAGTGACACTCGTCTCCATAAACAAAACAAACGGGCTCCCACTTACCAATCTTTTGAGCATTCTTTCCCTAAGACAGTTTCCTCTTTCCATTCCTTTTCATCTTGCTTCCACCGTCTTATTGTGGTTTTTTATCTTCCTTGACCATATTAGTGGATTTGGACTTGGGGTATAAAACTCTCCTGGAAAAGAGCTTTCACAACAAGTCTCTTGAATGGTTCATGGACGTGACTCGCCAACTTTTCCTCTACATAGTCGTCCAAACCTATGATAAATCTTTCATTATTCCTCAATTGAGTGTCAATGAAAGACATCTTGTACTTTACAAAGCATCAAACTCAATAACATACTTAGAGACAGACATATCTCCCTACTTTAGATCAGTGAATCTTATGAATAGCACTGACTTCTCAACAGTCGTAACAAACCTCTCTTCTAACCTAGCCTTAACTGATTCCAAGTAACCTAATCCTCGGGTGTAGTAATAGTAATTGAATTCTGCCGGTTCTTGCCTGCCTTTGAAGCTGTCTAGAGACCAGCTTTGTTTTCATGGGAGCATCTACTTCTGTATCACTGAAGATATGCTCCCAGGTGTCCAACTAATCCCGCACTACGATGGAGGACTCTGTTTCAAGGAATGGTTTGCCTTCCAGGGTGGAGTAATCTTTTCATAGCTTGGGAAAGCTAACCCTCGGTGCCTGCACCTGAACTTCACCACAACAACAGCATTTAGACCGGCTGCATGGGCATTCTATAACATGTTCGGCACCATCGCATTGAACAGAGCTTGCAAGTCAGGTTAGTCGCCCCAAATCTGCTCCTTCCTCAACTTTGGTGATAGAGTTCGTCACGGTGTTTATGGTTTATCTGCTCATTCTTGATGTGTAACAAGAATAATTAGTCTCCCAAAAAAAATTTGTCGGTGGTACTGATGTGTGCATGCGACTTATATATTATATATACTACTATATTGTTTTGAAAACCAAAATATATAACAGTTTGTGAGAACCTTATCAACTTACCCTTATGTGTGTTTGTAAAATTTGTATATCAAAATGAAATTATAACGACCTATAATTCAATCAGTTATAAATTTAAATATTTAAATAACAAATGATATAAAACACCATTCTCCAATATTTTACATCAATGAGTAGAGAAAAGTATACTTGATAATATGATATGAGATTGGTTTATTGATATACGACTTTAAACTCATTAAAAGTTGTCGATAGTTTTGTACACATTTTAAAATAAATGTGTAATTTAAAAGAATGTTTTCTATTGAAAACAAAGGCGGTCAAATCAAATAAATAGATGGTTAACAAGGATAGTTGATATTGGATCAAAAAGTGGTTGAATCAGGTTAAGCTATATGGATGGTTTCCATTGGACCGAATTCCAGTCGAATCGGGTTAAACTATATGGATGATTTCCATTGGACCAAAATGTGGTTGAATTACGTTAGGCCATATGGATGGTTTCCGTTAGACCAAAATATGGTCGAATCAATTTAGGCCATAGTTGATAGGAATTATTTCTATTGAACTAAAGGGTGCCGAATCAGGTTAGCCTATAGAGAGTTAGGAAGTTACTAAAGTATCCACCTCTTGGTCACCTATAAATAGCCCAAGATATGGAGAAAGAGAAAACATTACAACTAAACAAAAGTGAGAAAACAAGGAAGATCTTAGGAAAACCTAAGGAACTAAACTACAGGCCGAAATTATTACTTCTAAGGTGAGGAAAACTATTTAATTTTAAAATTTCAAGTCATTCTAAGAAGTAATGTGCAACTTATAATAGGTTGTTGCACTATTTTAACTCTTTTGGTATAATAGACATACCTTTTGCTTATAATATTTTTGACCTCAAGTAAGTGTATATGATTGATGCTTCGGCTAATTGGAAAAAAGAATAATCTATATTGGTTTATGACTATAAAGTATCTTGAAGAATACTTTTATATGTACTTATGATTTGTGATGGCTTTCAGATGAATGCGGACAAATGATCTAGGATAGTGCACTATTACTTTATTTCCATATCGTGTGTTAGGAGGTAGAGTACATCCATATTGTGTGCTAAGATGCCAACCATGATGTAACAAAAATTTCAAGGATTTGATTCCCTACTCTGTGTTTGTATTAGATCCATGTGTAGCCAATTTTTCTTTTTTGGATTTCAGATTTTTTTATGTTCCTAGTTTACAATATATACCTATATATGTCGAATGAGTTTTGACAAATATGTTTGGAGAAAATTTACCAATTTTAATTGAGTTATGTTTGATAAGTTAATATACTTCAAGATATTCTTTTCACATCTTGGAGAATTTCATTATATGACTTGAGTTTTAAATAAATAGATTCCTCATTGGGTCAGTGTTACTCATGATACTATACATAAACATTTCAAGTTTGAATAATTCATGTGGATTTTGGGACTTTTCATGAAAAATCGAAAGTGAGGAATTTTTCTTAGCTTTTGTTTAGTATTGTAAATTTTGACATACATATATGTATGAAGTCAAAGACAAGACCTTATGTAAATTAACTTGTAGTGCAAGTATGAATGTATAATATTTCTTTTGCTTGAAATCATTTACTCAAAATGATTCGAGGTTCTGGCATTTCTTCTTACGAACTTGTGGCCTTAATATGATAGCACCAGATTATGAGGGTAGCACTTTCGATTTCGACGAAAAGTGTCGGAGCGAGGTGTTACAAAGTGGTATTGGAACCTAGATTTAAATGGTGCTTAGTAGAAAATCATTTATTGTGTCATAAGAATAAAACCCTATTGTTTGGTTTTTGCCAAAATAGGAAGTTTATACTGTTTGTTGACATGTTTATAATTGCTATAGTTATAGAAAATGACATGGCAAAAGACATGGGATACTGGAGATTCAAGGGAAGTGGTTAAGTGCACAACTAATACCAAAGAACAATTAACCCCAACCTTCCCACAATTCGAGAAGAAGATGAATAAAAGGAAGGCAGAAAAGATTATAGTAGGGGAAATGAGAAGAATATGATTATAAGGAAGGCACAAAAGATTTTAGTGAGGGATATGATAGAAGTGGCCAATAGAGCATATAACTATGTAGAGGTACTACAAGAGACCTTGTATTGTACCGTATAATCAAAAATGGAAAGAAATAGTGAACCCTATAAAGATGGAAGAGAGAACTGAGTATAGAGAAATTCAAGAATTTTTCAAAGACAAGGTGAAATTCCAACACCTATAAGACCTATACAAAGGAAAATGTTCCCAAGATAAACAGAAGATATTTGAATGAAATGGAGTCAAAATCCCAAGGATTAAACATGGTCCAAGAAGAAGTTACAGGACTTATGGAAGCACCCATGAAAAATGAATTGAACAATATTGTGGGATTATTTCCCACATGATGACTTTCATGAATAATGTAATATAAAGAAATGAAGGGTTGCTTAAATTTTGGTGGCTTAATCTCTAATTTTTTTGACCTATAAAATATTGGAGATGTATGTGGAAGTTTGTAAATAATAACCCAAATTTTTTTTGTATAGAGAAAAGGGTTATAAATAGTATATCCTTTGTGTATATGACTTGAGTTTGGTTGATTAATGTTTTATATTAAATAATGTAGTTATATCAGGTCTTAATCATAACAAAGTCTTTTTGTTTCTTTAAGGTTATAAAAGACCAAGAAACTACTACTTCAACTCATAGTCAAGTAGCTAAAGCCTTTACACAACAATATCCTATGGAGTTGTTTGCATCCTTCATCAAATAAATGGAACAAATCTATACTAGAGCCGTGAACAATCCATCTAATAATTTATTGAATTGCTTTAAGAACTTACATCAAGACAAATGTAATGGAGATACCGATCCATTTATAGCTGAATAGTAGATCCAACATTTAAAAGACATCTTTGAAGTGTTGGATTGTAGTGAAATATATAAAGAAAGTTGGATCTATTTCAGCTAATATGAGAGGCAAGGAATTGGTGAGAATTAATCAGGACTATAATCGATTCAAATGTGATGACTTAGAGAAGTTTTAAGGAAATGTTTATGGAAAAGTATTTTTCAGAGCATGAAAGAGAGAAGATGGAATTGAAATTTCAAGCTCTCACATAAGGAAACATAACAGTGGTCCAATATCAAAATCAATTTAAGGCATTATCTTGATTTGCAAGTCATCTAATTAATATGCCTTAAAAAAGGGCCAGGATATTTGCAAAATGATTGATTCCACCAATAAGAAGTCATGTAATCGGTGAATGTCCTAAGAAATATAAAGCAATCATATCTGAAGCTCTTAACCGCAAAGAAGACCACATTCAACTTCAGTAAGAAAGAAATCTTTCGAATAAGAGAAACCATAACAATCAAGCGAAATTTAATAATCAAAAGAAATGCAATGGGAAGCATCCATGGTACAACGAAGAAGAGAAGAAAGGAGGGGCACAACAAGGAGAGCTTCAAAATGAAATAAAAACGTGTTATAATTGCAATGAGAAGGGTTATATTGCTCCTAACTGTCCAAAGGAAAGTAAAATGATTGTGCGATACAATTGTAGGAACATGAACACGTGAGAAGGAACTGTAAAATGCCAAAAAAGGTAAATAAAGCAACACCAGGAAATCAAGCTAGGGTATATGCGGTAGTTTTGGATAACGACATGTGGAAGATACCTTATTTATTTTTGATTTTCAAGCTAAAGTTTTATTCAATATGGGTGTCACACATTCCTTAATATCTGTAGTATTCACTATTAAGTTATGATTACCAATTAAGCAATTAACAAATCCTCTAGTAATAGACAACCTATGTGAAGGAGAAATTTAGAAGTATATTTAAGAATTGTCCTCTTAATGTCGAAGATAAGGAAATACCAAGGAATTTGTTCCTTTTCCCAATGATCTGTTTTGATCTCATTCTTGGAATAGATTGGCTTTACAGACATTATGCCAAACTAGATTGTCATGACATGAGTATAACATTTTCTATTCCCGAATGTGAGACATCCATATATTCATGTAATAATTTGGAAATGCATTTATATCTGGATACCTAGCACATGCAGACATTAAAAATGTGGACTAATAACTCAACCAAATCAAAATGATTAGTGAATCTGAAAAAGTATTTAGCGATATGCCAAGATTACCACCAAACAATAAATTGATTTTTGTATCAAATTGGTCGTCGATACAATCCTAATAGCAAAGACAACATATTGTATGGTTCCACTAAAGAATATACAAGTAAAGAAGAAAAATTAAGAGTTAGAGGATTAAGTATTTGTTAGACCAAGTAAATCACCTTAGTGAGCTCCAGTGTTGTTCGTAAAGAAGCACGATCGGTCCCTATGATTATGTATTGACTATCGAGAACTTAATAAGGTTACAATTGAGAATAAATATCCATCACCTTGGATTGATGATCTATTTTATTAACTCCAAGGAGCTACCATATTCTTAAAGATAGATTTGAGATCTAGTTATTACCAATTAAGACTAAAGGAATAAGATATTCCAAAGACATCTGTGCAAACACGATATGTACATTATGATTTTTAATCATGCCTTTTGGACTAACTAACACTCCAATAGTTTTCTTAGACCTTATGAATCGTTTATTCCATCCATATATTGATCAATTTATCATAGTACTTATTATGATATCTTAATTTACTCCAGATCAAGAGAAGAGCATGAGAAACATTTGCGTACAACACTGCACGCATTAAAGGAACACCAATTGTATGTCAAGTTAAGTAAGTGTGAGTTTTGGTTAGAAGAAGAAAAATTTATTAGGTGTTATTTCAAAAGATGGGATAGGAGTGGACACATCAAAAGGTGAAGAAGTTTTGAAATGGAGCTCTCCAAGAACACCTTCGATGATTCGAAGTTTACTTTGACTGACTGATTATTATAGAAAATTTATTCAAAACTTTTCAAAGTTAGCAGCTCCACTAACTAAGTTAACCAAAAGGACATAACATGTATATGGAGCAAGGAATGTGAAGGGACATTTCAAACATTGAAAAGAAAGTTAATTGAAGCGCCAGTTCTACATTATCAAGGAGTGGAGAATGATACAAAATATATTGTGATGCATGTGGTCATGGATTAGGATGTGTATTGATCCAGGAAAATAAAGTTCTTACTTACGCTTCTCGATAATTAAAGAAGCATGAAGTAAATTCTCCAACTCATGACTTGGAGTTGGCAGCAATAGTGTTTACATTAAAGATACGAAGACAACAATTTGATATTTATTCTGATCATAAGTTCTTCTCGAAAGGAGCTTAATATGAGATAGCAAAGATGGATGGAGCTTTTCAAGGACTATGACTTCATACTACATTACTATCCTGGAAAAACAAACGTAGCAACAGATGCATTATGTCAAAAGTTATATGGAGTTATTAATAGCCCAATGATTATGGAATGGAGATCTTTGAAAACTTTAGTACAAATAAATGCTCGATCTAAGATAATTAATGAAATAAATAGTGAAAGAAAGGCTCTTATATGTAGTATGGTCATTCAACCTACTTTAGTTTATAGAATTATACAAGCCCAAGGATAAATTGGAAAACTAAAGGATTGGTTTATGAAAATGAAAGACGAGGACCTAGTAGATTAGAAGGTAGGAAAAGACAAAGGATATAAATATCAAACTACACTTTGCATGCCAAATAAAGTGGATTGAACAATGAAATTCTGAACTAGGTGCATCGTTTAAGGTTAAATTACATCCTGGAAGCACGAGGATGTATATGGATTTAAAGTGTCAATTTTGGTAGAATGAAATGAAGAAGGATCTTGCAAAGTTTTGTTTCAAGGTGCCTCACATGCCAATAAATTAAGGTTGAGCAATAATGACCATTTCATCTATTGCATCGCTTCTTATAGCAGAATGAAAGTGAAAACATATGTCAAAGGATTTTACTGTTGGACTCCTAAGGTTAAACCAAGGATATGATGTAGTATAGGTAGTGGTGGATCACTTAACAAAGTCAGCTCATTTTATACCCTATAGCATGGGATACTTAATTGTAAAACTATATAGAATCTACTTATAAGAAATTGTCAGATTGCATGGAGTCCCGGACACAATTGTTCAGATAGAGACTCACGGTTTACCTCTAGATTTTGGAAAAGCCTTCAAAAGGCTCTAGGTACAATGCTCAATATGAGTCTTTCCTTTCATCCTTAAACAGATTGGGAAAACCAAAAAGGTAAATCAAGTAATAAAAGATATGCTAAGATCTCATGTAATGGAATTTGAAAGTACCTAGGAAGAACACATACCATTAATTGAATTCGCGTATAATAATAGTTACCATACAAGTGTTGGTATGACCCCATTTGAAGCTCTATATGTAAAATCATGTCATTGACTAATTTATTGGCCAGAGGTAGGAGATAGAAAATTTCTCGGCCCTGATCTAGTGATAGATACAACAAAGAAAATTATAACCATACGAGAATGACTAAAAGCTGCTCAATGCAGAAAAAATAGCTATACAGATTAGAGAAGGAAAGATTTGGAATTTGAAGTAGAGGAACATGTTCTTTTAAAGATTTCTCTAATGCAATTTGAAAAGAAGAAGGCAAAATTGTCACCCAGATTTATTGGACTATTTCAAATCACTGAAAGTAAAGGTAAAGTTGCATATCGATTTGGATTACTGGAAAATTATCATATATTCATAATATTTTCCATATATCAATGCTATGAAAATATATTCATGACCTATTGCATGTGGTTAATTTGAATAACATCGAAGTCAAAAAAGGTTCCTCATACATTGAACGACCCATCCGAATTGTTGATAGGAAAGTCAAAAAATTATGAACAAATGAAATCCCCTTTGTATAAGTTCAATGGAATAATCATGATGAAAATAAGGCATCACGGGAACTTAAATTAGAAATTCTTAAAGATTATCCAAAGTTATCGAGGTTTAGATTTCAAGGACAAAATATCTTTTAAGAAGGGTGGAATGTAAGAACCCAATCAATTTACATTCATGTGTGTTTGTAATATTTGTATATCAAAATGATATTATAACGACCCATAATTTAATCATTCAAATATTTAAATATTCAAATGGTGAATTATATTACCCTAATGCATGTCTTTTTAGATAACAAATGATAGAAAACACCATTTTCAAATATTTTTACTTCAATGGGTAGAGAAAAGTATACTCGATAATATGACCGAAAATTGTTTTATCCACATACAACTTTAAACTCATTACAAGCTGAGACAGTTTTGTGCATGTTTTAAAAATAAATGTGTAATTTATAAGAATAGGTTCTATTGGACCAAAAGATGGTCGAATTAGATTAATATATCATTGATAAGGACAGTTTCTATTGGACCAAAGAGTGGTCAAATCAGGTTAAGCTATTAAGATGGTTTCCATTGGACCAAAATATGGTCGAATCAGGTTAATCTATATGGATAGTTTCCATTGGATCAAAATGTGGTCGAATTAGGTCATGCCATATGGATTGTTTCCATTAGATCAAAATAAGGTCGAACCAAATCAAGCCATAGTCGACAAAAATTGTTTCCATTGGACCAAAGGGTGACCAAATCAGGTTAGCCTATAAAGAGTCAGAAAATTACTAAAGTACCATCCTCTTGTTACCTATAAATAGCCTAATCCATGGAGAAAGAGAAAAACATTACAACTCAAAAGGTATGAAAACAAGGAGATTTTAGGGATAACGAAGGAGCTAAACCATAGGTTGAAACTATTATTGCTAAGGTGTGGAAAACTATCTTATTTTAAAACTTCAAGTCATTCTATGAAGTAGTATGCAACTTATACTATGTTTAATCTATATGTTTCATTATTTTAACCCATTTGGTATCATAGACATATCTTTTGCTTATAATATTTTTGATCTCAACTAAATGCATATGATTGATGCTTCGGTTGTTTGAAAGAAAGAAAGAATAATCTATATTGGTTTATGATTATAAAGTATGTTGAAGAATATTTATATGTACTTAAGATTTGTGATGGCTTTCGGACGAATGCGGTAAAAGACAAAAGATCTAGGATAATGCACTATTGTTTGATTTCTATACTGCATGTTAGGAGATAGACTACATCCATACTATTTGTTAGGATGCCAACCATGATGTGACAGAAGTTTCAAGGATCTGATTCCCTACTATATGTTCGGATTAGATCCATGTGCAGCCGAATTTATTTTTCTCATGGATTTCAGATTTTATTATTTTCCTAGTTTACAAACGATACCTATATATGTCGAACGAGTTTTGACAAATATGTTTGGAGAAAATTTACCTATTGTAATTAAGCAATATATATTTTATATGTTAATAACTTCAAGATATGGTTAGAAACATCTTAGAGAATTTTGTGATATGACCTGAGATTTAGATTAAACAGATTCCACACTAGATCTGTGTTACTCATGATATTACACATTAATATTTCAAGTTCGGATAAATTAAGTGGATTTTGGGACTTTTCATGGAAAATCAAAAGTGAAGAATTTTTATTATCTTTTGGTTAGTAATTGTAAATTTTGGTGTACATATATGTATGAAGTCGAAGGCAAGACACTATGCACGTTAACTTATACTGCAAGTATGAATCTATGATATTTCTTTTGCTTGAAAACATTTACTCTGAATGAATTGAGGCTCTGGCACACTACTAGAATTTTTTTCATGGACATTGGGCCAGGACCGATGTCTATCAAAAAATGTACCGATGTGTTAGCGAGTGATGTTAAAAAATATCCACAGTTTAGACATCGATTTATAGCCAATGTCCATACGCACATCCGAAATCAGTTTTAACCTTATTAACGATGTAAATTAGTTTACCTACACATAGCTTATTCTATAAGACACGATGTTATTGATTATCATGTACATTGGTTTGTTATAATTGTAATCAATTTATAATTGTAATTTGTGTTGTTAGTTTGTTTTTAGCACGTTATATAATACTCAATAATGTTAAGAGACGATTATATATAAAACAAACAATAGTATACACACATAATATTTCATGGTATAAATTTAATATATAATATATATAATGTTAAACATTCAACTAATAGACTACACCTCATATTCATAAACATCAATATGCACACACTTTTCCCACTTTCTGAACATTGATCATGTTCGTAATGACATATGAAACTTTTATCCGAATTTCATCATGATCCTCTATGGTATATGGCAAGTGATTCCTTGAATTAAGAGGCCACTACAAAATAAGAATGCGATATTAGAACACATTTTATTGTATGTTAGCAAGAAACAACATTGTACATATTTATATACCACGGAGAGTTGATTTTGTTCACACACCTAAACAGACTTCAAAAAAATGGAATCACTTGCATAACATTCACTATTTTCATGCAATATATGGAGAAACTATAGCATCTTTCCAATATCACTCACTTGCTCCAAAATCAGTCGACAACTACAAGAGCATTTGCACTAGCAACTGCATCAAAATGCTATGCATATCTACCCACATAATTTTGAGTAAAAAAACAAGTAGACCAAAACAAAAGCCTAGTGACTGCATTAAGTTGGAACTGTATGAAAGAAAGTGTAGAAAAATTAACTTGGATATCCAAACGCATGCTCTAAAACAGAAAACCAAGTAGTTTTAGTTTATAGAAGGCGACGAGTGCTCTAATTTTTTTTATACAGAAATGTTCCAAAGGAGAAACCACAATAATTTGCATAACATCATTTAGGTGATGGGACTAACTAAATTCAGAAGAGGAGTTCGAGTTGAATGTTATACAGTACTTCAACAATATATTTAACAATAGTTGTACATATACTGAATTTCCTAACATAACTTGCAGGGAAACTATTAATACAAAGGGTAAAAGCCATTTAATAAGTATATTGATGGCAAAGGAGCTAAAAGGAATAGTATTCAACCTGGATGGTCTAAGTGCATAATTCTACATTGGATTGACATCAATGACTCCCTATATAAAGCTATTCAACAAGTGTTAGACACTAGTAAAATCCTAAAAGAAATTAACCATGCATTTCTAATCATGACCCATAAAGTAAATAAGTTGAGCAAAATAGAAAAATAAAGGCGGATAGTATATTGTAACATGATATATAAAATCATTACAAAAATAGTATGTAGCAGGATGAAATATATACTAGCTGATTTGATATCCGAAAGCCAAAGCATGTTCACCCATGGAAGGCACATCTCATAAAACTCACTGCTCGCCCAAGAACTAGTGAGAAGCTTTATTTAAAAGGGAGTGAATAAACTGTGCGTGAAAGATTATTATAGATTTAACAGCACAAGAGATCAATAGTGCAGTAGATTTAACAGCACAAGAGATCACTAGGGCAGACTTTCTATAGATCTACATCCATTGAACTACTGATCTCTTGAGCTGTTAAATCTACATAAAAATCTTTTGAAACACCTCCATAATGAATAAATGCAATAAGGGAGTTGGACAAACGTGTTCTTCGAGGAACTATTTTACTCTGCAATCAAATTATAAAACTAAGTATCAAATACTATTTACAACAGGCATGTATAGGGTGATGAAATTAACTGCCATAATATTACTAAAGTATCAAATGGAATAAATGGACGTGGCATGTATAAGGTGATGTATAAAAATCATGACCCAAATAGGATATTAGTAAAGTAAACTCTGGATTCCAACCCTCATCCAAAAATTTACAGGCCTGAACATAAGGAAAACAAGCTTATATTTTTTCAACATCGGTTCTCTCCTTCATGTGAAGAAGGACGGCAAGCACACTTGAATCCCTGCGTAATTTCAAAAACATGGCAGCAATAACCAATGTTGGTTTCATTATCGCCATATCATACCATAGTACTAAAGCTATGCCATGACAACACAACAACATATCATGTAACGATCCAAAAATCCGTACCCTTTGAATCGACAATAATCCACACATGTCCGACCCAAAAAGCACAGACTGACGGAAAGTCAAGAAAAAGAAAAGAAGAGAGAAGAAGAGAAGAGACGAAAGAGAGAAGATAGAATCAAACAGAACAATACAGAATCTCACATCGCAGCAGAAAATATATAATATCATATCAATGATCTTTACAAAATAGATACTATATATATACATACATAAATCAGAGTTCAAAAATTAATCAGTAGTTATCAGCCTGAACAGTTATAATAACCCGTCCTCACAAAAGCTGATAATATACAACAATCAAACAAAGCAATGCAGCGGATAATCAAGCAAATACGGATGTACGAAAATGAAGATCTCCAGCTCTCCTGCTGAAGCTCCAAAAGTAACAAATCTAGACCTGTTAATATAGTCGATCTGATCCAAGCATTGAAAGGGAAAAACATCTGGATCAGTCTGGTAAACCAGTGTGAGAAACACACTCAACTAAATTTATTAAATTACCAAAACTTTTCATTTATCGAAACAAAAGTTCTCGTGAGACAAGTCCGCACATAAATACGGACATGTTTTTACCTTACGATAACTAAAACATTTCGTATCAAAAGTCATGTTATATTACAGTAGTGTCTACTATATACAAATAATATTCAAAATAGCCAAAATTGTTACCATTATTAAATTACAGCATACTAGGCTCGACAAATAAAATGGAAAGTACGTGGTGGAGTTTGGATTTCCATACAAATGACCAGGTGAAGGGACTACCTTCCGGCAGTACATCTCTTGAAGAATGTACCAAGGACCATCACAAAGGATTCTCTACCAACACAAGACCGGCCCACCTCTATAACTAGATGGTACCGAATATATCATCCTCCGGTCGTTACCGACCTTTACCGAGGGCCCATATAGCATACAAACCACAATAATCAGACACATGACGTTACAGCGTGTAAAGATATATCTAGAAGAGGATGATCATATCCTACTTGGGAATGACCCACTTAGCCTTGCTGCATCTAACCCTGTTTTGGTCATTTCCGGTTGATGAGGCTAGAGGTAACGATTACCTTACACAAAGCACAATCACATCACTTAGAATGCCATACGGCCATTTCCGTTAACTACTAATTGTCTTCCACAAAAATACAACCCTTAAGCTCATACGTCTCAAGGAGGGTGTTAAGCTAAGAGAAATTGCCTTCTCCGCCATAACTGATGTACGTTTGTAAAAACCAATGTACGTAATCTATAGAAATGCAATGTCAGACAAACATCCATAGAAGTTGTTCAGGAAAAGGACAAGCGAAGGTACTTTCTTACCACATCCGGTCGAAAATCCCTAGGATTAGTGGCGAATAGTCCTTGCATTGGATATTTCATAATGAAGATACCATCGCTACTGGATGTATATTGGAATTTTAACATCAAACGATCAACAAGCAGTCCCCCACTATGAAAATCCGAAATATCAATATCATCACAAGCAACCTGCACAATCGTCGCATATACGTTGGTTCGAAGTGGTTTTCGGATAAACTGATCCCGGTCTCTTCGCACAACAACGCAAAAGCGCTTCTCAACCTCACACAGAAACTAAGTCTCATAGACTTATCACGTCTCCAACTTTCAACTTGCTATCCTTCAGGCCAAAAAGGAAGCTCGATAGATTGGAGTAATACTCCGCACTATACGAATCAACATCCTCAACACAAATGATAATCAAGCCTACAAAGAAGGCTACGTATTAAGTGTAAGACTAAATATTCCCACATCAAGTTGAGGAACTAAAATTTTGGCCAAGTCTAATAGTCGGCTATTTAACTATCAAAGCAAAAAAACAAATATTCAGCACCATATACAATCACTAGGCCCTTTTAATTAATCTTTTATTAATTAAATCATTTACCAAATATTCACTTCAAATTATCTTTAAAAAAAGATATATTTCCAAACATTTCAACTTCTATATTGGAAAACATTTCCATATACTTATTTAATAATAAGTAATTTACAAATCTATTTATTTTCAACACTTAGAAAATATTGCATATACTTAAATCATAATTAAGTATATATTTTATTCTTTAAGGAAAAGATTCTTTTAGGCATCTTTATTTTGGGTCAAAACGAATGTTGCGTAAAACATCGATACGACAACCCAAAATCAATGGTATAGGGATTCGAAAATTAGATAGATATATAAACCCAAATACTACACAAAAACATTTCATTTCGAAAATAATTTACTATAACAATAGTGTTATAGTCCATCATTTTCTTACTTCTCGAAAACGTCTATTTCAACAATGAATGTTGAAATAACCCATTTTAAAACAACTTTAAAATCATTTAACTCCATTTAATAATATTCACTTTCTAAAAATATCCATTTTATTATATTATTCACTGTCCAAATCATGAATATAGTTCTCTATCCAAATTCAGTATTTCTACACATTTATCAAAGGATAATCCACTGTCCAAAATCATGGATATATCTCCTTTAATAAACTTCTATATTTAACTTAACAAATTCAATTGTTTTTGGGTTTTAAAACAATGTTTAGAAATTCCATTTATATTTTATAAAAACTACATACATAAAATTCCTTTATTAACTAACTTCATTTAAAATTTCATTTAAATGCCAAAATCCAATTATAAGTAAATTCACTTATAATTCTCTTATTTACAAATCCATTCATTTTATAACTTCACAAATTATAAATCTTATTCATTTCTAAGATTCAATTACAACTTCATTTTAACACTTATAAAAACTCATTTATAATTCCAACACTCTGATTTATTAAAATTCAATTTTATAAATCTTATATATAAAACCATTTATAATAATTCAAAAACCACAATTTATACTATTTTGCAAAATAGTTAACTCCATATTCCAAAAATCATATTTTGATTTTATTTCACAAAAATCATAATTTTTATAACATAAAAATTATAACATTTATTTATTTTCAATAATCCATTTCTTTTAACAATTCAAAATTAATATGATATCTATTTTCAAAATCACTTGAAAATCCTTTTAAATTTGAAACCATCGCTTAACATTTTTAAAATTCCAAAATAGACCCAATGCTGCAACGGCACCAAATACATCAAGCATAGCATCCAAAACATCATATATCATATGATAACAGAATATATAACAATATCTGTAAATAAATCAATATTGGTGAGGAATCCAGTTGGATCCCTCCAACCTGTAGCCTACAACAAATATACCTATTAGAATATGTGTACAATGTCCGCTTCGAGGCACACGCGCGTACAAAGGGTCATCCGCTCATACACTGGAACGTATAGGGTCATCTGCTCCACTAGGCAGGTATACATCCAAATACCAATCAATATAGCATATATCATCCAAACAATCACCAATAATTATAAATAATATTTATTCTCACTTATATAAAAATATCAGTGAGTCAGAAAGAGTGAGTTGTATTCACATTGGTTTCGAAAGCAGTTTCAGTATTTTATTCCGAATAAAATTAAACAAGCATTTAATTTTACTCAAAATTCACACTAGCTTCAATCAGTTCTAAAACAGCTCCATCGCGTAGTGTTCGTCCATACGAACCCAACGCAATTCGTTTCGTCGAAAATGGACCTCGTACGATAAAGTTATGCAATTTAGAAGTTTGTACGAATTTAAATATATAATTATTTCAATTTGATTTCTATTTTTTAACCTCAGATCAAATCACGGCCGCACGATTTCAAACCCTAGATCTAGGCCATGTGCAAGCTTCTTCCTCTCTAAGTAATTCACGTACAAACGAAACCCATTGCCATTCAAATTTTTTTATCACCGCGCCTCCATTTATCATCTAGCCGATGATCAGACAATGCCATATCGAAGCCCCTGTCGAGCACCATCTGCGGCCACAGCACCGATGAACTCGGTTGTGTGTAAACCTTGAAAAACGTGCCAAAAGAATGAACGAAAGCGACACAATTTCACCCTCTACGTTGTGTTTTACGACAACCCATCCGTATGGATCTGAAGATCTCGTGAAGCTCTTTAATTTCCTAGTAGAAAGTTCTTTGTAAAAATCGATGGATTGAGAGTAAATCGAGGGGGAAAGTTCGAGCTTTTCTAGCCATTGAATAGATAATGGAGGCTAGGGTTTATAACCCTAATGTTTTTGAAAAAAGAAAAAAGTGAGGGCTTTTATAGAAAATTTACGCGACACTATTCACTCGAAAAAATTTCGAACTCGAAACGACGTGTGCCGCCTGACATTTATAATATTTTACCCCCATTTTGAACACAATGGAATATATATCAGGAGCCAATTTGATCATATTTTGAAGATAGGTTTTCAAATCGACTATTTAAATTTAAAATTCACTTAAATCGATTTCTATGCGTTTTAGCTTACCTCGGACAAACCGTAAATCCGATTGACATGAAATTTGAAATCTTGCAATAATTTAACATTACGGATCCAATGAAACTAGTTTCGCCGAAATCCGAGACTGTTTGAAAAATGGCTATTTTTATTCATTAATTAAATATTAAAATATTCAATTTCTACAATTTAACTTTTAATTCAATTTTAAAGTTCTGTAACATCATTCCAATTCAAATATGATTTAATATCACTTTACAAATAATTTTTATTCACATTTAAATCAATTTCCAATTGTTTTAACAATTTCAAATATTAAATTAACAATTTAATTATCCAATTAAACCACTATATTTGAAATATAATTTATTCAGCTTATAAAATTACTTGTGAATATTTAAAACTAATTAAATATATGAATTTCAAATGACAAAAATTTTGGGTCGTTACATTCTTCCCTACTTAAAAGAATTTCGTCCTCGAAATTACCAAGTAAGCAAAAGTCACAAAATCAATTAATTTTTCAAAACAATTCGTTAAAACTAGATTTACCAAAATCACTCAAATGTTTAACTTTCCCAAAATTCCATAGTTAAACTTCTTACAAAAACTTTACTAAGTTTTCAAATCCATATATAGTTATCTTTTCAAAACCAACTATATCGTTTAACTTTTAACTTCAAATCAAAAAATTTAGTTTTACAAAATTTTCCAATTTTTTTTAAAAAAATTCTAACGCCTCAAATTTTCAAAAAAATTCGTCGGCGTCTCCTTTGCGTGGTTCGATGCAGAAAAAATAGCAATATATATATCATAAATATATATCTCATCATCAAGGATGAGGTATCCCGAAGGGAAAAAAGTTTAAAAGTACGATATGTAATCCGAGATACGTACCTCATATATTATTAGCGAGCATATACAGCTAATATAGCGCGAAAGCGAGCTCCAAATGCGAAGCAACCACAATTTGCACCTACTATACACTCAACAAACATTGAGAAACATGTATATATGAAAGTAATATCAATATACAATATATACCAATAACTATATATGCCAATATAGCAAATGCCATCAATAAGCAACAAATCCAACCATCAAACAACTATCATCCAACTAACATCCAACAAATCAATATCTATCCAATCAATCCATAACCAAATCAATATACATTCATTTTTCATTAATATTCATTGAATTGGTTTTCAATTTAATCACATTTGATTCATTAACATTGGATTTACTAACATTCATTTATTTGTATTCAATTAGTTCACATTCACTAATTCATATTCCAATTTGTTCACTTCTAAATCAAATCAAATCAATTCCATTTAAATTTACTTCACTTCCAATTTGGATTCAATTATTTATAGTTTTCACTTTTCGTTAATTCAATTTTCATATGAATTTTTTTATACAATCAATTAACATTCATCTAACAATCAATGCATATCCAACCTTTACCAAATTAATTTACTTTACATCCATTTAATTTGGTTCATCGCATTTAATTTCAATTGGTTTAATATTCAATTTAGATTGAATTCTATTATTCAGTATAATCACATTTTTTTGTACAACACTTTCAATATTATTATTAACTGACAACTTCTTAACAACAACATTTTTAATGCTAATTCATTTTACATTTCATGTTGAATTTCCTTATATAACTCAAATTCATATTCATCGCTTGATTTAATTAATTCACTTTATTAATTTACTTCGATACCATAATCAACTTCATTTACATTAATTAAGTTACGTTTCATTTCAGCTTCATTTACATTCACTTTAACTATACAGCTTAAGTTCGCTGCTAATTTAATTAAAATTCTGTCTTATTTAACTTTTTTATTTAAGTCAAATTCATATCACTACTCCAAATTCAGATTTGTTTTGATTATCAAAATTGTTTAACCATTTTAACAACAGGAAATTATTGTCAAGAACAAAATTTCACAGCTTTTCAGCCTGAAGGACAGACCTTCAATATTTTATACTGAAGGACAACTTTCTGTAGGTATCAGTTTTTAGTTATTGATAGCGGTTTTTAGGTATCAGTTTGTAGTTATCGGTAGCAGTTTTTAGGTATCAGTTTTAGCTCGGTAGCAGTTTTGGTGTCCTTACGAATAATTTTGGAAAAAATTTGTCCTTATTAATAACTTTTAGAAAAATGTTTGTCCTTGTGGTAAAAATATTGAGGTCGTGTCCTTGAGGCAAAAAATATACAAATCTTTGTCCTTTAAATTAATTCCCCCTTTTAACAATTGGTTTTACTTACCTTATCTCATTTTATAAGTTATACAACTTATTTATTCATAATTCCGTGAACATCTACCTAAATTCACTTCCATTCACTAAACTCATTCTTTATAATTTCAAATCCAATTCACTTTATTAACTTTCCTTTAGTTAAATTTCAAATCATATATCTAATATGCTAACTCAAATTTATTTCAACTTTACTAAAGTAAATTCTTACTTCATATTATAAGTCCAAAACTCGTTTCACTTATATTTATCAATTTCAACTTGGATTTTAAATCAAATTTGTTTATCATAACAAAATTTCAATTTATTATTGGTAGCAAATCCATCACACGGAAACTCAAAAATGATACTGATGATGCTGCAGTCATCACCCTTATTATTTTCCAGTAATAGTAGTGAATTCAGTACTTTATATTCTTTCAAAAATTTCCTTTTATTTATAAATCACATATATAAATCTTACTTATATAATTTCATTTATTTTCTATTTATAATAAAATAACCTCTTTAACTTTGAAAAACAACTTACAAAATAAACCGGATTCAAATTTTCAAATTCTTGGTTAAATCCATTTTTATTTACAATTCATATTTATAAATATATTCATATAGTTTCACTTCCTATATATTAGATTAATTCACAATTGTAAATTATATTAATTATAATTCCATACTTTATAATTCATTTGCTTATATAATTTATTCTTTTACAATTGTTGCTTTTATTTAGATTATTCAAACAGCTTTTTATTAACTTACATATATTTACATTTTCAAACAACCAAACAATTCATTTATATACACTTTAATAATTCTGAAAAATTATTTATTTATATATAAAATAAAATCGAGATAAAATTATTTCATTTACCCAATTTAAAATAATACTATGTCGACTTGCCTCGTTTAAGTGTTTGGAAATCCTTATCGGTAATATGGTCCCATATACCAACCAGAATTCACTACAGCTCAACGGATAAGTAAACACAATATAAAACATTTTATATTCACTAACAAATACGCGCTCATATATATAATACACTCAACTCAATCTAGAGTGCTACTGTCCCTATCATACTGAGTACACATCAAAGTTTAGTAATATACAAAATCTAAGATCTGATACCAGCGGTAACGACCCGAAAATCCGTACCCTTTGAATCGACAATATTCCACACATGTCTGACCCAAAAAACACAGACCGACGGAAAGTCAAGGGAAAAAAAAAGAAGAGAGAAGAAGAGAAGAAAAGAAAGAGAGAAGATAGAACCAAACAGAACAATACAGAATCTCACATCGCAGTGGAAAATATATAATATCATATCAATGATCTTTACAAAATAGAAAATGTACGTATACATACATAAATCAGAGTTCAACAATCAATCAATAGTTATCAGCTTGAACAGTTATAATAACATGTCCTCACAAAAGCTGATAATATACAATAACAAACAAAGCAATGCAGCAGATAATCAAGCAAATACGGATGTACAAAAATAAAGATCTCTAGCTCTCCTGCTGAAGCTCCAAAAGCATCAAATCTAGACTTGTAAATATACTCGTCTGACCCGAGCATTGAAAGGAAAGAACGCCCGGATCAGTCTGGTAAACCAGCATGAGAAACACACTCAACTGAATTTATTAAATTACCAAACCTTTCCTTTATCGCAACAAAAGTATTTCGTAAGACAAGTCCACAAATAAACACGGACATATTTTTACCTTACGATAACTAAAACATTTCATATCAAATGTCATGTTATATTATAGTAGTGTCTACTATATACAAATAATATTCAAAATAGCCGAAATTGATACCATTATTAACTTCCAGCATACTAGGCTCTAGAAATAAAATGGCAGGTACGTAATGTGTAAAGATATATCTAGAAGAGGATGATCATATCCTACTTGGGGATGACCCACTTAGCCTTGCTTCATCTAACCATATTTTGGTCATTTTCGGTTGATGACGCTAGAGGTAACGATTACCTTTCACAAAGCACAATCACGTCACTTAGAATGCCACACGGCTATTTCCGTTGACTACTAATTTCCTTACACAAAAATACAACCCTTAAGCTCATACGACTCAAGGAGGGTGTTAAGCTAAGAGAAGTTGCCTTCTCCGCCACAACTGATGTACGTTTGTAAAAACCAATGTAAGTAATCTATAGAAATGCAATGTCAGACAAACATCCATACAACTTGTCTAGGAACAGGACAAACCGAATGTACTTTCCTACCACATCCTGTCGGGAAATCCCTAGGATTAGTAGCGAATAGTCCTTGCATTGGATATTTCATAATGAAGATACCATCGCTACTGGATGTATATTGGAATTTTAACATCAAACGATCAACAAGCAGTCCCCCACTATGAAAATCCGAAATATCAATATCATCACAAGCAATCTGCACAATCGTCGCATATACATTGGTCCGAAGTGGTTTTCGGATAAACCGATCCCGGTCTCTTCGCACCAACAACGCAATAGAGTTGCTCAACCTCACACAGAAACTAAGTCTCATAGACTTATCACGTCTCCAACTTTCAACTTGCTATCCTTCGGTCCAAGAAGGAAACTCAATAGATTGGAGTAATACTCCGCACTATACGAATCAACATCCTCAACACAAATGATAAGCAAGCCTATACAGAAGTCTACGTACTATGTATGACTATATAGTTCCCACATCAAGTTGAGGAACTAAAATTTGGTCTAAGTCTGATAGTTGGTTATTTAACTATCAAAGCAAACAAACAAATATTCAGCACCATATACAATCACTAGGCCTTTTTAATTAATCTTTTATTAATTAAATCATTTTCCAAATATTCACTTCAAGTTATCTTTAAAAAAGATATATTTCCAAAACCTTTCAACTTCTATGTTGGAGAACATTTCCATATACTTATTTAATAATAAGTGATTTACAAATCTATTTATTTTCAACACTTAGAGAATATTGCATATACTTAAATCATAATTAGTATATATTTTATTCTTAAGGAAAAGATTCTTTTAAACATCTTTATTTTGGGTCAAAACGAATGTTGCGTAAAACATCATTACGGCAACCCAAAATCAATCGTATAGGGATTCGAAAATTAGATAGATATATAAACCTCAATGCTACATAAAAACATTTCATTTCGAAAATCATTTACTATAACAATAGTTTTATTGTCCATCATTTCCTTACTTCTCGAAAACGTCTATTTCAACAATGAATGTTGAAATCCATGGTTTCGATGCTTAACCCATTTTAAAACAGCATAAAAATAATTTAACTCCATTCAATAATATTCACTTTCCAAAAATATCCATTTTATTTAATATATCATTCACTGTCCAAAATCGTGAATATAGTTCTCTATCCAAATTCAGTATTTCTACACATTTATCAAAGGATAATCCACTATTCAAAATCGTGGATATATCTACTTTAATAAACTTCTATATTTATCAATTGTTTTCGGATTTATAAAACAATGTTTATAAATTCCATTTATAATTTATAAAAACTGCATATATAAAATTCCTTTATTAACTAACTCCATTTAAAATTTCATTTAAATGCCAAAATCCAATTATAAGTAAATCCACTTATAATTCTCTTATTTACAAATCCATTCAATTTATAACTTCACAAATTATAAATCTCATTTCTAAGATTCAATTACAACTTCATTTTAACACATATAAAAACTCATTTATAATTCCATTATTCCGATTTATAAAAATTCAATTTTATAAATCTTATATATAGAACCATTTACAATAATTCAAAAACCACAATTTATACTATTTTGCAATATAGTTAAGTCTATATTCCAAAAATCATATTTTGATTTTATTTCCCAAAAATCTTAATATATATAACATAAAAATTATAACATTTATTTATTTTCAATAATCCATTTCTTTTAACAATTCAAAATTAATAAGATATCTATTTTTAAAATCAGTTGAAAATCCTTTTAAATTTGGAACCATCACTTTAACATTTTTAAAATTCAAAAATAGACCCAATGCTGCAACGGCATCAAATACAGCAATCATAGCATCCAAAACACCATATATCATATGATAATAGAATATATAACAATATCTGTAAATAAATCAATACTGGGGAGGAATCCAGTTGGATCCCACCAACCTGTCGCCTGCAACAAATATACATATTAGAATATGTGTACAATGTCCGCTTCGAGGCACACGCGCGTAGAAAGGGTCATCCGCTCATACACGGGAACGTATAGGGTCATCTGCTCCACTAGGCAGGTATATATCCAAATACCAATCAATATAGCATATATCATCCAAAAAATCATCAATCATCATAAATAATATTTATTCTCACTTATGTAAAAATATCAATGAGTCAGAAAGAGTGAGTTGCACTCACATTGGTTCCGAAAGCAATTTCAGTGTTTTATTCCGAAGAAAATTAAACAACCCAAAATTCACGCAAGCTCCAATCAGGTCCAAACCAGCTCCATCGCGTAATGTTGGTCCCTACGAACCCAATGCAATTTGTTTCGTCGAAAACAGATCTCATATGACAAAGTTATGCAATTTAGAAGTTTGTACAAATTTAAATATATAATTATTTCAATTTTATTTCTATTTTTTAACCTCAGATCAAATCATGGCCGCACGATTCCAAACCCTAGATCTAGGCCATGCGCAAGCTTCTTCCTCTCGAGGTAATTCACGTATAAACGAAACCCATTGCCGTTCGAAATTTTTTTATCACCGCGCCTCCATTTATCATCTAGTCGATGATCAGACAATGCCATATTGATGCCCCTGTCGAGCACCATCCACGGCCATTGCACCGATGAACTCAGTTGTGTGTGAGCCTTGAAAAACATGTCGAAAGAATGAACGAATGCGACACAATTTCACCCTCTACGTTGCATTTTACGACAGCCCATCCGTATGGATCTGAAGATCTCGTGAAGCTCTTTAATTTCCTAGTACAAAGTTCTTTGTAAAAATCGATGGATTGAGAGTAAATCGAGGTGGAAAGTTCGAGCTTTTTTGGCCATTGAATAGATAATGGCGGCTAGGGTTTATAACCCTAATGTTTGTGAAAAAAGAAAAAAGTGAGGGCTTTTATAGAAAATTTACGCGACATTATTCACTCGAAAAATTTTCAAACTCGAAACGACACGTGCCGCTTGGTATTTATAATGTTTTACCCCCATTCCGAACACAATGGAATATATATTGAGAGCCAATTCGATCATATTTGGAAGATAGGTTTTCAAATCGACTATTTAACTTTAAAATTCAATTAAACCGATTTCTACGCGTTTTAGCTTACCCTGGACAAACCGTGAATCCGATTGACGCAAAATTTGAAATCTTACAATAATTTAACATTACGGATCCAACGAAAATGCTTTTGTCAAAATCCAAGAATGTTTGAAACATAGCTATTTTTACCCGTTAATCAAATATTAAAATATTCAATTTCTATAATTTAACTTTTAATTCAATTTAAAAGTTCTGTAACATCATTCTAATTCAAATATGATTTAATATCACTTTACAAATCATTTTTATTCACATTTAAATCAATTTCCAATTATTTTAACAATTTCAAATATTAAATTAACAATTTAATTATCCAATTAAACCACTATATTTGAAATATAATTTATTCAGCTTATAAAATTACATGTGAATATTTAAAATTAATTAAATATACGAATTTCAAATGGCAGAAATTTTGGGTCGCTACATATCATCTCGAAGAGCATTGACAACAACTCAGCACTTTAACTTTGTTGCAACGATCCGCAAATCTGTACTCTTTGAATCGACAATAAACCACAAATGTCCAACCCAAAAAGCATAGATTGACGGAAAGTCATGAGAAAGAAAAGAAGAGAGAAGAAGAGAAGAGAAGAAAGAGAGAAGGAAAAACCAAACAGAACAATACAGAATCTCATATCGTAGCGAAAAACATATAATATCATATCAATGATCTTTACAAAACAAAAAGTGTAACGCCCCACTCCGAGACCCACATTAGCAAAGAGTATTACAAGGTAGTACCGTCTGCCAATACGGAGAATAGAGCTGTATAAGAGCGACCATCTATAGCCTTGTCTTAACTCTCTACTGAATACGTCGATAAATGTCGCATATTTTTTTGCAGGTGGATCGACTTATCCAATAGATATTTAATACAAAACTATAATGGCTATAAAATCTATCAGAACAAAATATAATAACTCAAATGTAAAACACATCACAGAACAGTAGTTCATCACATACATATACACATATACAGATACATCACAGAGTATACAAAATGATACATGTCAAGTGGTGTAGCAACCACAATATAAAAGCGAGTCAAAAGAATATACATATCAGAGTTAAAACCAAAAAGGACTACACAAAAAGCTATAACAAAAGGAGCTAGCAGAATAGTCCATGCGGAAGCAAAATAGGCTAAGTCCAAATGTACCTAACCTGAAACACCTCGGTCTGACCCGAATATAAAATACACGGGTCAGTCTAACTAAACAAATCGGTTAGATAAGCTAAATGATGATGAACATGCAAGGTCATAAAGTATCGCAAATATCTCTAAAAGAGATAATTCGATCATCTAACAAAAGATGAATCGTAACAAGCCTCATATCATCGGCAACTCAAATAAACAAAGGATATGAATATCCAAAATCAAGCCAAAAAGGCAAATAACAAATACCAATAAAGGTAACACAAGTTTCCACAAGGTAATCACTATGTATCGAGTGGTTCAAAAGACCTACTCCGAAAGGCGATACGCTAGGAAAATATAAATATCAATGAAATAAAAGATGCACATGATCAGTACTGTATAAACAAGGATCCACAAGCCTGAAGGCGACAAACCCAAATATCTTTCGAGCGGTGACGAAGGACCAACTCCAAAAGCGATACTATAGGGCAACAAACCCGGAGGCGACAAACCCAAGTATCTCTCGAGCGGCGACGATGGACCAACTCCAAAAGCGATACTATAGGGAAACAAACTCGAAGGCAACAAACCGTAGTGGCGAAGGTCCGGAGGCCCAGTACTGGACACCACTAACTGCAATATGTGTCACAAACTCTCGAAAAGGAAGCCTAAAAGTGTTAACGTGTGTCCCATACCACATGTCCGTACTAAACGGTTTACTAACCGTTATTCAATTCCACACTCAAAGCAGTACAAAGTTTACCTCATCCCATTGGTAAACCAGACCTGAAGGTCAAAATGATCAAACGAATAGATTAGGAATTAGTTGGAGACATAAAAGCATGTATTCCATAGTACGTGTTTTACCCAACCATTTAACTACCTTCCCACTTCGTTCGAAGTGCAAAAGAGTGTAATTTTACTCAGAAAATAATTTGGAACGAGTTTAGAAATCGTTTGAAAACACTTTGGAATTTGCCTTTGAAATTCTCCTATTGTGGAGTAAATAATTTAATACTTAAAAATAATACTAAATAATAATTTCACAAACCAATTTGTTTGAAAAACACTTTAAAATGCTTTATAAAACCCGTGCATGAAATTCAGAGAGAAAACTCAAGAATTCGGGAAAATATCAAAAATGGCGAAAATTATTCTAAAGTATAAAAACCGCTGAAATCAAGCTGTGATCACTAGTTCGATAGCAGGTTCGAACCTGAAAATAAAGTCCAAATGACATGAAATTTTGCAGAATGTAGACTAACACGCCTACTCCAATCTGTGAAAAGATTCATCCAATTCAGACTTGAAATGAAGATTCTACGTCGCTTCGAAGTCGGACTAAAACCACTATAAACTGCTGTGTAAAAACAGCGCAAATGTTCAACTTCGACAATGAGTTTGAAGGGGAAAATGAACCCAGATCTTCTTGAAATTTCGTACGAGCACAAACTAATACTTCTACTATGATTTGCGAAAAGAACCGTTCGATTCCATGTTGAAATGAACAAGTGGCGTCGTCTCAAAGTTGGACCGAAACTAGGATTTTCTGTTTATTCAAAACAGCGCAAAGGTCCGACTTCGGCAACTAGGTCGGCATAGCTAACCAACCCAAAATTTTTATGAACCTATACAGAAGTATAGATCGTCACTTCATCTTTCCAACGAGACCAAGAATGGTAGATTCCGACATCGGACGAGCCCGGGATGGCGTCACAAAGTCGGGGTTCTGCGCTGAAAACAACGGGAGAAAAGAGACTAAGGCCTGTAGCTATACACTAACAAGCCAGAGACGAAAAACCACAATTTTGGCATAGTAAACTTCAAATTCTAGCAAAATGAATAAAATAAAAGTTGTAGCTTAGTTTTTAAGCTTTCCGCAATGACCAAGATCGTCAAATTCTGATCAGGGATGAAAATTTTATGAGTGAAACAATTCTCAGATCTAAATTCTATATCACTGTCGTTTTTCTCTCGGGACAGTAGTAAGGATGCATAGTTTTGACCAAACTAACTTCGATATTTCATGAAACTCAAAACACGAAACTTTTAGCCTTATATCTAAGCTTTCCAGAACATCCATAATTATTAGATTTGGATAAGAAAAGAGTAACTTATGACCAAAACAATTACAGGTTTTTATTTTATCAACCCTGTCGTTTGTTGTCAGGCTAGCAACAAACAAACGTGATTTCGACCATTCAAACCTCAAAATTATGCAAAGCTAAAAACATAGAAGTTATAGACTACAAAATAAGCTTTCCAGAACGTCAAGAAAATCCTAATTTTGATTTAATATGAATGATATGCCTAATTTACTAACAGCAATATACTAATTTTAATTTCAGCTAGCATTGTGAGATTAAACTCACCTTTGAGCAAGAATAGAGAAAAATACTAGAGCAAGACTTGAGCTTTGGCTTCAAAAGAGGACTCAAGAACCTATAGAACTCAAAATAGAGACATGCAAGAAGGAACAACCAAGTTACAGTAAACCCTAACTTTTAAATATGAGATTTTGATGAAACAGATATTGGTTTTGTGATCGATTACCTGTATATTCTTTTGAAATAAACTCTCTACAATTTTCTAGCTTTGAATTGGGGGTTTGATTTTAGAATTTGAGAGTATACATTTTTTTTCTTTTTGAGCTTTCTGGTTTGAGCTTTTAGGAAGGAGAAGAGGAATGAGAAAGGAGCAAGTACAGGTGAATTCTTTCCCCTTTCCTCCTTACTAAGCCCAATAACCTGCTTAGAAATTTAAATTAGCTATTTTTTTTATTAACACCCAACTTGATTTAAGCTACATTATTAAACCATAAACAATTTTTTTTTAACTTTGCAAAAATACAAACTATGATTATAAATTATTGTGAACAATTTTAAACATGATTTTACACATAAATCCATTCTTTTTCGTATTTTAAACAAATTGCACATTTTCTTCTTTTAATTGCAAAATCCTACATTTTTATTTCTAAAAATTACAAAAGACAATACTTCATGTTTAAATAAGTTGCACCAACCATATAAAAAATTCTACATGGTTAAATAATATTTTAAAACACAATTTCACATTTTTAAACACCTTTATCATTTAAATAAGCTTTTCCAAACAACACATTTTTAATTAAGAACCCAAATATAATTATTTAGCACAAAAGCCATTTTTAATTGGCTTTAGATAATCATTTTAATTATCCTCTCCATTATTTGATTTAATTTCACACATAATAAATTATTATTCACATTGTAATTCATTATTTGTAGGTAATCACAAAACCAGGGTTGTTACAGACCTCCCCCCTTAAGAAAATTGCGTCTCCGCAATTTCTATAATGGAAGTTATCTATAACCCTTTATTTCATCACAATAAAGATTCAAATCAAAAGATAAATCAAGAATGCTCACACTCAACCGAAAGAAGGAAAGCCGAGATAAGATCGCTCGATGAATTCTTTGGTTTCCCAAGTACAATCCTTAGGATAAGCGAACCATTGAATTTTCACAAGCAGAACCCCTTTGTTAATACACAAGTCGGTGAGAACTCGTGATCATGCAACATAAGAGAATTAACAACTGAGATTAAATATCAAAGATACATACGAAATTGGGATACATGAAACATGACATGAATACCCAAAACTGAACAGAAACGATGCCCGATAGCAATCGAACCAATGCGTTCAGTAATAGTAGATAATCCTATATAACTAGGAACCAACTTTTCGATTTTACTGAAATGCACTTAACTCCTTTAAAGGAGTAACACAAGTAAAGCACGATCATCAAAAGAGGAATCAACAAAAGATGGGTGGTATTTCCAACTACCACCATTTCATATGACTGCATAAATGCAAATCACCCAAAGAATGGATTTCATAATTTTTTTTATAAGAGTTTTCACACAAATCCATTTTCTTTTATTACACAAACCTCAAATTTCAACATTTGAAATTTTTCTAAAGTTACTTACTTAAATTTCCAATTCAGCCATCTTTACTTTTGATTTAAAGTAAATCGAATTAGAGTTCTGCCATGCTCTATTTCTAAAATAAATGTACTACGATTTTGTAATATTTTTCCGCCAAATTTACCAAAGCTTAAACCATTTCACTTTATGATTTAAAAGCATACTAATTAGACTCTTCATCAATGGCTACTAAACTTTTCTAAATAACTTTCTCAAAAAAATTCTAAGTGTTTAACTTTTTCGAAAAAATCGGTGGAGTCTCCTTTGCACGGAGAGCCATTTACAATTTCACAAATATGAATTATAGTTATACATCGACCGAAAGATCGGAACACAATATATATATATATATATATATATATATATATATATATATATATAGTCCGCGGGTGCGGCGCAGTGGAAAGGAGGCTTGGGTTTTGATAAAAAGACCCAGGTTCGATTCCTACCATGCGCTTCCCTATCCTATATAAATTTACCCGTGGGTATGGGGGCTTGGACCAGTGGACGGATTTACTATACCCTCCTCAGGAGTTTACCGACCCGCCGGGTTCTCCTGGGTTTTCAAAAATATATATATACATATATACATATGCATATATATATATATATATATATATATATAATTCTAACCTTTAAAATACTTTGCAATTCATACCTTTCATTTTAGCGTTTAAAAGCGAGCTTGCTTACTTTTTATACTTACTATTGCTCTAACTAATCATTCAATTATTCTCTTGCGCCTGACACTTAACTTAAATGAAACTCATTAGCATGCTTTTATAAACATATGAAACACTACATCCAAAGTTTAAAGAAGACAACAACTCAAAACTTCATATTATTCAAACTCAAACCTGATGAAAAGACTCGGACTTTTGACATGGTAAAATTCAAAATGTGAGAATACTCCTAAAACAAAAGTTGTTCCACTCAGTCTAAGGTTTCCAGCGATATAAAGATCATCAAAATCTGAGTTACATTTTGAAAGTTATGCTTAGTTTACTTTCAGCCTTAATCTCAGAATTTATAAAATAGGACAGAGATGTCCGTCTGTTTTCAAACTCATTATTACATAACCAAACTGGAAAAAAAATTCGAAAATGGTACAAAGAATATTTCTAGATTGCTGAAAGAAATTTCTTTTGCAAAAAGAATGAACTCATTTGGACTTTTAAATCATAAGTTATCGTTGTTTTAGTACAGCTCATTTTCAAATAAATTTTCAGCGCTTAGAAAATTTTAAAGTCAAAACTCCCAAACCATTTTTAAATCTAAGTTACACTATTTCAAGATAAAAATCTTTATACTAGTTTATTTATTACATGCTCCACTTCTCTGGAATGCTAAGACATTCCAAATTAAAAAAATTCATATGCAACAAGTTTCAAATCAATTTACTAAGTGAAACTTTTCACTAATTACACAAACCAAATTGTAATGAAGACTCGTTTTAATTTAAGATAATAAATTTCTTCTACTAATAAGAAATCATTATCCATCCAAATAACTTTGGAATTACATATTGATTTTCAAATTTCTTTCACGATTAAAAGCTTATCTTGTTGACATATTCATTTATCATTTCTAGCTTTTCTCAATAATTCACATTTTATAATAAATGAATCATTTATACATATATTTTTTTCTTCTCTTAAGCGCACAATTTAACTTTTCTCTTATTACCAAGTTAGACTAACTAAGGTTGAGAATAACTTAAACATGTTTTTAATTGAATTTCACAAATTCATATCTAACAAATTTTAATACTCTTTAAATTTATAACCAAGGTTTAGCTTCTTTATTCAATTTCATGCTAATTCAAAAGTACCAAATTAGCATTTCTTAAATTTTCTCAAAGATATACATCTTATTTCTATCACTTACTATTAATCAAATGGTTAAGTGTTTAAACTAATCTTCATAACTATCCTTTTTTCTTTTTACTAAAATATTGTTTCAATCAATATTTTAGTTTTCTAACTAATTCATTTCCTCAGTTTTAATACACTGCTTTATTAATCTCTTATCACATGATAGTTTCATCCAATTAAGGTATTTCCTAAATTAAAATTATTTGCCACATAAATAAATTACCACAAGGTAATATTTTCCAAAAACACTTTTCCTCAAAAGCTTACTTAAGCATTTTAAATTTTCCATGCATGCAAACTTTCACAAACATGTGACATTAACAACAATGAATACGATTTATTTAGAAGTAACCATATTCAAATTTTCCAAATATCAGTTTATAAAATGATACCATCTTACTTATTCATCTATAGTAAATGACTTTATCAATGGCTGCAAAGTTAACTAAGCGATCACCATTGCCTCGCCATTGACCTCTATGTCATACTACTTTCATAAATCGCTAAGTTTATATATAAAATACTTAATTCAATGGCAATTTAGAAACTTTCAAAATCTTTGCAATTAATCTATATTTTTACATTTACCATCCATACTTGAAAAATATTATTTATTGCCATTTCAAAAAGCGTGTATCACATTGTCTCTCAAGTGTTTAGAAATCCCTATCGATAACGTTGATCAGACGCATCGACCAGAATCCTTAAAAACTCACCAGACGATCGACACACTAAATTTATAAAACCTCTTTTTGATCCTTTAATGGATCTTATACTTGGTTGTAAAGATGTTTATTTTCAAAACACAAAACATTTTCTAATTACACAACCATGCAATCAATTCATAAAACAATCAAGTTATATACATATGTATATCTCTTGTTAGAAAAATTCTCAATTTATATGGATGCTTCATTTTCTAAAATTCTTTAAGTAATTTCGTTCCAAAAAAAATATGCATCCATACTAACCTCAAACATTAAATTTTAATTCATTTTAACCTTTGGTTAATTAACACTTATTAATTAAATTTCATTTTCATAATCTAATCTTACTAATATTTCTTGCGGTAGCTACAACTCGAAGGCACCGCAATTTCTTATCATTTGCATTGAGTAGGGTTCTAACTCTCAATTATATCGCCTACTCAATATCATTTTGACAATTACTATGCTAACGCACATTCATGCAATTATCAACCAAACAAGCATTTATTAAAAACAAAGCATTAAATGTGCCCAGCGAAAATGGTCACACCATTTCCGCTGCGCAACTCTAATCATTAAGGATCAAAACACATAATTTAAATCTAAGCCATCTGAGGACTAATTTCTACTATTTCAAAAATTGTGATATTTAAACCCTTATAATGTTTTCAAACTTATTATCCATTCTAAGAAAATGAAAAGACTAAAGGGATGATTGAGGAATATGATAGTGGGAAACTATGTTATCACTTGTATTATACTTGGATGTACTGTGATATGTGTTTCTCTTCTGTGTTTATCATATTTTGTTCTGAGCTAAGCTCTGATACCATGCTGTAGCGTCCCACTCCTAGACCCACATTAGTAAAGAGTATTACAAGATAATACCGTCTGCCAATACGGAGAACAGAGCTATAAAGGAGCGACCATCTATCTACTGAATACGTCGATAAATGTCGCATATTTTTTTTCCAGGTCGATCGACTTATCCAATAGATATTTAATACAAAACTATAATGGCTATAAGATCTATCAGAACAAAATATAACAAATAAAATGTAAAACACATCACGAACAGTAGATCATCACACACATATACACATATACAGATACAACATAGAGTATACAAAATGATACATGTCAAGTGGTGTAGCAACCACAATATACAAGCGAGTCAAAAGAATATACATATCAGAGTTACAACAAAAGAGGACTACACAAAAAGCTATAACAAAAGGAGCTAGCAAAATAGTCCATGCAGAAGCAGAATAGGCTATGTCCAAATGTACCTAACCTAAAACACCTCGGTCAGACCCGAGTATAAAATACACGGGTCAGTCTAGCTAAACAAATCGGTTAGATAAGCTAAATGATGATGAACATGCAAGGTCATAAAGCATCACAAATATCTCTAAAAGAGATAATTCGATCATCTAACAAAAGATGAATCCTAACAAGCCTCATATAATCGGCAACTCAAATAAACAAAGGATATGAATATCCCAAATCAAGCCAAAAAGGGAAATAACAAATACCAATAAAGGTAACACAAGTTTCCACAAGGTGATCGCTATGTATCGAGTGGTTCAAAAGACCTACTCCGAAAGGCGATACTCTAGGGAAATATAAACATCAATGAAATAAAAGATGCACGTGCTCAGTACTGTATAAACAAGGATCCACAAGCCCGAAGGTGACAAACCCAAATATCTCTCGAGCAGTGACGAAGGACCAACTCCAAAAGTGATACTATAGGGCAACAAACCTGAAGGCAACAAACCCAATTATCTCTCGAGCGGTGACGATGGACCAACTCCAAAAGCGATACTATAGGGCAACAAACCGAAAGGCAACAAACCCGAAGGCACAAACCCGAAGGCAACAAACCGTAGTGGCGAAGGTCCGGAGGCCCAGTACTGGACACCACTAACTGCAATATGTGTCACAAACTCTCAAAAAGGAAGCCAAAAAGTGTTAACGTGTGTCCCATACCACATGTTCGTACTAAACGGCTTACTAACCGTTAGTCAATTCCACACTCAAAGCAGTACAAAGTTTACCTCATCTCATTGGTAAACCAGACCCGAAGGTCAAAACGATACAAACGAATTGGTTAGGAATTAGTTGGAAAGATAAACGCACGTATTCCATAGTATGCGTTTTACCCAATCATTTAATTACCTTCCTACTTCGTTCGAAGTGCAAAGAGTGTAATTTTACTCAGAAAATAATTTAGAACGAGTTTAGAAATCGTTTGAAAACACTTTGGAAATTGCCTTTGAAATTCTCCTATTATGGAGTAAATAATTTAATACTTAAAAATAATACTAAATAATTGTAACGTCCCGCCTTTTCGCACACTTTAAACCGACACACGTGCCAATTCAAACCATACGGAAGGGCGGATTGTTATGGGGTAAATAAGAAAAGCAGAGAAGAAATAAAAACAAAACAGAATCTCACAGCGGAAGGATAAAATATAATAATAAATATACAGTTCAAAACAGTTTACAAACACTTGATTTGCTTTATACAATAAATATCAGAGTTACACATACCAATACAATCAATGCAGCGGAACAGTATGAGTGTGGTGCAATACTATAGATAATAATAATACGACTCCTTCGTCTTCGTCCTTCAAAGCTAAAGTCTTCGATCCTGAAACGCTCGGACTGACCCGAGCGAATTTGAAAAGACAAAAACACTCGAGTCAGAACTAAAAGATCTTATCTGAGTTAAATTAACAGAAATAAATATGAGTACAGTAACTCAAGAGATGTTCGGGATTTACATCTCCTAAGGATCCGTTAAACTATTTACTATGTAGTATATTGCGCTATTATAATAGTGTCTATTTATAAAATAAACTTACTTTTAAATAGCGTTAAGGCTTTACATTTTCCACCTTAACACGTAAAATGCCAATAGTCTATACAGTACCGTAATACCTCCTGATCGGGAGGCTACCAGAGGATACTCCATAGGTACGACACAAATAGAAACTCGTAGTAAAAGCTCGGTATGGTAGGTGACACGGCACAACTAGGCAATGCCAGGGTAGATATACCAATTGCTATCCAGGCTGGTGGAAACGCGTAGCCGCAGTTACCGCCCACCTCGGACTAACTCCCCAAAATCAAAATATAGAAGTGGCCACTGAATCAATCCAAGTCAAAGTATAATATCGAAGAGGAGGGTCCGATCAGAGGAATGACCTCATTGGCCTGAGAATCGCTCCTGTTTTAGCCACCTTATGCCAACTCACGGGAGTCGGGTCCACGTATTTACCTTACAGGAAACGTCGCCACCACCTACTTCATTCTGGAATCTCCACCGCGTACACGGTTAGTCAAAGTGGTTTTCGGTATCGACAGAGAGTATGTCCATATCCGATCCCGGTCTCTTTGCCAACCCATCGTTATTATAACACCGCGGTCATTTAAAAATAGCTCATACTTTAAAACCAGAATAAACATTTCCATTTTAAAATTATGAATACGATATCATTTTAAAACCCAAAACAATATGATATCCTTTATCCCAAATATAAACCTTTTCAAAAATCCAAATGCTTTAACAACTATTAATCTAACAGTTTATATTCAGTAATAATCTATATAACTGTTAACTAGCAGTTTATAGGCAAACAAATAAATTCTAACTATCAATTAATACGCAATAAATAAATTAAATTAACAGTTAAATTTAATAAATGCAATTCAACAAATATGAGTGAAATAAACATGCCAAATACTCATAAATAAATTTCTATTCATTTCTAAAATTAATTTAACAAACATAAAAGCTTCTAGTAGTTGTGAGTAGGTTAAACACTCACCTTTTGAATTTAAATCGAATTCAAATCCAATTTAAACCCAAAAATTGGATAGTCTCCAAATTCATCCAAACTAGTGGCAAAACGTCAGAAATTCCGATACGATCCCATCAAAACAAACCGCGCGCGAATCCGAGCTCGTATGCAAAAGTTATGAAAATTTGAAAAATGGAAAATTCTGGTCCTGGGTCGACTTCGGCTTCGACTTCGGTGCGCCGCCTCAATTCCCCGGTGCTTGCTTGGAGTTTTCGCCAAAACGACCCGGATCGACCAGAGTCATTTTCTTCCTGACCTGAAGTTGCTCTAGGGTTTTCTCCCCTGAAACCCGAAGCGCGACCAGAAGCTGCTGCAGATCCGAAATTTTTTTTTTTTTTTTTTAAATTTGAAATTTTTTTTTTTTGAACTGACTGGATCTAGGGTTAGCCCACATTGAAGAAGAAGAGAAGCTTGAAGAAGATGAACGTACAGCAAATAGACAATAGAATGGAGCTAGGGTTTATAACTGTATATTTATAGGTAGGGTTGAGTTAGAGTAGATAGACTAGATAGATGAACGTACGAAACAAACTAAGGCCCAAAAAGCCCGTTCTGACCCCGGAACGAAATTTGTCAAACCCATATATCCAGATAGGTATTTTAAAATATTCTGAACGCGATGGAAAAAGTTTCACGTCCAAATTTGATCGTATGAAGAAGTTATGCTGAAAACAAGATTTCCAAATTGATTTCAAATTGATTTTAATAAAATTGATTTTCAAGGCGTTTCGCGTCCGTACGATCAAACGACAGGTCCGATCGATACGAAACTTGAAACCCTATAATAGTTCACCGATACGGATCCGATGAAACTGGTTTCATCGAAATCCGAGTCCGTGACCAAAATGGCTATTTTCAATATTCATTAAATAAATTAAATAAATTATAAAAATCCAATTTTTTACATCTAAATTCAAAAATTGACCAAATTTCTCCCTTTAAATTCTCTTAATTATTTACTCCAATTCTAAACAATTCAAGTGTCAATACATAGTTGTTCTATTCATCAATTTAGATGTTAATCCTTACTTAAAGGTTAAATTCCAATTTTAATAAATTCAACATTATAAGTTTGATTAAATTTATTAAATTCACTTTCTTTCTATTATTCAAGGTTATTGATGTCAATTTAATGAAACTAACATTGGCTCAATATCTATACATAAAAAATCTCAATTCTAAACTTAGATCTCAACTTATGAAATAGTTAAATAATAAATTCCATCTAAATCTACATCTTCCTACTATCTAAATATTTAGAAAAATTACTTACCACTTTTTATTGTAAATTTCTAAACTAGTAGATTTGTGTCATTTATAGCCCTCTGGATATTTAATATTAACTAAAAGCAAATTTACATATAATTTCCATCGTCAATTATTTTAGTGAATAAATCTTCAAAGGTTACTGCAATTAATCCCATTAATTGCAATAAATTCTAATAAATTTGACTCTATTTGATTACAACTCACAAATAAATCAATTATTACTCCCTATATAGTTAACGTTTCTTTTATATTCCAATACATTAATATTTACCCAATTTCCATCTTTTATTTGCATAAATTACTGTATTTCAATCTTATTGGAAATTTTGTTAACTTAACACTTGAATAAAACTTAAAACCTCAATTAATTCATTCCACTTCGGTTTCATTCTTAAGATTACACTAATTATTATATTATAAAAATGAAATTTTCCCTTGGTTACATCTTATTTATCCACTTACAAAAATTCCACACTAACTGAAATAATTTAGTGCATAAATTGAAATTGATTAAAATAAACTTAACAAACAAATAGAATAAATACGTACAATAATTATTGTCATAAATCTATTTTATAAGTCTACACATAATTATTACCTTACAATACGTTTTACGTTACTATAAAATTTATACACTCTTCCGTTACCATATTAATAATTTCTAAAGTAACGTTCATTCTTAATAACAACGTTATACTATTCAACATATAAAAGGACTCCATTCCCCAAATACATTCATTTATATCTATTCCCTTAAAGTTCTCCTTTATTGACTAGACACATTAATTTAGATTCATTTACATCGAATGCCCTTCTTAGCTATATACTCAATACATGTTAAATCTACATAATTTTTACCCTTTTATTCAAATTCACTTATACCATCAATAACAAAATGTTGCCCTAAATTTAGATTCAATTATATACATTAGATCAATGGGTAAACTTTTGTAATTATCCCATATATGAAAATATTTTTATGCATACATTTCCACTTACTTACTATGCATTCATTTATTAAATTACTAATTGCCTTAGTCAACTTATCCCCTATTTACTACCAAATTTCTCACTTGGTTATAGTTTATAAACATATATACATACCTAGGCAAATCAAGTTCTAGTCCTGTTGTTATTTATATTATATTGGGTATGCACAATTAAGAGGTTAATTAATTATTTCTACCAAATTATCTTCATACATTTAATTCCAAATCTTATAGGATTAAATTCTAATTACTTACCCTTAATCCATCAATTACATATTCAATGCAAACATGCATTTGAAACCCTTTTATTCTAAATAAATTTTATTAAGTGTTGACATCCACTAATAGAATTCACCTTTATTACAACCAAATGTAACCTCTTCACTACTGATTTTATATTAATGAATCTCATTTTAGTTAATATTTTTATTAATATTTTCAATTCAACATTTATTGATTTCTTATAATTTACTTTTTTAACAGAAAGTGACAAATTACATTATCCAAATCTATTGTCATAAAATTTTATTGTTACACTAAATTACAACTACTATACCAAATTTCTACATTTATCCTAAATTAGATTAGATTAGAAATTATATTAATTCAAATCATTTAATATTATTAATTTAACGGGTCGTTACAATAATAATTTCACAAGCCAACTTGTTTGAAAAAATCTTTAAAATGCTTTATAAAACCCATGCATGAAATCTATAGAGAAAACTCAAGAATTCGGGAAAAAATCAAAAATGGCGGAAATTATTCAAGTATAAAAACCGCTGAAATCAAGCTATGATCACTAGTTCGACAGCAGGTTTGGACCTAAAAATAGAGTCCAAATGACATGAAATTTTGCTGGAATGTAGACTTATACACCTATTCCAATCTGCAAAAATATTCATCCAATTCCAACTTGAAATGAAGATTCTGCATCGCTTCGAAGTCGGACTAAAACCACTGTAAACTGCTGTGTAAAAACTGCGCAAATGTTCAACTTCGACGATGAGTTCGAAGGGGCAAATGAATCCAGATCTTCGTGAAATTTCGTAGGAGCATAGATTAGTACTTGTATTACGATTTTCAAAAAGAACTGTTGGATTTCGACTTGAAACGAAGAAGTGGCGTCGTCTCAAAGTTGGACCGAAACTAGGATTTTCTGTTTATTCAAAACAGCGCAAAGGTCCGACTTCGGCAACGAGTTTGGCATAGCTAACCAACCCAGATTTTTATGAAACTATACAGAAGTGTAGATCGTCACTTCTTCTTTCCAACGAGACAAAGAATGGCAGATTCTGACATCGGACGAGTCCGAGATAGCGTCGCAAAGTCGGGGTTCTGCGCTGAAAACAACGGGAGAAAAGAGACTAAGGCCTGTAGCTATGCACTAACAGGCCAGAGATGAAAAACCACAATTTTGGCATACTAAACTTCAAATTATGAAAAAATGAATAAAATAAAAGTTGTAGCTTAGTTTCTTAGCTTTACGCAATGACCAAGATCGTCAAATTCTGATCAGGGATGAAAATTTTATGACTAAAACAATTCTCAGATCTAAATTCTATATCACTGTCGTTTTGCTCTCGGGATAGTAGTAAGGATGCACAGTTTTGACCAAATTAACTTCGAAATTTCATGAAACTCAAAACATGAAACTTTTATCCTTATATCTAAACTTTCCATAACATACAAAATTAGATTTGGATAAGAAACGAGTAACTTATGGCCAAAACAATTTCAGGTTTTTATTTTATCAACCCTGTCATTTGTTGTCAGGCCAGCAGCAAACAAACGTAATTTTGACCATTCAAACGTCAAAATTATGCAAAGCTCAAAACATAGAAGTTATAGACTACAAAATAAGCTTTTGAGAACATCAAGAAAATTCTAATTCTGATTAAAGATGAATGAGATATGCCTAATTTACTAACAGTAATATACTAATTTTAATTTCAGCTAGCATTGTGAGATTAAACTCACTTTTGAGCAAGAATAGAGAAAAATACTAGAGCAATACTTGAGCTTTGACTTCAAAAGAGGACTCAAGAACCTACAGAACTCAAAATAGAGACATGCAAGAAGGAACAAGCAAGTTACAGTAAACCCTAACTTTTAAATATGAGAATTTGATGAAATAGATATTGGTTTTGAGATTGATTACCTGTATATTCTCTTGAAATAAACTCTCTACAATTTTCTAGCTTTGAATTAGGGGTTTGATTTTAGAATTTGGGGGTAGCCATTTTTTTCTTTTTGAGCTTCCTGGTTTGAGCCTTTAGGAAGGGGAAGAGGAATGAGAAAGGAGTACGTATAGGCGAATTCTTCCCCCTTTCCGCCTTACTAAGCCCAATAACCCACTTAGGAATTTAAATTAGCTATTTGTTTTTATTAACACCCAACTTGATTTAAGCTACATTATTAAACCACAAATAAAAAAATTTAACTTTGCAAAAATTAAAACTATGATTATAAATTATTATGACCAATTTGAAACATGATTTTACACATAAATCCATTCTTTTTAATATTTTAAACAAATTGCACATTTTCTTCTTTTAATTGCAAAATCCTACATTTTTATTTCTAAAAATTACAAAAGACAATACTTCATGTTTAAATAAGTTGCACCAACCATATAAAAATATTCTACATGGTTAAATAATATTTTCGAACACAATTTCACATTTTAAACTCCTTTATCATTTAAATAAGCTTTTCCAAACAATACATTTTCAATTAAGAACCCAAATATAATTATTTAGCACGAAAGCCATTTTTAATTGACTTTAGATAATAATTTTAATTATCCTCTCCATTATTTGATTTAATTTCATACATAATAAATTATTATTCACATTATAATTCATTATTTGCAGGTAATCACAAAACCAGGGTTGTTACAAAAAGTGTATATGCATACATCAATTAGAGTTCAATAATCAATCACAAGTTATCAGCCTGGACAGTTATAATAACCTGACCTTACAATTGCTAATAATATACAACAACAAAGTGCAAAGCGGATAATAGACATCACTAAGCAAAACAGATACGTGCATATGAAAATGAAGATCTCCAGCTCGCATGCTGAAGCTCCAAAAGCACCAAATCTAAACCTGTAAATATATCCAGCCTGACCCGAGCATTGAAAGGGAAGAACGTACGGATCAATCTGGTAAACCAGCGTGAGAAAATACACTCAACTATGTTTATTGAATTACTAAACTTTTCCTTTTCAGAACAAAAGTATCTCGTAAGACACGCCCACACATAAACACGGACATGTTTTTACCTTACGATAACCAAAACATTTAATATCAAATTCTCATACATTATACTTGTGTCTAGTATACAAATAATATTAATCATATCTAAAATTGTTACCATTATTAAATTCCAGCACACTAGGCTCTACAAACAAAATGGCAGGCACGTAATGGAGTTTGGATTTCCATACAAATGACCAGGTGAAGGGACTACCTTTCGATGGGTACACCTCTAGATGGATGTCTCGAAAAACCATCACAAAGTTCCTCTACCAACATATGACCAACCTACCTCTATAACTTAGTAGTACCGAATATGTCATCCCCCGGTCGGCAGTGACCTTTCTTGAGGGCCCTCATAGCATACAAACCACATTAATTTACATCTCAAATGTCATAGCGGGAAGAAATATATCTAAAAGGGGATGATCATATACTAATTGGGAATGATCCACTTAGCCTTGCCGCATCTAACCATGTTTCAGTCATTTTCGGTTGATGAGGTCTAAGGCAACGGTCACCTTTTCACATATCACATATCACATCTCTTTGGATGCCACACGGCCATTTCCTTCGACTACTAGTTGCCTTCCACAAAAATACAACCCTTGAGCTCTTATGTCTCAGGGAGGGTGTTAAGCTAAGAGAAGTTTCCTTCTCTGCCACCACTGATGTATGTTCGTAAAACTCAATGTGCGTAATCTTTAGAAATGCAATGTCAAACACTCGTTCATACAAGTTATCCAGAAACAGGACAAACCGAAGATACTTTCCTACCATATCCTATCGGGAAATCGCTAGGATTAGTAGCCAATAGTCCTTGCACTAGATATTCCATAATGAAGATACCACTGCTACTATATGTATTTTTGGATTTTAACCCCAAATGATCAACAAGCAGTCCTCCACTATGAAAAACCTAAATATCAATATCATCGATAACCTACACAATCGAACGCATATACGTTGGTCCGAAGTGGTTTTCAGATAAATCTGATCCCGGCCACTTCGCACCAACAACGCAAAAGCGTTTCTCAACCATACACAGAAACTAAGTCTCGTAGACGTATAATATCTCCAACTTTCAACTTGCTATCATTCGGCCAAGAAGGAAGCTCGATAAATTGGAGTAATACTCCTCACTACATGAATCAACATTCTCAACACAAATGATAATCAAGCCTACATATGGCTACGTACTAAGTGTACAACTAATAGTTCCCACATCAAGTCGAGGAACTAAAATGGCCAAATTCGATAGTCGGTTATTTAACTATTAAAGCAAACAAACAAATATTTAGCACCATAAGCAATCACTATGCCCTTTTAATTAACCTTTTATTAATTAAACACTTTTCCAAATATTCACTTCAAATTATCTTTGAAAAGATATATTCTTAAAACAATTTCAACGTTTCAATCTTTGGAAAACATTTCCATATAATTATTTAATAATAAGTAATTCACAATTCTCTTTATTTTCAACACTTACAAATTATTACATATACTTAAATCACGATTAAGTATATATTGTATTCTTTAAGGAAAATATTCTCTTAAACATACTTATTTGAGTCAAAACGAATGTTGCGTAAAACATCGTTACGACAACCCAAAATCATTAGTATAGGGATTCGATAATTACATAGATATATAAATCCCATATACTATACAAAACATCTCCTTCCGAAAATCATTTACTATGATAATAGTATTATAGTCAATGCTTTCCTTACTTCTCGAAAACATCTATTTCAACAATAAATGTTGGAATCTATGTATTTGACACTTAAACACATTTTAAAACATTTTCAAACCATTTATCTCCATTTAAAATGCTATTTCTAAAACCTTTTAATGTAAAGATGATTCACTGTCCAAAATCATGAATATACTACGTTTACCAAATTCAATACATCTACATATTTATTAAAGGATTGTCCACTGTCCAAAATCGTGAATATAATTCCTTTAATAAGCTCTATATTTAACTTATCAAAATAAGTTGATTTTGGATTTATAAAACAATGTTTATGAATTCCATTTATATTTTATAAAAACTTCCATATATAAAATTCCTTTATTAACCAATCTCATTTTACATCGCATTTACATACCAAAATCTGATTATACGTTAATCACTTATAAATCTCTTATTTACAAAATTCGTTCTTCTTATAACATCATCAATTCATAAATCTTATTTACTTATAAGATTCATTTATACTTCATTTTAACACTTATAAAACTAATTTATAATTCCATTATTTTGATTTATAAAATATCAGTTTTATAGATCTTATATATAAACCATTATAATAAGTCAAAAATCCTAATTTTACTTATTTTAGAAAAAAGTTAACTTCATATTTCAAAAATTACATTTAAGTATATTTCACAAAAATCATAATTTTTATAACATAATAATTAGAATTTTATTTATTTAAAAATAAACTCATTTCCTTAACAATTTAAAATTTAATAAAACATCTATTTCACTTTGAAATCCTTTTTAATTTGAAATCATCATTTTAATATTTAAAATTTTCAAAAATAGGCTCAATGTTGCAACAACACTAAATAAGGTGATTCACATCAATCCCATCAATTATGGCATCCAAACATCATATATCACATGATAATAGCATATATAACAATTTATGTAAGTAAAACTAATCCTGGTGAGGAATCCGGTTGGATCCCTCCAACCTGTCACTTGCAACAAATATGCGTATTAAAAAATATGTACAATGTCCGCTTCGAGGCAGATGCGCATACAAAAGGTCATCCTCTCATACACGAGAACGTATAGGGTCTCATCTGCTCCAATAGGTAGGAATATATCCAAATACCAATCAATATATACAATACATCATATATCATCCAGACAATCATCAATCAACATAAAATAAATTTATTCTCGCTTATATAAAAATATCAATGAGACAGAAAGAGTGAGTTGTACTCACTTTTATTCCGATAGCAGTTGTAATGTTCTATTCTGAATAAATTAAACGAGCGTTTAGTTTTACCCAAAATTTGCACTAGATCTAATCAACTCCAAACAAGCTCTAAAATGTAGTGCTCGTCGATACGATTCCAACGCAATTTGTTTCGTCAAAAATGGACTTTGTATTAAGTTATGATATTTTAAAGATTATACGAATTACTATATAAATCAATTTACAAATTTTATTTTATTTTTAAACCTAGATTTGATCGCGGCCGTTCGTTTTACAAATTGAAATATAAGCCACTTATTTTTCCTTCTCCATCATCATTCAGCTGTTCGAACTAAAGAACCCATAGCCGCCATCAAACCCTAATCGCCACGGCCACATCGATGCACTAAATGTTGATCAGGAACCACCCTTTCAAAGCTCATCACTTTTGCTATCAACGTCCAAAGACCGACCCCACTTTGCTGCCCTAATGCCTCAAGATTCATGCTCAAATGCATGACCTATATCCTTGAATTGCCATTGATCTACTTAGTATAACTCGAACACCACCGTTGAAAACATAGATCTCGAAAAGCTTGACATTTTTGTAGTTGTTAGTTTTTGATAAAAGTGAACGGATCAAGAGATAATTGGAGGAGAAGGATTTGAAAATTTTGGCCATTGAATGCTTAGTGGCGGCTGTAACCCTAGGCTAGGGTTTTGGGTGAGAATAGAAAATGTTGAGGTCCTTTTATATAAAATTTCGCAATACTATTCACCCGAAAAGTTTTTGAACTCCAAACAAAGCATGCCGCCTGGAATTTATAATGTTTTACCTCTATTTCAAATACAATGGAATATATATCGGGAGCCAATTTGATCATATTTGAAAGATAGGTTTTCAGATCAACTTATTTAAATTAAAATTTACTTAGACAAATTTCTACGCGTTTTAGCTTGCCACGATTAAACCGTAAGTCCAATTGACACGAAATTTGAAAACCTGCAATAATATAATATTATGGATCCAATGAAACTAGTTTCGTTGAAACTCGAGACCGCGTCAAAAATGACTATTTTTACACGTTAATTAAATATTAAATATTCAATTTCTATAAATTACTTTTAGTTCAATATTTAAAAGTTCTCTAACATCATTCTAATTCAAATAGAATTTATATCAATTTTATAAATCATTTTCATTCACAATAAATTCCAATTTCAATTATTCCTACAACTTCAAATATTAAATTAACAATTTAATTATCCAAATAAATCACTATATTTGAAATATAAGTTATTCAACTTATAAAATTAACATATGAATATTTAAAATCAATTAAATATTCCAATTTTGAATGAATGAAATTTTGGGTTGTTACATTCTTCCTTACTTAAAAGAATTTCGTCCCTGAAATTACCAGGTAAGAAAAAAGCTAAAAATCCATTAACTTTTCAAAACCAACTAATATCGTTCAACTTTTAACTCAAAAATCAAAATTTTAGTTATCAATTTTGTTTTTCGAAATCTCAAAAAAATTCCTAACGCCTTAAATTTTCAAAAAATTTCGCCATAGTCTCCTTTGTGTGGTTTGATTCGAAAAAAAATCACAACATATATATACATATCACAAATATACCTCTCATCTTCGAGGATGAGGCATCCCGCAAGGAAAAAATATAAAAGTACGATGTGTAATCCGAGATATGTACCTTATGTATTATTAGCGAGCATATAAGGCTAATATAGCGCAAAAGCAAGCTCCAAAAGCGAAGCATACGCCATCCGAACCTACTAAACACTCAACACACAAATGAGAACACATATATGGAAAGAAATAACAATATACAGCATATACTAATACAACAACTATATATATGCCAATGTACCAAATGCAATCAAAAGCAACAAGTCCAACCATCAAACAACTATCATCCAACTAACATTCAACAAACCAATATCTATCCAATCAATTTATAACCAAACCAATATTCATTCATATTCAAGTTAGTTCACTTTAAAGTTAAATCAAATTCAATTCTATTTACTTTCAGTTACTATCAATTTGAATTCAATTACTTAGCTTTTGGTTTCATTAATTCAATTCCATTAATGAATTTCTATATAATCAACTAACATCCATCTAACAACTAATGTATAACCAACATAACCAAATTTATTTAATTTACACTCAACATCATATTTACTTCATTTACATTCAATTTGGTTTAACACGTTTAATTTCAATTGATTTAATATTCTATTTAGATTGAATTCTGATATTCAGTATATCCACTTCTACAATTAAAGTTGAATTCCATTATATAACTCAAATTCTATTCATTTAACTACTACATTTTACTAATTCATTTTGATATCAAATTCAACTTCATTCAGCGTCACTTAAGTTATGTTCCATTCAATTCTCACTTGCATTTACTTTCACCATACAATTTAAGTTCACTTCTAATTTATTTCAAATTCTATTTTATTTTAACTTTTACTTAAGTCCAATTTCATATCACTATTCATATGCGAACTTTGTTTTGCTTCACAAAATTGTTTAACCATTTTAATATTTGGCTTTACTTACATTTTTCCATTCTATAAGTTATATAACTTAGTTATTTAAACTTCCAAATTCATATTATATAATCACTTACCAATTAAGTTTAATTTTCCTTTCAATAATTTATTTAATCCAGTTCAGATCCAATTTAATTTTTAACCTTCCTTTAGTTAAATTTCAAATCATTTATTTTATTGTATTAACTCAATTTTATTTAACTTTACTAAAGTTAAAAGTTTTATTTCATATTATAAGTCCAAAACTCATTTCACTTATATTTATCAATTTCAACTTGGATTTCAAATTCAAATTTGTTTATCACAACAAAACTCAAAATTTCAATTTACTATTGGTAGCAAACTCATCACATAGAAACTCGAAAATGATACTAACGATGCTGTAGTCATCACCCTTATTATTTCCTAGCAACGGTAGTGAATTCAGTGCTTTATATTCTTTTAAAACCTTTTTGTTCTTAAATCACATTTATAAATTCATGCATATAAGATTTATTCCAAATTCATTTATCTTATTTAGATTTATAATAATATAACCTCTTTAATTTTGAAAAATAACTTTCAAAATCAAGGAAATTCAAAATTTCCAAATTCTTAGTTTAAATCCATTTTTATTTACAACTATATTTATAAAAATACTCGTTTAGTTTCACTTCTTATATATAAGATTATTTCACAATTGTAAATCATATTAGTTATAATTCCATACTTTATAATTCATTTGCTTATACAATATATTATTCTACAATTATTGTTTTTACTTAGATTATTCAACTATTAACTTATATATTTTTTTACATTTTTTAACAACCAAACAATCAATTTATATACACTATAATAATTCTGAAAAATTATTCCTTCATATATAAAATATAATCGAGGTGAAATTATTTCATTTACCCAATTTAAAAACAATACTATGTCGACTTGCCCCGTTTAAGTGTTTAGAAATCCCTATCGATAACATGGCATCCTACATATCGACCATAATTCACAAACAACTCACCGGATAAGTGAACACAATATAAAATATATTTTAATCACTAACAAATACACGCTCATATATATAATACACTCAGACTCATTCTAGGATGCTACTGTCCCTATCTATACTGAGTATACATCAAAGCCTCGGAATATACAAAATCTAAGCTTTGGTACCAATTGTTACGACCTGCAAATCCGTACCCTTTGAATCGACAATAAACCACATATGTCCGACCCAAAAAGCACAGACTAATAGAAAGTCATGAGAACGAAATGAAGAGAGAAGAAGAGAAGAGAAGAAAGAGAGAAGAAAGAACCAAACAGAACAATATAGAATCTCACATCGCAGTGGAAAACATATAATACCATATCAATGATCTTTACAAAACAGAAACTGTATATACATACATCAATCAGAGTTCAACAATCAATCACTAATTATCAACCTGGACAGTTATAATAACCCGAACTTACAATTGCTGATAATACAAAACAACAATGTGAAAAGCGGATAACATACATCATTGAGGAAAACAGATATGTGTATATGAAAATGAAGATCTCCAACTCGCCTGCTGAAGCTCAAAAAGCATCAAATCAGAACCTATAAATATACTCGGTCTGACCCGAGCATTGAAAGGGAAGAAAGCATGGGTAAGTCTGGTAAACCAGCATGAGAAACACACTCAACTGAATTTATAAATTACCAAACTTTTCCTTTTCAAAACAAAAGTATCTCGTAAAACACGCCCACACATAAACACGGACATGTTTTTACCTTACGATAACCAAAACATTTCATATCAAATCCTCTTACATTATACTAATTTCTAATATACAAATAATATTAATTATAGCCGAAATTGTTATCATTATTAAATTCCAGCATACTAGGCTCCACAAACGAAAGTGCAGGCACGTAGTGGAGTTTGGATTTCCATACAAATGACCAGGTGTAGGGACTACCTTCCGATGGGTACACCTCTAGATGGATGTCCTGAGAAACGATCACAAAGTTCCTCTACCAACACAAGATAGGTATACCTCTACAACTAGGTAGTACCGAACTTGTCATTCCCCGGTCGTCACCGACCTTTTTCGAGGCCCTTATAGCATACAAAACACATTAATTTACATCCCGAACGTCATAGCGGGAAGAAATATATCTAGAAGGGGATGATCATATCCTAATTGGGAATGACCCACTTAGCCTTGCCGTATCTAACCTTCTTTAGGTCATTTTCGGTTGACGAGGCTTGAGATAACGGTTATCTTTCACATATTACATATCACATCACTTTGGATGCCACACAGCTATTTCCGTTGACTACTAATTGCCTTCCATAAAAATACAACCCTTGAGCTCTTTATGTCTCAAGGAGGGTGTCAAGCTAAGAGAAGTTGCCTTCTCCGCCACCACTGGTGTACGTTTGTAAAAATAAATGTACGTAATCTTTAGAAATGCAATGTCAGACACTAGTTCATACAAGTTGTCCAGGAACGGGACAAACCGAAGGTACTTTCCTACCACATCTTGTTAGGAAATCCCTAGGAGTAGTAGCGAATAGTCCTTGCATTGTATATTTCATAATGAAGCGACCACTGCTATTATATGTATATTGGGATTTTAACCCCAAACGATGAACAAGCAGTCCTCCACTATGAAAATTCTAAACATCAATATCAATGATAACCTGCAACAATCGAATGCATATACGTTGGTCCGAAGTGGTTTTTAGATAAATCAGATCCCGATCTCTTCGCACCAACAACGCAAAAGCGTTTCTCAATCTCATATAGAAATCAAGTCTCATAGACTTACTTTCAACTTGTTATCCTTCGACTAAGAAGGAAGCTCGATAGATTGGAGTAATACTCCGCACTACACAAATCAACATCTTCAACACAAATGATAATCAAGACTACGCAGATGGCTACATACTAAGTGTAGGACTAAATAGTTCCCGCATCAAGTCGAGGAACTAAAATGGCCAAATTTGATAGTCGGTTATTTAACTATCAAAGCAAATAAACAAATATCTAGCACCGTAAGCAATCACTAGGCCCTTTTAACTAATCTTTTATTAATTAAACACTTTTCCAAATATTCACTTCAAATCATCTTCAAAATGGTATATTCTCAAAACCATTTCAACATTTCAATCTTTGGAAAAAAATTTCCATATACTTATTTAATAATAAGCAATTCACAATTCTCTTTATTTTCAACATTTAGAAAATATTACATATACTTAAATCACGATTAAGTACATATTTTATTCTTTAAAGAAAATATTCTCTTAAACATATTTACTTGGGCCAAAACGAATGTTGCGTGAAACATCATTACGACAACCCAAAATCATTAGTATAAGGATTTGATAATTAGATAGATATATAAATCCTATATACTATACAAAACATCTCCTTCCGAAAATCATTTACTATAACAACAGTATTATAGTCCATGCTTTCCTTACTTCTTGAAAATGACTATTTCAACAATAAATGTTGGAATTTATGTATTAGATACTTAACACATTTTAAAACGTCTTCAAACCATTTATCTCCATTTAAAATGCCATTTCCAAAACCTGTCTTTTAATTTAAAAGATTATTCACAATCCAAAATCGTGAATATACTTTGTTTACCAACTTCAATACATCTACATATTTATTGTAGGATTGTCCACTGTCCAATGCTCTCAGTACCAAGTCCTATCCTTAGTTCCAAATCTGGCACGAATTGAATCTTAGGCTTCTCTCATCCTCTAGAGCCTCCCTTCAAGTTACATCCAATTTCGACCATCTTTGCCTTCAAGTTTCCAATTCGACCACTCCTTTTCTAACTACCTAAAAATACTAGCGAACCATATCAAAGCACAACATACAAACATGGAAAATCATACATATACTTCCATTCATACATGCCATACATAAGAACATGATAATTAAGCAAATTCTAATCTAAATCTAACATTTACACTAACTATGGATATGAGCAAAATGGTTGCAAAACTATTTAAAAATCACTTTAGAACCTTTAAAATTCAGCCACAAACATATATTAGAATGTGATTAAAGTTAGAAAATGTTTTAGGATCAAAATCATGTTGAAAACATTAATTTTAACTATATAAACATGTGTAGTAGAGCGAGTGATCAAGAACCACTCACCAAATACTTAAAATACCATTTTCTCCACTTAGACATGAAGTGGACAGCAAGGAAGGGGAATGCAAATTAGCCAAAATGATAATCGCAAGCTTCTTTATGCTAATCACTCCTCTAATTGATGTTTTGGCTAAGATTAGTATGAAAAAGGTAGTTTTTTTGATGAAATTAGGGTTAACGGAGGTTTAGAGCTATTTTGGAGAACATAAAAATGACATAGATCAATACCTACAACATCTCCTTAGCACAATTTTCAAGTTGAGTTAGTGGGCTTAAGAATGGCTTAATTAATTACTCACTAATATAGAGCACCAGTAGTCGAAATTTAAAATAGCTATAACTTTCAAATGATAAGTCTTTTTTTATATTATGACACTCAATGGAATGAGAAACCATCATCCTGAAGCAATGGAAGTGGTTTGAGATCCTATTTCTACCACTGTCAAAAGCTATATTCCAAACAAGATTTTCTTGGTTAAAATAGTCACATAGAAATTCAATAAATTTTAAAAATGTGAAAAATATCCCCAAGAGCCATACTCCAAAACTTCAGAGTCATATGACCTTGTACGAATAAAAATATATGTTTTACGATCATTGGATACGTAAAATACAGTTCGTTACAGGATAAATAGTCAATTATCATCTTTTTAATATAATATGACCAAAACATATATTATGGTTTAATAAGATAAGATGTTAACAGATTAAATAAAATGGTATAATGACGTAACAATTTTTACCAAAATTAATACATAAGGCTTATCGATGAATATTCACATCAGGATTAAAAGTTAAATGGAACAATCGAAAGTCAATGTATAATATTTGTATCGAGATTGGTTGGAAAGTCAATCCTCTTAATTTACAATATCATTGTCTTACCCGACCAATCTACCAACATTTTACGATGAACTTCCAAATTACGATTTTGAAAATTGTTATTCCCGATACTGAAATGAAACCACATAAAAATATAAGAACTTTTTTATCTTTGTTATAATTTGAGACTCTTCATTTGCAATTGAATACTTTAATATTATCATTTGTTGACAGAATATAAAAAGCACTAATAATTCCCAAATGTTGTTGAGTATTAAAAAATTACAATATGTATGGATTAGTTGATACAGATACAACTCTACCAATGCATCATCTTTGTATTGCATATATTTATGCATATCTCTTGAGTGTCCACATGTTATCTATTGCAAAAATTAATGTTTGAAGCAAAGCTCATGAATATAGACTGTAATATGTTATACTAATAATATATTCCCAGTGTGCTATCTTAATTAATATGTGCATATCCATTCAATTTTCACGTATCATACAACATAAAACCAAAATACCCAAAATTTTCGCTAAACCAAATAGGGCCTCTAATTTAACAAATTAAATTATTACTTTAATGAATAAATTCTCAACTTAAGAAACTAAAAGCTTCAAAGCTTCAATTTTAAAATTTATTCTATTTAGATCTTCTTGAAGAAAATATGCGGGAAAAGGGCTAAATCAAAAAATTATTTTTGTAAACACCTAAAAACCACTACACATGAAGAGAATGCTGCGGTGAAGGGGATAAATAGTCAGTTATCATCTTTTTTGAAAGTGACTAAGGATAATGTAATATTAAATATTAACTAAACTATTTACTTGTGCATAATATAAATATAAAAGTAAAAGTAACAAAGTAAATGACATAAGAAATTTTTATACTACAACAGGACTTCAACTGTAAATAGCAAAAATGTATTTGACTGGTATGCTCTTGAATAGCACTAATAAGTTGATAATATACACCTTTATTATAATCTTCTCCTTTGTGGTATATCGTGTAGTTTGTGAAGAAAGGAAGTAGCTTTAATCACAAGAAAATATTCTTGAATGATCATGTGATAAAAAAATATTAAGCAGTTTGGAATTGTATGCTTGAGAGTTTAACAGTAAAGATAGAAAAAATTGCAAAAATAGAATTGATTATAAATAAATGATATAATTGATTTATATAGAGTTTAATAGTTGTGATCATTCGTGAATGTAAACGGTGAACAGTCAGGACTGCAGCTCTTGGATTTGGAGATGTAATCCTTCATGAAGGAGAGGTACATTTTCAGAAAACTAGCCGTTATATAGATTCAGCTAGCTGAATAAAGTTTAGCAGCCAGTTGAGTCGGCGGTTTTTTTAAATCAGCAAAAAAATAGTTCAATTTAGACCATTTTCATCCAGCTAAATATTTTCAGTCAGTTGTCTGAATATTCATAAATAAATATGTGCGTATGCATAGATTCAATCGGTTGGACTAGGTGGTTCAGCCGGCTGAATTATAAATTTGTTGTGTTGATGTTGAAATTTTAATTTCTGAAATACTGTTTGTGTGTACACCTACCACATAGAAGAAATTTTAACAACTTTATACCTCTATACATAGACATTATGACTGATGGCTCTTTGTAGCGTCAATTCAGTATTCAATTCAACATAATTGTCACTTTGCAAAGTTGATATTATTTTCTGCAAAAAATGTTTAGTATATACAATATATACTTGTATAGTTGTTACTATTTAAACATCAAAATATAAGGTTCTGACATTCTCCACCATTTTGATAATGACAACTATATAAATTCAATTTTAAATTAAGCGATTTGCCCCTCACTTTATACTCCACCTATCGATTTTTCCTTACTTTATTCTCCCCTTTTGTCATCGATAAAAAGAAAATAGATATTAATAGGAGAAATAACTAATTACGGGAAGAACCATCACAAAATATACAATAATTACATCATAGATCGTAGGATACAAAACACCATAGACATTTCACGAAAATATCATGTAGGATAACATGACAAACAAATATAACATAATAGAAACGGAACGATCAAGTTATCACAAATATTACGACACAGATTGTTTTTAAAGAGTTAGAACATTGAACATAGATAGGAGTCATAAAAAGACAATAATAAAAACATACTAGATATAAAGAATGATCAAACCTCTTGGCTTTTAGAGCTACCTTGCTCATCGGCTTTATTTTTAAAAACCCACTTTGTACCGATAACTGTATGATTAATAGGTCTAGGAACTAAGTCTCAAACGTCGTTTCGTTCGAATTGGTTTATCTCTTCTTGCATAGCTAAAATCCAATAATCATCGATTGAAGCTTCTTTTACATTTTTAGGTTCAGTGTTAGAAATAAAAGCAACATGTCCCAATTGATTTGATTGACTTATTGTCCTTGCATTTGTATTTATTTCTCCAATAATATTTTTGATTGGATGATTTATTAATACTCTAAGTCGAGAACGTTTCATTTTTAATGGGTAAATTTTCAACATTATTTCTAATGTTTTCATCTTCTGGATTAGTTTTTTTGTGTTTATTTTATCATCTTCATCATTATTTTTAATTTTTGAATTTTCATCAAAAGAAAAATGCAGTGTTTCATCTATTATTTTTGTTCTTTTACTGCATATTCTATAAGCTTTACTTCATTCTGACTATCTAATAAATATTCCTTCATTAGATTTTGTATCGAATTTTCCAAGTTGATCTTTTCTATTTGATAAAAAACATTTAGAGCCAAAAATATTTAAAGAGATATTAGGTTTCTTTCCATTGAATAGCTCATATGGTGTATGTTTAGTTAAGGGACGAACAGAGACACTATTTAAAACATAGCAGGCAGTTGCTATAAGTTCTGCCCAAATATTTTGGCAAATTACTACCATTAATTAAAGTTCTCGTGCATTATTGCAATATTCTATTTTTCATTTCTGCAGCTCCACTTTATTGTTGAGTTCTAGGAAAATAAAATTTATGAAAAATTTCTTTCCCGTAACAATAAATTCCAAATAAATCATTATCAAATTCTCCACCGTGGTCACTTCTAATGTTTTTATTTTTAAAATTTTGAAATTTTGTATTCTCTTAGAGAAGATTTTAAAATTTTCAAAAGTGTCACCTTTATTTTTTTATTAAATATTATCCATGTATATCTTGAAAAATCATCTACAATTACAAATACATACTTATTATGATTAATTGATTGGACTTGAATAGGACCAAAATGATCCAAATGTAATAGTTCAAGTGGTTGTAATGTAGAAATAATTTTCTTTAATTTAAAATATGATTTCGTTGGTTTTCCTGATTGACAACCATTCAAATATTGTTTACTTTATAATTCATTTTTGGTAATCCTTTCACTAAATTATTTTTAGATAATTTGCTTATAGCTTCGAAATTTATGTGACAAAATCTCTTATGCCATAACCAAGGATCATTTTCTTTGGCTATTAAACATTGTGTTATGATTAATTTTCATATTTAAAACGTATATATTTCTTTTATGATTTCCTTCAATGATTAAATTTTGATTTTTATCATAAATATTGCATTTATCTTATTCAAAAGTAATTTTTAAATCTTTACCACGAAGTTGACTAATACTTAAGAGATTATGTTTTAAATTCTTAACTTACAGAACATCTGTAATAAGAGGTAAGTTAGATGTACCGTTGTTGCTCACATCATCTTTGCCGATGATATATCCTTTGGAATTATCTCCTAATATGACAGATCCTCCATCTGAGTAGGTAATGTTTGTTAACATTTCTTTATTTCTCGTCAAATGTTTTGAGCAACCACTATCAAGTATCCATTTTCCTCTTTTTTATATGGTACCTGCAAAAAATATAGAATTGATGTTGATATCCACATCTTTTGTTATGGCCCTACGAGTTAGATCTCAAGAAACCAAACTCATGAGAGTTCAGAATTCCCTTTGTAAACAAAATTATTATTCTAATGAACAAAATTTATAAAAGATTTTAAATACTTATTTCTAATCAAATGATTATTACTTTTTGGAACCCAAAACTTTACATATTTTGAATGGCTTGTAGTTTTCTTTTGACTAATAGATTTCAAAACAAGTTTTTCAAGATTATTATTTTTCTTCTTGAACTTTGTATATAGAGTGTTCTATTGTTCAGATCTAGTTTTTTACTTTTGTAAATTTGTTATACTCTAATCCCTTTTTATTAGAAGTAGATTGCGAATTTTCAATAACTTTTAGAAAGATTTTTTCTGCCTCTATTGCAGTTAAAAACGTTTTTGGTAATATTATCTAACTTTGTTTTAAGACTAGTAATATCTAATTCTAATATTTTTACAATTGATTTTAACTCATGATTTTCTGTTGATAATGTGTCGTTCTTTTCTTTTTGAGTCTCGATTTCACTATCTAACATAGTAAGTTAAGAAGCAATATTAGAGTAAGATCTTATGAAATTACAAGTTCTTGTTTTAAAATTTTCTTTTCATCTTAACATATGAACTTCGATTTCATTTCTATTTAGCCATTCTAGTGTATCTTTATATTTTCTTTAATATTTCTTAGTTTTTCTGATAATTCAAAATTTATATCAACTAAATCATCAAAAGTAAGATCACTTACATCATCATTTAAGGCCAAAAAGCATACATTGGCTTTGTTCTGAATCACTATTACTGTCGCTGTTTGACAAGGAAGAGTAATCCGAGCCATCCCATGTAACTAAAAAGGCTTGTTTCTTCTTATATCAATCACTTTTGCTTTTGTAGTTATTTCTATATTTCTAGCGATCTAGATAGTCTTTCTTTATATGCCCCTTTTTCAAACATTCATAGCATTCAAGAGCTAAGGATGATGGTTTGTTGTTATTTCTGTTATTTCCAAACTTTTTATTCTTCCTATATTTCAGAAACGTTTTGAAGTTCTTGGCTGCCATATCATCTTCATCTTCGTCAAATTCCTCTTCTTCGGCTTGGAATGCTATTGTTTTTCTACCTTGATCTTGAACTCTTTTGTTTGTAAATTAACTTCATATGACATGAGATTTCCTATTAACTCTTCCTATTATATGGTAGAAATGTCGTTACTTTCTTCAATTGCTAAGACTTTTCATTCCCCTCATTCTCTAAAGAGTTTAGGATTTTGAAATAATATCAAAATCAATATATTTTTCTCCTAATGCTAGAAGTGGGTGATATATATCTTGAAACCTAAAATACATCTCATCTATGGTTCCATCTTGCTTCATTCTAAAATTCTAAAATTGGTTCTTAAGCATAAATATCTTGCTTTGGTTAACCTTATTAGTACCCTCATGAGTAACTTTGAAAGTGCGCCAAATTTCATATGTTGAAGTACGCATACTAACTCTATTAATAAATTCATTTTTTATCTAAGGAACAAAACAACACATTCATAGCTTTAGCATTTATAGTATCATCTAATTTCTGTGTATTTGACCTGTGCACAACAAGTAGTAGGTATAAAATATTCTTGTTGAGTGATATTACAAGTGTTGTATCCATTTGCTTGCATGTAAATTCTCATCCTAGTTGACCAATAATTATAGTTTAATCCATTAAATAGTGGTGGTCATGCAGTGGATCGACCTTCAACAAAACTTGATACTGTGTTATTTTACATATTACTTGAATAAAAAAATCATTATGGTTATATGATGACCTTGCTCTGATACCAAATGAAAGTGACTTAGTATCGTGTGCTATGAAATATTAACTAAACTATTTACTTGTGCGGAATATAAATATAAAAGTAAAAGTAATAAAGTAAATGACACCAGAGATTTTTATACTTTCAAACATTCCATTCTATGTCCAGTTCTTGACTCGTTCTGGATTTAGTCGATACCCTCGCTTAACCTGGAGGAACAGGTATTACACCGCCTAGACAACCAAATAGGACTTCAACCGTCTAGACAACCAAATAGGACTTCAACCACCTAAGGATACTACAATAAGACTTCAACTATAAATAGCATAAACGTATTTAATTGAGTATGCTCTTGAATAGCACTAATAAGTCAATAACATGCACCCTTCCTATAATTTTCTTCTTTGTGGTATATCGTGCAGTTTGTGAAGAAAGGAAGTAAATTTGATCACAAGAAAATATTCTTGAATGATCGTGTGGTTAGAAAATATATAAAGCAGTTTGGAATTGAATGCTTAAGAGTTAATAGGTTAGATAGACATAGTTGCAAAAAATACAATTGATTATAAAAGGACGAAATTAGTTTAAAGGAAAAACTTTATGCTAATTTTTAAATGTAGGACGGAACTTTTAAAATTTAGGCTCAAGGACAGTAGCGCGTTCAATTCAACCACCTTCAACCTTTCCTCCATCATTCGAAGCCATTGTTTGAAGCTTGCCATAGCCGCCACCGCCATAGTCCTAACCTGCCGTAGCCGCCGCCATCCTAGCCCTAACCTACTGTAGCTCCCGTCACTCTAGCCGCCGTCGTCCAAGCCGCCGCCATCGTCGAAGCTTCTGCCGTCCATTCCCAAATTTAAAAAAACCTAATTCGACACTCCAATGCAAACGTAAATTAGAAATTTCATGAAAATTGAAGTCGAGTGCCACTAAATCTAGAGGTAAGAAACAAATGGAGAAGCAAAACATAGAAGAAGAAGAAAGTCAAAAGGTTATAATCACAAGTTGAATGATATGTGGATATAGCATTTCTACATTTGAAACACAATACACTGTGTTTAATATGCTAAATGATAGACTAATATAGCATTTATACTTTTAAAATATAGTATAATTATCTGGCTATGCAAATTGATATTTGGATATAGCATAAGTATGTTTCAATTGAATAAGGATGAAAAAATATGCAAAATGAACTTGAATTTAGCATAAGTATATTTAAAGTAAAGTAGTATGAATAGAATATACAAAATAACTACCAAATGAAAAATGATAATTGCATATAGCATATGTATTTTTAATGTAACATTTTAGTCATAAAGTTCACCACTATGTTTATAATATGCAAAATGATAGTTTAATATAGCATTTAAGTTATGAAATCCATTATCATATTTAAAATATGCAAAATAGTAGTTTGATATAGCATTTTAGTTGTAAAGTCCAATACCAAAGCTATAATATGGAAAATGAGATTTAATATATCGTTTTAATTACAATATCCAATGGCATGTTTAAGTTATACAAAATGATAGTTTAATGTAGCATTTCAATTACAAAGTCCACAAGCATGTTTAGGATATGCAAAATGATAGTTTAATATAGCATTTTAGGATATGCAAAATGATAGTGTAATATAGCATTTTACGATATGCAAAATGATAGACTAATATAGTATGTTTAGAATATTTAAAATGATAGTTTAATATAGCATTTTAGTTATGAACTACACTAGCATTTTATTTATGATATATGTAACATTCAAAATAAAGCAACTCAATAAACAAGTAAACAAACAACTGATGCATCATGTTTTATGCATATTTTATCATCTTGTGAAACATATATGTAATTTTATCTAATTAAAATCGCATCTTTTGTAGATTTTTAAAACAAAACTTACTTCGGCTCCTTAAAAATTAGGGACATTCAATCATACTATTACAAATGCATAAATTATAACAACTGTAATACAAAATATAATGTTCAGTTATGTATTATACATATAGAATTAGAATGATAATTTCATATAGCATTTTTTTCTTAGTTTATTTCAACACATTTAGTCGTCATCGTTACTTTTGGCATCACCAGCAACCTTAACTTCTACTCCACTTCTACTCCACCACCGCTCATCTAAAATCGGCCATAAAAGTCATGGCTCAAGTCACCGCAGACTTTCAATGTAGTCGCCGCCACCTACAGTCCATCGCCTTCGCTTGACGAACGAGCTCCGCCTTCGCGTAAATGAGCTCCGTCTTCATCTGCGGTTGTGCCACCGTCGTCTGTTCTTGTGATGCAGCGCCATCTATTTTTCTGATGTTGCTACCAGTCCAATTGATTTGAGAACGAGATTTGAAAACAGTCTAATTTTTTTGTGAAGAATTTCCTTCAGGCGAAAGAATAAAACTCGTGTCCCTAAAACGTAAAAATAATTGTCGCGTCCTTCATTCCAAAAAAATGCAAAGTTTTTCCTTCAACCGATTTTTATGTTGTAAAAGCAATGAAATAATTTGCTTTATATAGAGTTTAATGGTTGTAATCATTTGTAAAACGAAACAGTGAAAAGTCAGGACTACAACTCTTGGTTTTAGAGATGTAACCCTTCACGAAGAAGATGTACCTTTTTAGAAAACTAGCTGTTATACATGTTCAATCAGCTGAATAAAGTTTGGCAGCCAGTTGAATCGACAATTTTTTAAATCAGCAAAAAAAATAGTTCAATTTAGGCCATTTTTAGTCGGCTGAATATTTTTAGATAGCCGGTTGAATATTCATAAATAAATATGTGCATGTGCACAGATTCAGTCGGTTGAACTAGGTGGTTTAGTTGACTGAATTGTAAGTTTGTTGTGTTGATGTTGAAATTTTAAATTTTGAAAAACGGTGTGTGTACCACATATAAGAGATTTTAACAAATTTATACCTCTAGACATAGACATTATGATTGATAGCTCTTTGTAGCGTTAATTCAATTTTCATTTCAATATAAATGTCACTTTATAAAGTTGATAATATTTCCTGCAAAAAATGGTCAGCATATAAAATATATAATTGTATAGTTATCACTATCAAAGCATCAAAATATAAGGTTCTAACATTTTTTACACAATGTGACCAAAAGCATTAATTAAAGCATATATTATGGTTTAATAAGATGTTAATAGTTCAAGTTATTGGTAAAATGATGTAACATTTTTTTATACACATGGCTTACTGATGAATACTTATAACAATATTAAAAGCTAAATTGAACAATTGATATTCGACCATGATATACTTGTATTAGGATTGGTTGGCAAGTACTCAATCCTCTTAACACACCATTTCATTTTCTTACACGACTCATCTAACATTATTTTATGATGAACGTCTAAAATACAACCGTGAAAATCGTCAAATTGCTAACTTCTGATACTAAAATGGAACCATGTAAAAATATTTGAAATTTTCAATCTTTGTTGTAATATGGGACTCTTCATTTATAACTAAACACTTTAAGATTATCATTCGTCGATGGAATAGAAAATGTATTAAAATTTTCCAAATGTTTTTGAGTATTAGAAAAAAATACAGTATGGGTGGATTGGTTAACACAAATCCAACTCTATCAAGCATCATCATCTTTGTATTGCATATATCTATGTATATTTCTTTCGTTTCCATATGTTTTTAATTGCAAAAATTTATGTTTGAAACAAAGATCGCCAACATGGATTATAGTATGTTATACCAATAATATATTCCCAATGTGCTATCCCAATCAATATGTGTATATTCCTTTAATTTTCATATGTCATATAACATAAAACCAAAATACCAGAAATTTTCACTAAACCAAATACATCCTCTAATTTCATTGGTTAAAATATTAATTTAACGAATAAACTCTCAAACTAAGAACTAAAAGCTTCGTAACTTCAATTTTAAGGTTTCTTCCATTTGGACCTTTTCGAAGAAAATATAACTATGGAAAGGGCTAAACAAAAAAATTATTTTGGAAACACCAAAAAACAAATATACATGGTGAGAATGATTGCAGCGAAGAGGGATAAATAGTCAGTTATCATCTTTTTTACATAGTATGACCAAAATAATTAATTATAGCATATATTATGGTTAATAAGATGTAACATTTTTTACCAAAATTGAAACAGAAAGCTTATTGATGAATACTTTCTTCAAGCTTAAAAATTAAATAGAATAGTTGAAAGTCAAACATGTGATAGTTCTATTGAGATTGGTTCGCAAGTAGATCCTCTTAATTCAACATTTCACTATCATGCTGTTTGTAACTAAATTAGTGACAAACACCTGAGAATAGGTTTTATTAGTGAAATAAATGAAGAAGTTGAATTAAAACTAAGGAATAGCACTGAATACAAAGAAAAATGCAGCAGAAACAAAAACAACAAGGTTTATAGTGGTTCGACGTTGATTGCATATGTCCACTCTGAATACTTTCTTTATTGCTTTACAAATCACTTGATTGCACTTACAATTGAAAGAGATAACAAGAGGTCAAGGAAGAATGAAATAAGATTGGTTACAAATGTATAGAGTTTCACATATCAGCCAAAAAGAGAGGTCCTCCAAAATGGCCCTCGCCTTTGTATTTATAGATGAATGCAGCCTCCAATCTGATTGAAACTTGGGCACATGGACCCTCTCAGCAATATGAGCCTACCATAGGGAAAGCTAGGCCTAACTCTCCATAAGTAGGGGTCGGTACCGACCCCTTCATGGGTTGACTTTGGACTAGTGACCCCTATGGTGGCTTTCTTAAAGTCTACATTGATGTTGTTTTAAATATCATAGCATTTGGACTTGTGAATCTCTCGTTCCCATCATGTTTCATTTATAGCCCCTATCCTCCAATCCGAGATGCTTTCTTCTACTATGCCAACCCATCCTTCTTGGATTATGCCAAACCCATACTTATGAACATATTATGCCAACCTGATCCATACCATGTCGACCCTATACTCGTGAAAATATTATGTCGAACCTATCCATTCCATGCCGACCCCATATTTGTGAAAATATTATGCGACCCAATCCATACCATGCTGATCCCTGTATCATCTAAGTTAATTTCCATCTTTCTGCATCCTGCGCCATCTATCTATCAACTCTGTCCAATCCAGGCTTTGTATAATTGTCCGAGCTCTATTTCTAGGTCCTGTAGTTGTTGCCTCATGGTTGTCCTTCTTGTCAACAGTCGAATCCGCCTTACGCGACCACTCCAACATAGTCGGCTCAGGGTGCCAGGTAACACTTTACCCTCAAAGTACGTCTTGTGAGTAACATAATGTGCTTTGTAATGAAAAAAACTTCCAAGTTACCGGAAAGAAGTCCATCTAACTTCCTGATTGATTTCTGTTCCTTTATCGTCCTTAAGTAATACAAATATGATGTCGTATTCCGTTAGCATATTCAAATTCGGTCATTTGAGGCTCATAGAACTTCTCCTATCTGATTTGACCTCGAACTTGGATGTTACAGGCTTGACCTCAATTTCGGTTGATTTCAAAAGGTTGAATTCTTGAATCATTTCAGAGCACATTTACATACACGTTCTGTTGTTGGCTACCGGATGCGTTCGAACATTCCCAGGTCATTCCTAACCTTTATAGTATTGTGTATGCTCGTGTTTGCAATTCAACCTTCATACTGATAATCGTCTAACATTCTTTAGTTGTCCATCATTTCTCCCCTTCCATTTTTCTTTCTCTTTGTTTTTTTATTTTCCCCCCTTTTTTATTAAATTTCTTGTAGAGGGATCGGCATCTGACATGCCAATCCCTTGATAGATACAGGCTAATAGGGATCGGCAAATCCCAATGTCGATCCCTATTTCTTCAAACTCGGTCAACCCGTAGCAACCTGCTCTTGCTTATACCCTTGGCCATATATAAATGTACTTTTCCTTCACTTCCTTTTTTACTTTTACTTCTCCAAGTTTTACTTTTCCTTTGCATTTTCAAGCTTCCTTTTTTACCGAACCTCCATCATCACAAAACCCCTCTTTCTTACAAACATAATTCCTACCGTTTCAAATCTTAAACCCAAACAAGAATTTGATTTATTCCCTCATAGGTGCTCCTCGTTAACCTTCGGTTCCAAAGCCCGAATGTTCGCCCTCTAACTTAACTTGATACATACATATAGGTACGAATTCTTCCTTTACTTATGTTATTTGGTCATAAGCATCGAGCTTGGATGAGTTTGAGTGTCATTTAGGTGTGAAATGGTTGGGTGAGGGGTCGATGAGGAAGATGTAAAGGAAGGGATCAATAGGACTTATTCATGAAAAAGGGGTCGGTATGTTGTTGTATTGATGAGGGATCAGTGCTTTAACTTAGGTGGAGGGATCGGTGTAAAACCGTTGAGGTCGGCATAGCGCAAAGGGATCAATGCAGGGATTTAAGTGTAGGGATCGACAAGGAAGGTTAAAGCATAAGGGTCGATACGTAGGCTAACAAGAATGGGTTGGTATTGTCAAGTGTGTCTTAGTGTAGGGACCAGCTACTAGAGTTTGACATAGGGGTCGGCATTAAATGCATGGATCGGTGTTGACTATAATGATCATCTTAACTTAAGTTATTCGAACATATTACTATACATTGCCTTGCCCAAGCAAAAAGTGACTGATAACAACAGAACTAGCATATTGGGACCATTGGACTTAAACTTGAATGAACGAATTTCCAATCTACTCAACATGAACTAAGCATGAAATAGGCCCAACATACATAAACAATGGACCTCATAATTCAGAATGTCAACATTCGATCCTAAATCTTCGGTTTCTGTTCACCCTTCACATCATTTGAGATAGTCAGCGATGACGGTCTTTTTGGAAAAAACCTCCAGGCTTCAATATTTTACTTCTGCCTTTCTGATTTTGAACTGCTTTTGTTTACTTCATATTGCACTGCACTAGTTCACACACGACATGAGGGGACAGGTTATTATTTCTTACATTGTTTATCTATAGAGTATAGTTAACACAAACACCAAGTTACACAAAGCGCCCAATCACAATGTCTCCCGAATCGGTCGCGAGGTCAAGTTCTGCTACCTTATCCGACAAGCCTGCACTAAGTCATCAACCAGAACAAGCTGGGGCATCTGACCCTCAGCGAGTCTCTTATCTGACATCCGATTCTTCCTATTGAAGTCATTGACTCAGCTCCCAATGTTATGGAGGATGCTATCATCCTGAATAATCCGGCTGACTCACAAGCGTCCAAAATCGATGAAGTCACTCTCCGTCGATTATGGTTTATCTACAGGATACCCTTTGAAGACATTTTGGTTCCGTTAAGGCAAGATAGACCTCATTTTCCCCTAGCCGGTTATACAACATGCAACAAGTTCATATGTTGGGCCGTATGCATGCCACTGTTCAACTCTTTCGTTCTAGAAATGCTAAGATTCATAAGAATTGCTCCTACTCATCTACCCCCAACAGCTAGGCTTTTATTCATGGCACTTATCTCCTCTTCCTGAACGTTTTTTTCCATCCGCCAACTCCTGAAGACATCAGATACATTTACAACTTCAAAAGACGGGCCGATAGTCCTTTTACTCCTTCCTCAAACCCTTGCCTAAATGTCAGGTCCTAACAAGCGCATGGAATAAACACTTCTTATTTAAACACGAATGGTTCTACGTACAATGTCCTCCCATTTTCGCAAGAAGATGGTTAGAAGGACGTAAATGATGTTCTTGCCTTTGCCTTTAGTTCAAAGATTCAAATTGCAGCTTCCTCCTTGATCATACTAA